>JAVLUX010000044.1:7383774-8091274 GCA_032164185.1 Moxostoma hubbsi
CTGTGAGTGGAAGTGAACTCTCTGTAGTCTAATCACAGATGATAGCACTGGCAGCAGACGTCAGGCGCACGTTACGCCCTCAGGCTCTGATCACTCTACCCTGTGCTCTTGTAATGAGGTGTGGTGGAGAAACCTCAGTAAGCACCAACTGAAGCAGGATGTTAAAATATACTACTATCTGTTTAAATTATATTTGCTGCATGGAGTGTGATGGAGTTGATTGGTATTATTTTTGAATGTTCAGGTAAAAAATAACTGAAAACATAATCAATTAAAGATGTGTAAAGAGCTGAACTTCTTTTATACGTTGCAAAAAGTGGTAACTTGCATTTGTTACCTTAAAGGAACAATTCACTCAAAAAAATCATCATTAATTTATTCACCTTCATGCCATCCCAGATGTGTTTGACTTCCTTCCTCTGCAGAACACAAACAATGATTTTGAAGGATATTTCAGCTCTTTAGGTCTTTAGGTAAGTGAATTGTGGCCAAAAATGCGATGCTCCAAAATGCACATAAATACAGCATAGAAGAAATCCCTAAGTCTCCAGTGTTTTGTTCAATGTCTTCTGAAGTGATCCAGTTGGTTTTGGGTGAGAACACATCATCCAATACAAGTGTTTTGTTTCTGTCAGCACTATCTTTGACCTTCAATTCTTCTGTGGAAACATCCAGTTTCTTGTTTTAATAAAAGAGCTTACAGTGTGGGCCTATACTCAGGCTCTCTCCTTGTCTCTTGAAGAGTTTGTTTCTGCTGATTTCCCTTGTTCCTCATTTTTCATTTTAGAATGAGAAAAAAATGTATACATTACCCTTAAATAATAATTATTATCCATATGTTTTATTATACAAAATGTAAATACAATGTTCTGCTATTTATTTGAATAGTGCAGCAATAGCACTATTGGGGGGGGGGGGGGGGGGGGGGGGGGGGGAGGGGTTGCATTGTTCTAACTATGTAAACAGTCACAAATGGTATGATTAAACATAGTTACAGCGCTGAACCTGAGTGCCCCTAACTGCACAGTCTGTTGCATGAGAGGTCAGACACTTCATTACAGCCATCAACCTAATGTGCATCCAATACTTTCTTGTTAATCTTTGACCATAAGCACACTACTCAAGCCCAATGAACATTTAATAGCTCAAAGGTTGCCTTTCATAGCTAAGGAAACTTAATTTAAGAATTAACTTTGTCTCAGATGTTTTCATCTAAAATTTATCCTAAGAGAAAGTAAAACAGGCACAAATGCTGTGTCTTCCAGTAGGGTGCAGTGCAGCAAGCATGAAATCATACAGCCATTGAGTGTCATCTGACTTAAAATTCAAGCTTTTGCAACACATCATATACAAATTAATTAAAATAAATGCATATATGACCACATTAGCCTGGCAACATAGAACACCAGAGAAACAAATTGTTCACCCATAAATAAAAAATCTTTATAGTCATAATTTACTCATTTACTAATCTTCATATCACTGCAAACCCATATGAGTTTCTATTAAGCCCACATATTTTAATGCATTGTAATTGCATTATAAATGCATTATAATGCATTTGTAATATCTTATAATATGCCTTATAATATATCTTCTGATAATTAATTGTAACTACATGTATATTCATCTATTCACAGTTATACCTTATAGTAAAATGCATTATAATATTAGCAACATAACATTTTATTTGCAGAGGTTATTATGTTTTAGATACTGTATTTGGTAGGCTTTAAGTAAATTGACAAAAGCAATGTCTTATAAATATCCAAAACATATATTTTTTTAGTGGTTATAAGACAAGTCAAGCTTGTAAAATGGAAGTTATATACAAATGCACATAATACAAAGGAACACACACATTCTAGTACATTTTGAGACATTTAGAATATTATATGGGAAGTGTATTAATTTCTCAAAATGGGTGAATGTGTGTTTGTTTGTATTTTGTGCATTTTTATGTAAGCCTGACTTGTAATGTTTTTATGTTAGTTTAAGTTTATGTTATGTCTGTTTATTACAAGTATAGCATTTTGTAAATGTACTTAATGCTACACGACTATATACAGGGTATATATATATATATATATGACACTTCTGTGGATGACATTTTCTCAATTGTGTTATAAAGCATAATAATTTCTAAAGCACGACTATGAATAGGATAAGTATTATATGTATTATTATATACAAGTTGACAGACTCACTTTAAAGCTTACAAAAGGATCCAAAAGTGTCAAAAAAGTACTCCATGCTACCTTTGCATTAGTCTTCTGAAGGCATGCAGTAGGTTTTGGTGAGAAACAACCATGAAATTTATGTAAATTATTTTACAGTGATAATCTTGACTTCTGCCATGAGTCATCTATGAGTGTTTATGAGTGCATAAGTGAAGTTTGTTCACTATGGCTTTCACTTAATTCTCGTGAAAGCAAAACCAATGCACATTCTCACATTCTCACATGAACATTTGAACAAGCTTCTCTCGTGCATTCATCATGGTGAAAGGAGAGCCATGGCAGAAGTCAAGGTTTTTACTGTAAAATAACTTACATTTTGTTTGATGATTCACATGTCAAAACCGAATTGTGTCTTCAGAAGACTTGGAATGTGATGCAAAAGTCACATAGACTATTTTTATGACACTTTCAACATTGTCAAATGAAATCTCAAAATCATTAATAGAAGATGGTGAAATTGTAAAATATTGAAAAAGTTTTATTCCAATAGAGACCAACAAATCAACAAACAGTATGTCACACTGATACAATACAGGCACCACATTTTAGTTAGCCAACATTTTTAGAAAGGAATTTGGTTACTCATTCCATATTTGTTTATGCAATACAACCGACTGATGTATGTATGTCAATAATACGCTTCCCTTGTCTTGTTCAAACCCCTAATGTTGCTCTTTCTTCCATGGTACACAACAATGATTTTCCAATTGAAATCATGGTTAGGTTTAGGGTTTAGTTTAGACATAAATAATAGTAATAATATTGCTCATTTGTTCATTTATTTTTCTCTATGGTAATGAAATACTCGATTTGTTATAATTTAACAATCTCAAAAAAATAATTAAAATTTGTCATGAGATTGGGTTGAATGCTTTGGGGTCTTTTTTAAAGCTTTAAAGTGAAACTTAAATTTCAGTTGCACTTAAATTAGCAAACAGGACATCCTTTAAATTCCTGCTTTTGTGTTTCACTGAAGAAAAAAGCATGGGTGAGTAAATTATGACAGAATTTTCATTTTTGGATGAACCATTCACTGAAACTGAAAGCCTCTATCAGTTACCTACTCTCCTATCAACAGGGTGGGGTGAAGTCAGGGAAATTCTATCTCAGGATGGAGGCCTGATGAAAGACTCTTTGTCTCCCCGAGCAATGCCCGAAGATCCTGCTTTGCCTGAGGTGCCGAAAGATAATAGCGTCAGATTGCAGTGTATAACATACTCTTTGATAAACCATCTACAGCACCGATGTGCCCCAAATTTAGTCTCTAAAGACACTGATGCCTTGTCAAAAGGAGAATAAAACCCGTAGTAGCTTCCTCTTAGTGCTGAGGTGCCATCATTTGTTTTTTACCCAGTGGGACTTAAGGAGAAAAGAAACGAATTCCCTCCCAAAGGACTGTGGGCCTCAGTTCTTCCCTGCTAAACACTCGCTAAAACCATATTAATTTCAAAGGCATCTTGTGAAAAATGGTCTCATTCATTATAAGCATTTTATCTCTTTTTGTGAGACTATACATTGTAAATCGTTTTAGAGCTATTCAGTCAAGGTCTGGTGGCTAGCATGTTAAAAGAGAAAAAGACTCACATTCATGTAAAAAGACAGAACAATGGGCTGAAAGGTGACACAGTAATAGAAGCTCAGGATTTTATCCAATAATTCACAACAGAATACAATAATAACCCCAGTGTATCAGGCACTACAGAATCATCTTGAAAAATCTGCTGTCTAGGCTACTGCCTAAATAGACAGCTGCCTTTTAAGGCAGCATCATAACTATAATGATTTGAAATGCAACATTATTAGCAAATAACACTCCTAATGTGATGCACACAATCACAATCACAATTTTAATCAGAGAAGTATCGAATGAGATAGCTCACAGAAATCACAATGTTAAATTTGGTGGCTGTAGGAATGGAAGTCCTGCCTAAAATTTAAATGAGCCCATAACATTTGATAGAGACATCGGCTGTAAGGTTACTCAAGAATGGGAATACATATTAGCTAGAGCTTGATCATCAGCATGATTTGAGCTGAAGAAGCACAATTTATAACACAATTGTTGTCAGATTTTATTGCCAAGTTGAAATACAGTATGTTGTTTAATAGTAATCTTGACAAACTGTTTTGGAGATTTACCCATTCAAGTAGATAGGAGCTGTACCAATATCCTGCTGTGACCGTACTTGTCTTCAAATGTTAGCATGTTGCTAAGCTAATGACATACTATGCTATTCAACAGAAGAAATAACACAAATATCAGTAAAATAGTGAATTTCCCATTAGGTTGAACTACTGTATACAGGATACAGTATATCCGACTGAACTATACACTTTATCAAATCTAAGTATAGTATACTATTCAATTTAAAATATAAATATATTTATAATCAAAGTTTCTCTTGACACATCCACAATCTTGATTGATTTTTTTCTTGAAGCTCATCACAAATGCATCCTTGGATTGCCTTTTCCGCAATAGAACCATGCAATGCTGCCTTAGTATTTGAGCGAAACCAAGTGTCTGTAACATACTGTATAGCAAGGCAGGAACCAGTGAAGATGGCGAGGATAATATACTTTTACATTAATAACAAACAAAAGTAAGAACTGAACAAAGAGACGGGACTGGACTGGACTGGACTTGAAACTACCAAAGACTAGACTAAACTAGAACATTACAATAACAATAATCAACAGGGACAAAGACAAACATGAGGGCTTATGCACAAGGGGTGCTTCGCATTTCCTAAATTGTGCATGCTCGTTTCCTCACTCCTTCAACCTCGAGCCTGTGACACGGAAACCAATCAAAGTCCACAATCATGAAGGATGTGTCAGTTTTCTAAATGTACCGCCAAGAGGCAAGGACAGAAGTCGGAGGAAGTTTACAGAGGATGCCTGAGTGAGGAAACTCTCGCTGTGTCCGAATATCCATACTTCCATCCTTGCCTACTATGTAGTAGGCCAATGGCGTAGTATGTCTGAATCCACCGTATTCTTGAAGAAGTAAGCGAGTAATACCCAGATGGCATATTATTTCCGGCAAGATTTTAAAGTGCCGATCGACACTTACCGATCCTCTAATACATCGGAAGCTGAGGTGATGTCACATTCAAAACACTGGATTTAAAGGAACTGCCAGTGAATCATGTGATACAGTATATACCAAGATAATTGTTCCTTGTGCTTAGATGGTGCTTGTTTAACAAAACCATAGCAGATAGTTTTCGTGGTTGTTGTTTTTTCATCATATATTCAGATCAATAACAATAACACAATGACCACATCCCCAGAATATGTCTGAAATCTATTCATACTACTCACATGCATACCTAAAGGACATACTCTTTTACCAGTCAAGAAGTGTGCCCTTCATCAAATACAGTACATATCGTGACAGTACGCGATTTCGGACGCAGAGACAGGAGCATCCTATTGGAAGACCTTTTGGTCGAAGCACCTGTTGCATGTATTAATTCAAATCTGACACAGTTTAATTCATGTATCACCTTTGCAGTTTAAATAAACCATAACTGACACATACTTCAATGGTGCATCTTGAATTATTTGAATTTATTATGAATATGTTCATAAGTGAAGTTTCAATAACATTACAGCAAGCACACCTACGTACTGCGTGAGGTGTGAGTGAGTAGGACATTTCATTTTACAAATCTGTCTTGCTTTGATTTCTCCGTCCTTGTTTCCTTTCCTCGTTTCCAAAGAGGGTGGAGCTAGGAAGCAAGAAAGGATATGAAGATGCACAATTTTGGAAATGAGAAGCACCAAAGGACTAACAAATGTTAACAAGACAGGCAGGGAAAAATAAATTCAGGGAGGAAACAGGAACAGGAAACAGTGACAAGACAAGAACACAAAACTAAACTATTAAACTATCAAAATTAAAGTTCAACATGACTAGCACCTCTTATGGCCTCCAGGGATAACACATACTTTACAGTGTCTTAGTAGGCAGCATAATATTGATGTCCTCCAACCCACAGAATATTGACCTTTTGAAACAGTTTTTGCAATGGAAGTGCATGCATACCTTTTTCAGAAGGTAGGTTTTTAGAAAAGAGCTTATACATGTATGTGGAACAATGCTATAGACGTGGCGAATACGTATGATTTCAGTGACAGACTACTGCCTCCAATAAGGTAGATCAACTAATTTCCACATGCTTACAAGACTGCAACTAATTTCACACAGGACTAAGTGAAGGTTAGTTAATGAGAACAAATGATTTAGTTAGGTATTCAATATTCTACTTGTTGATAAACCTAATAGATATTAGACTGTGGTGATCTATCTATTTTCCCACATTCTCACTTGAAATCCACCCTTTTCCCACTCTATCAACTCCAGGGCCTGTTTCCTATGAAAACATGGAAAATGTCTTGTTTGTATTGTTCCTGACTATCTTGTGGCCTCCACCCAATCATAGTTCAGTGACATACTTATTAAGTTCAAAGGTTGAATATCCAATCATTGTGCATTAAGCAGCTCATCGCCAGTGGATGCAGACTATCAGGACGTGGATTTGCCAGGCATTTCAGCAGACATGCGGTCTGATAGCATTTAATGACTGTCAACAGCTCCTCTTAGCCATCAAAGCCAATGTGTTGGTTGAAGATGTGTGACTGCTCACACCATATTCTATTTCCAGATCTTTTTCATCAACCCTTGTTTGAATGAGGTGTTTTCCAAGGACTCTGTAATACAGTGCATTTAGTAGATAAAGGACTTGTCCACACAGCTACTTTCCGCTGACAGCTTCTTGGAAGACATTACTCACTCTCTTTCCATGTCTCTTTCTCTTCCCTTTAAACATAACCCCCTTCTTTCTCTCTGTGTGTCTCTTTAAATTGCTCTGTTCTAAAACCAAGTGAGCTGCCTGAGGCACCATTTTAAGTGTGTTACCAACACAAAGGCTGTTCCAAAAGGTAAGCAACATCATGGATAATTAAATCCCAGAATGTCAAACTTTAAAAAAAACAAACAAAAAAACAAACAAAACAAAAAAAATAATCCAATATGGCAGACAAGACAAGAAAATTCCATAGTAGTAAATAATAATTAAAAAGTAATGTTTCATTAAAAACTAGGGCTGTTGATTTAACGCATTAATTCAGTGCGATTCATTTGATTAAATATAACGTGTTAAAAAAAATTAACGCCATTAATCGCAATGCCCCCGGACCGTAAAATGGAAGATTCCTGAGAAATGCAAGCTTGTAGTACCACCTGTTTACTCCTGAGGGCAGTTAGTGAAATTTCAGCTGTGTGGCAATGCGCAGTTTATATAGTGATGAAAAATACCCTTGAGCAGCAGAACAACACAAACATGCGTTACATTCTTGTGTTCAAAACACATGATGGAGCACAAATCCAAACTAAGGGATCTCAATATGGGTTCTAAATATTAAACTATATTTAACTTGACACAGTGACCTAAACATTTTATGTTTATGATGCAACGCATCCAAGATGCAACACAAGCATGTCTGACACAGCTGTTCATTGACGGTTCCTTAAACAAGCCCTCATAATAAATCTGTTGACATATTCACTTGCGTAATGGATTGCTGTGAACTGTATGCCAGTGATTGGCTTATGTTCAATAATATGGTAGTAAACAATACATTGTATTCCAAATCCGCTTTTTGTATTGTCTTATTAATGATGAACTCTTATATATATATAATTTTTTAATATTTAAAGATAACTATGTATCATTATTTCATCATTATAAACTATTTCATCATTATCACGATTAATTAATCGGGACACCATGTAATTAATTTGATGAAAATTTTAATCGATTGACAGCCCTAATAAAAACGTAAAAAAAAATAATATATATATATATATATATATATATATATATATATATATATATATATATATATATATATATATCATGCTGCGTTCCATTCAAGTGGGATATGGAACATTCCTCCGACCATAAAGGCGTTCCATTGCCAGATGCTCGGAAGATGACTTGTAATGAAACAGAACTGTATTGCTCCCGTTAGCTTAGCAGGGTTTCGACTGTCACCAGAGACGTCTGCTAGCAACCCAATTGATTAACAATGCTGCAGCATTAGCATTAGAGCTACAGTACATTTGTATGATTATCAAAAGAGATGTTTTGAAAACCTGTCTCTGCAAACGTTTGTTAAACAAGATTTAATATCATGTAATGTAGGAACTTTGACTTATTTATCGATTTTACTTAATAAAAGTGAATGTTTATTGCTTACTTTGTATATATACCTGGGTGCAGACATGTTTTTATGATGTCACGCATCTGCATCTTGGCGAAATCGGAGATGAAAATTTCCGCATGAGTTTGCAAGTTGTAATTCCAACTTTAAGTGGCTTTATTGCCAATTTCCTAGTACAAATTTGTAAAATACAACTTCATGAGTTGAATGGAATGCAGCATTGCAGTATATGGTGCAGCAGTGCCCGCCCACATTTTCAGCCGCCATGGTTCCAAAAGTATTTATCCCATTCATTTCCTACATTGGGATTTCATAAAATCCTTCATAAAAGAGCCATGAACCAACCAGTTTTAATGCAAATCACATCATCACATACTTTAATTTGAAGCAAAGAAGTATTTAAAAATCAGACAAAAAGACAAAGGTACAAGAACATGTACTTAACATGAGGGATGTGATCAATGCCATAAAGCATTGCTATTTAAATCGAAATAAAAAGGATACAAAGATTGATTTAAAGATGCTGAAAGAAGTATAGAAGCGATATATTTCCATTTTATTCAAAAATGTTCAGATATTTTAAATATATACTGTAAGTAGTTTCAGAGTGTAGGAGTGTAGGACTCCAATGCGACACTTACAGTGTGTCATGGGAATGGGCGGCAGCAGCAGATCTCTTTTGGCACGTTTTGTTTGCTTCGAATCTCTGTATTTTTATCTGCTGTGTAGTAAAGTTGTTGTTTTACCAGGAAATCTGCTATATTTAACAAAATTTTTTAAAAGATGAAGTTGATATAACATGGACTGATGGCTTCATTAGTGTCATATGCCATCGGATAACAACCTTTCAGCTCACAGAAGGTGTGTCTTTAAAGGTTTATAAGTTGTAGTTAAAAATCAATTTGCATATGGAGAAAATGAATCTAAATGATAAAATGATTTTTAGTTTGGGAACAAGAATGTTCAATCAATTGTGAATCGAGTCTCCTGTGCTGAGTTGCTCCCCATGAAGAGCGTTTCAATCAGCCACTTTTGAAGTTCACTTAATGCACTTTTCCACTGCACGTTACGGTTCGACTCACCTCGACTCTACTCGCTTTACGTTTCTGAGCTTGCATTTCCACTGCAGTTTAGCGCTATCTCAATGTGGGTGGGATTATAAGCTGATCGTGATAGTTGCGTCGCCTCGACTGCTGTGACATCATCTTAAATACAACACAAGCTGACCAAAACAATAACACAACTGCTAGCTGTTAGCCACTAGCTCATTGTGCTGCATAAAGCAGTTGTTGCATGGTGATCTTACACAAGTGTAACAGTTAAATTGGCCTGGTTGTTTTAGAAGCAAGCTTCCAGTAGCTGATCAACTAAATAAAGTGAAGCTTTCAAGCAGAGTATTGCATTAACTTGCTCTTCCTCCCATTGCTTGACAGTTTAGATACCGTCCATTTGACCACTTCAATTCGAACCACTTCCACTTTTCCTTAATGGTTCTGTAGTCACTTAAGTTTTTTTTTACTTTTCCCTACACTTTTGGTAGGTCCGGTGGTAGCCGTGTGCAGCCAACAGCTGAGACACTTCCTTAGAGACTTTTTCGCTTAGCTCATCGCTAACAAGTGGACCGTCTGCAACTTGTTTATTGACCACGGTATGGTTTTGCACACAGCCATTTCTTTTTTCACAATTCAAAAGTCATGTGAAGAAATGATACTGTTATCGCTGTTGCTAACTTTAAAACTAGCGGGTTGATGTCACATATCGGAAATCCAAAGATGCTGCTAGTGACGATTCTCCCTGACCAATCAGTGATCTGTATGATTTTGACGTCACATTTAGTATCGGCTCGGCTCAGGTGCCAGGTACTATCCACAGTGGAAAACCCCCAAAAAGAAAGCAGATTCGAGTTGAGTCAAGTTGTACCATGCAGTGGAAAAGCCCCATTAGTTTGGTGGTGTAGGAGGCAGCTGCCTGTGTATACATCGAGGCAGTTCACTAGGTTTTGGAACAGGGCTATTGTCTCTTTTTCTGCATCTATCCTTCTCTTAGAGCATGCGATTGTCAGATGGAGAAATATGTAAATTAATATCATAACTGTTCTAGATTATTCTGGGCATTGTATATGCAGTGATATGTTGAGCAGAACATGTTTTTGTTTTTATAGGCTTGCTGCATAGATATGCATTTGAGTTTATCATAAGTTTGACAAAGCATGAAATCGTTTCAACGGTTTGGAGTCAAATGGGCAGAAGTGTATCAAAACAGACTTGCACTTATGCCCCCTTTGGCTCCAAACCCATGATTTGATACACTTAACATGAACTTTTCACTTTAGGGGTTTTTTTCAACAATACTCTCCAAATTCCCAGAATTGTGGGTGCTAAATATAGACACATGTCTTTTATGGAATGTTTACTCTGCGATAAACTTTTTGTGTGTTTATGTGTCTGTATATTGCTGCTGATTCTGTGGACCTGTAGTTGATGTATAATGTATTTTGCATACCGTCCTTCCAGCATGGGGACCCAGAAGTCACATCTGCCATTACAACTCTCAAGAGGCCCCCAGTGCATGGGAACCTTCATCCACCCTGTGGTCTGGGACCCAGCTCTTTCCCTCCTACCCACACTAATTCAACATGTTTTTCTCTCTCAGTCTTCCTGTCTCTACCACTCCTGCCAGCCACAACATTGCTATATGTCAGTGGTTCCCAACCGGTTTTGCTTTAGGACCCAGATTTTACACTGGATGTCAATTGGCAACCCAAAAGAGTAGCAAAATTGTTTATCATAAATCAATACATATTTTTTTTATGTGTTTTAAATATATTAATATTATAATATAATATAATATATAGCATGACCCGAATACACCAAACAATATGTAAAAATATTAATATGTGAAGATGAATGGGAGAATTTACTTTTCATTTAGCATTGTTGTTATTTCATGTTGTTCAGTTTTCGTTGCAGAGTAAACTTTTATTTAATTTAATCTGGGTTGTAAATTCTTTTACTTTGCATAGTTTTGTCCATGGTTTTCGGCCAAGGGCATAGGTTTGGTTTGAAAGTTGGTAGGACATATTACAAGGAGGATAATGTAAAAAATGTTGGTTTTAAGAAAATGCGAGAACGTCAATCTGATAATATAGGCAAAATAACATTATTTCCTCATATACGTAACAAGTCACCTTTCCTATTTCCAAGTTCTCTAGCCCACCAAGTTAAAAATTAGCTAGATGTTTTTAAAAAAAATAAACAGGTTAAGAATTGACCACTTTGGATGCAAGATATGGAGGGAAAATGCCATATGTTATTCTGATTATGATTCTGATATGTGAAAAACTTGTTAGAATATTTGATGATATGTGATGCGATAAATGTAAGATTACTGTGTTGAAATCAAATTCAGTTGATTTCTAGTAGATATATATTGAGAAAACAATGATATCCAAGGGACATAAAGTGACATTCTGTAAAATGTATTATACAGCATTAAACAAATGGATATTTTAACAAATTTCCACATATTTCACCCCCTGGCACAGTCGTTAAAACAGAATCTTCTTTTGGGTCGCATGTAAAACTCAGGTCAAACAATCAAAAATGACTGTGATTAGTGCATCTTGAACCGCTCTAAGAAAAGTAACAGGTGCCACATGACAACACCATTTTTGCACTGCTTAAGAAGAGGTGGGACAATCATTTAAACATGAATTATGATACTGAGGAACTTTAATAGACAGTAATATATTTTTAATAATTTTGTATGTAGTAACATTGCCCATATGTCGGACATTTCTGATTTTCTAAAAGTTTTTAGGGATATACCATCCCTACCTAAATCTACGCCTATGAACACATCCTGTTAATGTTGGCATCTACCTAAATTGTTTTAAGGATTAGTTGACCCAAATAGGAAAGTTAATTCATTGTTTACGCACCCCTGTGTTGTTATAGCTCCATATAACTTAATTTCTTTTTCTTAACACAAAGGGAGAAATTGTGAAAAAAAAAATTGTTCACAGTGATGTCATACAATGGCAGTTTATAGTGACCACCTCTTCATGATTCAAATGAACACAAAATATAATTCAGAAGTCTAATAAATTATTCCACTAGACTCATGATTGTTTTGAAAGCATTTGATAATGTTTGGTGCAAAACAAACCGAAATCTAATGTATTCTTAAGTAAAAAATGTCACTGAGCGTTGCTCTCCCATGTGCGTTCATGAGTCTGCATGCAAGCTTTTGAGCTCTTTACATGAGAGCAACTGTAGTTACGCAGCACGAGCGAGATGAAGCATTCGAGAGAAAAACTTGTTTTGTTTCAACAGGACCACCAACGATATTAACAACAGAAAACACAACACAGCTGCATACAAACCAGAGAACAGATCATACAAACATGTCTGAAGAGTTTGTAGAGGAAGAATAGTTGCATTTCAATGTCCAGCCTTATTTGGTTGAGCCGGAGTCCTCAATCAAACAGAGAGATGTGCTGAAGGTAGCTGCTAGTTCTGCCACTCCCTAAACACAAATTAAACAGTCTGCGTAGGGCACCAACTCTCTAGGGGGCACCATCTTACTCGAGGGGGGCAACAGAAACTCCACCGGCTGCCCTTACTTGCAAATTATACGTTAATCAAGCACCCTAAATCAGTTGCAGAACACACCACCCATCCCATTTTGGACCAGTGCCAGTTTATAGCAGATGGGGTTACCGGGCACACTGCCAACTATAGAAACCAAGCAATCCACAGAACTTCCAGTTGCAGCTGCCTAGGACAAAAACTCTGATTAACATAGAAAAGACAACTTTTATTGTGTGTCGTTTGGTGTCCGAGTAGGACACGGTGTGACAGTAGCTATATCAGCCCATCTCGCTGTTTGTTTGAGGACTTCGGTTCAAACAAATAAGGCTAGACATTGAAATGCAACTATTGTTCCACAACAAACTCTCTTCAGATAAGTTTGTAAGTTCTGTTCTCTGGTTTGTATGCAGCTGTGTTGTGTTTTCTGTTGTTAATATCGCTAGTTGTCCTGTTGAAGCGAAACCAAATGAGTTTTCGTTTGAACGCCCCATCTCGCTTGTGCTGCGTAACTGCTCTTGATCTCATGCAAAGAGCTCTAAAGCTCATGTGCAGACTCATGAACGCACAAAGGAGATCAACGGTCAGTGAACATTTTTACTTAATAATACATTCGATTTCGGTTTGTTTTGCACCAAACCTTATTGAATGCTTTCAAAACAATCATGAGTCTAGTGGAATAATTTATTAGACTTCTGAATTATACTTTGTGTTCATTTGAATCATGAAGAGGTGGTCACAATAAACTGCCATTGTATGACATCACTGAGAACAACATGTTTCACAATTTCTCCCTTTGTGTTAAAAAAAAGAAAGCCAAATGGGGTCATAACACAGGGGTGAGTAATCAATGACTGAATTTAAAATTTTGGGTGAACTATCCCTTTAAGTTCTGATCAGTGACAGATCAGTTTATGGCAAAATAATGTAAATCTTTGATGCCAACAACAAAAGATACAGGATGCATTTTCTCTTCCTTTATAAGTGCTGACAAGCCTATTTGTTTTTCCTGTTTTAACTATTTACAATTTTATGATTAGTTGTGTTCTATTATTTGCATTTAGCAATGTTTTTTCAACCGGTTGTCTGACCCACCAGTGTAGAATCATTCACTCATTCAACTGAATTTCTCTCTCTCTCTCTCTCTCTCTCTCTCTCTCTCTCTCTCTCTCTCTCTCTCTCTATATATATATATATATATATATATATATATCCATCCTTTTTCTTACTCTTCTGCTGTTTTTCCCACCCGCTACCCTTATGATGGTTATTTTATAAACATTTATTTGAGACTGTGAAGTGAAAAAAAAAAGCATGAGAAAAAACAAGCCTTGCCGCAGGGCAGTTATGGCCTTGTAGAAATTCACTCATACACTCCCCAGTGTCTACAGGTGAAAATTGGTTTGTTTATTTCAGTGACTTGTGTCAACACCTGGGCAGAGAAAATTGACATCCTGTTGAATATATAGACAATACAATAGCCTATCCAACTTCCAAATCATGCTTAAACAGTTTACTGACACATATTTTTCTACCCTTATTTAACAAGAGGGATTTTACAAGGCTTTAATAAATATAAATTTTAAGTATTAATAAATAACTATAAATTATAGTTACAGCCGTTATATAGCAGTTATGTAAGTTATATTAGCTGACTCCTGTGCAATCATTTGAGCTTACAGTAACAAACATCCAGAAACACAAAATCAAGC
Source organism: Moxostoma hubbsi (assembly GCA_032164185.1). Taxonomy (NCBI): domain Eukaryota; kingdom Metazoa; phylum Chordata; class Actinopteri; order Cypriniformes; family Catostomidae; genus Moxostoma; species Moxostoma hubbsi. Next base: position 7,398,550 of record JAVLUX010000044.1, read on the forward strand.
TAACTTCATTGTTTATGTAACCATTTTGGTCCTTGAATTTGATTGACCAAGAGTGCTAATTTTCATATAACAGCACTGGGTGCTTCAAAAATTTAAACGTTCCAGTGATCTGTGTTCGTGGCTTTTCAAATAATGGTGGGAATTTTTATTCACTGATCATTTTGATTTCGTTCACTGATTTTGTCACAAACAGGTTTCGCAGGACCATGCTACTATACCTACATTTTTGACTAATAGATTTGTATGTGGCTTGTGGTGCATATCATGGCAGTTTTCTGGTGAAATAAACACTAAAGATGCTGCAACAGCAATGACTTTTATTCTCTTTCACACAAATAAAATGTCAGATTATCAGTTCATAAACACTTACTTTTGGCCCGGTTTCTCAAACAATGTGATCTTATGACATCAAAAAAAATTTACTTTACCACATGACTTGTAAGGCAATATATTTTAACATTTGCATTACATAACCAAATACATTTACAAGCATGATCAAATTGTACAGCATTGCTCATGCAATGCAAAGGAATGGCGAATGAGTCCTGAAGAGCATGTAAGAGACTGGAGTTGCTTGATGTTTTGGCTTCTTTTGGAACAATTTTCGCTGGTGAAGAGGAAATGCACAAACTAACTGGCCAATGTTGTTTGAAATATAGGTTTTTTCTATATTATTTACTTATCTGTTGAACAGTTTTATAAAAGCAATCTTGCTGTTGGTCGAAATATCAGCACTCTCACTTGTGTGACATTGCTTAAATACAGTATGTAGCGATCTAATGTTTGAGCTAAGACTAATTCCTGGTGGTTTCCTTTTAGTTTTATACATTGATACATCGTTGAACAACATACTATGAGCAATTAATCTTTCCGAACCTTTCCAGTTGTCGAGGTAATTGAGTATGCGGATGCCCACTTCCCTTAGTGGGACAATTGAGCATGCTGGGGGGCGGGTGGTTTGTGGGGATTTACCCAGCGAAACCGCGTCCGCTGAACTCCCCAAATCTCCCCCATCGCCAGCCGGGTCATCCTCAATCCCGTAGGAAGACGGAGCAACTTGGTTATGGGGGGGTGGCGGCTGAACTGGTGTTTACTTTAAGAAAGGAAAGCCGTGACCGCAACGATGCCATGGTCAGGTTCTCGCAATGAGTACACAAACCATCCACAAACTCTGCCTCGGTGTGATCGTGGCCCAGACACACAAGGCTGCACCTATGGCCATCAGAAGCGGAGAGATATTTGCCACATCTAGGAACAACGCAAAGGCAGAAGGGCATCATGATAAAGATGCGTCTTGAAAAAGACATTCAACGCCAAGCGTAACTCTTTTACTTTCTCTTGAAAATAATAATCTTTTAGAGGAGTGTTTGCTCTTTAAGAAGACTGTCGAAGCACCCAGAGGCGTGGACTGCACTGGCATGCAGAGGAGGGAGAATGCTGCTGGCAATGCGCCATAGATCCAACAGGAAGCTCTCTAGAGGTGAAGTGGAACAGAGTGAGGTTTCAGCTCGCTGAACACAGACAACAGTTCTGCTCCGAAGAAAGAATCTGACTGAACAGAAGCACATCCCACCTTTTATACCCGTATGTCCGGGGGCGGGCCATGCAAATTATGTTCGCCAATTTGGCATTGGCCTTTTTCGTATTCAGCGGTATCCGAGGCTCCCGAAAGAAGCCCCTTGTGTCACTATATTCGACACAACGTTGAGTGAGTGACAGAAGGGGAACTCCAGATGCTGTTTTTCTGTCATTATCTCTGGAAAGCACTGCTCCCTCATTGAATGAGTGACATAAGGGTGAGCACTGTCTGTGGTTGATAGTGTATTTTAGCATTTCTGGTGCAAGATGAGTGGAAGAATAAATAGATCTGGAGCCATGCAACAATTCGCTAATATAATTATTTTTTCCAATTTGAAGCTTATGAGATGCATTAATATTCAAGTGATCTAGATAATGTATCTCCTGTAGTATAGAATGAATAAAGATAAGGATAACTGTTTTGTTTTAGGGCAATGTTAGTTAGGTTTAGGACAATGTTGGTTAGGTTTAGGTTAAAGTTTTAGGTTAGGGAAGTATGTTTTGCTCATTAAAACTTCAACCTAACATTCACATTGAAAACCTTGTCTGATTACAACATTTCAATAATTTCACTCGCTTTTCACCGCTGTTAAAACTCTCCTCGCAATGCATCATTTATATGGATCAATGTTTTCCAACTGAAAGGACTAAATATTAAATTAAGCAAATTACAGTAAAATGCAAATAAATATCTTAAGTACAATACTTTTTGAATGTAACTGTATTCTTATTTATATTGTAACTGAGGTGGAATACAGTTACTTATATTTTGTATTTTAAATACCTAATCCCCTTACATGTATTCCCCAACCCTGCTATAGACTAAACACTAGGGCTGCTAGAGAACCCAACAACAGACAACTAGCATCCCCACAACAGTATTACATAACAGTACAAATTAAAGTAATGACAAACAAATGAAAAAATTAAATTCTTAAATGCATCTTGATTTTCAACAACAAAAGTTAAAAAGAGTAGGCAGTGACTTTCAGGATTCCACAGGGACAAATTACTTTAGGAGTGATCCACTTAGCCCTCATTTAAGTGGATGAAAACATAACAATAGCAAGCTCAGCCTTGAGAACACTAAGAATGAACCAGTAACATAACCTTTTAGCCCCTGCCTTTAGTTTTATTCCACTAATACAGTGACTAATAATAAAAAGAAATGATGTGAAGAAGTGTGTCATGCATTGTTGTTTTGTACTATCAAGTAAATCTCTTTCATGTGTTTACCGTTCTGAATTTAACAGACATCCTTTTTAACTTCCATTTCAACAGATACACAATTGATGGATAACATCAATCTTAAGTGTAAAATTTAAATGGCAGTGGACAATAGTCTGACCACTTCCAGTTTATCATTGAAAAGAACAATATGCTTATTCAGAAGCAATTCAGCCAGTGGAACAGCAACAAGCAGGAAACCAGCCTAGTACAGACAATACTATATCCAGAGCACTGCATCTTTATAACACTAACAGAAATGTAATAATTGAATATTGTGAGGTTTTGTGGAGCCTTTTGTGGACATATTCATATTAGTACTGGGATTCTATATTAAAGTCAGGTGAACGCATACTGTACAGACACATGGGTGAATTTCCCCAAACCTGTAAAGAACATGTCACAATTTACCCCCCAAAACTTTTTGTTTCCTGGGAATAAAACCCATTAACTTGGCATTACTACTACCATGATCTACCAGTCAAGCTACAGAAACTCATGATAATAACAAATGCATCATAAATGAAGTCAGAATACACTAATAATCTGTTATATTTTTGATTCTATTTAATGAGTGTCTGAATCCCATTTTGATACTTTTTTTATTAAACTATGGAAAGTTCCACATTAAGTGACAGGGCTAAAGCTCTATGCTCAAGCCCTGGTGACATGTCTCTCATGTGTTAAAGAGAACGACTGGATGTCCATCTAGGGCCACAGTTGTGTTGCTCTGTCTGTCAAGGATTTTTCGCAAGTGCCTTCAAATGAGCCTGAACACATGGCCCATCACCCTTTTCTGTCAATAAACACCTACATAGATTAGTGTGAGTGCGCATCGCAAGTATTTCAGTCAACTCGCTCCGTGTCCAATAAAAAAAACAAAAAAACAATTCACATGCACCGTTTTCTTCATGTAAATTCTTCCTTTAATCCAGACTCGTTAGTAAATCAAACAAATAAAAGAAAAGAAACAAAATATATTCTTAAATCCTAAATATCACGGATGCGGTAAAGAAAACTGTGCGACTCCACTCTATTTCCTATAAAGGACGCACAACCGCATCACTTAACGTAGCAATTCTTAAAGGGCCAGTGCACAATTTAAACATAATAACATATTTCAATGTAAATATAGAGAATATTTATCTAATTAGTACACACAAATAAAGAAAGTTACAATCAAAACACAAATATTAAAATACTGAAATGCAACACATAATATGCAATAATTGTCACTGAACAAAAGCAAAATTAGGCTCCTACATTACCGGCCTATATTTGTTCTCAAACTCTTTGAAACAATTACTTAAATTTAAACAGAAGGAGCCGTATTACTTTAATATCCTTAATGAATTCTTAAAGTCCAAAGTAACGCAAATTTGGGTTCTTATAGATGTATTGCCTTCACTATTTACATTCTGCCTCCTGCAACAGGCAAAGTTTTGTTATGGGTCTTTCCAAAATGTTAGTTTTGGTCTTAATACGGACTTGTCGGACCAGACCCTTCTTATCAGGAATGGTTTCAATGACCCTTGCTAATACCCATGAATTCCTGGGGGCGGAGTCATCAACTACCAGAACAATATCTCCAACAGAGAAGTTTCTTGTTGTGTTATTCCACTTTTGTCTCTTTTGCAACTGCGGCAAGTATTCTCGACACCAACGTTTCCAGAACAGATCAGAAACGTACTGAACCTGTTTCCATCTGCGTCGAGAATACAGATCGTCTTTGTCGAACAGTCCTGGAGGCAACGATGTCTTTGACTTGAGTAACAACAAGTGGTTTGGAGTCAAAGCTCCAAATCATTTACATCACTTGATGCTGCTGTGATTGGACGACTATTGATTATAGCCTCTGCTTCACAGAAAACTGTTTGAAGGCATTCCTCATCAAGAACTTGTTCTTTGATTGTAGCATTTAGGATTTTTCTTACTGAGCGTATCAATCTCTCCCATGTCCCGCCATGGTGAGATCCAGTGGGAGGATTGAAAACCCACTTAATTCCTTGCTGACTGAGATGGTCTTGAATCTTTTGACTGTTCCATCTTTCAATGGATTGCCTTAACTCACGCTCAGCACCTACAAAATTGGTCCCATTGTCTGACCTGAGAACTTTCACTTGTCCCCTTCTGGCTACAAACCGGCGTATAGCATTTAGACAGGAATCAGTGTCTAGTGAAGAAGCAACTTCGATGTGCACTGCACGAATTGCTAAGCAAGTGAATATATCACCAAATTTCTTGACAAGGGTTCTTCCACGTTTAACCATGAATGGTCCAAAGTAATCTACCCCTACTCTGGTAAAAGGTGGATCATCTGGCAACACCCTGTCTGATGGTAAGTCTGCCATTATTTGTTTTCCTGTTGATGAATGTAAACGACGACAAATAACACATCTTGCCAGCATTTTTCTGATTGCAGATTTGGCACAAGGTATCCAGTATTTTTGTTGCAGTGTTGAAATCATGTGATTTCTACCACCGTGTCCTGTTTTCTCATGAACATTCTGGAGGATTAAGTTGGTGACATGAAGACCCTTTGGTATAAGCATAGGTTGCTTACTTTCTTCTGGCATAGCAGCATTGCTAAGTCTTCCACCGACATGTAAAACTCCATTGTGCAACTGGGGGTTTAATCTGTAGATCGAACTGCCTCTCTTTGTGGCATGTCCACTTTGCAGTGCTGAAATCTCCTCAGTGAACTTCTCTCTTTGACAGTATTTCACTATTTCAAGCTCAGCCTCTTTCAAATCATCAACAGAAATGTTGCTTCCTTTCCATTTAGCTTTAAAATCTAGCATCCTTTTGTCCACAATCTGCTTGCTTTTACTTGAGTTGGTTGAAGTCTCTGCAACAGTAAGAGTCTTTCTCTTTTGCACAAGTTCCAACAGCATGGTTTTCAATTTTAGCATCCATGCTACAATGCGCTGAAGCTTTATCCAAGAGGAGAAATGATTCATCAGTTGTCTAACTGAACTGTTATTGTGTTGGGCTTGTATTGAATTGACCAACACTGACCTTTTGATCTCTGGATCATCTGCAGATATCATCATATGGTCCATGTTCTTTGGCCACTCATCTGTGAATTCGTAAAGAAATTCTGGGCCTGAGATCCATTTTTCATTTTGCAAGAAAGTGTTAACCTTCTGCCCTCTCGAGGCGCAATCTGCTGGATTTGATGCAGTATCGACATGGTTCCATTGTTCAATCTTTGAAATTTTTAGAATATTTGTGACTCTGTTTGCCACGAATGTTCTGAATCTTGAGCTCTCATTTCTGAGATATTTAAGCACAACTGTGCTATCTGTCCAGAAGACTGAAGGTTTAAGTTTTATTTGCAGTTCTCTTTGTAACATCAGATCCATTTTTGTTGCAACTGTCGCAGCTGTCAGTTCCATTCGTGGAATTGTAGGTCTTTTTAGAGGGGCAACCCTAGCCTTCCCCATCATCAATGCACAGTGCACTTGATCCTGTTGATTACGTAGAAGAAGATAACTTGCTGTACCATACGCATCCTCACTCGCATCTGCGAAGTGATGTAGCTGTGCCTCAACAGCTTCTCCAAACCCTGCTGGTCGAATGCATCTATTCACCTTGAACTCTTCAAGTTGATGAATCCCATTGAGCCAGTCTGTCCAACTTTGTTTTACTTGCTCTGGAAGATCATCATCCCATCCTATTTTCAATCTGCATAAGTCCTGCAGGATCATCTTTGCTGGTAAAACTACAGGTGCAAGAAACCCCAATGGGTTATAGATAGAACTGACAATCGAGAGCAATCCTCTTCGAGTGAGTGGACGATCTTTAATGACTATTTTGAATTGAAATGTGTCTGACTCAACATTCCAATGAATGCCCAATGCTCTTTCCACTGGCAATGTTTCTTGGTCAAGATCCAAGTTTTTTACTCCATCAGCCCGTTCATTCTCAGGGATAGCTGTTAAAACAGCACGACTGTTGCTTGTCCACTTAACCAGGCGGAAACCTCCTTTGGAACATATTGCTCGTAGACCATGATACAGCTCTATGGCTTGTGTCTCAGTGGCTGTGGACTTTAAACAGTCGTCTACGTAAAAATTTCGTAGAACAGCATCAACGGCGTCAGCTTTGAATAATGTGCTATGATCTTCAGCACACTTCCTCAAAGCAAAGCAGGCGCAGCTGGGCGAAGAAGTAGCGCCAAACAAGTGGACAACCATTTTGTGTTCCACCAAGTCTCCATTATAATCTCCGTGAGGCCACCACAAGAACCTTAAAAGATTTGAATCCTCTTCATGGACGCGAACCTGGTGGAACATAGCTTCCACATCTGCCATAATAGCGATACTTTCCTGTCTGAATCTTGTAATGACACCGACAAGATTACTCGTGAGGTTAGGGCCTTGTAAAAGTTGTTGGTTCAACGACATCCCTTGAAAAGATGCCCCACAATCGAAAACAACTCTCAGTTTTTGTTTGACGGGATGGTACACCCCATGATGAGGTATGTACCATATATTGTCATCTGTTTGCTTGTGATTGTCTTCTGTCAGCTTAACAGCATAGTCATTTCTGATGAGACTGTTCATGAAAGACGTGTACTCTGTATGGAACTCAGGATTTCTGATGAATTTTCTTTTCAAATTCAGAGCCCGTTGTTCAGCCACCACTCGATTATTTGGCATCTTAATAGCCTTGTTCTTCAAAGGCAGGCACAAGTTGTAATGACCATCTACAAGTTTAGCTGACTCAGACATCTTTTCAAGAATTGGTGGTCTTCCTTGGACATTTCCAGCTGATCATCCCTTTCTGCTTCAGGAAAATCCTGCTTGAATTGCTGTTGCCACAAGTCTTCTAATCTGGCTACTGATATGCGATTTACAGATACTTGAACATTCCTTCCTTTTCTTGTGACATCATTACTGTTCCTGAGGGGTCCATTAACTGTCCAGCTCAACTTGGTTCTAACCGCAAAAGGTCCATTGTCTTTACTACTAATAACCTGCCAAGGCTCCATGACTTCAGGCACATTAGATCCTATTAGCAATCCAATTTCTGCTTCGATGCTAGGTAGACAAACCTCTTTAAGATATGGCCATCTCTCCAAATCCCTTTGCTGTGGAATGTTCCCCTTGTGAACTGGAATTGTTCTATGTGTGAAAACATCTGGAAGTTGAATGAATGTATCATCATCTAGCCTACTAATCTCCAACCCAGACACTATGTGAGTTCTGATTTGTTTTTCATCCCCCATTGTTCTCAGAAGTATATCAGTCTTTCTTCCATTCACATTCAGTTCAGACATCAAAGCTTCTGTACAGAAAGTATCTGAACTACCTGGGTCGAGAAAGGCGTACGTTTCGACCAGATGCGTACCTTTAGTTGTCTTGACCTGTACAGGAACAATTGACAAAGTACAGTCACTCTCACAAAAATCTATGACTTCACTGTTGTCCTTTTCTGCACAAATTAATGCACTTGTAACAGACTGTCTATCACAGTTATCCATTTTATCTTCCCGAGGATGTGCAATTTCCTTTGGTTTCATATGCAGTATGGTTGGATGAGGCAAAGAACATTCACTGCAGCTAAGACTTTCTTTGCATTGTTTACTCATGTGACCATGCTTTAAACAGCCAAAACACAAGCCCTTGCTTCGCAAAAAGTCAATTTTCTCCTGATGTGTCTTGCTTCTTAAACTTCTACAAGATTCCAGTTTGTGTTGCAGTCCTTTACAAAGAAGACATGATTTTTTCTGGCTGCTTGGATGTTTATTTTGTGATCTTTGAACTGAAAGTCCCTCGTCATCTTCAACCTTTCTGTCAATTGGTACAGCACTAGTCGTGAAGACCCTTTTTGTTACAGCCTTTTTGTAAGCACTTGCTTCTGCATGTAACTTATCTTGTCCTTTTGTTGTTGAACTATCCTTTATGTCTCCAAACACTGGATGAAGAGAAATCTTTGCTTGCTTGCTAATGAAATCAACTAAATCTTTAAACTTCACTCTAGCATTTTGCTTCTCTTGAATTTCACATGCCACAGATCGCCATTTTTCTCTTAATTTGTATGGAAGTTTCACCACAATGGCTCTCAGATTTGCTGTGTTATCCATCTCTTCCATGTAAGTTATATCTGACATTGCATTGCAGCATCCTGACAGAAACAATGAATAGGAGTGAAGTGCTTCTCCGTCTTCAGGTTTGATAGAAGGCCAATGTAGAGCTTTGTTCATATATGCTACTGCAATCTGATACTCATTTCCAAAATGCTCTCTCAGAAGCTGCTTTGCCTTAAGATAGCCTTCCGCTGGGTTCATATGTAGACAACTACGAATCAATTCCTTTGGCTTTCCAATTGTGTACTGTTCCATGAAGTACAAACGGTCCTTATCATAATCAGTACGATCCTCAACACCATGTTCGAAGGCCCGAATGAACAGCTTATAATCAAGAGGATCTCCTTTAAAAATGGGTATGTCAATTGAAGGAAGCATGGACATTTTTTGATGCTTCACTAAGCACTCAGTGATATTGGCTTGCCGCTCCATGGCATTACATAATGTATCAACTACATCTCCCTTTTTACTTGAAGAAAGCTCTCTTGGGATGGTGTTATTAGTTGACTGTGGCCATAGAGGTTGAAACACATTATCAAGCAAACTTTCCTGTTTCAGTTCATCTTCATGAGCTGTTATTCTACCTGACTCCAGATCTATTTCGTTATGACATACAGATGAAGACCGACTGCTTTCATATTGCTTTATAACTTTCATTTTTGCATCTGATGCTGCAAGGGCCACTTCTAGCTCAAATTCCTCTTTTTTAGCCTTTAGTTCAGCTTCTTGTCGTTCAATAGCTTGTTTCTTCTTCAATGCAGCCTGTTTTACAAGTAGTGCAGCTCTTTCTACTTCAGCGGATATACGTGCAGAAGAAGTTGTAGAAGTTATAGATCTGCCATCTGATCCATGTTTTGTGTGCTTCTTACTTGAAGTCACTGACACAGAGGAAATGCTATCATCAGGATTAACTTCTAGATCACACCGTATTGATTGCTCAGCATTTTCTGCAACCTGTTTCATCCACTTGTTGACTGCATTAATAAATATTTCACATGAGGAGGCTCTTGGTTCAAACCATGTATGCTGGTCCTTTGCATAATCTTCATCAGACATAAATTCCTCAATAGCTTGATTCAGCTGACAGAAATCTTTATGCAAATCTTTGTATTCTGTTTCTAATTTAGTTCGAACAGTGTCAAAATGTGCAGCATCATCCATTAATTGTTCAATTTCCTTAGATTTACTTGTGAGATGAGCTAGTTTAGTTTTCCTTGATTGCACAAGTCTTTGCAACTTTTCTTCCTTTGCTTTCTCAGTCATTTTTACTGATCGTTTAGTACGAGTACAATCCTCAGTTTTCTTCATAATATCATCACTTATTTAACCTCCAGCATCAAATCAAGTCATTGTACTTATATTATTTATTGAACTGTTCAGTCACATTTCAATTTTTACCTCAGAAATCTTCCTGGAATAAATAGCGCCGTTAGATCGCATGTAGATAATCGCGCACATCTGAGGTAATCCTTGCACATCCTTTTCCAACGAAACTCCATCTAGCAAAACACTTCAAGACCCATTGTTCCTTAAAAACATATATCTTCGTGTCAAACACGTCCTTATCAATCTGGAGTTAGTTTTCTTTACTATTGTGAGTGCGCATCGCAAGTATTTCAGTCAACTCGCTCCGTGTCCAATAAAAAAAACAAAAAAACAATTCACATGCACCGTTTTCTTCATGTAAATTCTTCCTTTAATCCAGACTCGTTAGTAAATCAAACAAATAAAAGAAAAGAAACAAAATATATTCTTAAATCCTAAATATCACGGATGCGGTAAAGAAAACTGTGCGACTCCACTCTATTTCCTATAAAGGACGCACAACCGCATCACTTAACGTAGCAATTCTTAAAGGGCCAGTGCACAATTTAAACATAATAACATATTTCAATGTAAATATAGAGAATATTTATCTAATTAGTACACACAAATAAAGAAAGTTACAATCAAAACACAAATATTAAAATACTGAAATGCAACACATAATATGCAATAATTGTCACTGAACAAAAGCAAAATTAGGCTCCTACAATTAGCCTGTGATTTCATCCAAGGGTTCATCAGATGCTTTCATCTTTCAAAATAACCTTCCCTTGCCTGTTAAACTCGACATGCACAGAAGCTACAAACTAGAGCTGTTACTTAAAATTACTTAAAGGGATAGTTCACCCAAAAATGTTCATTCATAATTTACTCACCCACATGCCATTCCAGATGTGTGACTTTCTTCCTTCTGCTGAACACAAACAAATACTTTTTCTGCTCTGTAGGTCCATACAATGCAAGTCAATGGGTACCAAAATTTTTAAGCACCAAAATGCGCATAAAGGCAGCATAGAAGTAATCCAAATGACTCCAGTGGTGAAATCCATGTCTTCAGATACGAAATGATAGGTGTGAGAAACCGATCAATATTTAAGTCCTTTTTTGTTTTTGTACATCTGCTAAAACAGTAGTACACAAAAAATATATAAATTAGACTTTACAGTTCAGATTATACACATTTTTGTATGGAATAATTATTTAGTGCTTTATAGCAATACAAGTTTCATATTTCTGCTTTTAAAAAGACTAACACTTTGAATTTGAAGCTGAAATCATTGTATTTTGTGTGTGCTTACCAAAATGCAGACCTCTTCCCCCAGTGGCAGAAAGAAATGTTGTTGAGGTGAAATGTTCACAGGGTGGTGCCAAAATCTAGTTGTATTTTTAGTTGTAAATTATGTAAATTACAGTCAACAGGAATGCATATTTTAATAAACATACTCCTTAACTCAAACCCCAACCATTAAGCTTAATGTCATAATTTCTTAATTTTTAGAGAAAAAAAGGAAACTTGATGGGAATGCAATTACTTCCTGGTTTCCATGGGACCAGAAACTGTGTCTCAGAGGATCCTGGTGCAAAGCACTATCAGCACTCAGCTAACAAGCAATCATTGCCAGAATGTCCCCTGAATGGCCACTGCGGCTGTTCCCTGAATGTCTTTGTATAGGGTTCATTAAACGTAAAAAAAAAAAAAGAACATTCAGGGGATGTCCGGAGGACTTCCAGTGAACATTTGGTGACCTTTAGGGAACCACATTGAACATCTTATGAACGTCCCATGAAAGTGGGTTTCAGGGCGTTTCAACCCCAGATGGAAATGGGACCTGTAACGAACGTCTTAAATGGCCTGCGAACATTCTACATCAAACCTTACAAAATTAACCAAATGTAGACCAAAGCGAATGCTGGTGAATGTCCAGGGACATCCCCTATTTGCTGAGCAGTGCTGTAGAGAAAGGTGACCACATTTCAAATTATGCAAAAAAAATGTATGGGGGATGGTGCTTGTCAGTATTTCAACAGTATGGACTTGATTTCAAGTTATGTTAATTTCCTGTGTGATCTTGTTGTTTTAAACCATCCTGAATGCCTTGCCCTAAAATGCTTGTGTCGTTATAGCATTACTGTAAAGACAAAATTATTGTCTGTGGTAATCGACAGGATAATTTGAGCTTGAATGACGCAATGACATTCATAATGCAAGCTGGTAGGTTCTTTGAACTTGTTATCTGTTAGCCAATCCGTCCCTCAATTTGTCAAACCAATCGGCTCACATGGTGTAAGATGATAGGTAATTTGGCGTGTAGTAAGCTACCCAGTAAACCTGTGTTCCCCGACACTAGGGGTCTCTCTTGAGCACCAAATATGCCTCTGATCTATGAAAAAAGGCCAATGAGAAGATGGCAGACAGTATTTGCATACCCCGCCCCCGGACATACGGGTATAAAAGCGGGGAAATATGTAGAGTTCATTCAGAAATTTTCTTCGGAGCCGATGGTCGTGTATGCAGTCAGCTGCGAGTCACACACCTGTTCCTGCTTCTGTTCCTCTGACGCTCTGCCTGCTGTTGGATCTACAGTGCACTTCAGCGGCTTTTCTCCTTCTCATCATGGCAGTACAGCTTGCCCCTGGGCGCTTCGACAGCGCAGAAAGCTTAAAAGAGTTTAGTGTAAAAGAGTGATTTTCTCTATAAAAGAGTATTTTCCTCTAAAAGAGCTTTACACAGTGGCGTTGAACGTCCTTTTCAGGACGTGTCTTTATAAAGATGCCATTCCGCCCCTGTGTAGTTCCTGGATGCTGTAGAGTGCTCTCCACTTCAGACGGCCACAGGCGTTGTCTCGTGTGTCTGGGCAGCGATCACACCGAGGCAGCGTATGTGGATGGTTCATGCTCTCACTGCGAGGGCATGACCATGGCAACATTGCGGTCGTGGCTCGCTTTCAATAGAATGCACGCACTCCAGCCGCCCCCCACATTGCTCCTTCTTCCCATGGGATTGAGGACGATGCGGCTGGCGCTGGAGGTGATCTGGGGACGGCAGCGGGTGCAGCTCCGCTGGGTACGCTCCCTCAGACCACCCGCCCCCAGCACGCTCGTTGACTCCCGTCCATGCTCGAGGCAACAGCGACTCACGGCCAGCCTGCCTATCCTCTAGAGCTCGAAGTGGATGAGCTCTCTGCTACCTTCGGGCCAGCACGCCCAGGCTGAGGCTGATGCGCATATGACTGACATACTTTCCCAGGCCGCCACCATCGTGGGGCTGGACTGGAACCCTCCGTCCTCCCCACAGTCATCACGGTTGGATGACTGGTTCCTGGGGTCTGCGTGCCACCCCCCCCCCCCCCCCCGGGTTTTCAAGGAAGTGCATGATGAGCTGACGTCTTTGTGGAAAGCTCCCCTCTCCACTCGTCACAAAGCCACTGGCTCAGCCGCTCTCACTACCCTTGACGGCCCATGTATATACGGCGATTCCCCAGGTGGATAGGGCTGTTGTGCTCCACCTATGCCCCGGAAACCCTTCCATCTGGCGGGGTCGCCCTGTGCTCCCTTCTAAGGCCTGTAGGACAACATCGTCATTCACTGCCAAAGCCTACAGCGCCACCGGACATGCCGCTTTCACCCTGCACGCCATGGCCCTCCTGCAGGTCCATCAGGCCAAGGCACTTAAAGATCTTCACGGGGGTAGCCCTGATCTCGATGTGTTGCAGGAACTGCGATCAGCGACCGACCTCGCCCTCAGAGCCACAAAGGTCACAGCAGTCACTCGGACAGGCGATGGCCACGCTCGTGGTCCAGGAACGTCATCTGTGGCTGAACTTGGTCGATATGCATGAGACCGCAAAGGTTCGCTTTAAAGAAGCAAAGAAGCAGACGGAGGCCATTTCGCATGCCTGCTGCCATGGGCCATGCCCCATCTGCCCGCCGAGGGCATCCTCTTGCGGCTAAAAAACAACTGCTCCGCCTCAACCCGGGCCCAGCTCTCTGCCCCAGCATCGAGCACACCACAGGAAGCAGGAGGTTCGACACAACGTTGAAGCGAACGACAGATGGGGAACGTCTAGGTTACGTATGTAACCTCCATTCCCTGATGGAGGGAATGAGACGTTGAGTCCTTCCGGCCACGTCGCTCAGCCAAGCCACTGTTGTGGCCGGACCATTTCCGGCTCCTCAGAAAAATCCTGAATGAACTCGACGTATTTCCCTGCTTTTATACTCGTATGTCTGGGGGTCAAGGTATGCAAATACTGTCTGCCAACTTCGCATTGACCTTTTTTCATAGATCAGAGGCATATTCGGCACTCAAGAGAGACCCCTTCGACACAACGACTCGTTCCCTCCATCAGGGAACGGAGGTTACATACATAACCTAGACATACTCTCTTTGCCTTACATTTTATTTTGTTTAGTTTGCAAGTAAGCTGGTTTCACTGCAGTGCACTGTGAGAGATTTCTCTGAAACCCTCCACCTCCAGGTCTAGATAATGGGGCTACATGGGGATTGCATTTATGTCTAATTGTGCAGCAGCATGTCATACATGGTTGATGCACCATGTCTTGTGTTTTTATAATTGTACAGCAGCCCAATGAGTGAATGAGTGAGGCACTACAAACACATGCTTTACTTGGTAGCAGCATATAAGATCTTATATTGGACCACCAAGACCATTATCCAATCGATATGTCTTACCCACATTAAAATACTAAATATTTCATAAGAGTTGTCATGACTGAACTGGTTTTAAACCCATTTCAGAAATCTCCAGAAGTTCATTTAGAAGAGTCATTGGCCATTTCAAATGGAAATCCTGCATTTGAAGGCACTGAAAATGTACCATGTTTTTCTGCATGCATTTGCATTTTATGAGATCTCATCCAGTGAGACTGTTTTTAAAAACAAACACAGTTTTACTTTATCTGTTGACATTTGAAAGCACAACACACATTCAAAGAAAAGACATCTCAGGGCTTCTTAGTGTTTACTGTAAATAGAAAGTTCAGCTAGTTATCATTTTCCACTCATGCCTCTTAGTTCCCAGGCTCTGGAGGAATTTGGCTCAGTTGCAGAACCAGTTGAACTGAGCTGGGAAAAGAGATGTCAGGTTTGATATTAAGGACAGTTTGCGGCCTCTATCTTGCTTTCTTTGTTTCACAGAACAGCCGTTTGTTGTGATCAGGTGCGGATTTAGGTAGTGTGCTGAAGGGAGTTTTGCCCAGTTAGAACTGCTACTGGCTGTGATGGAGGACTGCATGAGGGTAGGTGACAGGTGAGGCAAATCTGAGTGCCATTCACAAACACACACAGACCTAAACACACAAACACATATTAACACATATTACACACATGTTAACACACAGCTAAGTCAGCAAGTCAAATGGAAAACAGCTTTCTAACAAAACTACTTTGTTTGTTTGCTTTTGTGAGTGAGCTTGAAGATCCTGCTGGGAGTCGCAGATGCAGATGGTTTCTCTCTCTCTCTCTCTCTCTCTCTCTCTCTCTCTCTCTCTCACTCAGGCCACATCCACACACTAATATGATTTCATTTGAAAACGCATTAATTTCATGTTGTATTGGCATTCCGTTCACGCTAACACAGCATTTTGACAGCAAAAAACTGAGCTTTTTGAAAACGCTTTCCCAGGTCGATAGATTTGAAAACGGCAACTTTGTGTTGTAGAGTGGACAGGGGAAATTAGATATTTGAAAACAATGGCATATTTGTTGTCATGTGACACAGTCATGTGATCCATTCAACTCAAAATAATCAAGATGGCGGCCCATGTTGTAGCAGAGTTGTCGTGCCTGCTATCCACTTTAACAGCGACAATAAGACAAGTGTTACTTTGTACAACCTTTAGTTAACTCAGAATTGCTGTCCATCGAAAGAACAAAAGGACAACTTCATTTCAGTCTCAGTCACTTTACCTTCACGTCTCTCTGCTGAGTTAATGTCTTCAAGCACTGAAAAAATACAGGTGTTTTGTTTGAAAAAATTATTCTGTCACTTAGAAGAACTGACAAGATGACAAGCTGATCAGAACTTTTTTTTTTTCACATTCAGCTACAAATCATCACTAATGCTGATTGAAATCCATATTGATTCTGTCATTCAGCAGAAATAATGCAAAGCAACTAATAACAGATAAAAAAAAAACATGACAGACATTTGACAGGTTTGGTGCATTTTAAAATATAACCTTGTGAAAGCAAACCGAACCATGAAGAATATGCAACATTGTAACTATTTCAGCCCCTTTTTCGGAACAATCAAGCAAGCTACTGGTCTGAAAACTTCCCAATTCACTCATTGTAGTTTTACTCATGTTGTTATTTTGTCAGAGAGACATAGTTGTGGTGAGTCGTTATGTGTGTCACCCCTCCACCATTTTTAATCAGCAAGTGTGTCATACCTCTATACTGAAAAGAGCGAGATCTCAACAAAACAGTCTGCATGTGTGACACCCTCAGCCAAAATGTGTTGTTTTGAATCTGCTTGTGTAGAGCCAGCTTTGGACACATCACCAAGATGATGTTTCTGTACCATAAAGGAGTTGAAATGTCACACATTATCTTGCTTAAGGGATTATTTCACCCCAAAATGAAAATTCTGTCATAATTTACTCAATCTCATGTCATCCCAAAGCCATATTACTTTCTTTCTTCTGTGGATCACAAAAGGAAGAATTTTGTAAACAATTATAGGTCCTGGCCTTTCCATGCAATTACAATGAATGAGGACACAGGCTTTCAAGGTTCAAAAGTGTGCTAAAAACACTATAAAAGTATTATAAAAGTGGTCCATATGAATGTATTCCAAGTCTTCCAAAAGCCACACGATAACTTAGTGTGAAGAACAAAGGGACATTTAAGTCATTATTCAATGATAATATAGGCTGCTAACTGCTGCAAATGGATCATTGAGTCTAACTTGAGAACTGATCTTTGGTTAATCGTTCTTTTGAGTTGTATCATTTAAATAAGATTGTTTGTTCCAGTTTACAGAACCAATCTGAATGATTTGTTCACAAACCAGACATTGCTACTTCTCTCATGAACTCTTCTGAATATGCCAAGGAGAGCTAGGGTGGATGTCAACATTTAAATCTGAGAGGTCTGTTCCTCACAGAAAGCTCTCATATGGCTTCAGAAAACTCAAACTATAGTGCTGTATTTAGCCATGCATTAAATGGAATATAGTTATATTGACCACTTTTATTAAAATGTGATGGTGCTTTTTTATTTTTATTTAAATATATGGAAAAGCCACAGTCTAAGGACAGGACATTCTTTAAAAAAAAAATACAAATAAATTCTCCCCTTTTCGCTCGAATTTGGAATGCTCAATTCCCAATGCACTCTAAGACCTTGTGGTGGCATAGTGCCTAAATCCAAACGTCCCATCAAGAGCTAGAACCACACATTATAGTGACCACGAGGAGGTTACCCAATGTGACTCTGCTCTCCCTAGCAACCTGCCCTCCCTGTGTGGTAGTCAGCGTCATTACTCGCTGAGCTACCCAGGCATGACATGGGGTTGAGTAATTAATTTTTGGGGTTAAATATTCATTTAAATGTATTACAAGGAAAAAAAAAAAGAAAAAAAATCATCTTCTTTCATCTATTATACTAAATACTGAGTATTTTTGTCTTGATTTCCTGTAAAAATATATATTTTTTAAAACAAATAAAATTACTTGAGAAGCAAAGTGACGAGATATTTTGTCTTGTTTTCAGAGTTAGAGTTACAAAATTATTGTAACGTTTATGCTTAGAACAGCAAAAACTATTTGCCAATAGAGCAAGAAAAAGTAAGGAAAACACGTTTTTTTCTTACTCCATTGGAAAGCATTTTTTTTCTTGTTTTAAATGGTAAAATGGTCTGCACTTATATAGTGCTTTTTTAACCTTAGAGGTTACCAAAGTACTTTACACTGTGTCCCAATCACCCATTCACACACACTCATACATCAATGGCGGCAGAGCTGCCATGAAAGGCACTAGCCTGCCAT
The DNA here is from genome assembly GCA_032164185.1 of Moxostoma hubbsi. Lineage (NCBI taxonomy): Eukaryota > Metazoa > Chordata > Actinopteri > Cypriniformes > Catostomidae > Moxostoma > Moxostoma hubbsi. The sequence goes on from JAVLUX010000044.1 coordinate 7,416,788, forward strand.
TGGGAGCAACTTGGGGTTCAGTGTCTTACCCAAGGACACTTTGGCATAAACTGCACTAAATTTTGTTAAATTTATCTGAAATCAAGACTTCTTATGTCATTGAAGTCAAGATATCTGCTTTTTAAGATATTTTGTCTTGTATTAGGGATTTTTTAAAATATTTTTTCCAAAAAATAAGTGTAGTTATGAAATTCTCTGAGGATAATTCAGTATATGTTCAGTGAGAAAGTGGAAGTCAAACACAAACAGATATTCTTTACATGGGTATTGAGTAGAAGATAATGTACAACAGAATCATTAAGCAGGATTAGTGAACATAAATTGGTCTTTTGTCTCCGTCCACCTTTCTCACAGTAACAGATCCTCCCACATCCTTTATAAATGATTTTCCTTTGTGGTTTCTCATCTGAACGAAATTTCATCAACTTCACACCAGCTCCTGCAAAACATGAACAGACTAGAATGGTGTCAAAAACTAAATGTGATATTGTTTGTCCAGCATATTCACAGACATTTGAGGAGCCTGTGAACGGCATAGCCCAAGAACCCAGCTGAAAAAGACAGCTTTAACCAGCGTAAGATGGCTTGCTGTTCTTAGTTAGTCTCCCAGGCTAGTCTGTTTGCAGGTTTTAAAGGTGTGTTGGCACTTGTGTAGTAATTAGTTGAACACCAGGCTATGAGACCAGCTAGACCATCTTAAACAAGCTAAGACCAGCAAACTATCTTAGACTGGTTTAAGCTATTTTTCTTTCCAGCAGAGAATATTTGTGAAAGGTGGCTCATGTGTGAAAAAAAACTGAACAAGATAAGACTTAAGTAAACAGAGAAAACTTTAAAGAGTGGCATCTTCACTGTCATTCTTTTTTGAACCATTACACCATTCTTATCACTCTTATCACATAAGTACATTTTATCTCACCTTACTGCTCTGTTTGACTTCGTGAAGAGTGATAACAGTATCTAGCGATGGAGAAAAGCAGAAGTTTGGTCATGGAAAGGAAAGCATTGATTTCTCATGAACACAACAGTGATGCCAAGGTCTAAAATTACACTCGCCAAGCACCAAATTTGACTAAAAATGTCTTTGGTTGGTAAATAAAATTGTCAGTGGCTTGTAACTTTGTTAGAAACTGCAAAATAATACATGGTCTAAGTTAAATGTTAGGAATGCTGGTCTGAAGTGAGTGATCCAAATAAAGCGCTCTATTTTCGTGACAGCACAATGCGCAATGTACTACGACCGTGCGTAACATCTCCAATTTTCATGAGAGAGCTAATTCTAAGAGCAATTTTCATGCCAGTGCAAATGACTGTGGGTGGGAGTGTTTGCGCTACTGTGGGCGTAGGCTTGCAAACTGTAAATTAAGTGGCGCAAAGTGTAATTTGCTATTTTCCTTAGAATTTGGTCATTGCGCTAAGACGTTTCAATATCAGGTCTTAACTCAGCACAAAGTCCAAATTCAGTTCCAACATTTGCAGTTTGGAGATCAAAATGTATGGATTTGGAATTATTTTTTTGACTACTTCGTGACTTTGATTATATTTTTGTTTCATTTGAAGTGTAATTTGAAATTATAAAAAGTTTGGAATATTTTTCAATAAACTTTTTTGTCAAATCAATGTGAAGTGCGTGCTGATGCAATCACTTTTAATATTAGCCATGATTTTTGTGTCATTAGATGAAAATAATTAATAATACTTACATTCTCTGTAATTTAACAGAGCCTACGTCCATATCCTGAACCACATTTTCCATGCATATAAAAAGAAAGTGTTCGATTTAGCAAGGGTGTACAACCTAATTTAAATCCACATTTTTATTCTTCCAGTTCATTGCATACAGTCCATTTACACTATATTCTTGTTCTGTCTTTGTTTATATCATTGGTGGTGGAGGGAATGGACTGTATAATAGGACGGAGACGGTGCCGGAGAAGAACCTCCATTGAACAGATTAGCGCCTTGTGTTCTCGAATTCGCCAAACCTACTTGCGCCTAGACCCAGTGCACGCTTGCGTGAAAATACCAATACTTCACAGCCATGCCCATTGACTAGTGGCGAAAGCATCTAAAGAGCACATCTTTTTCAAATCTTGCATCTCATAGCAACTTATGCTTCAATGAAAATGTATCTAAAAAAAATATTTTTTTTTTACACGTGTGGAATGTTACTCATATCAAGCAACCAAAACAAAAATATGATGAACAAAATCCCAATGTGTATTTATGTTTTTGTGTGCACTTTCAATAGGACATGGCCTGTGCTGTTATTACACAGGAAAAACAACTAAATGATCAGTACAAAAATCAATATGTTTAATCTTAACCATTGGCAGATTGATCCAATGTAACAAAGCTAGGATAATTGCTGAAGTTTAGAAGAGACCACATATTCCCTGCCCCAAATCTACCTGGGGTATTGTGACCTGAGATATCAACAGGCCATTACATCAACATAATTCATGTTCAGCAACATTATCTTACATCACCCAGGGGTTCTCAAAGTTCATAGATTGTATTTTGTGTTGACAAGGTTTGTAAAACTCTGCTTGCAGTGCTGCAAACTGAGACTTGAGAAAAGTTGTTATATGCTATTTATACATAGAGACTCCACTAAGACAAACTGAGCAAAGTTAAAGTAGAATTGAATTTAGCTGAATTCAAAGGGAAAGGGAAAACAAGCTAAAGATAGATGTATTCTAATTGCATCTCTGTAACAGAAGCATGTGTCACGGTCCCAGTGGTGGAACTTTATTTATGCTTTATTCCCATGAATGAACAGCAGATATTTACCCTGAGTTCCAGACAGCACGGAGCCAAATTGTTCTTTCTGATCAGTGATCCTTAAAGCTCCCATGACATCAAGACATTAGAACAACTCTTCCCTTTCAACAGTTCAATTGATTAGAGCTGTCAAATTTATTGTGTTAAAGCTGATGTAATTTCTGCGACACTAGCGCCACCGAATTTAAAAAATGAACAATGTTTTCAAAATAGCTTTCTGAATACGGCCATCGTTTACATTTGTACATTCAGGAAACATTCAGGAACTTTTATAGTACCACAGAGACACAGTATTATAGTTTACGAGATAATGAACCTATGAATGGCTTACTAATAGTTTTCTTTGCATATTAATCTTATTCTTTGTCATTATTGTAAAGTTCTTCCCATTTGTATTTTTGGAAAATAAATCATATTTGTGTTACATGATTATAATTTTGCCATGATTATAATTTGCCATCTTGGTTTAAGGTGGTTTAAGGTGGTCCCACAGCCTGGAAAGTGCCCTTCACCATAAAACCAAATATCAGCTAAGCCTAGCTAACCTGCTTAGGGTAGTTTTACCTTTTGTTCCAGAAGGGTAGTTACTAATAAAAACAATATTTAAAATAATAATCACATTCTGACACACGTAAGGTGTTTACAGTCAAGCAACATAGTCAAAAGTCTTCTGAAATGCCAGCATTCCAAATTTTTATTACAAATTGTGACAGGTGGAAATCTGTCAGAGAAGATTGTTATCATCTATTTCCAGATCAAAAGTGAGGTCATGTCGCATGATTGTGGATGAGATTGGTGAGAATAAAGAGACATGGGGCGACATGGGGTCTGTACCACACATTTTCACACAACCTCCAACAAACAAAAGGGGGAAGTACCTCTGTGTGACTGACTCAAAGCAACTTCCTGTTTGTGATTATGTAGCCAAAAACAAAGGCCATGAGGGAACTGTCCTGCAGTTACAGCTATATGGTGCATTGCATGCACACTGAGTATCTGTCCACACATGGTATCTCTGTACAATGATGGGAAGCAGCTGTGGCCCTTTAAAAGAGACAAGCATTTAGCTTCATGTGCAACCAGCTGTTAAACATGTAGCAGGTTTTATTGGTTGATTATTGACTTTTAAATTGTACAGTTTGCTATTTCGTTACAGCAATTTCATTCTCATATCTTTGCCTTTCTTCAAGAACAAATTTGTTCATGTCTTTAGATTTTTTCATATTCCAAACAGTAAGAAGCCAAGCAACAAATCAGTCTGAGAAGAATCCATGGGGGCAGGATGCATAAATCAATCGCTGATTCACTAAGGAAACTATTAGACTACAATAGAGCTACAATAGGACATTGCAGCAGTTTTTAGTGGGCTGTCCTAAAGCAACACCAGGGACCCTTATATGAAGATCATTAGGACTACTATGAATGTAGAATAGAGCAAAACATCAGGATTCCTGAAGTATTCATTGAAGTATGGCATTCATTTTCTTCACAGTGAACAGATTTTTTTACTTTTACATACAGTACATTACAACTTATAAACCTTACCATATAGACTTACTATGTGCTCTGAGGTTAAAGGTCAGTGTTATTTCAACTTCATTTACACATATACAAACACAAAAGTCATGTTTGATAGTATTTAAAAGAGTTCCTGGTTAAGAACTACACTATCCATAATCCTGAAGGACCACCAATCAGAGAATTCTGATTAACAAAATCTCAGAAGCTCAGCAGGGACTGCCTACCCCCATTAAGCATTGCAAATTATTTGGGCTGTCAATCGTTTCAAATTTTTTATCAAATTAATTACATGGTGTCACGATTAATTCATCGCATTTAATCGCATATACAAATATTTGCTGAGAAAGCCCCTCATATAACTATAATTCAATATATAATTATGAAATAATTATACATAGTTATCTTTAAATTCAAGTGTTTTTAAATTCTAAAAAATTATATATACATCTTGAGATCCCTTAGTTTGCATTTGCGGTCCTTCAAGTGTTTTGAACGCAAGAACGTAACGTGATTTCTTCACTGTATAAACTGCGCGTTGCTCATACAGTTGAAATTTCACTTACTGCCCTTTGGAGTAAACAGGTGGTACTACAAGCTTGCATTTATCAGGAATCTTCCATATTACAGTCTGGGGGCATTGCTATTAATTGCATACATTTTTTTAACGCGTTATTTTTTGTAAAATTAATCGCACTGAATTAACGCGTTAAATCAACATCCCTACAAATTATATCATCGTGTTGTTCTCCAAATACTCTCAAAATACAGTTCCCATGTTGTGTTGAAGAAGCAACATTAGGGGTCTCTCTTGAGAGCCTTGCGCATCTCTGAATATGAGAAAAGGCCAATGAGAAATTGGCAGACAGAATTTGCATGTCCCGCCCCCGGACATACGGATATAAAGGGAGGGACATGCTTATGTCCATACAAATTTTTCCTTCGGAGCCGACCGGTTGTTTGATCAGCAAGCTGCATTCACTGACTGTTCACTTCATCTCTACAAGAGCGTATGTTGTTGGATCTACGGTGCATATCCGCGACTTTCTCCTTCTCTGCACAACAGTGCAGCTTTGCCACTGGGCGCTTCCACAGCGTTTCTAAAAAGAGAATATTTATTTCTCTAAAGGAGCAATACACAGCGGCGTTGAACGTCCTTTTCAGGACGCATCTTTATAAAGATGCCCTTCTGCCCCTGTGTAGTTCCTGGATGCGGTCAAGTTCTATCCACTACTGATGGTCACAGATGCTGCCTCGTGTGTCTGGGCAGCGATCACACCGGGACAGCGTTTGTGGATGGTTCGTGTTCTCACTGAGAGAACCATACCATGGCAACGTTGTGGTCGCTGCTTTCCTTCCTAAAATGGAATGCCACTCCAGCCACCCCCCCCCCCCCCCCCCCCATCGCTCATTCTTCCCACGGGATTGAGGACGACCTGACTGGCGATAGAGGCGGATTGGGGATGGCAGCGGGCTCGGTTTTGCCGGGTACATCCCTACGAACCACCCGCCCCCCTGACAAGCTCGTTGACTTCCGGCCAGGCTCTGGGTGACAGCGGCTCGCCTCACAGCCAGTCTGCTTATCCCCTTGAGCCCCCCCAGCTGGATGATGAGCTAACCGCTGCATCGGAGAGTGTTTTCTGGCATCTGATGCGGAAGACTCAATTGGGCTGCCACCCTTGGGTCGAACGCCCAGTCTAAAGCTGATGCCCAGATGGCCGACATGCTTTCCTGGGTTGCCGTCAGCGTGGGGTTGGACTGGAATCCCTCTGTCCTCCTCATATCCTTCATGGCTAGATGACTGGTTCCTCGGTTCTGGGCGGCGCTCACAGCCATGCAGCCCCCCCCCCCGGTTCCTTTCTTCCCAGAGGTACATGATGAGCTGACGAGGTCGTGGAGGGTACCTTTTACTGCCCGCAACCGACCCCCTCGCTCATCCGCTCTCACTACCCTCGATGGCGGAGTGGCCCACGGGTACTCTGCAGTCCCCCAGGTGGACAGACCAGTTGCGATCCACCTGTGTCCCGAGAACACCGCCACCTGGCGGGATCGCCCGGTGCTCCCCTCCAAGGCCTGTAGGATAACATCATCACTGACCTCCAAAGCCTACAGTGCCACCGGACAGGCCACTTCCGCCTTGCCTGCCATGGCCCTCCTGCAAGTTCACCAGGCCAAGGCACTCAAAGATCTGCACTTGGGTAGCCCTGACCCCGACGTGTTGCAGGAACTGTGCTCAGCGGCCGACCTCGCCCTCAAGGCCACGAAGGTCACAGCGCAGTCACTCGGGCAGGCGATGGCCACCCACGTGGTTCAGAAACGACACATGTGGCTGAACTTGGTGGAGTTGCGGGATGTGGACAAGGCACGCTTCCTCAACGCCCCCGTCTCCCAGTTTGGCCTCTTCAGCGACACTGTCGAGGACTTCACCTAGCAGTTCTCAGCATTGAAGAAACAGACGGAGGCCATCTCTCACATCATGCCCCGCCTCAAGGCGTCCTCCTATGGCTTCCAGAAAACATGCAGCTCTGCCTCAACCTGGGCCCAGCTCTCAGCCCCAACGTCGATGCCCCGCAGGAAGCGCATGCCCCCCCCGTCTCTCGAACATCCTCCAGGACCCGGAAGGCTCCCAAGCGTTCCTGAGATGGACGACCCAGAGAACGAGATGTTTTCTCCGATGCTGGTAAGCAGACCACTCTGTCCCCCCAGTAGAGGGCCGTGAGGAGAATCCTCAGTTCAGTTTGTTTTCTTTGATGCTCCCCCATTTGGGCTGCGGTGCCCACATTCTCAATAAAAGAGCAATTTCCTCTTCTCTGGGTCACCTGGCCCGCAGATGCCGTTCTCACAGCATCCCCGTGCCAAACCTCAACAGTCCCGGCACGCCAGATGCGGATACCCCGCCCCATGACTGCTGCCCCCCCGGCCGGCTGGTTCTGATGAGTCCAGAGGACGCTTACATGGGACATCCTCCTCAGTCACTAACCCACCCCCTGCCGGGTGTGCAGAGCAAGGTAAGTGTTTCGAGTCTTCTCTCAGCACCAGAATCTCAGGACGTGCTTTTGCCTCCTGACTCACATTGCCTGCTCCACACCGCTGCGAAGCCCCGCAGGGTACGTCAAAAAATTATCGTCCCCTTAGTGCCTCTCGCACGGAGCTTGGACGTGTGGCTTTCACTTCCCAACCCGACGTGCTGGTTGGCCAGGACCATCCAACTCAGCTATGCGATCCAGTTCACCAGGCCCCCGCCCCCTTTCGCTGGCTTCTACCTCGGTGCACGTAGAAGATGCCAACGCCCTGTGTACGGAGATCGCGACCCTTCTACTCAAAGATGGGATAGAGCCTGTCCCTCCAGCCAAGATGAAGAAGGGTTTCTACAGCCCTTACTTCATCATACCCAAGAAAGGCAGCAGCTTATGACTGATCTTGGTCTTGCAAGTTTTCAACCGGGCCCTGCACAAACTCCCATCAAAATGCTCACACAAAGACACATCTTAACTTGTGTCCGGCATCAAGATTGGTTCACAGCGTTAGACCTGAAGGACGCGTACTTCCACGTCTCTATCTTGCCTCAACACCGACCCTTTCTGCGGTTCTCGTTCGACGGCCAGACATATCCTTGAGTATATCGGAGAGTGTTTTCTGGCATCTGATGCGGAAGACTCAATTGGGCTGCCACCCTTGGGTCGAACGCCCAGTCTAAAGCTGATGCCCAGATGGCCGACATGCTTTCCTGGGTTGCCGTCAGTGTGGGGTTGGACTGGAATCCCTCTGTCCTCCTCATATCCTTCATGGCTAGATGACTGGTTCCTCGGTTCTGGGCGGCGCTCACAGCCATGCAGCCATACTGGCCCACTCCCGAGAGTTACTATGTGCCCACAGGGACCAGGTGCTTAGGCTCCTCAGCTGCCTAGGGCTTCAGATCAACTGGGAAAAGAGCAAGCTCGCCCCGGTTCAGAGCATCTCTTTTCTCGGCATGGAATTAGACTCAGTGATAGCACGCCTCACCAATGAGAGTGCTGAAATGCCTCACCTGATTCAAGCCAGGCACGGCGGTTCCTCTAAAACATTTCCAGAGGCTCCTGGGGCATATGGCAACCTCCGTGCGGTCGCGCCACTGGGGATGATGCATATGAGACAGATTCAGCTCTGGCTCTAGACTCGAGTCCAGAGAAATGCATGGAGACGCAGCACGCACCATGTGTTCATCACCCCCGGTTGTGCCAGACTTACAAACCCTGGACAAACCTGTTTTCTGTTGACAGGAGTCCCCTTACAGCAGGTGTCAAAATGCGTTCTGGTCACCAAACAGGGTTGGGGCACCGTGTGCAATGGGCATGCAGCCGCTGGCTCCTAGAAAGGGCCCCTGCTGCTTTGGCACATCAACTGCCTAGAGTTGCTGACAGTATTTCTTGCCCTACGGATGTTCCTCCCACTAATTTGGGCAAGCACATCTTAATCCGTTCAGACAGCACCGGGACGGTAGCATACATAAATCGTCATGGTGGCGTGCGCTCCCGTCACATGTCACAACTCGCCTGCCATCTCCTCCTTTGGAGCCAGCAGCAACTCAGATTCCTGCGTGCCACTCACATCCCGGGCAACCTCAACACGGCAGTGGACGCAATGTCTCGACAAGGTAAGCTCAGTGGAGAGTGGACGCATCACTCCCAGTCGGTCCAGCTGGTTTGGGAACGGTTCAGCAATACACAGGTAGACCTGTTCGCATCCCAAGAGACCTCCCATTGCCCGCTCTGGTACTCCCTAACAGAGGCTCCCCTCAGGACAGACACACTGGCACACAGGTGCAAAATCAGGGAGGACAAGAAACAAGTCATTCTGGTGGCTCCCTACTGGCCCACTCGAAATTGATTATCGGATCTAGTGCTCCTCGCGACAGCCCCTCCCTGACGAATTCCCCTGAAGAAGGACCTTCTTTCTCAGGGACAGGGCACCTTCTGGCATCCGTGCCCAGACCTCTGGAACCTACACTCCTGGCCCCTGGACAGGATGTGGAAGATCTAAGTGGCCTACCACCTGCCGACGTAGACAACGATCAACCAATCCAGAGCTCCCTCTACTAGGCAACTTTATGCCCTGAAGTGGCACTTGTTCACAAATTTGTGCTCTTCCCGATCCGAAGACCCGCAGAGGTGCGCAGTCGGGTAAGTGCTCTCATTTCTGCAGGAGCGGTTGGAGGGGAGGCTGTCCCCCTCCACCTTGAAGGTGTATGTAGCCGCTATCACGGCAAGTCCTTGGGTAAACACGACTTGATTATCAAGTTCCTTAGAGGTGCCTGGAGGTTGAACCCTCCGCGGCCAAGTCTGTTCCCCTCCTGGGATCTGTCAGTGGTCCTCTCAGGCCTCCAGAGACCCCCCCTTCATGCTGCTAGAATCAGTCGAGCTCAAGGCTCTCTCCCTAAAGATGGCCCTCCTGATTGCACTCAATTCCATCAAGAGGGTTGGGGACCTGCAAGTGTTCTCTGTCAGCGACACCTGCCTGGAGTTCAGTCCAGCAGATACTCATGTCATCCTAAGACCACGACCAGGCTATATGCCCAAGGTTCCTACGACCCCTTTCAGGGATCAAGTAGTGAACCTTCAAGTGCTGACCCGTGAGGAGGCAGACCCAGCCCTTTTGTTGCTGTGTCCAGTACGTGCCCTGCATACTTATGTGGTCCGCACGCAGAGCTTTAGACGATCTGAACAGCTCTTTGTCTGCTTTGGAGGACAGCTGAAAGGGAATGCTGTCTCCAAACAGAGGCTTTCCCACTGGGTTGTTGATGCCATGGTATTGGCCTATCACACCCAGGCCATGCCCGCCCCTTACGGGTTTGAGCACACTCGACAAGAAGTGTGGCATCTTCGTGGACACTGGCCAACGGCACCTCCCTAGCAGACATATGCAGAGCAGCGGGCTGGGCAACACCCAATACCTTAACAAGATTTTACAATCTCAGGGTTGAGTCAGTTTCATCCCATGTTCTCTCAGGTCTGACCAGTTGTACTGCTTGCATTTAGCACCTTTCCCACTGAGATGATCACGTGCTCTTATCCCAGGAGACCCCACTAACTTGGCTCCCTGGATGACTGTTCATCACCCCCGCTTATGCCAGACTTACAAACCCTGGACAAACCTGTTTTCTGTTGACAGGAGTCCCCTTACAGCAGGTGTCAAAATGCGTTCTGGTCACCAAACAGGGTTGGGGCACCGTGTGCAATGGGCATGCAGCCGCTGGCTCCTAGAAAGGGCCCCCGCTGCTTTGGCACATCAACTGCCTAGAGTTGCTGACAGTATTTCTTGCCCTACGGAGGTTCCTCCCACTAATTTGGGCAAGCACATCTTAATCCGTTCAGACAGCACCGGGACGGTAGCGTACATAAATCGTCATGGTGGCGTGCGCTCCCGTCACATGTCACAACTCGCCTGCCATCTCCTCCTTTGGAGCCAGCAGCAACTCAGATTGCTGCGTGCCACTCACATCCCGGGCAACCTCAACACGGCAGCGGACGCACTGTCTCGACAAGGTAAGCTCAGTGGAGAGTGGACGCATCACTCCCAGTCGGTCCAGCTGGTTTGGGAACGGTTCAGCAAAACACAGGTAGACCTGTTCGCATCCCAAGAGACCTCCAATTGCCCGCTCTGGTACTCCCTAGCCCTCTGGTCCGCGAATTCAGCGGAGGAATTCCCCGACCAGACCCACTAATGAAACTACTCTGTACTGGAATATGTTCTCCACAGGTTGGGCCCCTGTGTGGATTAATCACCCTGTATGTACTTTACTAGTGGATTTGCATCTCCCTTGGGCAGTCCCAGCTGCCCCCCGGTCGCCTTGTTATAGCAACACCTCCCTCTCAGCAGGTAGGATCTACCACCGTGCCATTTTCCACATGTGGCCTGAAAACCCATGTGATGTATTTCACCACACTTTACCTCCCCTAGCCAGGGCAGGTGTGGTCTCCGTGGGGTCTTTCCCCCTGAAAGAATAGGAGTTGGAAAAGAATGCCTTCCCCAATGCGTGTGATAGCATTAAGATGGCCCCAGCCGCTTTAACTCTATGCAAGAAACATAGAGAAAGAAAAGGCATGGCATGCTCCCATGCTTGGCATGTCGCCCTGTTCCCCCCTTCGGGGTGCCGGAACTAGAAGGTTATGATGATTTTATGGGGCATTGGGGAAGGGTTCATTCGATCTGATGCGGAATGTCGCTTTGGCTTGCAACTGCCTACCTGCATCAGCAGCACACGTACACAGTTCAGCGCATGGCATGATTAAATATGGACCACTAGTGTCGCTTCTTCGACACAACGTTGAAGTGAGCGACAGACAGGGAACATCTAGGTTACTATTCTAACCTCTGCTCTCTGATGAAGGGAACGAGACTTTGTGTCCTCCCGGCCACGACGCTGAACCAAGCCACTGTTATGGCCGAACCTCATTCTCGGCTCATCATGGCAAAAACCTGAATGACAGATGGATTTCCCTCCCTTTATATCCATTTGTCTGGGGGCGGGACATGCAAATTCTGTCTGCCAATTTCTCATTGGCCTTTTCTCAAGTTCAGAGATGCACAAGGCCCTCAAGAGAGACCCCTAGTGTCGCTTCTTCAACACACATCTCGTTCGCTACATCAGAGAAATAGTAACCTAGATGTTTTTATATAAATGCTGTGCAATGATCATAGAATATGATTTTAATTGACGTTTAATCATTTAGCAGATGTCCATATCCAGGGGCATCCGGGTGGACCAATAATCAAGACTTGCAAGTACAACTGCATCATCACCCACCCCCACTAAACAATACATAGAAATATTGTTTAAAAATAGCTTTATGAGTATGACCCTCATCTTCAGTTGTTCAAAAATTCAGATCTTTCCCCAGCTCACGTCATTGGTTGAGTAACGTTGTTGGGGCAGGTCTAAGTGTGTCGTTCAAAAAAAAATTATAGCGCCACAGATAGTGTTTACAGTTTTCGAGAAAATGAACCTATGAATCACTTACTTAAGGTTGTCTCTGCATATTAAGCTGGAATATAAGAAAGTATTTTAACACTAAAAAAGTTTTATAATTCAGCTTTTCTTTTTTTAGCTTTTTAAGTTAGTTTTTTTTTTTTCAGGAAAAAAAAAGATTTGAACCTGACATAACCTTATACTAAGTAATCTAAAGCACATAGAGGAAAACTACTTGTACTCAATTGCATTATACTTTACAATATTTAAGTACAATGTTACATAAATAATATCACATTATTGTGCATTTTAATGGCACAGATAAAGATTATCTGCATTAATACATTTCAATTTTCATGTTTTCATTGTAAAATTGGATGTTTTACTTTACACAACTGACATTATATTTTTTAATAGGATGAATTTCAATAGTTTTATTTATATTTATTGAATTTTAAATAAATGAAGAGAAAGACACATTTATACTGTATATAAGTTATATGAACTCAAACTTAAAAAGCGCTTTGCTTTGTAAAATATGGATAATGAACAGAGCACTCAAGAGTGTTTATTGAAGAGTGTAAATGTCCTGCATAAAGAAAACACTGGGGAGAGTTTGGGACAATTAGACCAGTTCACTTAATTCACTAAGCTCACTTCTGTATTTTTATTTATAAGCCTGATGATTTCTTGACACCCTGCAGACAGAGATTTTGATGGTATCTGATTGTCTTCAGTTACTGTGCTGGTATGCTGTATGTGTAAATGTTTTTTAATGGGAGACTGGACATAAATATAAAAGACAGACTTTTCTGTAAAAGTTTGAATCACTGCAGACATCAGTTAAACATTACTGTTTGGCCTTGGTTAAAAGACTCAAGTTAAATAGACGAAGGGGGCACCTGGTCAATTGCATCGAAGGTCTCTCTTGCTGTTTTCACACCCTGGCAAAATGCCACTAACTAATCACCTCACACTTCACACACTTTTAGGGTCAGAGGTGTAAATAGCTTTAGGATGTGCAAAATGTTTTATTATGTGTCGAACTAACATTCCTGGACAGTATTTACTTTATCACTTTAGATTAGCAGCCTGCTACTGTAGCCTCACTTTCACATTCAATATTCTTGATGAATTATCCTGAAAAATAAAACCTCCACAAATATCTAAGTAGGGTCTTTAGCTGTAGAAAACTCTAGAAGCACACAGTGCCAACTGGAATGTTGCGGTTTTCATTCGATCCTCCACAGATATGCAACAAAGTCCATAACAACAGACTCTATGCAAGAGAGTTTTGGTTGACTGTTGCAAACACCACAAATGCTGTTTACAAGACCTTAAAACACATTTGATTAAGGAATGTTAGTGAATTTGAATATTTATGTTTCATGACATCCTGTTTTCACTGAAAATGATTCAATTAGTAAAAGGGCTTATCTGTGCATGTTGTCTGAATGAACAACATTTGATAAGAGAATGAGTTGGATCAACCAGTCAAACTGGATTACTTATTTGATCAATATATATTGATCTATTGTTCTACATAACGCGGTTGCCCATTTCAGCTCATCACAGCCCATTCAGCCCCATTTCGCGGGCGGCCCTTCAGGAAAAGTCTCGGTTCTCCCAATGGCCAGTGGATATGATAGCTGTGTGTGAGAAACAGATTAATATTTAAGTCATTGGATTAATTTTATGCTGCATTTATGTCCTTTTTGGACCTTCTGCATTCTGGTCACCTTTCACTTGCATTGTATGGACCTACAGAGCTGAAATATTCTTCTAAAATTCTTTGTGTTCTGCAGAAGAAAGAACGTCAAACACCTCTGGGATAGCATGAGGGTAAATAATGAGAGAATTTTCAGTTTTGGTTGAACTATCTCTTTAAGAATCCTATTTATACTGCATGGAATTAAGACAAGCTGGTAACTTGACTAAATTAAATGCACAAATTGAAATGCAAATAAAGTCAAGCATTGCAAGTACATGCAGGTGCCAGATAGGATGTCAGTTCTCACGCTTTTGATGCCAGCTTTAAGTGTGGGAAGTGTTGTTGCATGTCCATACACAACTCCAATTATCTCCTTATCGTGAATACCTCCTATCCAAGCTCTTAGTTTTCCCTGGCCCTCAGGTCACACTACATCTTGAGACATTTCCAGCACACCCTCACCTTACCTGCAGCCTTTTGCCATTCAAAAACACACACATACGGTTCATAAGGATTTGAAAGAGAAAACTATGCCTGCAGGTAATAAAATATGCAAGTCACACCCATTGTTTGTTAATTACACAAAGATATCAGTCTTCTCATTTGTTACAGAGAGTCGAGTTTTTGCACATTCGTTCAAGGTCTCATCAAGAAAACTATAATTTCGGAGATTATCTAAGATATTTTTCTGCTGTTGTGTAAATGTTAAACAAGACAAAGATGAATAAGCACATGACCCGTCATAATAACAGACAATTTGGGGTAATTTGGTCTATTGACAAAATAATGAACTTTTTTTAATCCATGTTGAAATCCTTACAAACATATGTGTATGTGAAGCATAGCTTAATAACAGACTAAACTAGTTTATATTTTACACTAAATCTTGTATCCACTAAGAATAAAAAGAAACAAACCTCTGAATGAATTATTAGATAATACATTTAACAAAACAACATATAGGCCTACTGAACTACAAAACTATCAATAAGTTTTTTTACACACATAAAGCTACATATTACCATCTATTTACATATATTCTCTTGTAAAATCATATGCTATGGAATTTTTGTATCCATTGTAGGAGGAGTGGAGATTAACTGTGAGACGAAAAGTAAAGCTCAACTCTAGCTTTTCTCTGTCAAAGGGTAAAACTAACATCATGCAGGTAGTAATAGGAAAACGAATCATTAATATGGATGTTTCTCTTCATTGCTTTGTGGCTAATATGGCCCTTGGACATGATGAGGAGGCTCTTAGGAACCAATTTTAGGTTTTCAAAGGGTTGTAGTTCCACTGGCTACAAGAAGTTGCTTTAGCAGCTTGGCATTACCACATCTTTGAAATGGACATTCTCAGTTTGAATCTCCTTTCCATGTGTTTTTTTCATTATAAAGGGAACAGTACAATTCACAACCTTTAAAAATCTTGCCCAGTGGTGGTGTAATACATTCAAGGATCTTCTAGCTGAAGGTTGCTATTTTGATCTTTTTTTTTTCAGTCTGTATGAAATCTTGGGGAAATCCCTTGGTGTTAATTGTTCAAGCAACTAAACACTGAAAATCCATCTTTTCATAAAGTTTCCAGTGAACTCCAGAAAACACGAATTAAACAAATATTAGACATGACCTTAAAGGGATTGTTCACTGGTAAATGAAAATTCTATAAAACATAGTTTACTCACCCTCATGCCATCTCAGATGTGTATTATTTTCTTCTTCTTCTGAACACAAAGATTTCTAGATAAATATTTCAGCTCTGTAGGTCCAGACAATGCAAGTGAATGGTGGCCAGAACTTTGAAGCTCCAAAAAGCAGGTAAAGTTAGTATAAGCGTAATCCATAAGACTCAAGTGGTAAAATCTTTTGATCTGATTCTCACCCACACCTATCATATAATTTCTAAAGACATGGAGAAAACCACTGGATTACTTTTATGCTGCCTTTATGCGATTTTTGGAGCTTCGGAGGTCTGGTCACCATTTACTTGCATTGCATGGACCTACAGAGCTGAGATATTCTTCTAAAAATCTTTGTTTGTGTTCAGCAGAAGATAGAAAGTCATACATATCTGAGATGGCATCTGAGAGTAAATTATGAGAAAATTTGAATTTTTGAGTGTATATTTGACAGTATACTTATTATGTACATATTGCACTGTACTTACCTTTAAAGCACCTGCATTTAATTACATTGGTAGTTACACTGTTAACCTTACCCCTAATGCTAAACCTAACCCTACCCCAATATTTACCCTAAACTATACCCTAAACCTAGCTGTACCTCAACCTCAGTAGCAACAAATGTGAATCTTGTAAGAATTTAGCAACATATATATATATATATATATGTATGTGTGTGGGTGTGTGTGTGTGTGTGTGTGTGTGTGTGTGTGTGTTATCATGAAAATTGCATTTTGTTTTTATGTAGTACTGCCCTGAAGAAGCTATTTGACATACCAGATACTCACATATATTCCACAAGACAAAATAGTAAATTAATTTACACAAATTATATTGTCAAATTTTACATTCCCTTGGTTCTTAATATGATGGATGTGCTGCTTTCTTGATGATCAATGACTGTTTGGGTAATACTTGTTCAAGAGTCCCTGCTTTGTCCTGTGTAGTGAAGTCTACTTTACTTAAGTAAAATCCCCCAACTACTGTACATTCTTTGGTTTCCCAGCATCTTCTGCCCATTTTAGTTCTTCAGTGGCTATGTGATGTTGATATTCAGTTTTTCACACTTAGGATAAATGAGGGACATACACAACTATTAAAAAAGGTGCAAACTTTCATTGATGCTCAAGAAGGCAACACAAGACAAATCAAGGGGGTGCAAACTATTGAACAAGTTGATTTGTGCAACAAAGAGTGTGAGCACCAAGCACATGACATCATTGCCATGGTAACTATATACATTTCAGCTGATTTGCTGAAAGAATAAAGTATGGTCAAATCAACATGTGACATGTCGGAAATGCAAAGTTCCGCAGCCCATCAACTTTGAAAACAGACGTTTGTATATTCTTAAATATGTTGTCTCCACAGCTTATGCAAGAGCCCCTTAACAGGGTCCTGTGACTATGAGGGCATCCAGCACTCTTGCAGCAGCCATATCACCCCGTAGCTCAAGACTGGTTGCCCACTGAAGCTAAGCAGGTTTGAGCCTGATCAGTACCTGGATGACAGGCCTCCTGGGGAAAAATTAAGGTTGCTGCTGGAAGAGGTATTAGGGGGTGCTCACCCAGCAGTCTGTGTGGGTCCCAAAGCCCCAGTACAGTGACAGGAACAGTATACTGTAAAAAAAAAAGGCAACGTTCTTTGGATGAGATGTTAAAACGATGTCCTGAATCTGTGTTCATTAAATTTCTCTGTGGCCAGGGCACTTGTCGTAAAGAGTAGGAGTGTAACCCCGCTGACCTGACCAGATTACCCCCATTGGCTCTTTTCAATCATAGTCTCCTAATAATCCCCATCCATTAACTGGCCCTATAACTCTACTCTCTCCTCTCCGCCAATAGTTGGTGTGTGTTGAGCATACTGTTGCACTATGGCTGCCATCTCTTCATCCAGGTGGATGCTTCACACTGTTGGTGTTTGAGGAGAGTCCCCTGTTCACTGCGTAAAGCGCTTTGAGTGTAGTGTCAGAAAAGCAATATATATAAATGTAACATTCATTTATTCTTATGCCTTCCTGTTTCTAATAAAAAAATTTGAGCCACTTTTATGTAATGCCACCTGGTAAAAGTTCCCATAATGGAAGTAGAAGACCTTGTAAAATTAGTTCCAAAATAGCTTCCTTCAAATTTTGATGCACTCATCTGCTTTAAAGTATAATAGATTTAAACATGCTTAAATAATACATACGTTTCTGACAATTATTTCAGATATTAGGCTTTATTGTAATGAACTGGCCATGGAGACGGTGTTAGCATCCATGTGCAGGAAGTTTATTAAAAAGAGACACAAGTAAACAATCCAAAACAGCAGGCAGAGAGACGTAGTTATAAAGCAGGCAGATAAATCCAATAAACCAAATAGACAGTCAAACCAGTCAACAAAAAAAGGTACTCCAAAAAGCAGTAAACCCAGAAAAACAGGCAATGTTCATAACACGAATCAATAAGCAATAGAAAAATGCTCAGTAAGGCAGGGTAAACTAATACTTTGCAAAGAACAATGGAACTGTATGGCTATATATATGCACATGCGGTAAACAGGAAATGAGCAGTGACGAAAAGGGTGAAGATCGGTATTCAGAAGAGGGCTCCCTCTGGTGGATGGTAGCAACCTCAGATGTTACAGGCCCTTCTGCTGGGACGTCCCCTTGGTCGTGGTGCTGGACAATAAGGATGAGCTTGGTGGAACTCTTGGATCAGGGACAGGTGGCTCAAGATCTCTCCTCCAGTCCAGGGGGGAAGTTAGGTGCTGACGGTTTGTGCTGTTGTGCTCATTGTATTTCTTCCATGATATACCAACTTATAGGTGCAATTATGACAGATGGTGGTAGGACTGTACCAGGATGAGGTTGGATGTGGGGCGGATCATGCCTACGTGAAAGTGCATCTGCTTTGCTACTCTTGCTGCCAGAGTGGTAAGTGACAGTAAAATTGAACCTGGTGAAGAAAAATAACCATTGGGCTTGACGTGGATTCAGTCTCTTGGCTGCCTTGATGTATTCTAGGTTATTTTGATTAGTGATAACTTGGAATAGGTGGGCTGCCCCCCAGAGATGCCACATTTCAAGTGCTGCCTTCATGGAAAGTAATTCCTTGTTCCCCACATCATAGTTTTGTTCTGCTGAATTTAACTTTCTGGAGAAAAATGCACAAGGGTAAAGCTTGCCTGGGGTACCTTGATGTTGTGACAGGACTGCTCCAATCCCACAATCAGAAGAGTCTACTTCAACGTCAAAAGGAAGATTGTAGTCAGGGTGTTTCAGTATTGGAGTGGTTGTGAAGCTTGCCTTGAGGGAGACAAAGGCTTGGTGCGCGGCATCGTTCAATAGCATTTTGTTAGGTTTTTTCCTTGAGTAATGATGTGAGTGGTTCTGCAATGATACTGTAGTTTCTTTTTAAGTGGCAGTAGAGTAGTAGTAGTATGTTTTGTTTAATGTCATGTCAGCATTCAAAGCTATTTTCATGGCAAGAATTCAATTACAAAAATACAAATATCATATAAATACAATAAAAACAAAACAAATATAGTCAAGTCAAGTCAAGTCAATTTTTATTTGTATAGCGCCTTTCACAACACACATCGTTTCAAAGCAGCTTTACAGAAGTTCAGCATTAACAGACGATAAAAATGTAATGTCTATAAAGTCGATAAATCATCATCCTTGTGCAGGGCTCCAAACTGCGACTAAAAATGGTCGCATTTGTGACCAAATAAATTTATTTGTGAGTGTAATTTCTGTCAAGGTCGCCATTGGCGACAGTAAAAGTTTACTCCCTTTTGATTTTAAAATTTGCATTACATTTCCCGAGATACATAACAAAAGTTTATATCAAAGAAATAGCGGGGAAAACGGAGTTCATTGCAGGAACTAACAATTTCAAAAAAGAGACTGTTAGAAAACACGGTGACAGTAACAAGCATAAAAATGCACGTGATCACATAATTGCGAAGAATGCTCCACAGACTACACTGTTAGCGAGCTGCGGGACGAAAAGGAATGGATGGAGTTAAAAAAATTTAAAATATTTGGCGCCTGTTTTTCCCCCTGTAGGAGCCAAGCAAGTCATATTATACAATATTTTTTTTAAGATTAACATATGATAAAAAATCCAAAACCTTTTCAAAGTGGCAGTAGAAATTGGCAAAGCCCAGAAATCGCTGTAGTTCTTTGACTGTGGAAGGTTGAGGCCATTCGGTAACTGCTGTGATCTTAAAGACATCCATTTCAACAACTTGGTGGCTGATATTGTAACCTAGGAACACGGTATGGGAGATACAAAACTCACATGTCTCTGCCTTGACAAATAGCTGGTGTTCCTGGAGATGCGATAGGACTGTCCTGACATGCTGGATATGTTGTTCTTTGTTGTGAGAGTAGATGAGAATGTTGTCAATGTAGGCCACCACACAATGATTCAGTAGGTTTCTGAAAATCTCAAAGACAAAAGACTGGAAAACAAAGTGGGCGTTAGCAAGTCCATATGGCATGACCAGATATTCATAGTGCCCCCTGGTGGTGATGAATGCAGTTTTCCACTCATCTCCTTCTCTGATTCTGATGAGGTTATAAGCACTTCTTAGATCAAGCCTAGTATAAATCCTAGCCTCAAGGAGTTGTTCAAGTGCTGAGGGGATAAGTGGCAGTGGGTAACAGTATTTTAAGGTGACAGAGTTCAGGCCTCAATAGTCGATACATGGACATAGACCTCCATGCTTTTTCTCCATGGAGAAAAAAAACCTGCAGGAGAGGTGGAGGGACGGATGTAACAGGAGGCAAGGGCTTCATCGATGCAAGTTTCCATAGCGAGGGTCTCGGGGTGTGACAATGGATAAGCCTTGCTTCTCGGTGGAGCTGTATTGGGCAGAAGTTTAATAGTGCAGTCCCATGGACAATGAGGAGAAAGTTGAGTAGCTTTGACTTTGCTAAAAACATTGAATTCTGCATACTCCTCGGGAATCATGGTTACTGTTTGGAATTCAGGGCTTTCAATACTGGTGGTGAGACAAGGCATGGAGACAGCAACATGGAGACAAAAGTTAATGACAAAAACTTGACCATTGTGTGAGCTCACCCTGGTTCCAGTATATAGAAGGGTTGTGGATGGCCAGCCAAGGATGACCCAGGATAAGAGCGTGATTGGGTGAGTTTGACATACAGTGAAATGTTCTCCACATGAAATAGTCCAATCTTGATCTCTTGAGTTATACCAGGAGGCTGTGGCTCAGGTGGTAGAGTGGGTTGGCCACTAATCACAGGATTGGCAGTTCAATTCCCAACCCACTTGACTCCACATGGCGAAGTGTCCTTGGGTAAGTCACTGAACCCCAAGTTGCTCCCAATAGCAGGTTAGCGCCTTGCATGGCAGCTCTGCCGTCACTGGTGTATGAGTGTGAGTGTGTGTGCCATGGGTGAATGGGACACAGTGTAAAGCACTTTTGTAACCGCTAAGGTTAAAAAAAGTCACTATATAAGTGCAGACCATTTACCAATGTTTACAAAGCCATTGTCAGCTGTGGTATATTGAGTTCTTGTACGATCTCTTGATTTATGAGATTTGCAGCAGCCCCAGAATGCTGCAAAATGTTTTACATGATCACCAATGGAGATTTCTACAGGCAACAAAAAACTGTGAAGGATAGCTGACACAAAGTGTGTGGTACTCACTTTCAGCCTGGATTCAAGGGAATTTGATTTCTTATGTGGGCATGCAGCATTGTGATGACCTGGTTCACCACAATAATAGCAAAGTTTTTTGTTACGTTGATATTGGTGTTCCTCGATAGAAAAACGGTCGTAAGCAACTTGCTTGTTTGGGTGATTCAGAGGATGCCTGGGCCTGTACTGAGACTGTAGACTTAAAAGCGGAGCGAGACTGGGGCCGTGGAGTATAACAAAGCAGGTTATCAATCTTGATAGCTATGAATGGTTTATGGAATGTTGGTTATGAATTCTGAAGAGTAGAACCCTCAACCTTGCAAGTCAGTTCCGCCTTGAGTTCTTGGTTAAGCCCTTAGAGGAACACAGTTTTCAGAGCGACATCGTTCCAACCACTTTGAGCCACTAGCGTCCTGAACAGAATTGCATAGTCTGCTGCTGATTGATGGCCCTGGCGTAGATGTAGCAGCTGAACAGAGATATTTTGACCACATGCTGGATACTCGAAGACTTCGTGGATATGTTGAATGAAGTAGTCAAATGAGGCCTGGATTTGAGGATCTTTGTCCCAAACATTGGGGGGGGGGGGCAAACAAGTGCTTTACTGGTAAGCAGAGACATCATAAAAGGTACATTTATAGGCATCTTGATTAAATGACTCAGGTTGATTAGAGAAATAGACTTTACACCTTTGTAAAAAAACCTGGCATTTCTCAGCAGAACCATCAAATTTGTCAGGAAGAGCAAAGCTTACCAGTTTAGCATGGGGAGATGGCAGTCTGTGAATGTAGTGAGTCAAAAATTCATTTGAGGCTCGTAGGTTGTTCAGCTGGTCTTGATAACCCACTTCCACTGGATCCATGGTAGGCAAAGAATTCTGTAACGAACTGGCCATGGAGACGGTGCTAGGATCCATGTGCAGGAAGTTTATTAAAAAGAGAAACAGAAAACAATCCAAAACAGCAGGCAGATCGACGTAGTCGTAAAGCAGGCAGAAAATCCAATAAACCAACCAGGCAAAAAAATAAAGGGTAATCCAAAAAGCAGTAACACTGCTGTAAG
The DNA here is from genome assembly GCA_032164185.1 of Moxostoma hubbsi. NCBI lineage: Eukaryota > Metazoa > Chordata > Actinopteri > Cypriniformes > Catostomidae > Moxostoma > Moxostoma hubbsi. Next base: position 7,439,148 of record JAVLUX010000044.1, read on the forward strand.
GCAGGGTAAACTGGCAATACTTCGCAAAGAACAATGGAACTGCATGGCTATATGTACATGTGGTAAACATGAAAAGAGCAGTGAAGAAATGGATGAAGATCAGTATTCAGGAGAGGGCTCCATCTGGTGGTTGGTAGGATGCATAAAAACCTCATAGTTTCTTTACCACATCTGTGCTGTGTTTACATTTACATTTATTCATTTGGCAGACACTTTTATTCAAAGCGACTTACAAAAGAGGATCACATAAGCGAATCATCTTAAGGAGACAGTGGTATGAAAAAGTGCCATATTACAAAGTTTCACTAGCATCAGAATAGTAGTATTCAAAACAGATCAAAGTGCTTATATTTACGTTATTTATTTTTTTAGTAACTGGTTAAGTGCTCATGACCATTTTTAAAGACAGAAAGTGAGTTAGCTTCACGGATGGAGTTGGGAAAGTCATTCCACCAATGTGGTACGATGAAGCCGAAAGTCCGGGAAAGGGTTTTGGTGCCTCTTTGTGTTTGTACAACAAGGCGACATTCCTTAGCCGACCGCAGGCTTCCAGTGGGAGCATTGCTTTTATTATTTTATTTTAATTATTTTAGGTATGCTGGAGCAGACCCAGCGACTGTTTTGAATGCCAGCTTCAGAGTCTTGAATTTGATCCATGCATCAACCGGCAGCCAGAGAAGAGAGACAAGGAGCGGTGCAACAAGTGCTCCTTTTGGTTCATTAAAGACCAGATGTGCTGCTGCATTTTGGATCATTTGCAGGGGCTTAATTGCACATGCAGGGGGCCTACAATGAGAGTGTTACATAGTCCAGTCTAGTTTGAATTAAACTGACTGTAAATAACAGAACAGATATTAAAAGAAACCTAAATCAATCAAAATCGATTGCGTAGAAAAGATAATTGTCCGAAATACACAATCTCACCGTGAAAAACGCAATAGAGTTTGTACCAAATTGTCAAGCACAAAAGGGGATTACAGACGTTATTTTCTTGTTCCAAAGAATATGACAGACTTTGGCCATTCCTGGATCTGAGACATTTAATTTGCTCACTCATAAAGTGCCCATTCAAAATGATTACTCAGAAACGGATCTTATTGCATGTACGCCCACACGATTGGTTTGCGTCAATAGATCTGAAAGATGCTTACTTTTATATCCAAATTGTACAACATCACAGGATATTTTTGAGATTTGCATTCGACTGAACAGCATATCAATCAAGTCCTACCCTTTGGACTATCTCTGGCTCCTCGCACTTTCATGAAGTGCATCGATGCGGTTCTCGCCCCTCTGAGACTGAGCGGCGTACACATCTTGAACTACCTCGACGATTGCTGTTTTCCGTGCGTAATCAGAGGATCTGTTATGCCAGCACAGAGAATTAATGCTTCAGCATCTAAACAGCTTGGGCCACAATGTGAACTGGGCAAAGAGCACTCTCTCCCCCAGCCAACAAATCTCCTTTTTGGGAGTCCATCTCGACTCCATGAGCGTGAGCATTCGGGCCATTCTATAGTGTCTGTCTCAGTTCAAACTGGGGAAAACACTTCCACCGAAGCTGTTTCAGAAAGTATTGGGATTTATGGCGGTGGCATCAGCCTTCATTAGTTTAGGTACTTTACACATGAGATCTCTTCAGTGCTGGCTGAAGTGTCATTTGCCACAACATGCTTGACGCCAAGGGCACATGCACATCAATATATACTGCCGCAGTATAGCATGCTTTAGCATCTTGGACGGCTCGTGCGTTTTACCAGTGAGGTATTGCTCTCTGGCAAGTTGTCAGGTGGAATGTGGTGACCACGGATGCCACACAGGTTGGGGGCGGAGTGAGATAGATGCCAGACTTTTGGCACTTGGCAGGGGCATAGAAAGCATGGCATATCAACCGCCTAGAGCTACCTTGTCTATTTCTAGCCTTAAAGGCTTTTCAGTCAGAAATAGCGAGCTGTCATGTCTTGGTTTGCTCAGACAACATGACAGTTGTGGCATGTATAAACCGCGTAGGAATTCATTCACCGCCACTGTTGAGACTGATACGTTGCCTCCTCCTATGAAGCGAGCATCATCTCCTCTCCCTGAGAGCGACATATGTCCCAGGCCGTCTGAATTACAACATGGACCTACTGTCATGCCAAGGGGTGTCATGCCGTGCGAATGGAGACTTCATCCTCAACCTCTACTGAGGATTTGGGAAATATTCGGCAAAAAAGAAATCTATCTATTTGCCTTAGTGGAGAATGCCCACTGTCCCCTCTGGTACTTGAAGTCCCAAGCCCCACTGGGAGTGGATGCAATAACACACAAATGGCAAATATGCATTTCCCCCAGTATGCCTGATTTCACTGTCATGAAAACGGTTCTATTATTTACGCCGAAATGGCCCAACCAGCCATGGTTTCTGGAAATGATGGAGATGCTGTACAGTTCGCCATGGGAAATACAGCTGAGGAGGGATCTCCTCTCTCAGGTGTAAGGCACAATCTGGCATCCCCAGCCCCAGCTGTGGAACCTGCATGTGTGGCCTCTGAACAGGACACACTAAATGCACCAGAACGCTAACGCGTTCAGTCATGAACACCATTTTACAGGCCAGAGCACAGTCCACGAGACGCATCTACATCCTAAAATGGAAGGTATTCACTAATTGGTGTCTCTTACATGGCAAAAACCTTGTAAATTGCTCCATTCATGAAATTCTAAGATTTCTTCAAGAGCGATTGGATACAGGACTCACTCCGTCAATGCTTAAAATGTATGTGACAACTATATCTGCATATCATGCACATAAAGCCGGTGCCTCAATAGGCAAGCACGATTCAATCATAATGTTCCTTAAGGGAGCAAGATGATTAAACTCACCTCGGTCGGCTACAGTCCCGACTTGGGACTTAACTTTAGTCCTAAAAGCTCAGGGGCCCCTTTCGAGCCTTTGGACTCTGTTGATTTGTGCATGCTCTCTGTAAAGACTGCACTACTGCTGGCTCTGGCCTCAGTAAAATGGGTAGGTGACCTGCATGCACTATTAGTCGACAATTCATGTCTGGAGTTTGGCCCCAGACTTTCAAGAGCCACTGTCAAACCCAAGAAAGGCTTTGTACCTAAGATCCTAACCACGCCATTCAACGTGCAGGTGGCTCACCTTCAGGCCTTCTTCCCTCCTCCATTTAATTCAGATGAGGAACAATTTTTGCATTTGTTATGCCTTGTGCGGGCACTACATGCATACGTAGAGCAGACTTGCCAGTTCAGACTGTCTGATCAGCTCTTTATATGCTATAGAGGATGTTCAAAATGAATGTCCATCTCCAAGCAAAGGCTCTCCACTGGATGGTCGATGCAATTGTCCTGGCTTATGAGTCGCAGGGTCTTCTCATAACACATTCGATAGGTTTTACAACCTATACGTAACATCTCTTTTTTCAGGAGTCCTCCCTGTTTAGAGCACTTGCTATTCATTTGCCAAATATATATACTTATGCCCCTCCCTTTAAGTATGCGCTCCCCATCATTTACACAACCGTCTGCATTAAGGCCATTATAATTTCCCATAAAGTCACAAACGCTTCATTATAAGTAATCTCCCTTCCCAACTGGGTTCATAAGGAGTTCTAAATGACTATAGTTCATATATTGTTATGAGTGCGCCCCTACTGGCTAACATGGATCACTCACTGCAGCATGCTCATGTTGGTTGCCATCCCACAAGACTGCTTTTCCACTCTGGGAAGTTATGTCATGTAATGTGGCATGATGGGATTCTGTTCCCCATATGTGTTACTACGCAATGTTGAGTGTACTGAGTCGTCAGGGAACGTCTCGGCTACGGACATAACCTAGGTTCCATGAGATGAATAGATTGTGCACCTGTTTTTATAGCAGACAGTTTCACGCCAAAACAGGTGGGGCTCAAACACCATCGCTAATATTACAATATTGGCATTATTGTAGAAAGGTTTCAACTAGGTCGTGTAAGAAGACATTCCCATATGCGTTATTACGCAATGTCTCGTTCCCTTCGTCTCAGGGAACCTAGGTTAAGTATGTAACTGAGACGATTTTTGGCCATTACCTAGATCTTGCCACGTAAACAATTCAACCTGATGGCAGAATATTACTGGCTTATCCAATGTATTCCTGTGTTGTGCGCATGCCTTCACTGCTTGATGTCAAAAGCAGAGAAACCTTTTTTTGCTGTCTGATTTTTTTTTTTTTTAATAAGCTGATTTTTGGGAGTTATTAGTAGGCCTACTGTATTGGTGTCAACAGGCTGTGTCTAATGCAACTAATTGATGCACTTTACCAGAATAACTAATGGAAATCAAATAGAGAAAAATCTGTAGCCTTAAACTGTATCTTTAAACCGGTTATATAGCCATCATACATGTTGCCTCATGAAGTTTCTGTAAAATCTGCAATGGGAGCCAAAACTTACTGTACCCCACTTTAACTTTTTCCTTTTTAATAACTTAAATGGCCTTTTTAATAACTTAAATCAAGTTCAGCCTTGTCAACAAGAAAAAGTAAAAGCATGGTTTAGTGTAAAATTATTTAGTCAAAGATTTCAGATATACAGTATGGATGTATGTTTCACGCGTTATCAAACGATGTTAACTGAAATCATATATCAACAGCATTGAGTTGCAAATTGAAGTTGAGTACAGAAGATTTTCCCGCGTATTTGTTTTCAAATCCCCCAACCGAGTTTAAAGGGAGGGCGTGTTTTTCCCACTGCCATTTCAGAAAGTTTGTCAAGTAAATGAATAGCTAAAGCCGCTGATTGTAAAGTAGTGTGGCAGAAGGAGCACGCCTCTGAATGAGAGCTGGAGAATACATGATTTAATTCACACAACTGAGACTGCACGAGTAGCACCGGAGCTCGCGGGGAAAAGCCGAAAAGTGCAATTTTTTGACCTGTTCTTGAGATATTGCGTGATTAATTTCCTTTTCTTCAACTGACCCAATGCTGGATATATGTTAAGCCTGCGTGGAATCCCACAAATATCCATAGGAAGGAATGCATCTTTTCCTCGTGAAACTAATTCTTCTGACATCACTCATTACTTGGACGCAAGGTAGGTTTCTTTAGAAGTTGATTTCCAGGTTATCGGAAATTCTTAGTTTCTACAATAGCCATACATTATGATTAACGTATTTATTAATTATTAAATTAGTTACTATAATTTATTGTAAATGAAATACCTTCTCCAAGAATGAATCACTTGTTGCGCGCTGATGCAGTAGATGTAAGAGCGGCTCTCTGTTGGTGCACGCTACATCGATATTCGAAATATCAAAAAGAGCAGAAATATGGTTAAAAATATGTTAAACTGAACAACAAGGTGTGTTGTAACTTTAATTATTTAGATATATTATGAATTATTTATTTAAACTATATTGTAGTACAACTGCTAAATTCCAACTCATTTGTAACTGGAGCAGCATATGATATGTTTTCGTATTTTGTCAGAGCGAGATATTTAATTTTAGGTCGTCACTCCGGATGATAAACAAGTGAACGAGCCAGAGCTTTTTGTTTAATTGCTGTCACTCCGCATGCATGATCGTTACTTTTGAGATTACTTTAGTGTTATTGAGTGAAATGGGCATAGGCTGCAGTCATGCAGTTTGAGTGAAGTTTCACTGAAACACTTTTACAGCTCGATGCTATCAACCAAATATAGTACATTCCCCAGAACAGCTGCAGAATGAAGAAAGCTCGCAGCAGTGTGCTGTCAGTTCGCTCTGTCCACAAACATCACTTTAAGGTGTTAGGAGTCACACTTTCCTTCTGGAGTTTGGCCAGTATTGCTGATTTTTGCACAGATTTTAACCAAATCGAAGTTTCAGAAATATGTAGGCTACAATAAATATTTATAATGATGATTAACTGGAATGAACTTTAATAATATTAATTTCCAATTTTAGTATTTTTTTTGTAAGATTTTATTAGGATTATTTAGATGATTTCACTAAACTTTTAGTATTATATAATCATTTTAATAAGATGATGCAACACCCAGTATTACCTCTGTATTACCCTCTTTCTATTTTTCCAGGCCTGGAATGCTTGGAAAAATGCCTAAATGGCGGTAAATGTGAACCCAATGCAGATGGGAGAGGAGAATGCAAGTGAGTACTTAGAAGTCAATTACATAAAAATTGCTGCGTCTGAACCATATCAGTACACTGATGGAATTTTTGGTGGGCCTGATACAGTATTTTTGAATTGCGCATTCCACTGATATGATTTCCTTATGATGTGTTTCCAAAAGTTTACCACTTAAAAACTTTAGTAAACCAAAATATTTGCTATTAATCAGAATCCCAACTTTGAAAAACAGAAGTATGTTTTCCACTTAAATAATATGGCTCTAATCTGCTAATAAATGACATACCCACCACTGATAAAGAGTGCCTGCCACACCACACCCCTTCCGGGCTGCTCTTAAGTACTGGCCCACTTCTCTAGCCGAAAGTCTCAGAGACACCCAGAGCCCTAAATCTTATTTTGCTTCTCTTTTATGGAACGACAGCTGGGGTTTGCCAGAAGCTTGGTGACCATTATTCTCCAGTCTAGATTAATTCTGTGTGACTAATCTGTTTGAGGCTTCCCAGAATGCCTGAGCCCCCTCCTTGTGCACCCTGCCCCTGCTCGGGTGTTTTGTCCTATTTTGAATGGCCTTTCACTCTCTGTGATTTACATTAGAAGGACAGATGGCAGTAGAGTGTAATTGGACTGGATGTTTTCATAATTGGTAGCATTGCACCAGTGGAAAAATCCAGAGCTAACAGGATGCCTTAGCATGCATAACATCACTTACACATAAACACAACAGTTGACTGCTACTATTTTTGTGTTGGTTTGACTTTTTTTTAATAGGGTTAACTCTCTTTGGCCCTGTGTACTTTCCTACTTGCATTCAGTAGGGATGTGAATGCAGTATTGGATTGCAAGCATTTGGCCAGGGTAGCATTGTCTTTCTCTGGTTATCAGTGAGTTTATCAGTGTGGCTATGGAGGAGCACACTGGCAGGACTCATTTGAAACGGGTTGGTGGCGGCTCTGTTTTTGGCCTCTCTCAGAGGACTGTGAGCACATGGAGCCGCACTGGCGGTGGGCCACATCTTAATTCTGTCTGGCGGCCTCCCTGCCTCAGTCGGGCCACAAAGCTACCATTGTGCCCTATCATTCTCAGACTCCTCTAATTAAACATGGAGATACAACGAAGTCCGCTCTCCCACTCAGGATGGCACATTATTATGTCTAGGACCTTTTATCTATTGTTCAAATGCAACTGGTGGACAGACCACTTAGTTCTTCAGCATGTGTTACAAACTTTGGCAAAAAGTGAGTTCATAGGTCAGTTTAGACAACACTGTCCCTCTATAATCCTTATGAAATAATTAATGATTACATACTTTGTGCATTAGGTGCCTGCACCGTAAACAGGATAAATGTTACTATTTCTATGTATTCTAATTTTTACCATTCTTAAGAAGCTATTTCTACCTGATCTGACACTTTCTTTGGTGTAACCTAATGCAGTCAGGTTAATTCAACCATATTACATACTATTTTTGAAAATGTATATTTCCAAAAATGTTTGTGTCTGTTTATCTTCAAAGACATTCTCTTGTGGTCTCATTTATCAGCAGCAGCTATTGTATAGTTATGCAGTATTTTGAATTAGGTGTTGTTTAGCTTTTTGAAAGAAGTGTTGGTTCCACTTTACATTCCATGCCAGGAATACCAAACACTCATATCTGCTGCTTTGACAGTCGTGCAAAGGGAGTGAGTGAGCTGTTATCTTTGACTCTTTGGCAAGGCCAGAAGACCAACTGACAGTAATACAAGCCAGCTTCCACATCTGAATTCCATTTATGAGAGACGGCAGATTCAAATAAAAAAGATTAGTGTTCGACAAGGAGATGAGTGATGCAAGACTAGAGGGAGATGCTGAAGAGTTCACATGCGAACTTCAGGTCTTCTGACCTTGTCCTTGATGAGCTGTTGATGAAGTGGTCAAAGTGGCCATACTGTCTTATGACTTGATCCACATAGAGTCATGAAGATTTAAATACAGAGTGTTTGATGTAGGTGGGAAACACATTGTTGTAACTTATCACATGTGTCTGTTTCCAACTAATACAATTAAAACTAAATAGAAATCAGATACGTAATCACAGTTTTGTTCTAGTGTCTGTACTTGCAGTGACATATTGCCAACTTTTCCAGTATTTTCTTTCCACAATTTTTCTGACCAGCTGTTAAGCACTGCCATGATGACTCTCATTGCTGCTGGACTGTTTTCTAGTTCTAGTTTCAATGAGAGGCAATGTAAGAACTACCAAAAATAACTATCCAGACAAAGAACCACATCCATTTTTAATGTTAATTGGAATAAAAATGTGTTCAGACTCAACTTGTGCAGTTGTTGGCTGTCATAACAATTCAAAGTTGTTAATGATAACAACGTAACTAACCTTGGGTCATAGCTTTATGTTATCAACCCACTCCTTAAACTTTGAAATTTTTACAAATTTAATATGCTAAACATCACATTATCTGCTATGAACATGCGCTGATATGAATAAAACACTGGAGACTGGAAAACTAAAACAGACTTCTGGAATGAATTGGGAGACAGTTTTGCATCATGGAAAAAGGTGCATATGAATATCTTGAGATGTCCTAGATTATTCCATATTAATATGAAAACCTTTAATTTTCGAAATGATCTCCATCGACGCTGCCTTTTTCAAATTTTTTCCAAAAGTTGCTTGTACACACTGAAGTGTTTGAAAATGCTTCAATCCCCTTACTGCGGAAAAAACACAACAAGCGTGGCCCTGCGTATTTCCATGCAATGTCTGAAAACCAATTGTCCTTGTGTTCCGTCACTGGACAGCAATTCTGAGTAAACTTCTCGTAGGGTTGGGCGATAAAATGATATAAATATTTATCACGATAAAAAAACTCCATGATATCGATGATAAGGTTTTGATTAATTTTCGATATTTAGCCTGTGTTCTACATCTAGACATGCGTGTTGCTAAAAATGCTAGCAGTTTGGCTTTCTTATCGTATTTTTCCACTGGCGTGTAGTGAGTGAATGTGAGCGAGCGCTTTCAATTCCTTTCTATGGAAGCCGAGTTTCAAGCTCACGAGAAGGATTGTAAAATTGACAGCAGTGCGGGGCAAGTGGTTCCCTAGCGTTGGGAGTGGCTTTGTGTGGATTTCTTCCTCGTGAGTGGAAACGCAGCCTCAGACTGTATGAAGTTGCTATAGCCCCCGCTACGCATGTCACCGTGTTCTGGATCCCAGATTGATTCCATCTTGACTGCAAGACATCATGACGACGGTTCCACCCTCTCATCGTCTCTAGTGAGCAGTGCGACAAAACAGTGGTGCCGGTTACATCATATATGATCTTTCTGGGCTGTATTCTTTGAATATTTTTCTCTAGCACTGAAACACGCTTCACTGATGCCCTGTTCCGGTCCGCACCCACATGTGAGTAAAAATGAGGTGCGTGTTTCCAAAGACCCTTTAGACCATAACGTTTTTTCTTTCTAAATTTAGTTTTATTAATCAGCATGTTCCAAGCCTTTAATAATAAACAAATAGAATTCTGTTCTAATTTTGTGAAATAATTCAGATTTCATCATCTCTGACAAGGATGACAGACAAAAAATTACTAGTTTGTAGCCCAGTCTTTCTCACTTTAATGAAAATAGAAAAATGGTCCATTCAGACTTTTACATTTTCAAAAGTTTCTCTCTGGAGTAGGGTTGCAACGGTATGAGATTTTCATGGTATGATTACCGTCTCAGAAAATATCACGGTTTCACGGTATCATGGTATACGGTATTACACAATTAGCATTATCAGTGAAAACAGAAGGGTTATTTTATTTATTTATTTATTTTTGAGCAAACACTTTATTAGAATTGAAACTTGAAACCATTTATTTTATTGAAGTGTAAAAAAAAGTCTCCTTTTTAAAATAAAATAAATAGAATTAATAAGAAAACTAACAGAATTATAATAATAAACCAAATTATAAACATGATACAAATAGCATGTAACTAACATGTTAGTTTACATGTTAAATGAACTACTAAAAGAAAAATAACATTAGCTGTGTGAGCTTTTGAAGTAATGTCCTATGATTATTAACTGTTGACATATAATGCTCCTATCTGTACCTTTAACTCAGTGCTTCTCAACTGGTTTTGCTTCAGGACAGATTTTACATTGGAAATCAAGTGTCAACCTGCCATAGATTAAACATAACCTGTATTTAATGTATCCTGTGTTGCATATTCCATTTATGTTGCATAGTTTTGTTCATGGTTTTCCAGTACAAGGACATGCATCAAGTGACATTATTTTTGTTGTTGATGTCAAAATCTACAGTAAGTTGCCCCCCCCCCCCCCCTTTAAAAATTGAAAAGCATATTTACTTATATGAGCCCATTATTATCCCATTTGTTAACTAATATTACATATTTATACACAGAAGGAAATGCTCCTCGTTATCATGGTTAGGTCAGTGTGCTAGTCTTGAATAATAGTAATATAATAATAAATTAATGTTTTTATGAAAAATAAATACTAGCTGAAACACATCTTGAAAATTTAACTACAACTGCCACTGTTGATATAAAATGAGGTCTAATAGAGTCTACTTTTAGATTATTTCATATGAAACTATAACATTTTGTCAAAACATAACAGTTATTTTGACTCATGTAAAATCATGAAACAAATTTGTAAAGGTGATGGTATGTAATTTATTTATTTATTTATTTTGGCACAGAGCACAGTTGCTCTTTTCCTCCTCAGTGCTGTTTGGCATGTCAGGGCTGCTACTGATTGAGAGGTTTGAATTGACAATCTCCGTAACATTTTAAACTAGAATTTAAATTGGTCATATCAGTTTTGATGTCTGCGCTCCGCAATATCGAGGGAAACCCAGTTGTTGCACGCGCGAGCCAGAGAGAAGAGCAGATCATGATCACAAGATTGTTACACTCGTGCAGATGAGAAGTCTTTAATCATTAAATCTGCCTCAGCAGTCCTAAATAGTCGATCACTTGGGCGGCAGTCGAAATATCTTCAATGGGAGAACCATGGCATTGTTCTTTACCTGCTGTCCGCAACCCAGTCCGAATTGACCAGTTGAGAAACACTGCTTTAGATCACACACACACACTCATGTCAGACCCCTCGCCTATCTTCTCTCTGACATTTTCTCCCCTGCATGTCTGTGTGTGTAACGCAAGTTGATGAGTCTGACAGACAGTCGAGGAGGAAAGGAGATGCGCATGTGAGATTTTCCGTCCAGTTGCATTTTTTTCTCAATACCGTAGATAAGCAAATGCACATGGTATGATAACCATCCATTTTCAAACTGTGGTATACCGTGAAAACGGTATACCGCTGCAGCCATACTCTGGAGGTACACCTGAACCCCTATATTGTATCATTCCTAAGTCACAAGGGCTTCTATGCCACCATACTTGGATATCTGTATGTAAAGAAGTATGAAAATAATTTTGATGTAAAAAAACACATTTTGAATCATAATGAATATCTCTCTCTCTCTCTCTCTCTCTCTCTATATATATATATATATATATATATATATATATATATATATATATATATATTCATTATGATTCAAAATTAACAGATCATCTTGTAACATTCATATCCAACTGCACTCAATTGATAAACTCTATAAAATATTGTAATATTTTCGTTGAAGATCCCTTAGACACCACTGCATTGGCTGCATCTGGGCCCCCAACGCAGTTTTGTAAAGACTATTTAGACTGTTTAGGATTTTGTTTTCTCTGCTTTTTTTGGAAATTCAATGTGCAATGTGCAAATGTCATAGAATATTGTGATAAATATCGATATTGAATGATATGAAAAAGAATATTGTGATAATATTTTTTGCCATATCGTCCAGCCCTAACTTCTTGTTACATCTGAAGAAATGCAACGTGAAGGTTGTACAAAGTAATATTTATCTTTAACAGTGCTATCAATGTGGATATCAGGCACAACAATGCAGCCATCTTGATTGTTTTGGGTTGAATGGTTCACATGACTGTCACATGAAAACAAATACTTCTTCGTTTTCGAATATCTCCATTTTCCCTGTCTACACTACAACACAAAGAGGGTGTTTTCAAATGTATCCATTTGGGAGAGCATTTTCGAAAAGCTCAGTTCCCCGTCTGTCGCTCACTTCGACGTCGTGTCGAAGAAGCGACACTAGGGCTCTCTCTTGAGCGCCGAAAGATACCTCTGATCTATGAGAAAAGGCCAATGAGAGTTGGCGAACAGTATTTGCATACGGATATAAAGGCGAGAGAAATACGCTCGTTCATTCAGTAATTTTCTTCGGAGCCGATGGTCGTGTTTATGCTGACAGCTGCGTGTAACACTGCTGATCCTGCTTCTGATCCTCTGACGCTCTGCTGCTGTTGGATTTACGGCGCACTACAGCGGCTGTTTTCTCTTCTCTGCCGGCGTGCAGTTTGCCCCTGGGCGCTTCGACAGCGCAGAGTTGAAATAGTTCCCTTCCAAAAGAGTTATATTTCTTATAAAGAGTTTATTTCTCTAAAAGAGCAATACATAGTGGTGTTGAACGCCCTTTTCAGGGCGCGTCTTTATAAAGATGCCATTCAACCCCTGTGTAGTTCCTGGATGCGGTAGAGTGCTCTCCGCTTCTGACGGCCACAGGCGCTGTCTCGTGTGTCTGGGCGCCGATCACACCGAGGCAGCGTTTGTGGATGGCTCATGTTCTCACTGCGAGAACATGAACATGGTAACGTTGCGGTCGCGGCTCGCTTTCAATAGAAAGCACGCCACTCCAGCCGCCCCCCTTATCGCTCCTTCTTCCCACGGGATTGAGGACGATGCGGTTGGCGCTGGAGGCGATTTGGGGAGGGCAGCGGGTGCGCTTCCGCCAGGCACGTCCCCTCGGACCACCCGCCCCCCCGACACGCTCGTTTACCTCCGTCCAGCCTCGAGGCAACGGCGACTCGCCTCCGGGCCGGTCTGCCTATCCTCTGGAGCTTGAAGCCGATGAGCTCGCCGCTCCGTCGGAGAGCGCGGCATCTGACGCTGACTCCTCCCCTGGACTGCCGCCTTCGGGCCAGCAGGCCCAGGTTGAGGCGGATGCGCAGATGTCCGACATGCTTGCCCGGGCCGCCGTCGGGGTGGGGTTGGACTGGAAACCTCCACCCTCCCCTCACCCGTCACGGTTGGATGACTGGTTCCTGGGGTCTGGGCGCCGCTCACAGCCACGCCCCCCCGGTCCCGTTTTTCCCGGAGGTGCATCACGAGCTGACGTCTTCATGGAGAGCGCCGCTCTCCATTCGTCAAAAGCCCTGCTCGTCCGCTCTCGCTACCCTCGACGGCGGAGAGGCCCACGGGTACACGGCGATTCCCCAGGTGGATAGGGCAGTTGCGCTCCATCTTTGTCCCGGTGACCCTACCACCTGGCGCGGGCGCCCTGTACCCCCTTCCAAGGCCTGTAGGACTTCATTCTCCTTAAACCACAAAGCCTACAGCGCCGCGGGACAGGCCGCCTCCGCCTTGCACGCTATGGCCATCCTGCAAGTCCACCAGGCCAAGGCGCTCAGAGATCTGCACGAGGGTAGCCCTGATCCCGATGTGTTGCAGGAACTGCGCTCAGCGACCGACCTCGCCCTCAGAGCCACGAAGGTCACCGCGCAGGCACTCGGGCAGGCGATGGCCACCCTTGTGGTCCAGGAACGTCATCTTTGGCTCAACCTGGTCGAGATGCGTGAGGCCGACAAACTTCGCTTCCTCGACGCCCCTGTCTCCCAGCTTGGCCTCTTCGGCGACACCGTCGAGGACTTTGCCCAGCAGTTCTCCGCGGTGAAAAGACAGACGGAGGCCATTTCTCACATCCTGCCTCGCCGCAAACCTGCCGCCAAGGCCACTGCCCCGTCTGCTCGCCGAGGGCGTCCCCCTGCGGCTAAGAAATCTGCTCCGCCTCAACCCGGGCCCAGCTCTCAGCCCCTGCGTCGAGCACACCGCAGGAAGCAGACGCCCCCCGTCTCCCGGACTCCCTCGAGGACCCGGAAGGCTCCCAGGCGGTCCTGAGACGGACGACCCAGCGACACAGACGTTAGCTCCGGAGGTGGTAAGACCACTCCGTCCCCCGGTGGAGGGCCGGGAGGAGAATCTTTTGTTTTCAAACAATTTAATTTGCCGCCCCCCCTTAGATGGGGTTGTGGTACCCACATTCTCAATAAAAGAGCTATTTCCTATGTCTCTGGGTCACCTGGCCCGCAAATGCCGTTCTCACGGCACTTTGCCCTTAGATCTCAACAGTCCTGGCTTCCTGGACACGGACCACCCGTCTTCAGCCCCACGACTGTCCCCCGGCCGGCCGGTTCCGACGAGTCTAGAGGACGCCTACCCAGGACCTCCTCCTCAGTCGCTAACCCGCCCCTTGCCGGGTGTGCGGAGCAAGGTAAGTGTTTTGAGTCTTTTCTCAGCACCTCAGCCGCGGGTCGTCTCGTCGCCGCCCAACGCTGCCCTACCTGCTCCGCATCGCTGCGAAGCCCCGCCGGGTACGTCCAGATTGACCGTCCCTTTGGTGCCCCTAGCGCAGAGGTTGGACGCGTGGCTTTCACTTCCCAACCCGTCTCGCTGGCTGGCACGGACCATCCGACTCGGTTACGCAATTCAGTTTGCCAGGCCCCCGCCCCCCTTCATGGGTGTCCGCTTTTCCGCAGTACACGGCGAACACGCCCACTCCCTGCGCGCGGAAATCGCGACTCTTCTGGCCAAAGACGCGATAGAGCCTGTCCCTCCAACCGAGATGAAGAAGGGTTTCTACAGCCCTTACTTCATCGTACCCAAGAAAGGCGGCGGCTTACGACCAATCTTGGACCTGCGAGTTCTCAACCGAGCGTTGCACAAACTCCCGTTCAAAATGCTCACGCAGAAGCACATCTTAACCTGTGTCCGGCATCTAGATTGGTTCGCAGCGATAGACCTGAAGGACGCGTACTTCCACGTCTCCATCCTGCCCCGACACCGCCCCTACCTGCGGTTTGCGTTCGAGGGCCAGGCGTATCAGTACAAAGTCCTCCTCTTCGGCCTGTCTCTGTCCCCTCGCGTCTTCACGAAAGTCGCAGAGGCAGCTCTTGCCCCGCTTCAAGAAGCCGGCATCCCCATACTCAACTACCTCGACGACTGGCTCATCCTGGCCCACTCGCGAGAGTTACTATGCGCCCACAGAGACCAGGTGCTCAGGCACCTCAGCCGTCTGGGGCTTCAGGTCAACTGGGAAAAGAGCAAGCTCACTCCAGTTCAGAGCATCTCTTTTCTCGGGATGGAGTTAGACTCGGTCTCAATGTCCGCACGTCTCACCAAGGAGCGTGCCCAGTCAGTGTTGAACTGCCTCGCCGCCTTCAGGCCGGGCACAGCGGTCCCCTTAAAACTTTTCCAGAGGCTCCTGGGGCATATGGCATCCTCCGCGGCGGTCGCACCGCTGGGCTTGATGCATATGAGACCGCTCCAACACTGGCTCCGGACCCGAGTCCCGAGACGAGCATGGTGCCGCGACACGCACCGGGTAACAATCACCCCCGCCTGCCGACAAACATTCAACCCCTGGACAGACCTCTGTTTCTTACGGGCTGGAGTACCCTTGCAGCAGGTGTCCAGACGCGTCTTGGTCACGACCGACGCCTCCAGATTGGGTTGGGGCGCCGTTTGCAACGGGCACGCAGCCTCAGGCCGTTGGAAAGGGGCCCAGCTGCGTTGGCACATCAACTGCCTCGAGTTGTTGACCGTCCTTTTTGCCCTGCAGAAGTTCCTCCCGTTAATTCGGGACGAACATATCCTAGTCAGGTCGGACAGCACCACTGCGGTCGCGTACATAAATCGCCAAGGCGGCGTACGCTCCCGCCTTATGTCACAACTCGCCCGTCGTCTCCTCCTTTGGAGCCAGCACCGACTCAAGTCGCTGCGCGCCACTCACATCCCCGGCAACCTCAATGTGGTAGTGGACGCGCTGTCACGACAACGCTTGCCTGGCGGAGAGTGGAGGCTTCACCCCCACTCGGTTCAGCTGATTTGGGAACGGTTCGGCAAGGCCCAGGTAGACCTGTTTGCCTCCCGGGACACCTCCCACTGCCCGCTCTGGTATGCTCGTTCAGAGGCTCCCCTCGGGGCAGATGCACTGGCACACAGCTGGCCGGTGGGGCTGCGCAAGTACGCATTCCCCCCAGTGAGCCTTCTTGCACAGGTGCTGTGCAAGGTCAGGGAGGACGAGGAGCAAGTCACTCTCGTGGCTCCTTACTGGCCCACCCGGGCCTGGTTCTCGGACCTCGTACTCCTCGCGACAGCCCCTCCCTGGCGAATTCCCCTGAGGAAGGACCTTCTTTCTCAGGGACGGGGCACGCTCTGGCATCCGCACCCAGACCTCTGGAACCTCCACGTCTGGTCCCTGGACGGGACGTGGAAGATCTAGCTGGTCTACCACCCACGGTCGTAGCCACGATCAACCAAGCCAGAGCCCCTTCTACCAGGCAACTCTACACCCTGAAGTGGCGTCTGTTCGTCAATTGGTGTTCTTCCCGGGCAGAAGACCCACAGAGGTGCGCAGTTAGGTCGGTGCTCCTGTTCCTACAGGAGAGGTTGGAGGGGAGGCTGTCCCCGTCCACCTTGAAGGTGTATGTTGCCGCTATCGCAGCTCACCACGACCCAGTAGACGGCAAGTCTCTGGGCAAGCACGACTTAATCGTCAGGTTCCTAAGAGGCGCCCGGAGGTTAAACCCCTCCCGGCCAAACCTGTTCCCCTCCTGGGATCTCTCGGTGGTCCTCGCCGGTCTTCAGAGATCCCCTTTCGAGCCGCTAGAATCAGCTGGACTCAGGGCCCTCTCTCTAAAGACGGCCCTGCTGATCGCGCTCGCCTCCATCAAGAGGGTCGGGGACCTGCAAGCGTTCTCTACTAACGACATTTGCCTGGAGTTCGGTCCGGCAGACACTCATGTGATCCTAAGACCTCGACCGGGCTATGTGCCCAAGGTTCCTACCACGCCCTTTAGAGATCAGGTAGTGAACCTACAAGCGCTGCCCCGGGAGGAGGCAGACCCAGCCCTCTCACTATTGTGTCCGGTACGTGCCTTGCGTGCCTACCTGGAACGCACCCAGAGCTTTAGGCGCTCTGAGCAGCTCTTTGTCTGCTTTGGAGGACAGCAGAAAGGGAACGCTGTCTCCAAACAGAGGTTGTCTCACTGGGTGGTGGAGGCCATTCAATTGGCCTACCACACCCAGGCCGTGCCACCCCCCTTACGGGTTCGGGCCCACTCCACTAGGAGCGTGGCATCCTCATGGGCACTGGCGAGGGGCACCTCCCTAGCAGACATTTGCAGAGCTGCGGGCTGGGCAGCACCTAACACCTTTACGAGATTCTACAATCTCAGGGTTGAGTCAGTCTCATCCCGTGTTCTCTCAGGTCCGAGCCCGTAGAACTCGGTACACGTCGACGATCTGACCGGGTGAACCGCTTGTTCCAGCGCCGTTTCCCTCTGCCAAGGCAAAACAGTGCGCTTTTGTCCCAGAGGACCTAGGTCCCTGGTTGATTCCTCCCTAGCCCTTCGGGCCCGCAGCAGTTCAGCGGAGGAACGTGCTGGTCCATTCTACTACGGGTACCTCTGGCTACCCCTACTGGAATAGGTGCTCCACAGATCAGGCCTCCTACGGGACTCCTCCTGTGTGTATTTCCGCGGCACGGTCACCTTACGAGCTGACCCGCGTCTCCCTTAGGCAGTCCTTCACTGCCCTCCGGTCGCCGTGTTGTAGCAACTCCCCCCTCCACGAGGTTGGCTCTACCACCGCGCCATTTTTTCCCACATGCCCGAAGTGGCCATGTGATGTATTTTGCCACCTTTACCTCCCCTGCTGGGCGGGTGTGGCCTCTGCAGGGTCTTTTCCCCCTAAAAGAATAGGAATTCGGAATAAGACCCCGCTTTTTCGGGGCATTAGGGAAGAGTACATGCAGCCTGAACACAGTTGGTCGCTTGTGCACGTGCAAATACCTGCCCGCTTCTGTGTCAGCAGTACACGTACACGGCTTCAGTTTTGAAGTGGACCCCTAGTGTCGCTTCTTCGACACGACGTCGAAGTGAGCGATAGACGGGGAACGTCTCGGTTACGTATGTAACCTCCGTTCCCTGATGGAGGGAACGAGACGTCGTGTCTTCCCGGCCACGTCGCTAAGCCGAGCCGCTGAGATGCCCGGAACACTCCCGGCTCCTCAGAAAAATCCTGAATGAACGAGCGTATTTCTCTCGCCTTTATATCCGTATCCGGAGGCGGAGTATGCAAATACTGTTCACCAACTCTCATTGGCCTTTTTTCATAGATCAGAGGTATCTTTCGGTGCTCAAGAGAGACCCCTAGTGTCGCTTCTTCGACACGACGTCTCGTTCCCTCCATCAGGGAACGGAGGTTACATACGTAACCGAGACGTTTTTGCTAGACAAAAAGGCCAAAACATAGTGAAATTTATTAGTTTTCAAACGAATTTGAAATGTGGAATAAGCTAGTCTTTTGGGTGGTTGCTAGGGTGTTCCTAGAGTGTTGCTAGGGTCTTGTGGGTGGTTGATAGGGCATTTCTAGGTGTCATTAAAAAAGTGAATTCTTAGTATAAACAGTAGGACTGGGTTTCACCAACCACCTCACGATTCGATACTTATCGGAATACATATGTCATGATTATAGGCTATATATTGCTATACATCACAATATCATAACTGAATCATGATTGAAACTGCACCGAGCAAGTTAGAAAAGTCCAACTTGCCCACACCAAGAAACGCCGGTCTCAAAGTTAGAGTTTATTTAGACAACCTGCTTCTTCATTATTAATTGGTTGATAATTATATAAATACACAAATAGAATACAAATCCTAAGGATCTAAAGTATCGATACACTATTGTGATGTGTATCTGCACAGTCCTAATACACTATACATTTTACATATAACAAAAACTTGGATTTGCATTTCATTTAATTAGTTGTAGAACAATTTGATATTGACATACCAATTATGTATATTTAGAGTCAGACATATAATCTTTTAGTACAGATACAGGGTGTTATCCCAAATTTGAGAATTTGTAATTATGAACCAATTCTTAACCATTGTGTCTAATGCTGTAAACCAGAACTACTCAAATGAAATGGCAACTTGTCTGTGCAAGCCACTTTCAATGCAAGCTTTGTTTGCTTTCTGGTAGGGATGTGCATCTCCGTAACTGAGGCCGATGCGATACGCATCTTGATGCATAGCCAACGATACGGTACATTAAAGATACATATGAAGCAGCTACTGATGCGATACGATTCACCCCTATTACGACGCAGTCCGATCCGATTTCAATTCGATTCAACACAATGTGATTCAATGCAATACGATGCAATGGGAAAAAATATGATGCTATGCAATTCAATATGGTAGGATACAGAGAGTTCACTTTTATTTATTTGGTTCAGATGGACAGTAAATCATAAATTAACTTAAGCGCCTTCTGACTTCTAACGCATGGACCTTTCACAAAAAAGGCATTTGTAGTGCAAAATAAATAAATTAGAAGATGAAATAAAACCAGACGTTATTTTCCTGTTCTGTTTCCAGTTACACTTTTAAAAGTTCACACATTTAACAGTGTCACAATTTAAGGATGCCCAGGGATAATCAATGAAAAAATGTTCCGTAACTTGCCAGCAGACGAATGTGCTTTCGTGTCGGCGCTTCAAGTGTGTTGTTAAATTAGTTGTACTGCCTGTATATTTTATAGCAGCATGACATATTTTACAAACTGCATGGTTTTATCAAAATCTCCATCTCTCTTTTAAAACCCAAAGTGTTTCCAAACATTGGATTTGTAATTATTTGGTGGAAGATGAAGCTCTGCCTCTTCCATGTTAATTTATATTCTATGTCAGGGGTGCCCACACTTTTTTGCATGATTATCTACTTTTAAATGACCAACTCAATAAGATCTACCTACTAAGAAAGACACAGTTTCTTAAAAAAAAAAAATGCTTGTTGGGACTACTACATGTATCCCTACATGGAATTCATCTTCCAGTTAATTAAAAAATATATAATAATGTTCAATGTTGATATCATTCAGTTTGAGCACTAAACCCAAAACCCTTACAGCACAATAGATTACAATAGTAAGGGCATTTACCTTATTCTGATGATTTGCACTAAATGGAATCAGACAGTTTTGCATAATCCAGGCAGTAGCTGCTGGTAGCTAGTCTCAAACACTGCTAGCTTCGCAATTTCGCGCTCTGTTCTCAGAAGCCCTTGGAAGGCATGAACCTAGTTGTCATGGCAACTGAATAAACAAAAATCTTGCCTTGTCAAAATGTACTCATCAAGTGCAAGTCAGACAGAAACTAAAAGAAGGAAAGACATTATATTTATTTTTATTTAAATTTAACGAAAACACGTTTAAATTTTGTGTGATCTACAAGGATTGGCTTTTCGATCGACGTATGTGACTGTTAGACACACCTCGGTCTCCGTATTGTTGTTATACGTCATGTTCACGTAGCAGCAGTGGTGATGAGGGAACATGCTGGAGAAACCGTTTAGAGAGGAGAAATCAATCTACATATGTAGGTCACAAATTATTGGTCACTTTCCAAATAATAAAAGTATAGCGCATCTACTAATTATTATATATAAATAAATAGTTTTTTACAGATGCAAATACGTTAGAAACGATGCATCACGATACAAATACCCACTTGTATTCAATGCACACTTTTTTAAATCAATGCATTGCATCGTTAACTTTTATGCTGATGCACCTATGCGAATCAGCGAATCTTACCATCTCTACTTTCTGGAGATGAGTTCCTCTGAGTTCCCTGCTGCATTTAGATACAGGAAATACTAGCCATCCTATGCCAAGGAAGAGAAGTTGTTGTCACTTATCATAATCACTACAGAGACTTTAATGTCTTCATAGAGATGTTGGGTTTCTCATTCTTGGCTTGAGCTTATTGTCAGAGCCACATAATGTCTAGATTGACCAAAGTGACTTGTGTAGGCTAGCCTCCTTTTTGAAATCTGATTCTGCTGCTTTGTCCCTTATTCCATTTAGGAATTCAGCAAACTTTGATTTGACATTCTGTTATTGCAGAGTGTTGTAGATTATGTTCTGTATGTACAGCTGGAAGTAGAAAAAAGCAGAAGAAAAAAACACCTAGGCGTGTGTTATTTTTGTTTGATGCTTTTGACCTGAGCCATCTGCCTGTGGAACACTGCAATACAAGTGATCAGTATCAATGTAAATAATTAATAGTGTATGGAACATACACAGGTACATACATTCATGTCTGGCAGTGGCAGAAGTTGTTACAGGTAAAAGGATGGGCATGAGATATTGGGAACCAGCAGAACAGTCAACATAACTCCTCAGCCATGGCTCCTCCGCTTCCTGGCGGATGGCAGAGGCGAGGTTTTTGGTTTTCGGTACCAGTGTAACGGGTAAAGGATGGGCAAGGAGGAGGCGGGAAACGGCAGAACAGTCAACATAACATTAACGACATAAAATAACTGAAACATAACATAAAACACATAGACATCAGCGCCAGCCATGCACCGAAATTACATGCATGTTTAAAAAAATATATATCCTTTTCCTTTGTGTCCAGGATCATTTCACTCAATTTCAGAACTTTGTGTAGGGACATCTGAAAGCATTAACCTAGTTCTTAGCCTCATAAAAGCACCAGGAACAGAGTTTAAGAGTATAAGAGTTTTGGGTCCATTAATGTCTTCTCCCTGTCCACTGGTGAGCTGTCATTCCCATAGGGTCCCTGAGTAATAGGGACAAATAAACAGAGTCCTAATGAACACTAACAGATGTAGGCCTGGAGGATCAGGTCTCCTCTAGTGGTTACAGAGGGAGTGCGAACAGCCCGGGACATTTTTTCATAAAGACCAGACAAGACTTAAAGTTGTTTGACTGCCCTACAGCAAATTTGGGCTTATAAGGGAGTAGAGTCTGTGTTTATTGTTGTTCTGCTTAAGGGGAAAAACAGGTTAATAGTACAACCACCTCTAACAAAACTCAGATCTATCTCATAGGTAGCTTCATCACAGAAAATTGCTAATTCATTACTTTTGAAATCTGCATTTTATTCTCTAACCTCTGCACTGCTCTTCTGAAGGATGAATCTCATGATTTGAGCCTACCTGGACATCATCTGTGTGTGATCATGACTGATAAATATTCAGAACCAGAGTCACAACATGCTATTTTCATGTTGATATTATGTTATACATTTAAACATTTAAAACTGAAACATTACTTGCTTTGATGAAGATAAAAAAATGTTCCTATTTACATATTTTGAATGAATGAATTTGACACATATAGCGCTTTTCTGACAATACACTCAAAGCTCTTTTTACATAGCGAACAGGGAACTCAATCACCTCAGTCACCATCAGTTATCAGTATTCAGTATATTACAATGATTATTCAAGTGTTTCATCTACAGTACTATTAATATTTGTATTGTACTACATTTGAAACGCTATATGGCTGATACGAGTTGTATATAAGACTTTTTTATTTTTTAATTATATTATTGTACAGCCTCAGTTAATAATGCAAGTGAACTCTAATTCTACAATAGTATGTCTATGCAAGGCACACAATAACACTGTAAACTAAAAACATAAAATGAGAGTTCAATAATGATGGGGATAAAATATACTTTATTATACTTAGAAAATATTATACTTAAATACGCAATCTAACAAATACAAGAAGTCAATTTCGAAAGTCATAAATATTAGTAAACATTGCGATCGGTTAACAAAAGTAATGTCCAATTCATGCAAGCTTAAAATTATCTTCAACAACCCTACCAGACAACATATCCAAGCATTACAGCAGGCAAACAACTTCGCCATATGGATAACAGATAAACATCTATCCAGATTGCTGATCCATATGTGGTTAAATGAATGTTTATAAAGTGAAACTATCAATTTTGGTGCGAAAAGATCATTATTTAAGAACATTTTGTTGCCTACATGTGCACCACCACAAATCCTGAGCTCTCTGTCTATCTGAGGCTTGTTGGTCCAGCCTCCTTCATCTCCCTGTACTCCAGGTCAGAGTAGTCAGGTTCAAATAAATATGGTTGTAACTCTTCTCTTCTTAAATAAAAATATTCTTACATCTTTGTTTAAAATCTGCTCTTCCGTTTGTGTCACGCAAGCGTCACTTCTCACGTGAACATGCCAATGCCAATACATCACACAAGAGACCGTGTAACGTGCATATCGCTGCTTAATGTAAGTAATTATTTACAGTTAAAAGTACTTCAATATTTATCTTTTTTGCACCAAAAGTGGTCGTATCACGGATAACACATTCATTTAACCACTGGAGTCGTATGGATGAGGTTAATGGTGATTGTTTGTGCTTTTTGGAACATCAAAAATTGTGTCACCATCTACTTCCATTATAAGTACATACTGAGCTGAGATATTTTTCTTCAAATGTGTTCTGCTGAAGAAATGAATATACATCTGGGATGGCATGAGGGTGAGTAAAAGATGAGAGGGTTGCACGATATTTTACAGTACATATACCTCCAGTATTCTTACAGTGTACTTAGCCAAGGAAGTACTGAGTAATATTAGGTATGTTAGGTTTAGGGTTAGTGCCTATTAATTACTATAGTTATTGTATAGTTGGAGTGGATCATTTCAGTTTGGCTGAGATCTTGTATTGATGACGGTAGAGTCGAACCACTCAGTAAAGTCTTCTCCCGCAAGACTTTGATGGGGTTAAGGTCAGGACCTTGTGGTGGACAATTCATGTGTGAAAATGATTCCTCATGCTCCCTGAACCACTCTTTCACAATTTGAGCCCGATGAATCTTGGCATTGTCATCCTGGAATATGCCTGTGCCATCAGGGAATAAAAAAATCCATTGATGGGATAACCTGGTAATTCAGTACATTCAGATACTCATCTGACTTCATTTTATTGTTGCATAATGTTGCTGAGTCTAGACCTGACCAATTGAAGCAACCCCAGATCATAACCATTATTTAAATCCAAACGGTAACTTTTAGTTTTTTGTTTTTGTTTAGTTTTTTCAGGCAGTGTAAATTTACAGTATTCTGTATCCCAAGAGTGCAAGCATGAATGGGCTTAGACTAGTTAGACTTCAACTTTTTGTTATAAAAGACAGCCCCCTTCAATTTGTGACCTTTCAATGGCAGATGGCAGATTGGGCCGCAGTGGGTGGAAACCCCCTGTGTTTCATCTGGCTGAGGGTCAAGTGTCAGCAAAACATCTGCTCTGGCCTTGGCGAGCATTGCACAGTAAAACCATGTTGTCATGGGCTACTGGTGAGCACAGAATGAATCCCATCACTTTACAAAGAACAAAGTTATTTCTGAGGGGATGGTTAAGGTTGATAACCGTATGGGCTTGACAGTGGGGTCATTCTCTGGTCACCAAGTCCAAAATGAACTAGGACTGTTTACAAAACATTTTATTTATTTTTATGAACTTGTTTTGTCTGAATTAGAGGAAATCTAATCTTCATTATTTTGAAGAAATATTAGTGTGGGAAAGCCTGGTTTCTTAGAGAAAAAAGTTTAAAAAAATGCATGCTGATTTTGTTTTTAGGACTTTTAAACAATAAAATAAAAAAACTGAAGTGTATTTCCTGCTTTTGTTTTATCTTAGTGCTCTTTGTGTTGTGGCACTGAAAAAGTATGCCATTTTAGGTAGCTTGTTAAACTAATGTGACAAGCATTTGCCAAGTTAATGAGCAAACTGGCAGAGTTTCCTATTGAAATTCTCAAGTGTACTCACCCTAATTCCCTAATATGTGATTTACTAGTGGGAGCCAGGACTGACTAAGAGCCCTGTGTATTTACCCCCACCAGAAGTAGAACCATTTGCCAATACGGGCAAGCATAGTAGACTTTCAAAGGTGGTGTGACTTTTCACAGGGTACCGTTAAGTGCGGCTGCCAGGAGTCTTCATTGAGGAGTGTTGTCAGAGATGGGGACACAAAATGTGGTGAATTTTTGGGGCTACATTCCACCATGGTCGCCAACCCCTCCCCTCAGGCAGTAGTAAAATCCATTAAACCAGGTTCATATTCTTTCTTTCAGACAGCTTAAGTATATGAGACAGTGATCCATACATAATAGATTCTTACTTGACTTGTTTTTGGAAATAAACCTGAAAAACAAATTATAATTTTTTTGGCAGACTAGCACAGTCTCGACATTTTTAATGTAATCCAGACTGCTAGGTATTGAAAGTAATTGTTAGGGCTGTGACAATATTGTATAAATACTTAGATCCTTGTATGAACAATTTAAAAATGTATGTGCGTATTTATACTATGTCGTAGAGGGGTGCATTTCCCAAAGACATACAGTCGCAAGTTCCATCTTTGCCAACATTGTTCTTCGATTTGGTGTTTCCCGAAACTATAGTTCTAACGAACATTCGCAAACTTATCCCACATTGTGTGGTTGGAACTACAGCTCTTTACCTGTGGTTAGAAGCATAGTTCCTTGTTAGTTTGCTGTGTGTACTTCATTTCACTTTGCTGAGGCTTCTGTATCTTTTATTCCAGACATATCTTTCATTCTCTCAGGACTTTGACAACGTTTAAATGCACTTAAAAAAATGCTTACTCTGGTATTTTGCAGAAAGCGGTGATCTGAAATGTAATGTAAACACGAATGCGGCCGTTTAAGGGATTAAAGGCTGTTAAGAGAAAGTGCTTATATTGCATATGTCTGTCTGAGAACTCAGCTTATATGTCCATGTTAACGTATACCGGTAAGTGAAGGTCTTGTATGTTTTTGAAGAGTGCGCATGTACAGTTGAAGTTAGAAGTTTACATACACCGTAGCCAAATAATTTGAACTCTTTTTTTTAAGTTTTTAAGTCCTGACATTTAATCGTTGAAAATGTGCCATGTCTTTGGTCAGTTAGGATCACTACTTTATTTTAAGAATGTAATATGTCAGGATAATTGTAGAGAGTATTATTTATTTTATCTTTTATTTCTTTCCTCACATTCCCAGTGAGTCAGAAGTTTACATACACTTTGTTAGTATTTGGTAGCATTGCCTTTAAACGGTTTAGCTTGGGTCAAATGTTTTGGGTAGCCTTCCACAAGCTTCTCACAAGAAGTTACTGGAATTTTGGCCCATTTCTACACACAGAACTGGATGTAACTGAGTCAGGTTTGCTTGCACATGCTTTTACAGTTCTGCCCACAGATTGTTTTATCGGATTGAGGTCAGGGTTTGTGATGGCCACTCCAAGACTTTGTTGTCCTTAAGCCATTTTGCCACAACTTTGGAGGTATGCTTGGGGTCCAATTGGAAGACCCATTTGCAACCAACCTTTAACGTCCTGGCTGATGTCTTGAGATTTTGCTTCAATATATCCACATAAGTTTCTTTCCTCATGATGCCATCTATTTTGTGAAGTGCACCAGTTCCTCCTGCAGCTTAGCACCCCACAACATGATGCTGTCACCCCCCGTGCTTCATGGTTGGGATGGTGTTCTTCGGCTTGCAAGCCTCAACCTTTTTCCTACGAAGGTCATTATGGCCATTTTTCTTCATCAGACCAGAGGACATTTCTCCAAAAAGTAAGATCTTTGTCCCCATGTGCACTTGCAAACTGTAGTCTGGCTTTTTATGGCAGTTTTGGAGCAGTGGCTTCTTCCTTGCTGAGCAACTTTTCAGGTTATATTGATATAGGACTCAATATACTGTGGATATAGATACTTGTCTAACTGTTTCCTCCAGCATCTTCAGCATCTATTTTCCAAGCTGCTTAAAGGTACAGTTAACTTAGTGTATGTACACTTCTAACCTACTGGAATTGAGATATACTGTAGTCAATTATAAGTGAAGCAATCTGTCTGTACACAATTGTTGGACAAATTACTCATGTCATGCACAGAGTAGATGTCCTAAACGGCTTGCCAAAACTATAGTTTGCTAATATTAAATCTGTGGAGTGGTTAAAAATTTGTTTTAATGACTTCAACCTAAGTGAATGTAAACTTTTGACTTAAACTGTATGTACATTATGTGCTCAAGTGCGTCGGGGGAACCCCTGGGTCTGATGTAGAGGAAGACCCCATTACTGCAGTGCAATGTATCTGTCGCATTTACAATGTATCTGTCTAGTTACCTAGTAATCTGAAAAGCCGTTCCATTTACAAAAAGCCAAAACTCTGAAATCAGCATTTCTCCCTTTAATCAGAGGTACCTTACTGTAGAAAAGTGAAGTGAACTGTGCAAGAGAGATTGATACCAATCAATATGTATTGAATTGTGACATATGTACCACAATGTGTATGATATCATGAACTATTAGGCAATACTCAGTCCTAGTATTTGGATAGTTTTCTTTGTTTCAGGCTGGCTTTGAGTTCAACTGTCCCCAAACTAATGCATTTATTAGGGGACCTTTGTGTAAAACATGTTCTTGCATTCAAAAGCAGCTTTAACTAAACAGATTGCAATGGAATCAGACAGAATACAGGGGTGTCGAGTCTTGTATTTTTAAATGTTGGACTTTTACTTTACATGCATTTTAAAATGGAAAGCTTGTGGCGATATGCTAAAAAAACAGCGCAAGGTGCGATGCAACAATCGAAGGTGTCCGTTTGAAAATGTATGGCTGTAGCAGTGGTGATTTAAAAGAAGTGCGTGCTTTGTTTACAACAAAGGAACAAACGTCACGCAAGGGTTAGGTTAAATTATATTTAATATATAGTTAAAAATGTTTTTATTATCGATTTGTTTCTTACACAAACCTTTCAATTGCTTCAGAAGACATTCATTGATCGACTGGAGTTGTGTGGTTTACTTTTATGCTGCTTAAATATGCCTTTTGGACTGTCACACAGCCAGCAGCCTCACGACACCCATTCAGTTTCATTGTATGGACATTAAGGCTGAAACAACTATGTTTCAGTGGGTATTTTCGGAAGTAACCACGGCAAGTCAAAAATCTGTTGCATTATGAAATTCGTTTGAAAAACAATGGAGACAAGTTGAAGCGGACCAAACATGGCCCAAGTTGTCAAGCACATGAGAACGCTTTATAAACACTTCAAAGAAGATCATAATATAATGTATAATAATACTAAGGGTCCTGATATTTGAAAGTCCTCCTGATAATGCCATATGTAATGTCTGATTTCGCTAGTAAATGTATCCTAAGGCAAACTTTATTTTACTGGATAAACATTCATACAATTCTTTGAAAAGAATAGTTTAGAAACATGTAATTTTAAAAACTATAAGATTAAAATACTTAAATGTTTGTAGTATTTTCCTAGTCATCTAGTAGGCGTTAATTTAAGCCATTAGTCGACTAGTTGCACATTTATAATATGAATTTAAATAATTAAATATATATTTTCCAGGGCTGAGAAAGAATGTTATCGGTAAGATTGCTAACACTGTTCTACATTACAGAGAAATACTAAACTGTAATAATGAGCCTTTAAAATATAAATTTTACAAGTGCACGCACGAAGCAAGCCACAGCGACACCGGCAAAAGCAGTAATGATTCTAAATGTGTCGGAAAAACCAGCAAGGAGACTGTAATTAACATTTTGTTAATTTATAGAGAAAAATGTCCAATGTTGCAATTTGATGCACGAATTGTGCCAACAGACGATGATCTCGGGATCTGACGATGGTCAGAGTGATCGCCAATAGCTGAAGCCTTTGACGATGTCAAGATGATATTTGGCTTGTTTTTCCATTAATGTATTCAATTATTATTATTATTATGCTATTATTATTATCAAATTAATGTTACAAATAAATTGCCGGTAGACACAGATACTCGCTTGAAGAAACACTTTATTATTAAGAACAGATGACAGAAAAGCCATATATGGGCATATAAGACGCACTGATACGGAGACGTGCCGTCATGTGGAACACAAGTATGTAAAAGTTTCTCACTCTTTCTTTGTTTCTGTCTTCTGAATTTTTTTTGCAAGTACAGTATCATCTATGAGTGCTGCAAATGACCTCAGACATCTCAGCACAGGAGATGCTTTGATTTCAGTTCACTTTATTTCCACAGAGCAGTTCATTGTGACCACAATTCTGCAGCCTATACATCTGTGATTCAAACATTAAATAATACAAAAACACGTTCACCTCAAACCATGATTTATATTTCAGTGATTATTATCATTATAATTGTTATTTTTACATTAATAACGTTTTTATGTCTTCGTTTGTTAATAATAGTAATAGTAATTTTCCGCCTGCATGTTTAAATGGAAACTTGCCTGACGGTTAATGGAAAGGTGGTTACTTCCATATATATATATATATATATATATATATATATATATATATATATATACTTTTTTTGACCACTTCATTATTTAATTTGCTTTTTCATTTAGTTTGGAGTGCAATTTGTATTCAGGAAAGAATTTTATTGAAGTTTTTCGTTTCTTAAATAAATTAATTAAATGTTCAATGCAAAATCACTAAAGCAAGAATATTCACTGATCCCTCAGCAAAAGGTTTGCCGATGTAATTGGATATTGCAACATATATATATATATATATATATATATATATATATATATATATATATATATATATATATATTCATTATGATTCAAAATTAACAGATCATCTTGTAACATTCATATCCAACTGCACTCAATTGATAAACTCTATAAAATATTGTAATATTTTTCCAATATCATCCATTCATTCTCTACCATTCGGGTATATCGTTATATATATATATCCTGAATATATATACATGATGTATTTTCACAGATAACGAAATACCCGAACGGTAGAGAATGAACGGATGAGGTTCTTTGAGATTTTGACAACTGTTGTAAATCCGTCTTTCACAACGTTGAACAACACACATTTTAATTGCACTTATTTTTTTTTTTCCAGTTTCATAAAAATTTTTGTTAAAATAAATAAAAAATAAAGTTCAAAGTTTTAAATCAAGGTGTCTTGCTTTATTGTGTAGGCTTAACCATAACCATGTTTAACGAAAATGACCCCATAGTATCACCTACCGTCTAACCATCGGTAATACCGTTGTTCGTCAGTTTCCTGTGGAGTTTTTTTCTGCGACCAACCGACCAATCAAATCTCGGTCGACCAAGCCTCTTCTCATCGATTAACCTTTGGTCATTATCAGGTGGCAGCCCTAGTTTGTAATCAATTACAGCATTTGTATCTAACATAATTGTGTATTTTTCAGCTGGGCAGAATTTTTAATATTTCTATTCTTGTGTCACTATTGCCCTCTGCTGGGATGATTTTTTATCCTACTCCATCCCCGATGGATCTTTTTACTCTTTATTGATTACTCTTTACTGCATTTTTTTAAGTTTTACAAGTAAAGGAGCTGCTTCACATATGCCCTGAAAGTAATTTCAAAAAAGTAATGATTCAGGCTTTGTTCAAAGTTTTGTGAGTGCAGAACTGTGAATTCAGTAATGTAAATCAAACAAATACTTACGCCCTTTATCATATCAGTTTTTGGAAAAATATTTTAATAAAATACATGAAATAAAATTTATTTTTTAAATCAGATTAATCATAGAAATAATTGAAGATTAATCGTTTATCTAAATAATCTTTAGTTGCAGTCCTAATGGACGTACAGAACTAAAATATGCTTATAAAAATCTTAATTTCGGTTCTGCTAAAGAAGGGAATACATACACATCTGGGATGGCTTAAAGGTGAGTCAATAATGAGATCATTTTCATTTTTTGGTGAACTAATAATTTAAAGGCGATGACTTTATTGAAGCAACTTTTCTAAGAGTTTAATTATGCAAATTTAACAAGATGGAGATATGCCCAAGAGTTTATTGGACATGCTTGGACATGTTGAGCCATGTTGTTTATGCAGGCGGTGCAAGCTGAATCCAGCTTACAAAATATCCCATTCACCCTGTCATATGTACTTTTCCTCTAAATAAAAAGATGCAAACAAGCCTAAAATATATAAAAATCATTGCAACTTCTAAGAAAGTTAAAAGGAATAGTTATCTGTTAAACTAAGGGACAGTCAGCCCACTGCTGTGGTGTATGACTCAAGTCTGACCTCATCATCTAGATATGAACTGCTGAAGATAGGAGAATCAAGGGAGGCAAAAGGTAGGAGGTAGTGCGAGTCATACGTGGTGGAGTGTGATGAGAGCTCTACACCAGCCAAGTAGGAAGGAAGTGAAGAGGAGGCTAGAAGATAAAAAAGGGAGGCCATGTTGAGAACGAGAGAGATAGAGAGGTAATCGAAGGATGGGATGCATGGGAGGGAAAGAAGAGTAGGTTTAACAGCTGAATGCACACTCATAAGGGCTAGATGCACCCAGACTGTGGTCGGCTCCACTCTCTATGGCTGCTGGAACAATGGGCCTTCTCATGGAGCCTGTCTGCTCTGCTCTGTGGTGGGCAAACCATTCAACTGCCTGCTGCCTTGGCCCTCTTATTCTCTTTGGGAAAGGGGGGGGGGGGTTATAAGTAGGGAGTCGGGTGTGCTGTGACCAGCAGCTGCCGCTCCCTCATTAGCATGCACACCTGCTCCCTGAGGCCTTTTTGGAAGGCTGACACAGGTCCTCATTGCATTGTTCCAACACGTATCTGAACATAGCGATGCACTGTCTGGGTCCAAACCTGCCTCATTTTCCTGCATCAGATCTTAGATATTTCATAGGTCTTAAAGGGGTCATTTCAAGAGGAACTGAATCTTTCTTGATCTTTTGAGGTAAAACTTCTTGATGTACTATGAAAACATACTGTAACTTTTCGGACTCAAAACTTACTCAAAACTGTAAAAATCAGACAGATAAGTACATCAACACATTGTCTCCATTCACACATCAATGATGCTTAAGCATGTGCCGATGTCCAATTTTCATATTGTGATTATTGCAGAAGCTTTTATGGTGGTATTTTGTATTATTACTGTGGTATTACATTACAAAACAGGCTGAAAGATAAACAAAATTTATTGTTGTTCTTAATAACAAGTTAATTTCTTTTCAACACCAAATTATGACTTCGGTACAATACCAGCCCTGGTACCGACACTAACTCGATGCTTTGGCAATAAATAAAAAAACTCAAGATTTTTAATTAAAATTACTTGTCTGAAAGAACTGCATAAAGTCTTATAGATACAAATTATGCCTTTTCTGTTTTAATAATTCTGGATTTCATGTTAAATGTTTTAATTAAATGTTATGATCAAATTGTGTTTAATCAAATACATAATGTACAGCTTTAATTAAAATGAAAATATAATACTTTTAAACAATATATATATATATATATATATATATATATATATATATATATATATATATATAATTTTATTATTATATTATTTTTTGGAGAAAAAAAAAATGCAAAACAGAACTTTACAGTATTAAAGAGTACCTATTATATTGTTTCAAATATTACCTTTCATGTAGTGTGTTATATAGCTGTTTGTGAATGTAAAAAATCTGCAGTTTCAAAAATCAAAGTGTAAAACAAATGGAGTTATTGACTTCCAAAAGAAAGAACTGATTCTGAACACCTGAAACAAGTTGTCAGACTTACTTCCAGACTACTTCCTGTAATAACCTACAGTGCATCCGGAAAGTATTCACAGCGCTTCGCTTTTTCCACATTTTGTTATGTTACAGCCTTATTCCAAAATTGGATGTTTTAGGATGCTTTAGAATAGCTTGGGATATTTGGAATGGTATAGATCTTTGGATTTTCCCATAGACTGTGACAGTTTGCAAAGGGTATGAATAATTTTGGACATGCCACTTTTTGTTAAAATGTAAATAAAAGATGAGTAATATTTTTTTCCATAATGATGCCTCTTGTACATCGTCTTATTATCTTCTGGGAGACTCCTGTATTATTTCTAATCAAGAAAAAACTTGTTGGTTGAATAAAAGTAACTTTAAGTCAGAATTTGCCAGGGGTATGAATAATTTCGGGCTTGACTGTATATTTTATGTAACTTATTTGCTTAATAAAATACTCTTCAGAACAAGTTCATCATTTGTGAATGTGTCTCTTAAATCAGAAAACCAAACACGTTTAACAAAGTGAATTCAACAAATTCAACAAGTGTATTTTGTCAGGTAATTATGACATTTAACCAATATTTGAGATGTGTGAAACATTATTTGACTGAAATGGTTATCTCAGAATTAATCTCAGAAATAATTTATTTAAAAAAAGACTAAAATGTTTTGAAACTTGACTAAGATATATTGAGTTTTCTTTTGACTAAAACTAGACTAAAATGACGAGACTTTTAGTTGACTAAAACTTGACTAAGATACCTTAAATTCTCTTTTGACTAAAACTAGACTAAAATGACGAGACTTTTAGTTGACTAAAACTTGACTAAGATACCTTAAATTCTCTTTTGACTAAAACTAGACTAAAATGACGAGACTTTTAGTCGACTAAAACTTGACTAACAAAAAAAGATATGTGAATGACTAAATATGACTAAAACTAACAAGGACATTTGGCATAAGACTAAGACTAAGACTAAATTAAAAATAGGTGACAAAATTAACACTACACTGTATGTAATTTGGTAACAAAAAACCCGCCTCAGGTCTTCATTGGCTGCTCGCGAACAGCTTTGACCCACCATCAAACACTACACTAAGCGATAGACCAATCACAAAAGACTGGGACATCTGACCAATCAGAGCAGAGTAAACTCTCTGAAAGGAGGAGTTTGGAATGAATGCTTTAGAACGATTAGTCGATTTTGGCATTGGGAAGAAAAAGTAATGCTGCAATTTAAATTATGACCAAATTAAAGTGTTTTTTGACCTTGGATACATGAAAATCTATTCTATGTGACAAAATTAAATAAAACCATAATAGGTGCTCTTTAATCAAAACATTAAATGAAAACAATCTGATTACCTTAGGCAGAAGGCTGCCATGGCTGAACCACAACATGCTGATATTCAGTACACCTGCTTAAGTGATATTTTTCTGTCGTAATGTCTTCAATT
The DNA here is from genome assembly GCA_032164185.1 of Moxostoma hubbsi. NCBI lineage: Eukaryota > Metazoa > Chordata > Actinopteri > Cypriniformes > Catostomidae > Moxostoma > Moxostoma hubbsi. The sequence goes on from JAVLUX010000044.1 coordinate 7,473,335, forward strand.
TCATACATCCAGTTAAATAAAGCTCTCATTTCAGCGGGACCTTTATTTTGAAAGTTATTTGAAATTCTTCCTCTTTGAGAATATTGTTATATCAGACTTCCCACGACTCGTGAAATCTCAGAGCTGCAATGGAGAAAGGGTTCATTTGAGATTTCTCAGCCATACACTCAGCACACTGATCTGTGGCTCTGCAGTTGGATTCTATTGGACACACTGCATGAAAATCAAGCATTTGCATTTGTGTGTGTGTTCGTGCCTGTGTGTGTGAAGGAGATGACAGGGCAGAGAGGCGCCTCTTATTCATACTGTGTCATGCAGTACATATTACTGTATATTATTTCATTAAATTACATCCTACTGCTGATTAATGATCACACTTGGCCATATTCACACAGAGGCTTTTTTATAATAATTTTTAAATGGTCTTTGATTTAATCTAAAACTCTCACATTACATTACATTTTGCTAATGACAGCATACTTTAATATGGTACTGAATGAACAACAAGATTATATCTTACTGTTTTAAATTTTTTGGTATAGCGATATTTTGTTAGTACCGGTATACCATGCAACCCTACCACCAAGTCAAAATTTGGTAATAAGGAGGAAGTAGGAGAGAAATAGTACTATTATTCTACATTCCATTCAACTCAGAAAATGTCAGAATTTCCAACTTCCTACTTGGAAAATTGCAATAGAATGCCACTTGAATGCCAATTCCACTTTCAACTTGGAATCTTGGGATGCAGGTGCATGAAGTCACTGAAACATGTCGGTACCCAGGCAGATGTACTAAGTTTATGATAAACATTCACTTTGAAGCTAATAAAAAGCATCAATGAGTCAAAGTTCCTACATTACATGATAATAAAAATTGTTTAAACATTGATCGCAAGGACAGGTGTGTAAAATATTGTAAACAATACTCTCTTTTTATAGTTGCACACCTGTAGAACAAATGCTAGCATTGCATAGCATCCTTTATCCTCTGCAATTTGTTTGGTAGTCCTAGAAGACATCTCTTGTGACTATCGAGAGTGTTGCAGATGTTTCTTTAAACGTCAACTCCTGAGCATCGGGAAGTGAATGACTTTATGGTTGGAGATCGGGCATATCAAGTAGGAATATCCTAAATCCGACTCTGAAAGGGGAGCAGCATTAGTCTTAAACACCAGAAGAACTAACAACAATTGTAAAATGTGGGTGCGTCTGTCTAACTTTGTGCTGTTCCTAGCTGTGTTTAGCACCTGCCCCTCTGCAGATCCAAAATCTCAATGTTAGAAACGAGTGGCTGTGGTAATTTTTATCTAGGACCTTTATCATTTCAGTCTGACAGTTACATTGCACATTTCAGCACAGATTGCTTCATGAATCTGTCAATGTGATGTTTTGAAAGAGGCTGTTATTGAACTGCGGGTCAGTTAAAAAATACATTGGGTCCAACAGCAAATTGAAGCCTGTGTCTTTGCGCTGAGTGCTGTTTCTTATTTCACATATGTAAAATGGTCACCATTCACTTGAATTGTATGGACCTACAGAGCTAAGAGATATTTTTCTAAAATTCTTCATTTGTGTTCTGCAGAAAGTCATACACATCTGTGACAGCATGAGGGTGAGTAAATGATGAGAGAATTTTCATTTTTGGGTGAACTATAAGATTTATAACACTTATGGAACTTAAGAGAATTTGTTGTTGTATCTGTAATGTTTGAGAGTTTTGTGTTGTTTATTTAGTGTTGCAAAATCCTGAACTAGACTCCAAAAAGAGTCAGAGTGGCAATGTGACAATGAGAGGAAAGGTAGCATTGTGGGCAGCAGTGCAGTTCCCATGGCGCACTTAATGGTTTTGTCGTGCTTGGTTCTCAGTCCCCTGTGTTTTCTTTTTCCTGGTTGAAGTTATTGGCCATCCTAATCCTGTTAGAGACACTGTAAAAACACCCACCCCACTGAGGGGGGCCCTGTTTGGATCAGACAACAGTGCACTGGGAATTTGTTGAGATACTTGCACTTCCCCCCGAGGCCAAAAACATGGCTTAGGTATTCTAGAGGCTCTGGATGGCTTTAGATTTTTGCAAAATGTTATTTCTGCATAGTCATGTTGGGGAAGGGCCTCTTTTGTGTCGCTGAGTAAAATTGTCAAAAGATTACCTTGAAGCCATCCGAGGACAGACCTGTTATGAAGTATGTATGGCTCTTTTACAAAGTTTTTGCGGTGCCATCTCCGTATTCCCAAAGTCCTGATTGATGCTGGAGAGAGCTACTACTGTAGAAGAATAGCAGGCATTGAGGTGGTGGAAGACAGCTTTGAAGTCCTAATAATGTTTGCCTGTGTTTAAAGACCGTTGTATAGACACTGCCTTGTCCTTTGAGTGAATGAATTCATATTCATTCAGAAAGACTGAGGTGCTCAGATTTTCTCCTAAGAGCTGTTGATGGATGGCTGCCTTTCATGGATCTGTTTGAAATAGGATTAGACCTGTCAAAAGGAAAAGTTCACCCAAAAATGAAAATTCTGTCATTATTTGCTCTTTTGTTTTCAGAGTTAAATTGAAGTGTATTTCCTGTTAGTAGTGTGACCCAAGAGACCTACCAACTAATGTTCAACTCTTAATATTCTACAGTTTCTTTTCACTACAAACTGTTTGGAAATCTCCATATATACACACAAATAAAATGTAGTCTAAAACAGTTCTCATTATTGCCCAATTACCACCATTTATGTTGACATTTTATCCAGTACTATGGTCTGCACTTATATAGCACTTTTTTAACCTTAGTGGTTTACACTCACTCACTCACCCATTCACACACACACACCAATCCATGCAAGGTGTTAGCCTGCCATTGGGTGCAACTTCTATTCTCAACTACTATGCTTTTACTTGCCAATAAAATTGGCCTTATGACTATGTACACAGCGGGAAGTATATACTCATTCTGCAGTTGTTGCTATCCACTCTACAGGTGTCTGGGGATGTTTGCTGGGTCGGTGTGCCAGTTCCACAACCCTTGTTTCCAACTCCCATGCAGAAATGGCGGAGTGTGCCAATTAATTACTCAAGTCGACCAGGTGGACTTTGTCTGCAAGTGCCGCTTGGGCTACACGGACCGACTGTGCCTCAGTCCCACCGATAACGTGTGCCTTAGCAACCCGTGCCGAAATGGAGGGACTTGTGAACTCACCAGCATCCATAATTACAGGTGTAAATGCCCACCTGGCTGGTCAGGTAAGAGTCCATGGCAAATGTGTCAATCACTTTTTAAATTTGCCTACTTAAAATGATGGGTATTAGAAGTATGAAAGAAAACTGTAGCATTACAAGTTGTCGTTCTCAAAATTCTAACTTACCAAAATCAGACATATTCAAAAGCATATTTTGAACAGTGATGGGTAATTGATTGGAAGACTAGTCAATTAGTAAGGATCACTAGTGATTTATTATTATTTATTTATAATTATAATATTTTTTTGGAGCTGTTGCAATTAAGAACAGAAATTTAGAGACAGTAACAGTAACTATAAAACCCTCTCTGAGAAGTTATAATGTATCTGAACAATACATTAAAAGAATTTACACCCGGACTTCAAATATTTTTGAATTGTTGGTCTACGTACACATGCAGATGTTTCTGAATGTTGTATCTTTGCATTTTTTAGTGTCTTGTACCATGAGCATTGCATTTCTAAGAAGTTAAAAATAGATAAACTTTAAAAAATGCATCTTGATACACCAGCAGTCTGCTCCAATCTGTTGTACTCCATCCAGTGGTTTTGAATGCAAGAGTGCATCCTGTGTGAATGCCCCTTAAGAAATGTGCTGATCAGTGTCTAGATGACCCTAAACCAGCCTAATAATACAGGAAATTAACCCCAAAATTAAAATACTGTCATTGTCAACTCACCCTGATGTCATTCAAAACCTGTTTGACATTCTTTATTCCGTGGAGCACAAAAGAAGATGTGTTAAGAGTGTTTGGAACTGTCAGCCTCAGGCTCCATTAACTTTCACTGAATGGAAAAAATAGCAGTGTCAACATTCCTCAAAATTTCTCCTCTTGTGTTCCACAGAAGAAAAAAAGCCATACGGTTTTGGAACTAAATGAGAGTCAGTAAATAAGAATGAATTTTTTTGGGTGAACTAACATTTTAAAACTGACATGTTGACTAGTAATTCAGACAACCCGCCGACTATTTGATTTTGAAAATACATTGTTTGCTGTTTCTGAAAGCTAAAGCTCTTCTCTATCACTAGGTAAAAACTGCCAGCAAGCTGATCCTTGTGCCTCAAATCCATGTGCCAACGGCGGTCAGTGTAGTCTCTTTGATTCTGACTATATCTGCCACTGCACGCCTTTCTTCTCAGGCCAGACCTGCAAACAAGATGTCAACGAGTGCGCTCAGAGTCCCTCGCCTTGCAAGAATGGTGGTGTATGTGAGAATGAGGTGGGCACATATAGCTGCAACTGTCCTGCAGAGTACACAGGGAAACATTGTGAGACCCTTTATCAGCCTTGTAACCCCTCTCCGTGCTTCCATGGGGGCACCTGTGTACAGAAGGGAGAGACAAGCTATGAATGCTCCTGTTTGCCAGGTTAGTTTCATAAAATCTATCTAAATTCTGTATGTATGAATATATATATATAAACTATATATAAAATATAAAACATCTAAAAACAGGTCCTCCGCAGTGATAGCGACAACAGAACTAACAGAGCTGTACACAAAACAGAGAACAGAACTTACTAAACATGTCTAAACATACATGACGGCAAATGACACACGATAAAAGATATCTTTTCTGTGTTAATCAAAGTTGTGTCCAATTAAGCGACACTAGGGGACTTTCTTGAAGGCCTCGGTTACCTCTGAACTTGAGAAAAGGCGATGAGAATTTGGCAGACAAAATTTGCATGTCCCTCCCCGGACATACAGGTATAAAAGGAGGGAATCGTGCATCTGTTCATTCAGATTATTTCTTTGGAGCTGAACGGTTGTGCAATCAATGAGCTGAGATCACTTCTGTTCCACTCACCTCTGTAGAGCGTTTGCTATTGGATCTACGGCGCATATCAGCAACTTACTCCTTCTATGCAAGGCAGAGCAGCTTTGCCCTGGGGCGCTTCGAGAAGAGAGTATTTCGAGAAGAGAGTAGTAAGAGTTACCGTCCAATTTCCCTGATCCAGCTAGACGTTAAAATATTGTCAAAAATGTTGACTAACCGATTAAGTAAAGTTATGACATCTCTTATTAGGTAGGGTTTATTCTGGGCCGTAGCTCTTCTGATAACATTAGCGGTTTCATCAATATCATGTGGTCAGAGGTGAACAATCAGACTCCGGTCACTGCCATCTTACTTGACGCAGAAAATGCATTTGATATGGTAGAATGGGATAATTTTTTTAAGATTTTGGAAATGTACGGGTTTGGGAATACATTTATTGTTTATTTCTTATTTTTGGGAGTAGCATACAGCCCCCCTAAATTGGCAGACGCTCTGGGAGTGGTGATTACTGCCTTTGGAAAAGGTCATGAGGCATCAGTGTACAGTATTACTACTAATTCAGAGTCTGGGGAATGGAGCTTCAACGTCTCTCAAGAGATTATGGGAGAAAGATTTAAACTTGGTATTGGAGGTGGGGAGTGTGGGCTAGGATTCTAAAAAAACGTCAAGTCTAAATCTATAGATGCAAGGATGCGCCTTATGCAATTTAAGATTTTACATCAATTTTATTGGACCCCCTCTAGATTGTATAGGCTTGGGCTTAAAGACATGCCCACCTGCTGGTAATGGCAATCAGAAGATGGGGACACAACCCATGTTTTTGGTGGTGTGTTAAGAACCAAGAATTTTGGTTGAGGGTTCAGAGTTTAATGTGTGACGTATTGTGAACTCATATTTCATTTTGCCCCAGACTCTGTATTTTAGGTGATGGGGCGGTCATTAATATAAGGGATAAATACATAAAAAATTGGGTCCTAGCCAGTGTTATGATTGGCAGACAAATTATTCTTAGGGGATGGAGGTCAGCTGCAGTGCCCTCGTTTTGAGAGTGGCACACGGAGATGGGCAGGGTGGCGGCATTGGAGGGAATGTCTTATAGAAGGCTAGGTAGCAATAAAAAATAATAGGTAGTAATAAAAAAATGTGGGTTCTCAAGAGGGGCAGTAGTGGGAAATTTGTAGTTTTAAATGTATGATTTTATTTTTGTATCTATTCTTAAGTGTTTCCTCTTGTCTGTTTTAAATGTATCTATTTTTTGTATTTGTAAGTGTGTACACTTTCATTTTGTGTCAGATATTATAATTTTGTGTTGTGGGGAGTGTGGGGGGGGGGGGGGTTGTTCAGGGGAGGGATATATAATTTGATTCTGTGTGTGTATGTTCTGTTTCTTCAGTCTTGTTTTGAGAATCGTTAAAATGTTAATATAAAAAAGCAAGAATTTAACTGCATAACACGCAAGCAAACAGTGACCAGCTACACACAAAACTCCAACCAATCGCACTTCCGCTAGACAACCTGCCCACCTTGTGAAATATAGTGGACTCGATGAGAATATTGTGGATACATAGTGAATTTTCAATATGTATATCTTAGCCCTATTGTTAATGTGATTATATAATTAGCTGACTCGTGCTGAAACATCCTGTTCCTTGGCTTCATAGGCATTAACCATGGTATCAATTCAAGCCTTGATGTTGTAAAGCTAGGAAGAACATCTTAAAAAATGCTCACAGGTCTATAACTAGCTTTGAAAAACACCTCTCATGATAAAAATATTTTAATTATAATGAGGGCTTTAACTGACATCACTTACGTAATAGATGAGATCATTAAATGTCAGATCAATGGCAGCCTCTTACACTCGGTGATTCAGACGTGTCCTGTTGACGACATATGTTCCAGAAGCAAGACAAATGTTACCGGCCTGATATCCAGGTCAACACTCGAGGTAGAGATTTGGATGGTAAATGAGTTTGCAATAACAAAGCAGTATCTGTGTTTTCCACATCTATTGGACATAGAACAGCATACCTCTCCCAGCCTGCTCTTCTCTCAACCTGACTCAAATCAAGTCTAGCTGTAGCTGTAGCTCTGAGTGTGTGTGCGAACAAACCAGCAGGAGAGTATTTAGGATTATCGTGAGGAAGCGTGTGAAGGACAACATCCTTATGCTGGTGTCCCTTGTTTAGAGTCAGTTTTGGGAGAATTAAATGTGCGTACACACACACATTGCTTTGAGTCACCTAAGTGGATCTCACTGGACCTTATACCATGCCTTGTACCAGTCACCCTCATGTTGTTTCAAAAACTTATGACTTTTTTCTTCAATGTAGAAAGAGACAGCATGTTAGCCGCAGACACCATTCACTTTTATTGCTTTTTTTCTCCATATAATGAAAGTGATGAAATGGTGACTACTGCTGTCATCCAAACATCTCCTTTTGTGTTCCACTGAATAAAGAAAGTCATGCATGCATGCATGCAGAAACAACATGAGGGTGAGTAAATGATTATAACATTTTCAGTTTTGGGTGAATGGGTTTTAGTTTTGGGTTTAAACAATTTCTGAAATATATCCTATCTGCACATTCTGGAGTGAAATGGTAGGAAATTGTGGTTGAGTCGGTTGAGTTGTTTTCGTTTGTGCCTCAAAGTGAGACCTGGATCTGCCAATCTTTTCAGAAGAGGAACACCACTGACCGCAACAGCAATAACGTCTGTTTTCGAATGTAATAGGGAGTTTCACAAACACTTTATCCTTTTGCTACACTGGGAAATAATTGAATTTGCATGTTTGTGTTTAAAGATTTGCGTTATGTAATCTGATAAATATTTTGTTCTTTGCAAAACAACATGAATTCTGTCAACAAACAGTTTTTCAAATATTTGTTATCCATGTTTAGACAGTTTGACATTATGGCTTACATATTCAGTACTGATTTTAATATTAACATAATTTGGAAGACCTAAAAACTAGAGCTGTCAGAATTCACAATTGCTGTAACAAAGTGGATAGCCACAGTCTGCCGGCTGATTAAGATTGTGGAGGATGATAGTTTAAGAGATTTAATGCCCATTGCAATGAATATGCAACCTATGTAGTGAAACTAGTTTTTTCAATTAGTCAAACTCCCACTTAGACTTTGGAAAACGTTTCATGTTACTTGAATTGGTGCTAATTTAAGTGCATTTCTATCTTTATTCTGTGAAAGGCTTTGTTTGGAAAACATTAATAAAGCATTATATTGTTACATATTGTTTTGTTTTCTTGACAGGAAAATAAGTGTATTTAATCATATTTCAGCACTTTCAAAATCTGCGTTTAATCGTGATTAAAAATCGACTGACAGCACTTCTAAAAACTTTTGAATGCTAGATTGTTTACAATATTTTTGTTTATATTACCTCTTCCTTTCCAGGCTTTAGTGGTCAGAATTGTGAGGAGAACATTGATGACTGCCCAGACCACCGTTGCCTTTATGGAGGGACATGTGTAGATGGAGTCAACACTTACAATTGCCAGTGCAAGCCAGAGTGGACAGGTACTAATTCTTATTCATGTTTTAAGCAATAATGTACAACAGGCCATGAGACATTGGAAATATATTCACTGAAATAGCATGACCATGAGTACTTTACTGCTTTTTTAAACAATTAATACAAAATATAAGGACACATATTTTCCTCACATACAAAAAGTCACATTCTTTCACTAGACTAGAGGATGTAGTCCCTTGCATTTAATTAAATGAATCCATATATAGTAGTGTTTTAAAATGAATGGTTATGTACTGAATGCTAATTCCTCAGGTCAGTTTTGTACTGAAGATGTTAACGAGTGCGATTTGATGCCCAATTCCTGTCAAAACGGTGGCACCTGCTTGAACACGGAGGGTGGATATCACTGTGTGTGTGTGAACGGCTGGACAGGGGATGACTGCAGTGAGAACATCGATGACTGCGCTGATGCTGCCTGCCACGCAGGAGCCACATGTCATGATCGGGTAGCTTCCTTCCTCTGCGAATGCCCACACGGTCGCACAGGTGTGCATAGCTTTTTTCAGCTCTGTTTTCATGGCTTTTTTCTTATGGAATTATTTGAGCAAGCTTTGTGCAAATCCACTCAACATAACTTAGAATCTGCTGTGCAAGATTTATTAAGCAATTGACTTATTTTAGAATTGTTTTAATTTGTTTTAGGTCTGCTGTGTCATTTGGCTGATGCTTGTATTAGTAACCCCTGTCAGAAAGGCTCCAACTGTGATACCAATCCAGTCAACGGCAACGCCATCTGTACCTGTCCACTGGGTTATGTTGGCCCAGCATGTGACCAGGATGTTGATGAATGCTCACTGGGTGAGAACCGAGTTCTTTAAAAAAAAAAAAAAAGTATACTGTTCATTGTCTCTGTAAACATTGTTAGTACTGTTGTAGAAAAAAATATTTTTGGGACATGTTACCATTGGAAGACCATGTTTTTTTGTACACCTACCATGACAATATCATGTTTTTGGGCATGTAGTATTATAGTACCATGGTATTATATGAGGTACTATACCTTGGAATTACATTCAAATAATTAAATTCTAAGAAAATTACTTTTTTTTTTTATAAAGGGGCAATGATTTCCTGCTATAATTTATTGTCAGAGGCATTATTACCTACGGTATATGAGGGCAATATAAAAACACTTTTGTCGTCCATTTATGTAAAATTCTTCAAATTAATCAATTAATTTAAATACACTCTATGGCTCTTTTCTATAAAATCAATAACTACTTCATATTAGCTACATATTCAACAACAATACAGATATTTGACAGCTGCAGGTCCCTGCGGTGTCTGCAGAGGCACTAACCAATCACTAGATAGGCCTAGAATAGAATTTTGACATTGTTAATACATTGTTTAATAATAGATAATAAGCACTACAGGGTACTTTTGGACTCCATATTTTATGTTTTTGTCACACGCTCCCTAGTTATTTTTTGATCCTCCACTTTTTGTGAGGGATGTTTGAAAGATTTTTTTTTTCACTGTCTCTGTTCTAGGTGCAAACCCTTGTGAGCATGCTGGAAAGTGTATCAACACAAAAGGCTCCTTCCAGTGTAAATGCCAGCAGGGATATGTGGGAGCTCGATGTGAACTTGACATAAATGAGTGCATGTCCAATCCATGTCAAAATGATGCTACATGTTTGGACCAAATCGGAGGCTTCCACTGCATCTGTATGCCAGGTAACAACATGACCCTATAAGATTTTATAGAGATAAAATCTGAGCGAGAAGATAATTAACAACATTAAAGCAATGACTGTGTCCAACATAAATGTAATTGAATTAAAAAAATGGTGATGTCAATACCATACATGACCAACCTGAGATCCAAGACCAACCTGGGTCTTAACACTAATGAGACTGATTCCTGATTACATAAAGCTATAATATACATAAAGCTATATTATATGTATAATATATTCAGTTTATTATACACAAAAAGAAACACTGACGGCATCACTAAACCATGCAGATTTTTCTTGCTAAAACTGGAGCTTATTCCCCTATGCTAATTGGCAGGCTACGAGGGAGTCTTCTGCCAGATCAATACTGATGAGTGCACCAGTATGCCCTGCCTTAACAATGGGAAGTGCATCGACAAGATCAACAACTACCAATGCGAGTGCCCCACAGGTGAGCACACAGGGGTCAATCACCCCCCAGGACAAAACAGAGAGGAGCACACTAATCCTGCCCTGAGGCAGGCTTACTCAGTACTGGCTAAAACACTCCATATAGAAGCTTCTAGAAATGTATGTGTGTATTTCATGATGCATAGCATGGTTTTGCAAGGCGAGGCAAGTTTATTTATATAGCACATTGCATATACATTGGTAATTCAAAGCGCTTTACATGGAAGTGATAAAGAAAAGAAAAAATAACAAGAAAAGAAAAAGAAAATTACATAAGAATTTAAACGAATTATTTAAATTAAATCACATTTACAAATTGTTGTGAAACTCACAAATGCAATGCAAGCACATAAAGTGTGTTAACAAATATGTTTTTACAAACAAATATTTCTCAGTTAAATCACTTAGTCAATTTTTGTTGTTATTATTATTAAATGATAATATATATATTTTTGTCACAAATATATTTTTAAATTAAAGGACATTTTAAGAATTACAAATTTACAAAGCTTTTAATTTTTTTATTAAAATGAAATGTAATTAAAAAAATGTATGTAAAGAAATGTAATTTAAAAAAAATTTATGTAAAGTTATGCAATTTTGTATCAATTGAAATTTACTTTGATTTAGATTTTTTATAAACATTTATAATTTAATTTAAATGTTAATTTTTTTTTTTTTTTAATTTGTATTACTTAAAACTTTTGTATTACATAAAAAAAGAATGTTGTTTACAGATTTGACAGCATTTTATTATTATTATTATTATTATAATTATTCTTATTTTTTATTTTATTTTTGGTAGAGATTCTCTCTACCTCTAGCTTGATTTACATTTATTCTATGACCAGTTCCAGGGGCGTGAAAGTAATTTTGGTGAAAATGTAGCATGCACCCCATAAAGAGATCAAAGGGAAGTTTGTGAAAAAGGCTCATCTTGGAGGTAAAAAAAGCACATTTAGGATGCAGAAAAATTCACGCATACATGAAAGGGGCTACAGCTGATGTACAATATCAGGCGTGATGAGGTTGTGTGAGCAGAGGGGCCTACAGGGACTCTAAATCCCAAGAGTGGTGTTGTAGTTTGGGAGGTAATAAGCTGAAGAAGTGGAGCCTAGGCCTCTTAACTGTTTCAGATGGAAATCAGAGTCCCTTTTCAACATGCCATGCAGGGCTCCTTTTCAGTAGTGTACACACTGAAACCATGGTAACCACAATGGGCACTTTTTTAAATGTGGCAATAGGATGAAATTCCTGTTTTCTTGAAGATGCATACAACAGACCTTAATTAGAGATAGCAGGGGGTCTCTGGGAATGGCATGTGCTGGTTAAGAATTACTTTCTTAGTTTATTGCTGTCTAAGTTAAGCAGCACAATTACTATTGCTCATGTTTAGGGTTAGCACAACTTCTAACCCTTAGTATTAAACTTCAGTGATACCTCAAATTGTGTGGTTTGTTGACAAGTGGTGTGAAATGTAATTTATAAATGACTGTACATACGATCTTTGCGTGGCGTACGATAAAATGGTTTAAAAAAAAAAAACACCTTAGCGATCACCTAGAAATGCCAGAGCAACTTCCCAGAACACCTTAGCAATGCCTTAGCAACCACCCAGAACACTTTTGCAACCACCTAGCAATGCCCTAGCATCCTCCTAGAACACCTTAGGAATCATCTAATAATGCCCTAGCAACTACCAAGAACACTTTTGCATGTGCAAGCCCAACTCCTTAATCATTAATGTAGTTGTTTATTTATTTGGTTTTAGAACTTTAGTCTTAAACCATGATAGATGCACCATAAGTTCCAGCACTGATGGATTTGTAGTTCTTAATGTGTTCAGACTATATTTGAACAGCAGTCGTCTTTAGAGAGGGATTAAAATAACAGGGAGAAAGTACAAATGTTGGAGGTTCCTGAGCAACGGGGGAGCTGAACAGCAAAAGGTCAGGGGTTGCATGGGGCTCTATTAGTGAGACAGACTTAGAGAGGGGGAGAGGCAAGGCTGGGTGGGAGAATGCACATTGTGATGGAAAACTTCTATGGGACAAAGGAGGCAACTGGCATGGCTTGCCGTTCCATTAAATAGACAGTTCCTCTTTGTCTGGTGCCCTTGGCCAGGAGACCTTGGAAGGTTTTCTAACCCCCCATCTACCAGTTCTCCCCTTCTTACTATGATGGTTTGTTGAAAAGCAGCTTGATAAGCTGAGAGAGGGAAATGGAAAGTTTGGAAAATGGAAATGAATGCTAGACGAGTGTGGAGGAATGAAGCCAGTGCAAACTAGAGAAATCATTCTAATGTCCCCCTCCCCTTTCCACCTTTGCCTTTTCTCTCTCCCCGCACCTTCTATTTTTCCCCTCAGGATTCTCTGGCAGCCAATGCCAGTTCGACATTGATGAGTGTGCTAGCACCCCCTGTAAAAATGGGGCCAAGTGTATCGATGGGCCCAACATGTACACCTGCCAGTGCACTGAAGGTATGAAGATGCCAGCTTGTTTACAGGATAGACTGCCTAGCATTGCCTTATCATATGGACTCCACTTAGAAAACTATAAATTTAGTTCAACTGTTAAAGTTTTGTAGAACAATTGTATGTCCCCTTGAATTAAAATATCACCCAGTATCTCATAAAACAAACATATTCACCGTCATGAAAAATCTGGGAATTTTACATTTTTGATTTCCAGGACTAAAAACGTTATGGAAATTAAAGCTAAAGTGTGTAATGTTTGAACAGGTTTCCCTGAACATTCCCCTCACCTTAAATTGGTCGATCAAATAGATAGTCCTGCCCCAAACTCACGCCATTGATTGAGCCAATGTTGCTGCGTCATGCTGGTTGGGATACGCAAACAAACAGAGGAATGTTTTTATAGCACCACAGAGACACATTGTTTACACTTTTTGGGGAAGGCAACATATTAAGGTGCAGGGGTGATTCTAGAGGACAGAAGCTTGCTCCCCCCCCCCTCCACCCCCCATGTGCCCCCCACACTCACAGTGATATAACACCCCCCCCCCTCCCCAGTCGGACGGAAATTCAGTGCCACTACAGACTGATCATGGTACCTTCCCGGCCCACCCTGTGAAAAAATCCTGGCACCACCCCTAATAAGGTGGGACAGGAGAAAGTATTTTAACATATAGAAATGACACATTTCACATTTAATAAAAGATTTTTGAATGTCTATTTTGTGAATATAAATTTGTCCAGTTATGCTAATTTCTAAAATACATATTAGTCTTTGTGAGGGCAATCACTATCAAATTATTTCAAATAAATTAATGGAACGGACATGGAAATTCATTGGAGAAAGTTATGAGAACTCAGGTTTATAATTGATTAAAAAAATACATTTGTTTTTTTCCTTTTAGGTTACACTGGACAGCACTGTGAAACAGATATAGATGAGTGTCTATCAAACCCATGTCACTATGGCACCTGTAATGACGGCCTGGCGTCTTTCACCTGTAACTGCCGTGCAGGTTACACAGGCCGTCTGTGTGAGACCAACATTAATGAGTGTCTGAGTCAGCCTTGCCAACATGGAGGCACCTGCCAGGATCGTGAGAATGCCTACTTATGCGTCTGCCCAAAAGGAACAGCAGGTGCCACTAGAACTATATTAGGCTGAAATTTGCCAATTATTAAGATATCAATCAAAGTCGAAAGTTTTTCTGGACATTTACATTGCCTATATTTTGTGTTCATAGGTGTTAACTGTGAGGTCAATCTAGATGACTGTAAGAGCAATCCATGCGATTATGGAAGGTGCATTGACAAGATCAATGGTTATGAGTGTGCCTGTGAACCAGGATACACTGGTGAGTGGTGTTAGATTGTGTTTTCACACAAAGAACCAAAATCAGACCCAGACTCAAAATATGGCCAATCAAAGAAAGCTCCCTCTGCCTTTTTGCATTTTATTTTGTTGACATCATGTTGGAGAGAGGGCGTGTGGTTAAAGAAAGTGGGGTGGCTCTAATTTTAAAGTCTATTAAAAGTTAGAATAACAATGTCAAAACTAGAGCTGTTGGAAAAAAATTATTTCAGTGATGCATAGCGATTCATACTCAAATGATTCTGAATCGATTCTCAAAAGAATGAGTTCAGTTTAAATCATGGCAGAGCAGTGGTGCATGCCAAAGACAGATGTGGAAACAAAGACACGAGTTAAGTGCATACACTAAAGTCAAGTGCACAAACATGACTGTTTGCAGACCAGCTGTATCAAACACATGACCATTTGTGCCCGAATGAAACTATGACCCTGAAATTCTTTCACAAACCCACGGGAGTTTATTTGTGATAAGAAGCCAACAAACAACATGAAAGACGAGCTCGCCCCCATAATTGCACTGATTTGCACACAACGGGGGAAAACAGAAGAAAATAATGAAGAGGCAGCAGTTTGGGAGATGTTGTTGATGTTTTCATTTAATTCTTTTTTTTCTTGATTCTCTGCTCTGCCTTTCTCTACTGTTGCACGCTCTCCATTTCATTGTTTTTTTTTTCATTGCCAGTCACTCGTTTGTCAGGACAGTGCACACACCTGATGATAAAGGTTTTATCTTCTACTGGCAGAGTAAACAGATAGAACAGTGCATACGGGATGCTTGATAAATTTATGAAGCAACAACTGCGCTATTTAAACCACATTACTATCACCTGTGCAGGAGAGGAGAAGCTGACAGCTGCACTCTCATATAAGCAGATCTATCTCTCATCCTGACCAGCAACTTCCATTTGTGCTTAAAAATGAAAATGAATAGCATGGCATAGATTCATTTGAAATAATAATTAAATACTATTAAATGATTTACAATGCTTAAACAAAAATAATAATAATAATAATAATAATAATAATATAATCAGTTGAAGTAATAGTATTCAGTGTGTTTTGATGGAGAACCAATATTTTTTCTTAGAGATTTTTTTTATAAGGATTTAAAGAAATAAACTGAAAAACCGAGATACTCTTTTAAACTATAGAAGCATTTATTTAATCTTGTGGATGTTACATGTTTTGTTCACAGCTCATACTGAATGTAAAAGGCCAGTTTATGTAATGTGACTCCTGATTTTGAAAACAGATGTTAGATAAAAAGCTGAAAGGGAAAAAATAGAGAGTAAAAATATATTTTGAAGAAACTGAAAAAAGAAAGATATTGAAGGACAAGATGCATCGTGATGCATCGAGAATAATATTATCTGTATATAATAGTATAATATACTGTCTATTATAATCGAATCACTACCCTTTGAACCGTAATCGAATCCAATCGTGAGGCCAGTGAAGATTCACACCTCTAGTCAAAACTGTGCTCAGATTTACCAATAAGCCAAAGTCTGCTATAAAAAAATCAGAGATTGGATATAATCTCAAACATTTCTCATCAAATTCTTTATATTATCTGGGCTATGCACATTAAATCTTCATAATTTTTGAAGCTCTGTACTCTAACTATATGTTAACATTTTTGTCTCATCAGTGTCAATTGTCCTATTGCCCTTTAGGAATTTTAGAAGACAAAGTTGATACTTTATTAAATTATAATATATAAAAGGAATAGTTCATTCAAAAATGATCATTATCATTATCATTATTTACTCACTTTCATGCTATCCCAGATCTGTATAACTTTCTTTCTACTGCTGAACACAGACTAAGTTATTTAGAAGAATATCTCAGCTCTGTAGGTCCATACAATGCAAGTGAATGGTGGTCAGAAATATGAAGCTCAAAAAATCACATAAAGACAGCATAAAATTAATCCATAAAACTCTTGTGATTAAATCCATGTCTTCTGAAGTGATGCAATCACTTTGGGTGAGAAATTTTGAAAAAGTAAAAGTGGACATTGATAGTAAAAATTACTTAGACTTGGGTATTGATCAGTTTGTCACCCACACTTATCATATCACTTCTGAAGATATATATTTAATACATTTTATGCTGTCTTTATGTGATTTCTGGAGCTTCTTGTCACCATTCACTTGCATTGTATGGAACGTCAGAGCTGAAATATTCCTCAAATTAGTTTGTGTTCAGCAGAAGAAAGAAAATCACACATCTGGGATGGCTTGGGGTGAGTAAATGATGAGAGAATTTTCTTTTTTTGGTGAAATATCCCTTTAACACTCTTGTGCTTTGAAAGAGGAATCTCTGTATGTGGTTTCAGCAGCTCTGTCTTGAGTTGTAGGTGGTATGTTTAGCCCAGGTCTTATTATTGTAAAAGAGAGGTGGAGTCAACAAAGAGTTCAACAGGTGAGACAGGGTGGGGAGAGACAGCTGGCCAGCGAGCACACACTTTGCCCAGGCTGCGGTGTTGTCTTACAGTCTCGCCCAATCCCTCGCCTGCCGAACAGACACACAAGCCAACCCCGCTCCCCCATTCAGCCAAAAGATCTCTAGGACATCTGGGAGTTTGAAAGAAGAAAAGATTTGCAAAAGATTTGTGAAAGTCGATCTTTTAAAAGAGGGAAGTTGGCCGGCGCTTTAAAGACAAGTGACAAAGGAAACCCCTGCCTTTATGCTAGGCATTGCGTTTGGTGAATTGTGGTGCTGCCTGAAGTGGAGCCTAAAAGCTGGGTCTTAAGCCTAGGATTTCAAGAGAAACAGGGAATGGCCAAATGAATGGTGCCAATTCAGGACTTATGGCTTGCACAGTTTGATTTATGAAGAATTAGTTACTGTATTTGAAAAATTATAACACTCAGCAAAAACATCAACGACAAAAAGTTGCTCAAGGTTTTGAAAATACGACACACTATATCCTTTTTTATAATCCTTTGTTTTTTGTAGGGAAAATGTGTAAAATCAACATTGATGAATGTGCCACCAATCCCTGTCACAATGGTGGAACCTGCGTTGATGGAGTCAATGACTTTAAATGTTTGTGCCGAGAGGGCTACCATGACACAACCTGCCAATCACAACTCAATGAATGCCTTAGCAACCCCTGTATCCATGGACACTGTGAAGACAAAGTCAATGGGTCTGTACTATTTTCAAAACATATGCAGACTGCATATTTAATTTCCCTAACATGTAATTCTTACAAAACAAACATACAGTCAGCTACAATTTGTACAAATCATAGGGTTTTTTTATGTAAACTACAAAAATTGTGACTGATACAAACTTACGGTGGTCAAGCTAGTTTTTGAAAAATGGCAGATTGTTTTTTGCTGGTCCATGATGGCCTACATGTACGAATCTGGGTCCACTTTCTTGATGTTCGGCTAATCAACCATCTAGACTACCCTGCACAAGCTTTTGACCATAAATGACCAGCTTGGACCTGCTAGAAACCATGTACGATAAAACTGGCTACAACTTTAAGCTGGTTTTAAGTGGATTTTCAAGCCAGTGAAGAAGCTAACAGGTCCAAGTCTATGAGTAAAAAAGTAAATATCTTGTTTCTTACAGATATAACTGTATTTGTGATTCGGGCTGGAGTGGGGTCAATTGCGACATCAACAATAATGAGTGTGAGTCCAACCCCTGTATGAATGGAGGTACCTGTAAGGACATGACCAGTGGTTACGTCTGCACATGCCGTGCTGGCTTCAGTGGTTAGTATGATTCACTCTGCTAATGTACAACTATATGGTCTCCCCACTGACCCTGACTCAAACTCATGGTGTCTTTCTAACCTTTGATTGTAGGTCCTAACTGCCAAACTAATATCAATGAATGTGCCTCCAACCCTTGCTTGAACCTAGGAACCTGCATTGATGATGTTGCCGGATACAAATGCAACTGTTTGCTACCTTACACTGGTATGAGTTCAGTTTATTCATGTCATTTTGGGATTGTTGTTTGTGGATTGTGTTATTTTTTTAAATATCCAGTAAAAAAAAAAGAACCATTTAATCAAGTCAAATCTAATGAAGAGTTGAGTCGTCGCAATATTTGCTCTTTTTTTCTTGAAAGAGAAAGTTTATAAATGTGTATATCTGATAAAAGTTTATTTGGTCAAGTTTTAGGAGTACACTAGCACAGTGTTCCCTAACCTTTTTTACTTTAAAGAGATAGTTCACCCAAAATTTAAAATTCTCTTATCATTTACTCACCCTCATGCCATCCCAGATGTGTATGACTTTCTTTTAATGCAGATCAAAAACCAAGATTTTTAGCAGAATATCTCAGCTCTGTAGGTCCATACAATTCAAGTGAATGGTGACCAGAACTTTGAAGGTCCAAAAAGCAAATAAAGGCATCTATCATATCACATCTATCCTATCATTGTGAAGACATGGTTTTAACCACTGGATTCGTATGGATTATTTTTATTCTGCCTTTTTGTACTTTTTGAAGCATCAAAGACATTACCAACATTCACTTGCATTGTGAGGATCTACATAGCAAATCTTTGTTAGTGTTCTGCAGAAGAAAGAAAGTAATTACATCTGGGATGACATGAGGTTAAGGGTCATTTTTGGGTGAACAATCCCTTGAAGTACCTCACAGAATCATCAGTAAGGCTCAAGTACCCCTTCATTGACACAAAACCAAAGACTGGTACCAAAGACTAAATCTTGTTTAATGGCATCATTAATATAGATTACAATTCATCAATCAGTACTGAGTTGATCTATTGACATACCTATTAGGGCTGGGTATTGATGACGATTTCCTGATTCGATTCTAAATCGCAATTAAATTCTGATTTCATTTGGACATATTTCTGTCATAATGTCCATTTTGTATACATATGAAAGAGATTCTCTCTCAGCTAATGCTGTTAATTATATAGTGAACCTTCTAACTTCGTTCATTATGAAATATTTATTTTACTAATTGTGTTTTATCATTAGATTTTCATCATTTTGGTTACATTTTTGCTTTTTTTAAAAGTTCCATAAATAAATATGGTCTTCTTTTTAACTCAAATAAAATGTTACATTTTTGTTGTTTTTGATCAACAAGTGACTGACAAAGAACAGAGAGGGTATTGACAAATATATTTTGTGGATTTTTTTCTTTGGACACACATTACACAGAATGAGTCAAACCAAACTTTTACTCTCAACATGCAGTAAAAGGATCTCGGTGCTGAACTTCGGATAGAATAAAGATCGATCTTGGGATTTTAAGAATCGATATCGGGATTGTTCAGTTGGAGATTGCGATTAGTCAAAATCTATATTTTTACCCATCCACTGTCCCTATCATTTTTAGTTTTAGCCATGCATTTTGCTTTATAGTTTCAAAATAGTTGCAAAATCCAATTATTTTCGTGTACCCCCTGGAACCTGTTTGGGGTAGGCGTATCCCTGTTTGGGAATCACTGCACTAGTAAATAGTCGACCTCAAAGCTAACAGATGAAAACTAAAAAGCACAATATTGATTTCAAGGTGTCTTTAAATAGCTAGCTACTTTTTGTTATTAGCTTGTGGTTAAGTTAACTACAGTACTTTAGTAGTTTTAGTGTAGTTCATCCAGTTTGAAATTTGAGTCGCTTTTAGCTTAGGAAGCACAGTGAAGTTCAGATACAAGGATCTCCTCCCTCCCTCCCTCCCTCCCTCAACCTTGCCCCTGTTTGTTGACAGTGGCCCCACAATGAGCCTTGCAAGCATCTCTGGTGACAATATGGAAGATGTGTTTTCAGTAGTCAACACATTCTTTCCTCTCACTGTGTTATGACAGAACAGATAATGATGTTCTGCCTCTGGACTCTAAATCATATTTATTCCCAGTAACTTGCTTTTTTGGAAAAATCCACAGAGTTTTATATCAAAAATAACAAAATTCTAGTCCTAACCAGGGTGGGAACAGTAGCCTGTCACATTTCCTGTTTGCCCTACTTCCTCTCTCACAGAAACACAAATGGACAGACAATGGCAGGAAAACATGCTGGCTTCCTGCAGGGGCCGGTCATCATGGAAACTGATAGGCCAAATGTGCTTTGCTTGCTAGTACTGACAGTCTAATCTCCAACAGAGTATCTTGAGAGAACCTGTGCTTATACAGAGTGTTGTCTTGTAAATTTTGGGCTGTTGAGATTGCAAGAATGTCTAAGAATTTTTCCTAAGAACTTCTTAAATTAAATATATATATATATATAAAAGCCTTGAATTCAGCAGCCTTGATTGAGTTCACCGCAATCAATAATTTTCTTAATCAGTATTTTTGTCTTGTTTTCCAGTACAAAAAACATCCTTAAAAAAAAATAATTGTACTTAATAAGCAAAATTTCACAAGATAAGAAAAATAAACAATTCAAGATATATTCTAGTATTCTCATTTTATTATTAACTCACTGGCAATGTGTTTTTTCTTGTTTAAATGCATAAATCTGAGCCAAAGTTGTGAGGTTCATGATGAAAACAAGACAAAACTATTTGCCAACGGGGTAAGAAAATTACATTTAATTAAATATATATATTTTGAAAACATGCCTTAAAGGTGCTGTAAGCGATTTTTTTAATGGACATGTATGCAAAAAAATTTCCTACTCCCTGAAAGATATTAATGCCTCACCGGTCTCTGTGACAGCTCTAGACTGTAAACAGCAAACAAAAATGTGTCCGCGGACTGTGACGCTTTCTGCCTATCAATCATTTTGGACGTTCTCATAGTATTGTAGTTGCAGTGAATTATTGAGGCATAATGCATTTTTATGCCATGTTGTTCATAACAGTTGTCAGTTGAGGGCGCTATTTTACTACTGTTGTTTTAAACAACCATTTCTGATCTCAATAAAGCTAATTTTGGTATCTTTGGAGTTCAGGTTTTTTTTCTATGTATTTGAAGTAATACTGATTAAGAAAATGATTGTGGTGATTAAAAAAACCCTCTTAAATAAAAATAAATATAGGATCTGAATTGAAATTTCTGTACAATTTTATGTTTTGACATTTTATTCACCAGGTGAGAACTGTGAGACACTGTTGGCTCCATGCAGCACTAAACCCTGTAATAATGGAGGTGTATGCAAGGAGTCAGAAGACTACGAGAGCTTCTCTTGTGTGTGTCCTGAGGGATGGCAAGGTAATGAATCATACACTTCACGCACACCAACAGGGAATTCTGTCATCTGTGCTTATAAGACCAATATTGATGCTCACCGGCTCATGTTGTTTTTTGGATGCTGGTCCTCCAGCATGGGATGCTCGTGTCTGCTCCAGGGTTTTAAAGTATCTTAATCAGCTTTATCAGAAAGACCGTAATTGTAAACCAGTTTCACCTGCTAGGTTTTGCTGGTTAAAATCATGGCTATGCTGGTCCACCTGCTAAACCAGCTCCAAACCAACACTAACCAGCAAAAATGGGAATCGCATGCTGGTTACGTTGTTTTATTTAGCATCAACATTATGCTTCATTGATAAATCATATTTATACTTTGTGCTTTGCTGTAAATCTCTCCCACTGTAGGCCAAACATGTGAGGTCGACATCAACGAATGTGTCAAAAACACTTGTCAAAATGAAGCAACCTGTCAGAACTCTGTTGGCAGCTACAAATGCAGCTGTAAGTCAGGCTACACGGGCCGCAACTGCCAGACAAACACAGATGACTGCAAGCCCAGTAAGTGTCCACTTTCTGTCTTATATTTTCATCTCATTTATCTTGCCCTGAGGTCTAAGCCTTTGTCTTTTTCCTTCAGACCCCTGCAGTAATGGTGGCTTCTGCAAAGATGGTGTGAACACGTTCACCTGCACCTGCCTACCAGGTTTCCGGGGCACCAGATGTGAGGAGGACATTAATGAATGTGACAGTAACCCGTGTAAAAACGGTGCAAACTGCACTGATTGTGTAAACAGTTACACCTGCACCTGTCCACCAGGCTTCAGTGGGATACACTGTGAGAACGACACACCAGACTGTGCAGAGAGGTAAAAAATATGCACTCAACATTAAGGAGATTTGTTTCTTAAGGGTAAATATTGACCGTTACCAACAGTTTGTTACTGTGCTGGCTACAATAGGCACGTGTAAAAAAATAAATAAAAAAATAGAAGAAAAAAGAAAGAGTCAACTCTGCTTCATTTAGACATAAAAAACAGTAACAGAGTGTACATAACAGAGAACAATTGGCCAACCAAAAATACACAATTTCTCCACAACAGTGAAGGTGTCAATGTGATGGAAGGTCTTGGGAAAAATAACAAATTCAATAAATGGGACTCGTGTAGTACTGAATTAGGACTATATCTATTTAAAAATTAATTGGAAAGATGCTATCCGTCCCTTAAATACAGAAAACAATGGCCAACATGATCAGTTTACAGAGACATAAATGCTTACAAAGTGTTTGAATAAACAGTACTGTGCAAAAGCCGTTTTGTGAAACATAAGATGTTTCACAAAAGTATTTGTCTTTAGATGGTTATTTATATCTTCAGCTTTAGTGTGTCAACAGGAAATATACATTTTAAGCTCCCGAACATTTCTTTTGAAAATAGAATAGAATAGAATAGAATAGAAGAACAGGGGGCCCGGCAACAGATGGCATGGTCCTCACAGAGACACCCACTGAACATTGTGTCAGTCTGAGATTACATACAGGACAGAATTAATTGAGACAGCCGAAATAGACAGAAGACAATTTTCCAAGAAGCTTGGAACAGCTTATCTGCCAACAGCCAAGAAAAACTGTGTCCAGGTGTAAGTAGGAGAATTGGTGCTGTTTTGAAGGCAAAAGTGTGCTTTACCAAATATTGATTTAGCTCTTTTTCTGTTTACTGGAATTTGTATGACTAATTGATTAATGAAAACTATTTATGCCATATTTTTTTTTTAAGAAATCCTTACTTTGAAAGCTTTTCACAAGTGCCTAAAACTTTTGCACAGTACTATACATATAAAATAATATGATGTCTCCATAAAACATAGTCTTCATAAAACAACTTCTTCAAGTTCAAGTTCTTCTTGCGCTGATCTTAAGTTTTCTCGTTGAAAATATGTAGATGATAGCATTGGTGATGCTTCCTCCTCTGTTGCCTTTTAGCGCCTCCTCTAGTGAACACATGACAATGCAACTAGATTAGAATTTGCTGTAATCACAGAGTTTAACAACATGGATTGTTTGAGCTAGTAAATCTGTCACTTTATAACTGATATCTATTCTTGATTTCAGTTCTTGTTTTAATGGAGGCACTTGTGTGGATGGCATCAACAGCTTCACTTGTCTGTGCCCAGCGGGGTTCACTGGCAACTACTGCCAGCATGACATCAATGAGTGTGATTCTAGACCCTGTATGAATGGAGGCACCTGTCAGGACAGCTATGGCACATACAAGTGCAACTGCCCTCAGGGCTACCATGGCCTCAACTGCCAGGTAACAACAAAGATACTAAATGGGCAATAATTGACAGTAAAATTTGGCATTCATAAAGCATTCATGATACTGTTCATTCATTTTATTTTCACAGTCTTATATTGTAGCCTATGGATAATGAAATCAGAAGCTTACACTTTATGTTAGGTGTCTTTAACTGCTATGTACTAACATTAAAATGCATACAATGCAATGTACTTATTGTGTAATTCCATGTTGTTCTGCAAACATTCTCACAAGATTAATATTTGCTGCTACTGAGGTTGAGGAAAGGGTAGGTTTAGTGGTAGGGTTAGGGTTTAGATTAGGGATAGGTTTAAGATTAGGGGTAAGGTTAACAATGTAACTACAGATGTAATAAATTGCAGGTGCTTTAATTAAAAGTACAATGCAACAACACATATGTGCATAATAAGTACATTGAATCAAATGCTTAAGTACATAGTAGTTCAAGACACCTAATATAAAGTGGGTCATATTAAATGTTATGAATGTTTAAAATGACAGATATATGGTATATATTCTCAATGCACATTGAACCATTTATAATTACAGAAAATAACTGATCCTGCTATATTACAATTAGTGGTCAACTGTTATAGGTTTAGTGTTCATGCCAATAACTAGGGATATCCAATGGCCATCAAAATAATTAATAACACAACAATTTAATAACCTTTTATCCTTCACAAAATCAACTTAAAATTCCCCTTAAAAATATTTGGGGAATATAGAAATGCGCATTATCCACTTTTAAAGCTGCTGGTTGATTTATATTAAATTCCACTTGTTAAGTGGCTGATGCAGGTAATCTTAAAATGGCTAAATATTCACTAGTTAATTAATATAATAATCTCTTGTTAACAGCAATACTTTCAGATGTTCCCAAAAGGAAATCAATTTAAAAGCAAATTCATTTTTGAAATTGATATCAATGTGGGACTGCATTTATTTCATGTGTTCAAATGTGACAGCACTGTATAAATCCTTGTTGATTCCCAGGAGCTGGTGAACTGGTGTAAACCCGCTCCCTGTAAGAATGGAGGGATCTGCAGACAGAGCGGCACCAGGTATAACTGCCAGTGTCAGACAGGCTGGACGGGTCACTACTGTGATGTCCCTAGTGTTTCTTGTGAGGTGGCGGCCAAACAGCAAGGTAGGTCTAGACTCTGTACATGTGCCTCAATTATGCCTCAAATGCCTCAACCCTGTTAGCAGTCTGCCATACAATTCTGTTGGTTTGATCAATCTGTTCAAAATTATTGAAAGTTTTTTCAATAAAAAAAACACACTTTTAGGTGTAGATGTGGTTCGGCTGTGTCGCAACTCTGGCCAGTGTTTGGATGCAGGAAACACACATTATTGCCACTGTCAGGCAGGATTCACAGGCAGCTATTGTGAGGAGCAGGTGGATGAATGCATTCCCAACCCCTGCCAGAATGGAGCAACCTGCACCGACTACCTGGGCGGCTATTCCTGTGAGGTAAGTCAAAATTTATTTAAAACATCTATTAGTTAGACTGTGGGGTGAGGTTATTAAATACACTTATATAATATATTAAAATATTAAATATTTTATCGCTTTAACAAATCCCATATTAGCATGATAAAGAAGGCCAGTAACATACTGTATGCAACTGCACTAATACATTTGCAAATGCCTTGCCAATGCATTGCAAGCACAGTTTCTCCTTCTAACTACAGCCGAGATCCAATTTAATTTTTAAGCAAATAATATTTACCCCAAGACTGTGCACTTTTAATAAAATTAATGGGAGAAATTGGGACACCCAATATGGTAGTTGACGTCTTACATGTAAAAAAAAACAATCACCTTTTAGAATCAGATATCACCTGTCAGTCAACTCAAGATCGAGCATGCACATTAGCTAAACCGAAAATAGCTAAACTGAAAAATAATGTTTTTAGCATGACCAGAGCTAAAGAAGCACAAATTATGACATCATAGTTTTCAGATTTTACTGCTGATTTGAAATATGTTATTTGATCGTAATCTTGACCAACCGTTTTTGAGATTTCGTTCTTTCTCTATTCAAGTAGATTGGATGTGTACTTTTATGCAGCTTGTATACATAGAAAATAGCTGACCGGGAGCATTTCGAAGATTGTGGCCTAGTGGACTGATTTACCTTGGTTGCATTCTGAGTTGCGTTCTGACACATTAAGGAATGCAACAACACATAAAATCAAACTTGCGTAGCTAGAAGTATTTATATGTTTTGGGCCTTAGAAAACAATTGAAAGAGAGAGAAAGTTCTAGTAGATTACATGTTAGTAATAGTAATAGTCTTTGAACCTTATGATGTAAAACTCCCTTCTTTGTAAAATAATTGCTTGTTTTGCAAAGAGAGCAGAAACTGCCAAGTAAACAGAAACAGGCTTGTTTCATGTTTGGCATTAATTTGCCTCACTCTTTTTCTAATTTTTTGAAGTGCGTGCCAGGTTATCATGGAGTGAACTGCTCCAATGAAATCAATGAGTGCCTCTCTCAGCCCTGCCAGAACGGGGGCACATGCATCGACCTGATCAATACCTACAAATGCTCCTGTCCCCGGGGAACACAAGGTCAGCTTTCACTTCCTCCTCTGTTTTGCTTTCTTTGCCCATCCCAATCTTCATTAATTAGGACTTAACTGTTATCAGCAGGCTTAGATGTTTTTTTTTCTATAATTGATTTAGTCATGCATGTAAAAAGCATATGCTTAATTACATCTCATAGATGGTCTATACAATAGAAACATAATCTGCAATAGTGTTATATTACCCATCCCAATTTTAGCTAACTGCCCTTTCTCGAAGTCAACAGTTCTATTCCAAATCCTAGACAGCAATTTAATCTCCTTACACTCATTTTGATTTGAAACAAATAGCACCTAATAAACATGCAAAAATAGTAATAATAATTCTAGAGCAAATAGTTTTCATAAACATTGATGGCAACATATGTGGCAGCAGGACTAAATTGTGAAATTTTAAATAATACCAAGCTATTTTTTTTTATTATTTTTTTTTATCAAATAATTGAGTGTTGGTTATTCATGTTTTTGAGACGTTATAGACATTACATCAGAATTAGCATGATTAAGTCAGATTCAAATCAATGACCAGCATCATCCAATCAGTGCCAACCATGTTAAAATAAAATTATACATTCTAAATTCAGAATTTATGTACTGATTATCATTGTTCAATGTCTGCCATACATGTTGAGTGGTCCAAACATCATCTGCAGCCTGAAACTGAACTTTTGGTTGGATTTTAGGAGTGAATGCACTTAGCGGCAGAGAGCGCTATAGGATACTCCCTTGCTCCCTATTTAGTGAATGACTTAACATCCAGTGTGCTGCCTGTCTGAACTGGTCTCATTACCATTCGAAATTCGCCTTATTTTAATTCTAACTCCATATAAAGCCCCTGAAAGCAAAATTTTTCACCTTTTCAATGAAACAATTGATTCTCATTGTGAAGCACAGTAAATACAGGATTAGGAAAAAATGTGCTAAAATACACAGTAGTGAACATTGTGTTTAGCAGTGTGACGTTTCACGATAAATCACGCAAATAAAAAAAATAAAAAAAGTGTATCGGTTGAAACTAGAGACTTTAATCTTTTGAACCAAACAGGTTTCAGTGTAAAAACGTAATTAGGTTTCTTACCAGATGTATTTTTGTTGGAGTTTCTCAAAAAGACAAACTCCGCTGTGGTCGGCGCCATGTTGTTTGGTTTTTTAGTCTCTTGAACTGAGATAAGTCAGTTTAAATGAATTTAAATTATGCGTTGTGTAAAGCAAAGCCAAAATACAACATGCGCGCAAGTATCCTCATGCAGGGTTGCACAAGGTTAAGGTATTATACAGTAGGCATGCTTCCAATTGTGAATTGAAGCAAGAGAAATGTTTTTATAAAATGTGATTATAGGTATATTTAATTCGCTTCTACAAACATACTGATACTGAAAAATGATTAAAACAAGCTAATTTCTATCTCTGATGGAATAAATTTTCAGTCAAGTCTCCTGTGCTGAGTGCTATTTATGTGGCTGTGCATTCAAAATAAGTTACTTTTGAGGTTAAATTTCTGTTAGGATGCTGCCTTTGAATGTAGCTGACTATGTGGGTGGTACACAGCAAGGCAGCTCACTAGGTTTTAGAAAAAAGCCTACTATATATACATCATAGTAAGCAATAGTAAGAGGTTTAATCTCTCCCCTCTCTCAGGTGTGCACTGCGAGATCAACATTGATGACTGCACACCCTTTACTGACCCAATCACCCAGGAGCCCAAGTGCTTTAACCAGGGCCACTGTGTGGATCGTGTGGGTGGGTATCACTGCATCTGTCTGGCGGGATATGTGGGGGAACGTTGTGAGGGTGACATCAATGAATGCTTATCCAATCCTTGTGACCCCCACGGCACACACAGCTGCATTCAGCTCACCAACAACTACCGCTGCGACTGTCGTACTGGAT
Source organism: Moxostoma hubbsi (assembly GCA_032164185.1). NCBI lineage: Eukaryota > Metazoa > Chordata > Actinopteri > Cypriniformes > Catostomidae > Moxostoma > Moxostoma hubbsi. Next base: position 7,501,815 of record JAVLUX010000044.1, read on the forward strand.
ACACAGGTACAATACAGGACCATAATGTGTTGATTTAGAGCACTGTAAAAGCTATGCTACAGTAAGGCTATGCAGTTCAGTGTGTTTGAGCTTGTGTGCTTCAAGGTTTGAAACTAATATGAGCTTGTTTTTGTGTCACGACAGGTCAGCGCTGTGACAAAGTATTTGATGGGTGTAAAGGGAAGCCCTGTCGTAATGGAGGAACCTGCGCTGTAGCTAGCAACACACCTCATGGCTTCATCTGCAAATGTCCATCGGTGAGTACAATACTCTGGGTTGACATGATGAACTGATTAATAATTAGTCAAATATCTTAGTGTATATTATACCTATAAAGACAAAAATCAGAGCTGTGGTCTAGCAGTTAACACACATGTAATGAGCCGTGTTGCTGATCAGGCATCAGTTGAATCTGGCCTGCAACATGTCTCTTCCACCCCATCATTTGCTATCCTTTCTTTACTGTGCCTATATATTAATGTGGCAAAATGGCAAAGAATAAAATTGAAACAAAAGAAAAAGCATTTCTATATCAGTCATGAGGTCACAGATACATTCTAATATAAAGTAATTTATATATTCTGAACACAGCATTACAGACTGCATATTACACCATAATAATGCATTTTGCAACTAATCTGTCTCTGCTTTAGGGTTTTACAGGCTCAACCTGTGAGTATGACGCTCACGCCTGTGGGAGCCTCTACTGCAAAAATGGTGGTACTTGTGTTTCTGGACACAAAAGCCCCAAATGCCTGTGTACCCCTGCCTTTACTGGCCCTGAGTGCCAGTTTGACATAGAGGGCTGTTGCACCCCCAATCCTTGCTATAATGGAGGCACCTGCGAGTACATCTCAGAGGCCCCGTACTACCATTGCGTCTGTCCTGTTGGCTTTAATGGCCTCTTCTGTCACATCCTGGACTACAGCTTCCCAGGTGGCTCCGGACGAGACATCACACCTGCTCCAGAAGTGACGGCGAGCTGCGAGATTGCAGAGTGTGCCAGCAAGAAAGACAATAAGATCTGTGACAGTGTGTGTAATAATTATGCGTGCGACTGGGATGGAGGGGACTGCTCTCTGAACTTCATTGATCCATGGCAGAACTGCTCAGCCGCGCTGCAGTGCTGGCATTATTTTAATAACGGGAAGTGTGATGAGCAATGTCACAATGCTGGATGCCTCTATGACGGGTTCGACTGTCAGAGACTGGAGGGCCAGTGCAAGTGAGTATGCTTTATTTTTGAGAATTTGGCTTTAATCTATTGAAATACCGATATATCGGCCAGGGCAATTAAATCGGACGATATTTGGCCATTTTGAGTTAATCGACTTATAACTGTGCAGTCTTGCCCAATAAACAGAAGCCATAGATGATGGATAATGCTAAATTTCTGTTTTTAAATATTTGTAGTGAATTTTGAGTAAATATAGTGTAAATATAGAACATATATTTTTGCATCTTTATTAGAGAATGCAATGCTCTCTGGCTTCACTTTACACAAACTTTACGCAAGTGTTCTTGGTCAAAGCGGGTTCATTTACATAGTATTAATGACAAACAGTGACACAGGAGGAAACACATGCTTCATGAGAAATAAGAGCTCATGGGTTTAATCCAAGTGCATTAAAATAGCATGTGAAATAGGGCTGCAACTAATGATTATTTTGATAATTGACTAATCTAACGATTATTCAAATATTCTGCGATTACTGTAATGATTAATCATTAGCTCTTAACCAATTATTCAGCTTGTGCCCCGACTTTAAAGGTTGTAGTAAATGTGCTTGCTAACAATCAAGAGGAAAAAAAATCATCTTTTAAAAATACCTCTAAATGACATTCACTGATTTAAAGGGGAAAAATACTTTTTATTAAGTTTAATGTAGTATAGAAATTCACTTAAAAAAATTCTATTGTTATCAAGAGTTTTGTCTTTTCCATTTAAAATTGTTTTAAAATCTTTAAAACAAGATACATTTACTTGAGGATCAACATATAAGATATTTAGACGTGCTTTAAGAGAATGTATCTTAAATATACAGTAAGTGTATTTTGTACATACGTGTATTTTTTCACTTGTTATATATTCAAGATCAGTTCTCTAAAAAGGAAGTCTAAATATCTTATATGCTGCTTCTCAGGTGAATGCATCTTTTTTAAAGGATTTTTAGATATTTTAAAATATTTATATTTTTAATATTATAGTCAACATTCTTAGATAACAATTTTATCTTCTGAGTCACTCAGCACACCCTGGTTTGAACTCATGACTCCAGGGGTGGTAGTCAGCGTTTTTACTTGCTGAGCTACCCAGGCCCACGTGTAAAAGTATGAAGTATTTAGATTTTTAAAACATGATTTTTCATTCATATGTTTTTAAAGCCTTAAAAGGAAATCATAAATACCTTTTTTTAGTACTTGATTTATACTGTATACTTGAAGTTAAATATATAAAAATTACTTCTTAAGAAAGATGTATGAAGCACACATGCACCTGACAATTTTAATAACAATAAATCATAGCCCTAAAACAGACAATTAATCATCATAATCGGCAAAAACAATTTTTTGACAATTAATCGAGAACCAAATTTCAGAATCGTGACAACCCTAGCTTTTACTAAATTATATTAGCCTACTTCAAATACATCTGCATTATATCGATTATATTCGGATCGGCATCAGCCAAAAAGAGATTACTTGAATGACTTTCCCCACATTAGTAATTTTATTTTATTCAAACATGCTGCATTCCATTGCTTAGATATTTGCTAAGCAGCATAGCATAGGTTAGCCAATCATGTGTAAGCTCCTCTTGAATATAGTTCTCAAGGTGTTCAGTACATGTGGGTTGCAGGATAATCTGGAAACAAATGGGTCTCCAAATGCAACATTGTAGAAAGTTGAAAAAGAGAATGATGCAAAAAGAAATGTATGAAAAAGAAATCAATCAATCACATTTATTTCTATAGCACATTTAAAAATGACACGCGTTGACCAAAGGGCTTTACATAAAGGAAAAAAAATAAAATCAAGCACATTCAGAGAACATATATACTAAACCAACACAAATAAATGTAGTTGCACACATTAGACACTCAAAAGCAAGAGAGAATAGATGAGTTTTCAAATGAGATTTAAAAACCTCAACTATGGTACAGGATCTGGTATGGAGAGGCAAATTATTCCAAAGGCAAGGAGCCACAACAGAGAAAGCACAATCTCTTTCGATTTTAGGAATGACTTAGAAATGATTAAAATAATTCTCTGTGATGACCTTAGAAGTCTAGAAGTAGTATATTTCTGAATGAGTTCCGCAATGTAAGTAGGGGGACAATTCATTGAGACCCTTAAAAACAAATAATAAATCTTATACTGAATTCTGAAGAAAGAAGTTATTAAGTTATTATTAGCTATTGAAATTGAATATTCTATTCAGAATGCAATAGTTTAATCAATACTATCCAGGTCATCCAGGTTAGATGGATAGTTCACCCAAAAATACAAATGGTGTCAGCATTTTTTGTCTGTTCTTTTGCATACACTGAAAGTGAATGGTTATTTTACTATCAAGTTCCAAAAAGACCTAAAACATCATAAAAGTGGTACTGGTCCATAAGATATATTCCAAGTTTGAAGCCATACTTTGTGTGAAGAATATATTGTATATGAAGATATTTTTTTTCATTGTATGGAAAAGAGCAGCTCAAACATACAGTCTGCAAAATTGATCCATTTGTTTAACATAAGTGAAAAAAGTGTACCGTTTAAAAACAATATAAAGATAAATAAATGAAGCTTGAATTGTAAAATTCTGGTGATCTATTCCTTTGTGTTTCATGCTGGTTTTTGGAACATGATTGTTGGTTTGTTCATGGTCCAAGCCTGTCTACCAGGTCAAACCCAGATCCACAAGCTGATAGTCCAGCGAATCAACCATCTAGACAAGCTTGGACCAGTCAAAAACCATGTAAAACCAGCTACCATCAGAAACTGATTTTAGCTGGATTTTCTAACATTGAAGTAATTTCTAATCATCCTGCTCTCCTCTCTCATAGTCCACTCTACGATCAGTATTGTAAGGACCACTATGCTGATGGCCACTGTGACCAGGGCTGCAATAATGCAGAGTGTGAATGGGATGGTCTGGACTGTGCTGAAAACATACCTGAGAAGTTAGCTGCTGGACACCTTGTTGTGGTGGTCCATATTATGCCAGATCAGCTCCGAAACAACTCCTTTGGATTTCTGCGGGAGCTCAGCCGAGTGCTCCACACAAACATTGTTTTCCGGCATGACAGCAAGGGAGAAGCAATGATCTTCCCATATTACGGCAATGAGCAGGAGCTGAGGAAGCACAACATCAAGCGATCCCTGGATGGCAGGAACGATGTTTCTACCAATGTCTTAAGCTCAGAAAAAAGTAGCATTTACAATATAGTGGTGGAAGGACGGAGAAGTCGCAGAGAGCTGGATGAGTTACAGATCGTAGGGTTAGTATGTGTATATAGTATAGTATATTTTAAAATATTATAAGCTAGTTTTAGAACAGGGGTCTTCAACCTTTTTCATCCCATGTTACATAATGAGTGTTTAATTTTAAAGGGGATAGTTCACTCAAAAATGTTTCTCATCCACACAAAAAAAAAAACATTATATTGCATCTACAGTAAAGACATGGATTTAACCACTGGAGTTGTATGAATTACTTTTATGCCGCCTTTCTGCCGATCTCTGTCTGTTGTGTCTCATGTCTGGAGTATGGTGTCTGGGTCCTGACTTCCTGTCTAGTTTGGTTCCGGTCTGTGATGGGACCCGGATATTCACACTCCTTGTCTGTCTGTCACTGACGTGGGTGCATCATGCTTGTGTCATCTTGGCTGCATGCACTCGTGTCAATAATCTATGTCAGTCTTTTCATCTGTCTCTCACGTCCACTGAAGCGCATTGCGGTTGCTTTGCACGGGTCGCAAGTTGTCTTCATGTTTGTGCTGAGGTTCGGTCACTTCAGTAAGGTGTCAGGTGTGTGTGTGTGTGTGTGGCCGAACTCTCACACAAGTGTCTTGTTTATCGATTGGCATGAGTGTATATCGCCTCATTGTCTTGGCGATGTGCGCTCATGCCAATCGAATGTTTTGCCTTCTTGTGAGAACCCGTGGCTTTGTTATCGTTTCAATTTCGCCACATGCTTCTCTGTCTTATGTCACACCCCGCCTCCTAGTTTGCTCATTATTGTTTTATTAGTAACATCTAACCTTTTTTTTAACCCGCTTGATTTTCTCCCTATTTTAGTCTTGTTTGTGCTGTCCAGTGCCAGTTCATCTTGTTCTCTATTCTGTCCTGTATGTCTTTTATATTGTTCCTGTTGATCCTATCCCCAACCTGGTTCCTGGTCCGGTTGGCCCTTTTTTCCTCTGCTCCAGTCTAGATTCCCCTGTTTCCCCTACGGGTAGTTTTTGTTGGTTTCTGGAGTTGGTTTATTGTAAATAAATTATTTTGCTTATCATCTCTGCTAACAAACGTGACACATTTTAATTTGGGAGGGACATTGAAAGCTAAACTTTAGCTTCTTCTTGGTTGAAGTTGACTTTTTTTTATTTATTTTTTTTTACAATTTTTATTTTTTAGATTAAACAATAATTTAATAATTAACTAAGACCCCCTTCAGTATCGCTGTGCCATGGGTACCTTAAGGGTCACCGACCCCATGTCAAAGACCCCTGTTTTAGAAGAAGGAAATCAGTCTTATTTAAAAATGATGCTGCATTTCAACATTGATTCATTTGATTATTCAACAGCTCTGTTGTGTACCTGGAGATAGACAACCGTCAGTGCTACCAGCAGACCTCTGAGTGCTTCCAGAGTGCAAACGATGTGGCGGCTTTCCTCGGAGCCTTGGCTTCTAGTGGCAATCTGAATATGCCTTACATTGAAGCCGTCACAAGTGAGTAATCAATGTACATGCACACCCCTTGGTTGGCACGAGCATTGTCGTGTGCCTGACGTCTTTCTCATAATGCCCTTAATCAAGACTAGGCCTCCCATCTCACTCAACATTCACCACCAACAACCCCCAGCCTTTAACCCCACACTGCCTCCTACAACGGATTACAGGGATCACTTTGAAGTTTGTGTGCTTCTTCTATATAACAATGAAGAAAATGTGCATTAGATGGACTAAACAATCAATGATGTAGTCTGGACCCAAATCCACTGGCTCCAGGCACCAAAATAGTTTATTGATGTAAATCATATCAACACATTTGTCCCAACCAGATACTTGCAAGTATATCCATACATGCATATAGGCTATATGTATTTGGCACAAATCTGAAATGATGGGGGCTGGTGCAACCTTAACCTTGTTGAATGTATTAGTACTTAATGCATCCCCAAGTGTTTAGGTGAGCAGAGTTTATCATTTCAAAATCGTTAGTGGAGAGAGTGTGAAAAAAAGAGGAGGAAAATTGATCGGGAGTGTGCTAGAAGTTGTGAGTCTTTGTTATCTTGAAAATCCTAATAAATCCTTCGTCTTTACAGCTTAAAGTGTGCGCAGTAATTTGAAGTTCATTAATCCCTCCTTTTTTTTCCCCTTAAAGAAGAAGTGGTAAAGTTGTCTCCTGGTACCCTGGGCTGAGAAAGGCGAGAGGAGGTGTTATTTCCTTGCTTTTTTTCTGTCCTCCACCTTTTCCTATTTGCTAGCTCCTTTTTTGATGAGAAGCGGTTAGCAAGTCTGATTACCACAAACGCGTGCCGCACTTTAGTTCGTCCGCCCATCTCCGGGATTGTACAAGCTAATTGTGCCTCATCTTTGGGGTGAGGAACTGGACCCATCACCCCTGTCAAACACTCTTCTGTTGGTCTGACATGCCATCTTTTCTTCCTGTAAAAGGTAAGACTGAAGGACAGACATCTATAGAGCTCTATCCAGTCTACGTGGTTCTGGCTGGACTGGCATTGCTGGCCTTTGTCGCTGTGGGGATGGTCGCCTCTCGCAAACGCCGCCGTGAACATGGTCAACTCTGGTTTCCGGAGGGTTTCAAAACCAGCGAGCCAAGCAAGAAAAAGAGGAGAGAGCCAGTCGGTGAAGACTCTGTTGGTCTGAGGTCAGTTCGTCAAGTCAGCTTTGGGGATCTTTGGTGACTTAATAGTTTCACAAATCAAAAAACCTGGAAATATCAGGAAATTTTTAAATAAGGATTTCCAGGCCTGGAAAAGTCATGGCAATTAGGTAAATCTTAAAAATTTGGAAACGGTCCTGGAAATTTAAATAGTGAGGATATATTTTTCAAGATATGCTGTGCTCTAAAAAAATTTTATTTACTATATATATTTAGATTTTTAAATGCTTGTCCAGTAACCTTAGTGACTGAAAAGTCATGAAAATGAATTGGTCAAATGGTGTGGGAACCCTGAAGATGGAGGGAAATCTTTGATCAATTGCGCTAATGATGGAATTGGATAAGTTTATTTAATGGATCTGATTAATGACAGCTTCTGGTACTGGGGCACAAGCTTTCAGGTAGCTTAGCTGAGATGTGGAAAAATGCCAAAAGAGGTTATTTCAGCATGTGTAATGGGGCATTTTTGTAATAACAGGCCACTTAAGAACTCTTCAGACATATCATTAATGGATGACAACCAGAATGAATGGGAAGAAGAGGAAACATTAGACACCAAACGCTTCAGGGTAAGCAGAAACTAATGAAAATTTCTAATTTGTAAGATAAAAGCATAACTATTATTTTTATTAATTAATTTACTTAATTTAACACTTTTTATTTTTTACTTCTTTTGTTACATTTATTTGTTAAATGTATATTAATTGTATATTTATGATAATTTGTTACATTGTCTGACGATTTTGATTTCAACAAAAGCATATACATTACATATATTGATTAATAAGGATGAAATAGTCTGCGTTTTCGACTTATTGCTGTATCCTTCTTGTCTTTTAGTCTGAGGAGCAGGCAGTACTTGAATTAGATGATCAACCAGATCAACGGCAGTGGACGCAGCAGCACTTGGATGCAGCTGACCTGCGCATCCCATCCATCGCTCCCACACCCCCTCAGGGTGAAATAGAGAACGACTGCATGAATGTCAATGTCAGAGGACCAGGTTAGCCATGATTATATGATTTCATTATATGATTTATTTTTACTATTGCTGGCTTTTTGACGAGAACAGTTATTACTGTATATAGAGTGTTTCAGAATTTAATTAATATATATGTAAATAATTTATTATATTATATCATTATATCATTTTTAGATTATATTATTTATTATGTGTAAAGTAACTTTACATATATAGTTAGTATTATTTATTTATATATTTTATTTTTATTTTATTTAGGAATTTATTTAAATTATATTTTATGATTATATATAATTTTAGCCTCTTTAACAAGGCTAAAATACATAATAACTTTGACTGGCTCTTTTTTTGAGAGAGATTGTACTTTTATTATTTATTTGTTTGTATTTATATTTATTTGTAATTTCTATATTCAGTATGTTTTTGATGTTATTTTGTTCTACAACCACACATTTAGGCAGGGAAAATGTGATATTTCTAGCAATCAGAGAAATTAGATCATATTCTGATTTGCGTTTTCAACCAGTGTAAAAGGTATTCTTTACTCATGAACTACACCTGTTCTTTGGTTTGCATATTGTGTATTCTCACTTCGAGTGCTGAGATGAGGAACTGAATTGAGCTCTAAGTAGGAGTTAATGCTCAGGGCCCTGTGGGGAAAGGAATCCACTTCAAAGGCTCTGAATGAAAGCTATAAACCCTTGGGAGTGAGCAAATGTTACCAATTTTAACGATTCATTCTACGATATCATTCTGCTTATGTTTTGTTAATTAAAACATTTTATGCGATGCCCTTTCCTTCTATAAGCACCAATATATCCCTGACAACACTTGAAGATAGTCAAAGGCAACATTCTTTTGCAATATCTTTGCAAGCGTTTTCCTTTTTTCCCACTCTTTGTGTGGATTGATGTTTTTAAATCGACCAAATAAGGCCTGATCTGGGAATAGCTATTCTTTTGAAGCTCAGAAGCCCCTGTCGAAGTCAGCAAAGAAAGCAGCTTTTCAGAGATGATAATACGCAGTTTTACCAGCGGTTGAGATTTCAAAGCCTTGCTTGCTTTCCTGAGCTTCACCAAATCGCCATGCTTGATTAGAATCCGTTATCGAAGCGATCTGAGATTCAAAAAGGCAATGTGTCAAATCCAACTTCGATTTGTTTGTTTCTTTCCGATTGTTACTTTGGTCCATCACTTTGAGAAAAACTTTTAGCTTGCTCTCAGACTAGCCCTATTCCATGGTATATAGGTTGCTCTTTTATAGCTGTCATGTTCTCAGTTCACTTTTTTTTTTTTTTTAAATATCTATTTTGTTTGAAATGTTTATTCTAAAATTCCTCATGAGTAATAAAAATGGAAACAGATGAGAAAATCGTCAACATGAAGCATATAGAGCTATAACATGAATGTGGATAGCATAGAATATCGCAGTTAAGTTTGTAAATAGGAGACGTTGACACTAGAAGAGACATTGAGTTTACGAGCATCTTTTTCTGTCTAGGAGAAACAAGATATTAAAGGGATCTCATTTGTAAATGTTTTTTTTCCAATGGGTAGTTCAATGTACTGTCTCTCTACAGATTTGTGTGATATTGGTATTAGAGTACCGAGATATGTATAATCACTCTAGATTTCAAACATGTTATATTCATGTTCTAAAGAATGGTTTTCTTGTAACTTAGATTTTCCAAAATTTTATTTTTTTCCAAAATTTTAGGACAAATTGCTCGTAGCATTCCACATTTATGTCACTTTGGAATAAAGAGTCTGCTGTTTGAATGAATGTAAATGTAATGGACTTTCTCTCTTTTCTCTCTTTAGATGGCTTTACTCCTCTCATGATTGCATCCTGTAGTGGTGGGGGGCTAGAAACAGGGAACAGCGAGGAAGAGGAGGATGCTTCAGCCAATGTTATAAATGACTTCATTTACCAAGGTGCCAACCTTCACAACCAGACAGATCGCACGGGTGAGACTGCCCTACACCTGGCTGCCCGCTATGCCCGCTCAGATGCTGCAAAAAGGCTCCTGGAGGCCAGTGCAGATGCCAACATCCAGGACAATATGGGCCGGACTCCATTACATGCTGCTGTTGCTGCAGATGCACAAGGTGTCTTCCAGGTGTGTGAGCTAGAATGACATACATTGTGATAATAAGGAGGTGTAATATTGCGTATTTGCACTGAAAGAAAGGGATAATGTACAGTGAAAATAAAAATGTATTAATGTTGTAAAATCATTAAGATTTGACTGAACATTCGCCGGCTTATTACATGGCTACTTAGCAAATAAATACATTTACATGAAATATTGAAATGCTAATGATTAATTATGTAAGAAAAACAAGACCACAGGGTGATACAAAAGACATAAAGCTAGCACAGCTTTGTTGGAAATACACTAGGGCTGCCACCTAATAGTCGACCAAATGTTAGTCGATCAGAAAAGTCTTGGTCGACCGAATTTTGATTGGTCGGTTAGTCGCAGAAAAAAAAAATTCCACAGGAAACTGACGATATTACCGCTGGTTGGACGCCATGTGGTACTATGGGGCAATTTTCGTTAAGTGGGGTTAGGGTTAAGCCTACACAATAAAGCAAGACACCTTGATTTCAAACTTTATTTGAAAAAAAAAAAAAAAAACCTGCTTTTGTATTATTTAATGTTTGAAACAGATGTATAGGCTGCAGAATTGTGGTCACAATGAACTGCTCTGTGGAAATAAAGTGAACTGAACTCAAAGCATCTCCTGAGCTGAGATGTCTGAGGTCATTTGCAGCACTCATAGATGATACTGTTCTTGCAAAAAAAATTCAGAAGACAGAAACCAAGAAAGAGTGAGAACCTTTTACATACTTGTGTTCCACAAGACTGCACATCTCCCTATCAGTGCGTCTTACATGCCCATATATGGCTTTTCTGTCATCTGTTCTTAATAATAAAGTGTTTCTTCAAGCGAGTATCTGTCTACTGGAAAATTATTTGTAATATTAATTTGATAATAATAATAGCCTAATAATAATAATAATAATAATAATTTAATACATTATTGGGAAATTTAGTCAAATATCGTCTTGACATCATTAAAGGCTTCAGCTATTGGTGATCACTCTGTCCATCGTCAATCCCCGAGATCATCATCTGTCAGCAAAACCCTAATATGCATTTCTCTATATAAATGATCAAAATGTTCAGACAGTCTCTTGCTGGTTTTTCCGACACATTCAGAATCATTACCGCTTTTGGCGGTGTCGCTGCGGCTTGCTTCATGAAGAACAGTGTCAGCAATGTTACTGATAACATTCTTTCTCAGCCATGGAACTCAAACCATTTTATGATGCCCCTCAAAATATATATATTTAAGTATTGAAATTAATATCATATATGTGCAATAACTAGTCGACTAATGGCTTAAACTAACGACTACTTGTCGACTAGGAAAACCTTTGGTTGGGGGCAGCCCTAAAATACACCGCTTATTACAGGGGTCTTTGGAATACTTGATTCTGATTGGTCAACAGCGCCATCTAGCGGTCTGATATTTGTAAGGAACAATCGCTTTCGGATTAGGACATATCAAACAGGTCATCCGGGTATTGTGAGTCATCTTTCCTAATTTTCGTATCACTACGATATTATAAATAAGCTTATAAAATAATTTAAACATATATCAATATTTCATGTCTATTTATTTATTTAGGAATTGGTCTTCTCACATAATAACATAATTTCAATGCAAGTCAATATTTTATGTGCATGTATTTATTTATTTGGCCATTATTCTTGTAATAAGCAGGATAATGAACAGATAGTAATTTTCACAAAATATACACCAACAGAACTCCAACGCAAACCAGTTGGAATTCAGCTGTTCTGCAATTTCTTTCTTCTTATATAACATAATTTCAATGCAAATCAATATTTCATGTCCATTTATTTATTTGTCTGGTTAGTAGCGATGTAATAAGCAGAAAATTGTACAGTCAAGGTGATGCACGATGCTTTCTGGGTTTATTTTGCTAAATCAACCTGCTGACTTTACATTATCCCTTACTTAGTGGTTGTTATACAAAAAATATTTGTTTGCAGAATGCAGCAAATTACCAATCAGAATCAAGCTTTCCAGAGAGCTGTGCAATAAATTATGAAACATGCTCACTTGTTTATTTAACAATTATTCTGTATTTTCCTAAACATTTTAACCATTGATCCTTCTGCAGATTCTAATACGGAACCGTGCCACAGACCTAGATGCCCGAATGCATGATGGCACCACACCTCTGATACTGGCAGCGAGGCTGGCGGTAGAGGGCATGGTGGAAGAGCTCATTAACTGCCATGCTGATGTCAATGCCATTGATGACTTTGGTATGAATATTTCTGTGGCATTAATTTATTCACTATAAACACTTGCAGGTAAAAGTTTGGACACACTTGACTGAATTTATGTTTCTCACTATCTTAAAACCCTCTTGATATTTAGGCTTGTGCTTGAATGCTTGAAATTAGTTTTGTAGACAAAGATAAATTATGACTATGTATGCATTTTTTTTAAAAAAAGTGACATTTTAATTAAAAAAAAAATTCAATCATTTGTACCTGATATAAAAGGAAAAGCAGCCAATAAGTGGCCAGCACACATTACTGTTTAAAAAGCATCCCAGATGTGTCATCCTGAAAGAATGCCCAGAGTGTGCAGAGCTGTAAACTACAGGCAGAGAATGGCTACTTTGAAGATGCTAAAATATAAGATTTGTGGTCACTACATAATTCCCATTGTTCCATTTGTGTTATTTCATAATTCAGTATTACTAAAATGTGGAACATTTTTAATAAGGAATTGGTAGGTGTGTCAACTTTTGACTGGTGGGATAAATGACCTTTAGATTTCTTGTCTGAATGTTTATGTGAATGTAAGATTTATTAAAATTTCATATTGTTTCTTCTAAATAAATATCAGAGGACATGCTGAAATGGTTTCTTTTTGTGCAACAGGCAAGTCTGCTCTTCACTGGGCAGCAGCTGTGAATAACATCGATGCAGCAGTGGTATTGCTGAAGAATGGGGCAAATAAAGATATGCAGAACAATAAGGTAAGCAGCACTTCTTTGTATTTAATTCAAGTGGTCTGTTTGAATGAGTCAATTCAAAATTCTGATTGTGTCAGTCAAAAATGTTCCTGAAAGTCTCTGTGTGGCATTTGTAATATAGTAAAATGTTTTTGAATAACATATGTAAATGTAGGTGAATATTGCTGTTTTTTACCATTATGTACTGTTATATTGATGCATATAAATGAGAATGATTCAATATTATTCTTGTTATTATTTAGAGAAAACTGGAAAACATGCCGTGATCTTTTTTCATTTTTAATTAGATATTAACTATATTTCACTTCTTGCACCAAACTTTTTTTATGTAATTGGCCACTATGTCTGGTTCCTTTGAAATAACAACACATAACAATACAATCCTTTTAAGCCATTACAGTGCAAATACAGTACATGACAAGAGATAAATCAAATCCAAAACAATATTTAGATTTTTTTTTTTTCTTTTTTTTAAACATTGTGGTAAAAAAACTAATTATAAAAATGCTATTGGCTTACAAATTCAATGCTAAATCATATTTTTTTTTTCCATCTTTCTCATATTTAGGAGGAAACTCCTTTATTCTTGGCAGCAAGGGAAGGAAGCTACGAGACTGCTAAAGTTCTCCTTGAGCATTTCGCTAATCGGGAAATCACTGATCATATGGATCGACTTCCACGAGATATTGCTCAAGACAGGATGCACCACGATATTGTGCGGCTCATAGATGAGTACAACCTGGTCCGTAGCCCTCCCATGCACAGTGCCCCTCTCTGCACCACCCTTTCCCCACAACTCTGCTCTCCAAATGCCTTTATGGGCAGCATGAAACCCTCCATACAGAATAAGAAGCCCCGCAAGCCAAGTGCGAAAAGTATTGGTTGCAAAGATGGCAAAGATATGAAAGTCAAGAAGAAGAAGGCGCAGGATGGGAAGGGAAACTTACTAGACAGCTCGGCTGTGCTCTCGCCTGTGGACTCCCTGGAATCGGGTGCATCCCACGGGTACATTTCTGACGTTGCCTCCCCACCCCTTATGGCGTCGCCGTTCCAGCAATCACCTACCATGTCACTTAATCACTTGCAGGGTATCTCAGACACCCACATGGGTGTCAACCATATAGGTATGGGTACCAAGCAGGACCTGGCACATATACAATTTGATCCGTTACCCCCACGTCTCACCCATCTGCCACTGGCTGGTTCTAACGGCATGAATGGCCAATGTGAATGGCTTGGACGGATGCATGGTAATATGGCTCCGCAAAATCAATTTGGAGCCATGAGGAACAACTCAGGTCACCAGTCCAGTCAGCGTGGCCTAATGACGTCTCTCCACAATGGCCATCCCGCCGCCCTGTCTCAGATGATGAACTATCAAGGCCTACAGAACACGCATCTCACCACACAGCCGCATCTAATGCAGCCACAGCAAATGCAGCAGATACAGCAGAACATGCAACAGAGACAGCAGCAGCAGCAACAAAGTGCCCAGCTGCAGCAGCACCACAGCTCAAATCCACCCAACAGTGTGAGCCAGAACTACATCAGCAATGAGTTGAGTGCTCCAGAGCTCCAGCAAAGCACTGGAAACAGCATGCCCATCCACACGAAAATCCTCCAGGAGACCCAGGTTCTGATCCCGTCCTCTCTGGGCCCAGGCATGGCTGGTACACAGTTCCTCACACCACCCTCCCAGCACAGCTACACAGCCACCATGGATGCCAATACGCCCAACAACCAACTCCAAGTGCCTGACCACCCTTTCCTTACGCCCTCTCCGGGTTCACCTGACCAGTGGTCCAGCTCATCGCCCCATTCCAATATGTCCGACTGGTCAGAGGGTATTTCAAGCCCGCCCACCAGCATGCAGTCACAAATCGGACACTTACCTGAAGCGTTCAAATAGAAGATTATCAAAAGTGGCGCTGTTTCAAATGAGAAAACCATAAGCCTGCTTACTGAAGGGTCTTTTATATGCCTCTCGTACTAACCGTATTTATTTTTTTATTTTATTTATTGAGGTTTTCATATTTATACTTTTAGAACTGTTTTTATTTTTATTTGGGCAAAAGAAAAAAAATATCTTAATGATGTTAAATTTTTTATGATGTAACAACACTTTTTGTCAGCAATATACTGTACTCACATGTACACATTGGGTATTTATTTGTCTTCAAATTTACCTCTTTTTTTATTTCTGTTGATTGGCCATCATTTTTATTTTTAGTTTATTTTCTTTACTTAATACATATTATTGTAGAAACTTGTAAAAATTCAAAGTTGTTGTACGGGCATTTTAGAGAGCATGTTTTATATGACAAACTTCAGTGTTACAGTGCTTAATTAGATTTAAGTTGTCTGAAATAAGCTGCTTTTCCGTTATTAAAAGACGAATGATTGATCAAGTTCTTATTATTATTTCTATAATTCTTATGGTTAGGTTCTCATTCTTTTGTGTCACAAGGTCTATACTACATATAAGTAGTAGTATTACAATTGAACATTTGTATAGTTGTTCAAAGTGATTTTATTTCTTCCTTTCTTGTACATTAAATGCCTGCAAAAAGCAGATTTCTAAAAGTCCACTATTGAGTGTGGATGTGAAAATGAGAATCTGAGCATCTTTCTTGCTTGTTTGAAACAAGTGCCAATATCTAGTGCTCTCTATCTTTCCTCTAATTTTGCAGAACTGGTTTTTGGGGGTGTTTCTGATTGACCTTATTATTACTGTACTTCCAGTTTTGTATCTTTGTTTGAGCCTATGGCTGTTGTAAATATATACTGTATACATTTGTTATGTAAACAGGATTTTGTTTCAGAAATCTTAAGTGTGCCATTGAAATTTTGAATATATTAATGCTACGTAGTTATGTTTTCTATTATACACAGAATATATATATATATATATATATATTCTCAGTATCACTTGGGTAGAGACGAATATTAAGAGATGTATACATGAAAATTATTAGAGGGTATGACATATAGAATAACATAATTAGATGATTTATGACTCACTATTTATTGCCCAATAGTTTGCCACAAAATCAGAAAACAAGGGGACAAGGTGGTGTCATATATTATCCTCTTTAAGCCATCAGAAATTTGAACGGCACTGAGTATACAATATCTTTAAATGTTACCTATCTGCAAAACTTATAGTTTACCTGCAGAGTATTTTCTGTCAGTTCTACTGTCTGTAAATGTACCTTTGAATAATAAAAGATACCATTGTGTATTCATATTTCTGCCTCTTTTGTCTCTATTATGCCTCATATTTTGTTCTTGAACTCTATATTAAAGTAAAAACTATTTTGCAGATTTTATCCTTCCTTATACAGTACTGTGGAATAATCTTAGAACATTAGATGTCACAAAACACTGTCTGGTAATTTAGTCTTCTGCTTTAGTTTGTCAGAAGAACACATCCCTTTTAGATTTCCAAACACTCCTTTTGCAAATAGAATAGAAGAAGAACAAGGAGTCCTGCATCAGATCGTATGTCCTCCACAGAGTCCTGCTACAGGCGTTTGTTTGAAAACATACTCATTTCACTCGTACGGCTTGTCCTTTCGATGTATTGACCAGCAGCGCCATCTGCTGACGTGCACATCCTTCGGTTAACTGTATCAACAGCGACACCTGCTGCTGAGAACAGGACGTTTTCACGTACAAAACATTTATTGCTTCATTTATTTATTTATTTTCTCACACGATCTGTTGCTGAAAATGACAGTAAAATGCTGCACCTGCAGATCAGGACATTGATGCAGCATTTTGTGTTTTCACAAAATGCAGAGATTTTTGTGTTGGCTGGAATTCAAGAGAATCTGCATGCCAATGTACAGTATTAGTCTTATATATTCAATTGAATGAACAGGAGTGTGCAGTCATTCATTGCGTGCATGAGTGCACTTCTAATCCTGGGCTTAAAAGATATATGCAGAACTTTTTATCTTCTCTCTTCCTTGTTCTACTTAATGGCTGACGTGGGTCCCTTACCAAAATAACTGCACACTAAAAGCTCAACATCTCTCTCAGGTGGCACTACCCCTCGCTTCACCAACAGAGGCATAATACAAGGCTGCCCCATTTCACCCTCACTCATCATAATCGCAGCTGAAATGCTGTCAATCTTCATAAAAGGTTCTGATATCGAATGCTTAAATGTCTTTGATAGACACATAATTATAAGTCAGCTGGCTGACGAGACAACCTTGTTACTAAAAAACGTTGAGCACGTTCCAAAGGCCATTGAAATTATTGCCTCATTCTCAAAAGCATCTGGTTTACAATTGAACTTGAAAAAGTGTGAGTTATTAACTATACATGACTGCCATCTTGAGGCTGCATATGGCATCCTTATTAAAACTACTGTCAAATGCTTAGGTATACATTTAACAAAAGATACTAAATTAAGTGAAACCTTAAATGTATGGAACAAAATGGATGAATGTAAATCAAGATTAGACAGAAATGGTTAAATAGAGATCCTTCTCTATTTGGCCGCATCTATACAACAAAAATAGAAAGCCTTTCAAGATGTATTTACCCAGCTTATTCTTTGTCTATCTCTAACAAACTATGATTACATTTGGAAAAGAAAACCTCATTATTTGAAAAAAGCGAAAAAGAAATCTGAAAGACTATGAACATGGTGGGCTAGAAGCCATTGACTATGACTGTATAAATGGAACCTTAAAGACTAAATGGTTAAGATCCTTGCTAGTAAATAGTAACAGCTTTTGGTATTGTGTTCCCGGGGAGTTGTTTAGAAGGATTGGAGGTATTGGTTTCCTTTTACGCTGTGACATTGATGTTCCAAAACTACCTATGAAAGTACTGTCTGCATTCCATTCACAAGTACTGCTGTATTGGAAACTACTGTACAAACATAATTTTACATTTTACATCCCATGAAGTACCCATCTGGAATTGCAGATTCATTTGTTTTAGAAATAAGTCCTTATGTTTCAAGGATTGGGTGAAAAACAACATTTGGTCTGTCACTTTGTAAGACTTTACAGAACAAAGTGTTCCGTGGTCTCTTTACTCTTACTTTATATCCAATGCAATATAGCCGAAACTTTGCTTCTCATATCTTCAATCATTCTACTTTGAAGAAACTACGTTCAGATTAAAGTTACCTTTACCCCCAAAAGCAAAAGAGCTTCACTTCAAAGTGTTTATTGATATAGATATCCTTCAAGAGAACTCCTTTCACGAAGATTCAATTTTGATCAAAATAAATGTACATTTTGTGATGAGGACATAGAGACCACAGATAACTTGTTTTTCTTCTGCCCTTACAGTAACATGTTCTGGTGTGACATGTATGATTGGCTGGGGCCTTATCTCCAGTCTTCCTCCACACAATCATAATGAATGACAAAAACTATTAAATACTTTAATTATCTTGGGTCAATTTTTCATCCACAAATGTAAATGTATTAAAACGCTAAACTAAACGCCTCTAAAATGCCTCTATTTACAGTCTTCACAAAAGAATTTGCATTGTACAACAAATCTCTGTTGTTTGTGGAGAAGAAAACTGGTCATTGCGACTTTGCTGACGCCAAGCGGCTTGGATGCAGCATCATTTAAAATCAGTCGTTTCAGTTTCAGATGCCGTTGCAGACATTATTATTCAGTCAGCCATGATTACTTTAATCAGTGAGTGAAAGTGTCAAATAACAGGAAGGTTACTGAGATTAAGCGAGTAATATTCGGCTGGTCATGTGATTCTAACATGGTTGCCACCCATGTGCGAACCCTCTCCATGTAGAATAAAACAGCTTTTATAAGGTTAAGGATATGACTGGAATCTTCATTATAATGCAAGTGGTCATAATTTTATACATATATTGTCACATTATAATACACGTCTTTAGGAGTTAAACTTTTTTTAATGAGGAACAAATTACTGTGTGCACCTTTAAAGACGTATAATTTTGTATAATTTTATAAAAGTGTTTACATTAATTGTTCCATTAAAACTTTTATTATTTGTATTATCTTGTATTATTTGAGCTGTAAATTTGTTTAAACCGTCGCTTTGAATGTTTACTGTGTTGCATCGCCATGGCAACGGAGTGGCGAAATTAAATATAACTTTTCACAGGAAAAATACGTCATTTTGTCACACTAAAATCATGTCAACACGCATATTGTTTACGTTTTGTGGCTACACTTTTAGAACAGTGAGTAATTGGACGTTTATGGATTGTCCCTTCCATTGTAAATTATTTTATTCACTGTAACCCATATACATTTTTTTAAGAAAAGGGCGGACAAGTCGACATTTTTTTTCTTAATCAACACGGTCACGACTGCTGTCGATTGAGCTTAATAACTTAGTAACTGTATGAATAACGAATATGCTCAACATGACTTCCTCGCGTTTTCTCGATCTCATACAGTGATGTTTTGAAGTGCTTACTGAAGGCAGAGACTCACTCACACTACAGGGGTTTGTCATTCATCCACCGCCACACTCGTATCTGTTCGGACTAAACGTGGCCTCATGATTTCCCACGGAGCCTTTTACTTGCTCCTCTCTCGACTTACCTACAGATTTGACTGAGTGGATTGTTGACAGTTCGTTATCTGTAAGGTATGTGGCAGTAAATATTGCTATTTCATTCATTGGTGACACAGTGGATTGTTTTTAGCTGCGGTTTGCTAGCGCTGATCCCAGTAAGGCAGCATTAGCTGTTAGCCGCTGGAAACTGTTTCAGTCAAAACATGTAAACCACAGTACGGTCAACAGTGCAAATCTCCCAGATGGGTTTAAATACACCTGATTGTACGTGGTTTGGTAATTTATTAAAACATACGTGCTCTTTATTAGCTACTTGGACGATTCCTATGTAGTTACTTTGCATAGAAACTAATCACTAGCTTATCTCATTTTGTCAGGATTTTGGCGGCCAGGTTTGTTTTGTTCAGTTGCTGTTCGTAACAAATATAGTTTATGTTAACTAGTAAGGTAATCACACATTTAGGCAAATTGTAATAGGACATGATAGTGACCATCATGAGTAGATTAAGTTAGCTTGGACGCTTATAGATATGAGTAACTGCTGATGTCTCATCCAAACCTCCTGACTCGCCAATGCTTGACATGGCGCTCCTAAAACGGTACATTCCCTCATAAGAGAGATGTTTAAACTATTTAAGAATTAATGGCGTGCTTTGTGTTTTTGCAGACGGTGGTCGCAGGATGGACGCGGAGCTGGGTGCTGAAAGCGCCCGCAGAAAGATGGAGGCGCCGGGCGAGGCTCTGGAGATCATGCCGCTGGAGATGTACGATTCAGCCCGAGCGAAAATAGCGGCGAATCTGCGATGGCTGTTCGCCAAAGCCTTTGGTATCGGTGAGTTGACTGGATTTGTTTGGATGAATGATACAGGACAGAAGTGTGAGCCTCCTTAATCACTTAACGAATCATGTAATCAATGGCATTTGGCTAGTCAGCCAGAGAAGATAGCTGCTGCTCTCCTTGCACAGACATATAGCCTACACACACACACACACACACACACACACATGGAATAACATGGTATTGCCTTGATGCATGTGGTCCAAAACACATGGTATTACCATGGTGCCATGTTAAAAAACATGATTGGTCAGAGTACAGAGTCCAGAAAGAATACAAATTCAACCCTTGTTTTCCGGCTACAAAGATTGTTTTATTATGTAGGCCTACATTTTTTGGGACAATTGAATTATGTAAATAACGACAGGAGAAGCACTTCTGTGGGATTTTTGGGGCTGAGCGCAGTAGTGGTTTTAACCACCACGCATTTGCGTGGGGCCCTGCACATCAGGGGGCCCCGCCTCGATAGGAAAGCCCTGCAAACAATGCTTGAAGAGTGACATGTTGTTCTGGGTACACGCGCGAATACGCTGTTCTCAGAGCCGTCACGTTAGAGGTCCGCTGGGTTCGGCTCCGTTTTTAAAGTAGGACTTTGAGTCCTTTTGTACTTGTTTCTCCCACACACTCTCACTCACATACGCGCAAACTAATGTGTTAGGGGCTGTTCATAATGAACGTGTTTTTCTGTGCATCTTCTCTGTTTTTCCATTGTTTTCCTTTGCAAACACGCACTGGATGAACGTCAATACCTGCTGTACCACGTTTCGCTATTTCTTCTGTCATCAGGTCTCAAAAACGTACGTCACGACTCTTGCGTTCTGTTTTTCATTTGTTGTACTGAATCTAGATTGTTTTTAGCGCAGGTGTCACAAAGATTTAACATTCTAAACAAGTTCAGGTTGCAAAGAGGTGACAGTTACAATTTTTAATATTATTCCAGGTTGTTCTGCAACAAGCAAAGTTTCAGCACTTGATAAACGGCAATGTTTTTTTATTTCTTCCTTTCTTCCTCTAGTGTGCTGAGGGGCCGCAGTGCCTTGTATGCTTACTGTTACAATACTGTTACTAATGTTGCCTACTTTGCATACATAAAATACAGCCTTTTGCTACATATTAAAAAATACACCGCAGCCTCCAGGTGAAAAAGTAAATAGGACAGAAATATATTACTATTGCATACAACAAATCCTCTAAGTTATAAAAATAATACTGTATCATATTAGAATTAATAACTGGACAACAATAAATAATTGTTGGGTTATAATATTAATAAATAACAACTGAATTCCAAAATGTGGAAAAACATGTATTAATTATCTATAACTAGATTTTTATTTCATTAAACGTTTTGAATGTACTTGGCTACAACGGCAGATAGGATGAATTTAAAATTATGATTTAAAATCAATTTTATGTCATTTAAGCAAAACATTTCTAAATTGGTGCCCCAGGCTGGTCAGTTGCTTGGGGCCTCAGCAATAATAAACACGCCCCTGGCTGAGTGTTGATGTTTTGGGTCGGATGGCATCAGATTGAATCCACCGATGTGGTTTCTTTGACAGTCAAGATTAAAAGCATTTGTTCCATCTGCAAAGCTGGCACAATTGAAATGTTGTGGATGAACAGGAAGCAGGGATTTCCTAATGCCACCGACTCCCTGTCAGCAGTTATATGGAGCATTTGCTACATGCAGGGCCACTGGGAGCATTTGTTTGCTGATAGGGTGTTATGTGTGAAAGCTATGTTATATTTTACCATTCAACATGTATGTTGTCTTGAGTACTTAAATCAAGCATTTATATGCTTGTTAAACTGTGTAAAAAGAATAAAAATAAACATGAGAACACAAGCGTTTGTGTCCCTTTCATTTTATGCATTTGTGATATGAGAAAAAAACATATATATTGAAAAGTCTATTAGGGTTTACAGCTTGAGTACTAACAATAGACAATATAGTCGATATATCAACCCAGTAAATTAATTGTCCATTATTTGGCCATTTTGAGATTATCCACATTGATAACTGCCATTAAAGGTGCACTCAGTAAATTTTGTCTTTGTGTCATCTTGGATGGTCATCTTGAAATGTACCTTAATTCAGTTTCTACTTTATGCAACTGCCATTAGTACTGATTCGTAAGAGTAAAACAAAAGTGTCTTCTGAGCACATGGTTCTGGTTTAGCACCTTGCAAGTCTGGCATATGAGGACAGGATCCTAGAGGATCCGTTCAAGCATGCTCTGATACAGTACATAGGCGGCACCCCAGTCTGCCATCATCACTGGATGAAAAACTACTGTGGCATGTAGGACTCTACTTGACCTCATTTTAAACCTGAAGAAACGGTCTCTGCTTTTAAATGTTTAATATCTGTACTGCTGTTATTGTAATAACATATAGTACAAATAATATTTTTTTTGCATAAATCAAATCTTCTGTAAAAACAAAGTGAAACTTTGATTTGAGGTTAAAGTACAATTTACCACCATAGGCATGGTGTTTTTGTCCTTTTTTCCATCCTGGCCCCTATATTATCTAGGATGCCTTTTAGTAAAGCTGCAGTAGGAGTTTTTTTTTTTTTTTGGCCCAGTAATTGGCTTGAATGGAGATGAAGGCCATGTGCCTCTTTACTTTCAGAAATGGCCCAGATTTTGAGGGTCTCTTTAACTTTGTATTCTGCTAATCACTGCCTTGAATATCCAAATTATGTTAGGATAAATGCAAATGATTGCAGCTGGAGCCCTTACTTAAAGACATTATATTAAGTTTGCATCCAACCAGTCATATTCTTCCTCTGTCCTTATGTTAGTTTTTTTTATTTGTGTATTATTGGTGCATTAACTGAATTTTGTGGCTTGCTCGTTCATTATAATACTGTAGCTAAAATTACATGTTCCTATGTTTACAAATGAATGCAATTCTATTGCTTTGTTTAGTTAATGAGCTTAGTCATGTCTGGCAGAAATCGATGATCATCATCTTGTCTTAATTGTATATAAAAATTCATGCTTTAAATCTGCTGTATTAATAGAAAACACTTTGCTCATCAGCCTTTAAACAAACTGTGCATGTGACAGATGGCTAGGTTTGGAACAAAGCAGACAGTTCCACGTGGTGTACCCGAGGAGGCAGGTGTGTGTGTGTGAATGGATGATTGGACTCAGTGCCTTCACATGTAATGATATAATCCTCCTGGGTCATAATGGTGCAACGGGTATAGATGTATGTTTTTTGGGTGTGGATAGAGCAGTGACTGCCAAGAATATGGGCATGTCTGGCCTCTTTCCCCTCTGTTTGAGCCTCATGGTTACAGCAAAACCCCTGCTGCCAAAGCTCATCCATGTCTGCACATAAGATTTTAGGTGAAGAGCTCAATTGTCTGGCACATGTTGCAGTACATTTTGTCTAGTGAGAAATCTTCTTGGGAATTGTCCGATCCCACTTTGGAGGCCTGACCGTAGCATTGGTTAGAATAATTACCCAGCGTTATCGCCTCACTTTTGAGTAGGGCAAAAGGTTTGAGTTTTTTTTCTAGAGAACATGTGTAAACAACTTTTCAGGGCATTTTCAAACCAGTTGCTCATTTGATTTGTTCCGAAACAAGGACACACTTATTGTAAAAAAAAAAACAAAACATGTGAGCAAACTGTTCACCTATTGGTCAGAATGTTCGTGCGCTGTTGTGCGCTCATACATACATATATCTCTATAAATGTGTCCGGTACAAATTTTAGAGTATTGTTTATATCATGGTTATGCAAAACAACTCCATTTGTTAAATTCCTGTCATGGTTATCTTTATCTGTCGTTAGTTAATTGTGCGATATTTCTGCATTGAAAAGTGCCTGTATTTAGTTTTTACTTAATTTCAATTTAAAATTTTGTCCAATTTAGTTTAGTTTTCATTTTGTTCGTTAGTTTTCAGTACATTTATTTTTATTGCAGTTTTAGTGTTTTTACTTTTAAGGGAGAATGGGGAAAACCGGCATTTGTGTAATATAGGTCGAATTGCTTGACTCCCCAATGTCCAATTTGTAAACAATATTATTGCGGGTGGCCTCCAAGTAGGATTTAGCTTAGGACCCCCACATGCTTAGAAACGGCCCTGCTGAATGTACACTTATGCAATCAACTCAATTCTCTGCGACAGAAATGTAAGCGGCGCTTGGTAGTGGAGGAGATCTATTGTCATTTGGTAGTTATATTATGTTATGTACGGTAGTCAAAGAAAGAAAAGCCTCCATCTCCATGTAGTTAATTCCATTATCTACAGCAGGGATGCTCACTTCTATGGAATAAGGTCTGCTTTTTCGTGTTATTGAAGCAAGATAGGAGGAACACCCCTACACTGACCTCCCTCACCATTCTAAACAGCACTGTTGCAGCAGTGAAGTCATTCAGGTTCCTGGGCACTACCATCTCACAGGACCTGAAGTGGGAGACACACATTGACTCCATTGTGAAAAAGGCCCATTAGAGGTTGTACTTCCTTCGCCAGCTGAGGAAGTTCAACCTGCCACAGGTGCTGCTGAAACAGTTCTACTCAGCATTCATGGAGTCTGTCCTCTGCACTTCAATAACTGTATGGTTTGGTGCAGCTACAAAATCAGACATCAGAAGACTACAAAGGACAGTTCGGACTGCTGAGCGGATTATTAGTTGCCCCCCCCCCCCCCCCCCTTCAAGAACTATACACTTCCAGAGTGAGGAAAAAGGCTGTAAAAATCACTCTGGATCCCACTTACCCAGCCCATTACCTTTTTGAACTGTTGCCTTCTGTCAAACGCTTCAGAACTCTGAGCACCAGAACCATCAGGCACAGGAACAGTTTTTTCCCTCAGGCTATCCATCTCAAACAGTTAAAGCCATCCCATTGAGCAATAATTATGTGCAATACACAGTTTAAGTCTATTTATATTATCTAACATATCCTCTTCTGCCATTACATACAAAGGATAAAAAAAACGTTTTGCACTGTACATGACATACTGTGTTTTTGTACTTTGTATAATGGATTTGTTTTAGATTTGTACTACGTATGTGTGAGTGTATGTATGTACATGTATAATTATACACATACATACATATACACATATACATATATATACATATACATATACACATACATACATACACACACACACACACATAAATAATTATACATTTTTACATTTATTGTAAATCACTAGCGAATTATAAATTTCGTGCTCTGAATTAGTTTTTAACATCTGTATAAAAACAAGAAATTTGTAATAATTCCTTGGCTATATCACAAATATAGCAGGTACATTTTTTTGGGGGGGATTTTCTCCCCAATTTGGCATGCCCAATTCCCAATATGCTCTAGGTCCTCGTGGTGGCATAGTGATTCGCCTCAATCCGTGTGGCAGAAGACGAATCTCAGTTGCCTCCACATCTGAGAACATCAATCCACGCATCTTATCACATGACTTGTTGAGCACGTTAACGTGGAGGCCTAGTGTGTGTGGAGGCTCGCACTATTCTCCGCGGCATCCATGCACAACTCACCACGCACCCCATCAAGAGCAAGAACCACATTATATCGACCACGAGGAGGTTAACTCAATGTGACTCTACCCATCCTAGCAACTGGATCAATTGGTTGCTTAGGAAGCCTGACTGGAGCCACTCGGCACCCCCTGGATTTAAACGTGCGACTCCAGGTGTGGTAGTCAGGGACTTTACTTGCTGAACTACCCAGGCCCCCCAATTTTTTCATTATTGACATTCAGGCTACTTTTTTTTCTTTTACTTGCCCCATCAAAAATCCACTTGTCAAGTGTTAATTTTGAGCCCTGCTGAACTTCACACCAAACTATTTACCAGTTCCAAATTAAATGTTAAACAAAATCACAGATTGACAGGGTAAGACAGAACGAGTGAAATACTTTATATAAATACTTTGAAAATACTTTAGCCTACCTGCTTTGCCTCTCTTGTAGTGATTCTCGCTCTGTTGCTGATGAATTGATGTTTTAGGCCATCTATTATCGTCATCTAGTGGCGTCTTCATGTTACGGTAATGGCGGGTTTAAAGGTTTAAAAACATATCACAACAAAATGAAAACTAAATCTTATTTGAGATTATCTTTAGTGTTATTTCAGTTAGTTTCAGAACCATGCATTTTTAGTTTAGTTATAGTCTTTCCAATTTTGTTTAAATTTTTTATTTCAGTTTATGCAAATGTTTTTTTACATTTTAGTTTACCATAATAACCTTGGCTCTCATGTTCACAAATATCTCTCTCTCTCTCTCTCTCTCTCTCTCTCTCTCTCTCTCTCTCTCTCGTTTATAAATTGGACCAATTGTTTTGATGCGGATCCGAGTGCAGTTGTCATGTTCATATGTATAGTGGCAAGAAAAAGTTTGTAAACCTGGAATTAGCTGGTTTTATAAAATGTGATCTCATCTTCATCAAAGTAACAAGTATAGACAAATACAATGTGCTTAAGCTAACAACACACAAAAAAATTATAATCTTCCATGACTATTGAACACATCCCAGTAAACACAGTGCTGTGGAAAAATTATTTGAACCCTTGAATTTAATAATGGGTCTATCCTCCTTTGGCAGCAATAACCTCAACCAAGCCTTTCCGGTAGCTTTGGAATAGACCTGCACAACAGTCAAAACGAAATTTACAGAACTGCTTCAGCTCACCCATTTTCTAAGGATGTCTGGTGTAAACTGCTCTCTTGAGGTCATTCCACAGCATCTCTATTGGGTTAAGGTTTGGGCTATGACTGGGCCGCTCCAAAAGGCGGACTTTCTTTTTTTGAAGTTATAGTGGATGTGCTTTGTTTAGGGTCATTGTCCTGCTGCATCACCCAACTTTACCTGAGCTTCAGCTGGCTCACAGTCCACATCAGCAGATGCTTCTTATGAATAGCAAACTGTTTGAGTGCTTTTTTATAAGTCAAAGTAGCTCTTAACTCACACCTCCGATCTCGTTACATTAATTGAATGCCAGGTTTGGCAACTTTATACTTTTCCCAACCTACACTGTGAATGTTTGAATGATGTATTCAGTATGTTAAAGAACGATACAATAGTTTGTGTGTTATTAGTTAAAACAGATTGTGTTTATTTATTATTGTTACTTTGATGAATAAATATTTTAAAGGGTTCACACACATTTTCTTGCCTCTGTTTAACTAATGGAAAAAACTGCCCTGTTTCCAAAACGAATGCTTAATTGAGCCAGGTGTGGAAACACCCTTAAATAATATCTAGCCTATGTATGCAGGCAACAGGGTGTGGGAACATCACAACTTAATTTGGAGACAAAAAGTATTGCTTGAAAGTTTTTATTTTGCACACCCTTTTCAGCATGTTTTAATGTGATTTTGTGCCTTTTGTTTTCTATAGCTAAGCTGCAGCAATAATAATAGTTGAAATAATATAAAAAAAATAAAATTCTGCAGTCCAGCTTATGAAAGAAGATTTTGTTTGTGTTTACTTTTTTCTTTATTTTGCCGTTTCTTCACACGTTTTACCTGATGCTTCCTGTGCTATACAGTGGTACCTTTTTTTAGTAATTGAAGCTATAATTGTGACAATAAATAAATAAAATGACAATAACATCCTTAGTATATTGACAGTATTAACATTTCGTGTATATGCTAATTGATTGTTTTCTTCCCTTGTTAGATTACATCCCAGATGACCTGCGAGACCCTTTCTACACAGACCAGTATGACCAGGAGCACATTAAACCCCCAGTGATCCGGTTACTTCTGTCCTGTGAGCTGTACTGTCGCGTGTGTGCCCTCATTCTTAAAGGAGACCAGATGGCCTCTCTGCAGTCTCACCAGTCAGTCATCCAGGCCTTATCTCGCAAAGGCATCTACGTCATGGAGGGTGATGACACGCCTGTCTCAGACTCTGATCTGACATGTCAGCCAATCAAAATGGTGCGTGAGTGAGAGTTGCATTCAAGCTTATTGTGCTTATTTATTTGGACAGGTTTGAAATACTGCTAATACTAATTTTGCAGTGTGTATGCTGTGGAATGCCCCAGAGCAGATTTTTTCTATGGGTACATCCGTCATAAAAGTACGGCTCCTGTCTACTTGAATGGGGGAAAGACCGAAATCTCCAAAATGGTTGGTTAAGATTACGATCAAATAACGTATTTCAATTTACCAGTAAAATCTGACATTGATGGTTTCTTAAATTGTGCTTCGTTGGCTCAGATCAAGGGAAAAAACACTATTGTTCAGGCTGGTCCAGCTAATGTGCTTGCTCGTTCCCGAGTTAACAGGCATTGTCTCTATTTAAAACGTGATTTGACTTTTTTTTTAATCTGTAAAGTGGGACTTCCTTTTCTACATCTGCCATATTGGGCATTCCAATTTCTCCTATTAGTTTTAATACATGTCCCCCGTCTCATGCTAACTAGTCTCTGATTAAGCATGCAATGTATTGGGGTCATGCAACAACGATGTAGTATACTATTACTGACTAGGGCTGGGTATCGAGTTCGATACATTTTAGGCACTGACCGAATTGCCTCTAAACAATCGAGTATCGAAAAACATCTTGTCGTTTGGTACCAGATTTCGTTACCAAAGGTGTTAATCTCAGTGATAAGCATGTAGCATGCTAGATGTGCCCAAATCTAAAAGTACCGTTGATTGGCTGTGTTTAGGCATCAAGGAAAAATGCTAGTTTACGCTGTTAACGCCCAGAGACGTGGCTCACATGTGAGGCTGTAGTGCGTATGCGTCTCAACCCCCATAGATGTGGAAAAGATCAAAAGTGTGGCTACATTTCAACAGGCTCGATGCCAACAGCATGATGCAATATTTGCGACAAGATAATTGCTGCCAAGACTGGCAACATGACAAACCTGATGGGCACTTGACAGTGCACGGAATAAACTTAAGACCACAAAGTTGCTCCATCTTCGACTGCAGGAAGACTGTGCAGTCATCCTCTGTGTCCTGCCACAGATCCTCCTTCAAAACTACTGTGAAACCGACAGGTAAGGTTAACGTTTAGCAAACAAACCAACAAACAAAATCGGCTAACTTGTAGTGGTACATGCTTGTGTACATGTTCAATCAACATTTCTGTGTGCGGTGACATAGTCCTATAAACTGGGACCTATGTAATGTGAGATTGTTTTTGGATGTGTGGCTATAGATGGCTAGCAAAATCGATGCTAAAAATGCTTTAAGGTTGACAGTAACTGATCAAGTTTAACTCATATTAAACTAGTTATCTTGTTAAACCGTACTTTTCCTTAGGGTTGGCAGAATTAACAGTTTAGCTTTCATGTATTTTTTTCCTCTTCACATTAATATTGTAGCCTCTACCCCTGCCGACCCTGGCATGAGGAGACAAGAAGGCTCAGGAGATGTGTGTGAGTTTGTAAAAAGTCAACAAACTGAAAAAATAAAAACTTATTTTGAGGTAATGTTTGTAATCTTGTTAAAACGGATTTCATAAAATTGGTATTGAAAAATGTATCGTTTAGGAACTGGTATCAAAGTCAAGGTATCGGTATCAATATTTGTAAAAAAATTTAACGATAACCAGCCCTACTACTGACTGTTGTTGTATACTGTTTCACATACAGTTTTATTTTTTAATTAGTAGGGAGTATAGCCTATAAACCTTTTTTAATTTCAGTTTTAACCACCCCCAATTACTATTCAAAACAAGATGGAAAGAAAAAGCAAATCTGACATGGAAGCTGTGGTTTGTTGAGATCTTCCTGTTGTAGATATCTCCATTCACTGACAGGAGAAAGCTGCAATTGTTGGTTTTATGTCAAGTATGGGAAGGCATATCCAGTGTATATACAGTTTATGTGTATAGGCACTACAATCCGCTGTCCAAACAATCAGTTAGATCAGTGTTTGTGCTAAAGCAGCACAGAGCAGAGAGGATTTCATTGATTCACAGCATTTATTTTTAGAGATGAATGGCAGTCACTGATGTTCGTGAATCAGCATTGTCCACTTGTGCTTTCATCACTACAGATGCAAATGTTTGTGGATGAGCCCACACCCTGTACAGTGATTATTGAAGTCTGAACCACACAAACCTGTTTGAATGCACAAAATGGCTTTAGGTGGTGTAGGTGCAGCTTAATGAGAGAGAAAACTCTTTTGTTTGCTTTGGAGATAGTGTGTTTGGCGTCAGTGATCCATAATTGACACGAAGCTGTCAGAAAGAATGTAATTGCACTGTAAAATGTGCAGGTACATTTAGTGTAGCTACTCTGTGTCTGCAACTTCATTAACGCTGAAAATGTTAGGACTGAAAATCCATGTATCTCCGTTCATATGTCTCATCATCATCATCTCTCTCCGTGCAGCATAGATTGTTTAACATGCATGTGCTCGTGTAAAGGGACAGAGCGCTAGTTTTATTCCCACTGTAAAAAACAAATACTTTTTCTCTCATTAATTCGCCTTTAGATATGAAGCACCGAATGAGACGTAATTAACTTTGTTAAACCCCAGTTATACACGTGTCTGGAAATTACAAGCTGCTCAATATCCAAAATGAAAGTATGCATTTCATTTACAAGGTAATGTTTCAAAACGTAAACATTCTTTCAACATGATATTTGAAACGGTCTACTTCATATCATTCTCATTTTTGGACCATACAGGTATTTTTGTTTTTGTTTATCAGTGTTGGTCATGTTTGCATTGTTTGATTTCATGTTATATACACATTGTTAATTCACAGATTAGGCCAAATATCTACCTACTTTATTACACATCACAACCGATTTAGTAGCAAGTCTGTTCTCTCAGCCAATAATCAAATATTTAACTCAGTGACTAAATCTTGTGAAAACACTACACATTGGCAAAAGTTGCATGACTAAATTGGTGATCGAAAACACATTATCTCCTCCACAGAACTCTTGGCTTAAAAGCACGTGTAAATGGCAGGACGGATGAGGTTAATATGATGTATTTATGAATTTATATCTGTAAAGTTCATATATGGGATTACATAAGGCATAAATCATATCTTGCGAATTATAAATGTATTTTTTGTATTTATTTATTTCTCCCCAATTCCCAATGCCCCCAGTCCTTGTGGTGGTGTAGTGACTCGCCTCAATCTGGGTTGCGGAGGACAAATCTCAGTTGCCTCCACGTCGGAGACCATCAATCCGTGCATCTTATCACATGGTTTTTGAGAGCATTACAGTGGAGACATAGCGTGTGTGGAGGCTTCACGCTATGCTCTGCGTCATCCACGCCCAACTCACCACATGCCCCACCGAGAGTTATAGTGACCACAAGGAGGTTACCCCATGTGACTCACCCCACCCTAGCAACCGAGCCAATATGGTTGCTTAGGAGACCTGACTGGAGTCACTCAGCACGCCCTGGATTCGAACTCACGACTCCAGGGATGGTAGTCAGCGTCTTTACTCACTGAACTACCCAGGCCCCTGGGGGACATTGTATTAAAAACATAAGATATGTAAAAAATATTTATCTTCAGACATATTTTTAAAGCCATAATGGTAAAAACAGCTTTTTGTCATTTTTGTGTTGGGGCCAGTGAAAACTTTGCCAGGGCCAGTAAAAGTCTGAAGCATTGGCCCATCTGGTCCAGTAGAAAAAATCCTTAGCGCTGAGCCCTGCTCTGGTGAAGCATCAAGTGATGCAACCAACAGGATGGTAACCACAACCCGAACAACTACGGCGAAGACTGGCAAACAATATTGAAAATGCGCAATGGGACTGACTAGGGTAGAAAGAGAGTGCTGTGTCACTAAACACACAACAACAATCTAGCAATGAATACAAACTGAGTGGGGTAAATATAGGCAGAGAACAAATCACGATCAAGTGCCGCTTGTCCACTGAAAGTTGGCATGATCAGCGTTCCCATGGAAACAATCAGGGTTCCCATAGAAATGCTACCAGCGGCACCTGAAAAACAAAAGAGATAGTAAACCCAGAAGGAATAAAACGGTGAACTCACCGAGACAATGACAATATATGAGAATGAGAATATATTTTTTACATTCAGAATGCATAACCGTGTATGGGACATAGGAGGCCTTTTGATAGATCAAAAAGTACACTATAGTGGTTCAGGGGTGTCCCCTGAAAGAAATGTTATAAAATTTAAGTCTGAATGTACCGTTTTTATATATTACTTAAAGTGACAATCTACTAACACAAACAAACACTTTACATAACAGTGCAGAAGAAAAATACTGTTTGCTATATATATAGATATATAGGCTGTAGGTATAAATAGGCTGACTATGAAATAATGGAAACATTCTCAACAGCAGAGAACTTTACTAGCATAACTAGTAATTTCAGTTTGTCTTTATTTGCCATCCATGCCAGAGATGATGACATTTTTTTATTTATTTTAGTTAAAATTAGAACAAAAACTGTTTATTATGAAATAACTTGCTGATTAATAAAGCTAAATTTATACGGGCAAAAAAAGGTTATAGGCACCATGTTAACTTGTAGTATGGATTTAGTATCCATCTATATTGCTGCTCACCATGTCTCGGCTACTGATGTTAAAATAACCGTGCCTGCAACTCTACTTACCAGGGTTTATTTGGCACCTTATGTCTATAGCAAGGAGAGAGAGGCAACGTGTGTGGAGCAGGTAGTGGTTATGAAGCGCGTTCGGCATTAGAGAAAAATATTATTAGTGTAGTGTGCACAGCTCCATAGTTTAGACACGTTGCTCACTTAAACTGTAGAAACTGTAAGATGGGGTAACCATTGTCATGATGCCTCACGGTCTGGATGAAACCAAGCCGGAGTCCTGTCCCGGACTGTGGTTGGCTAATTGGTGACTGCTGTCCTAAGGCTTTCATGTGACTGTCACCAAATTTAGGCAACATTATGCCAAGACATTGAATATGCTAAATTGCAAACTGATTTTTGATATAAATCAGAGGCAATAAACAATTTGAGGCAATAAATGAATGGCATAAAATAGAAAACAGGAAGTGTCTTATATCTTCTGTGTGATTTAGATCAAAATTAAGCTGTATGTTTGGTCTTGGGGGCTAGTCACACATATGTGACTGTTTTGTGTCACGGTCATATTGCCACCAACTGGCAGCAGCAAGTGTGGCTCTTACAACAGATTTTAAAATAGTCCTCTTATATTTGCCTGAATTGCTTCAAAATCGTTTAGAATAATGTTTGGACACAGCTGATGAAAAGTTGTGTAGGGATTCTTGATTTTTACATTTTAAATTTATTTTTTTTTATCCCAATTTGGAATGCCCAATTCCCACTAAATGGTAGGTCCTTGTGGTGGCGCGGTTACACGCCTCAATCCGGGTGGTGGAGGAAAAGTCTCAGTTGCCTACGCTTCTAAGACAGTCAATCCATGCATTTTATCATGTGGCTTGTTGTGCATGACACCGCGGAGACATGTGGAGGCTCATGCTATTCTCCGATTGATTGACTTGCCCCATTGAGAGAGAGAGAACCGCTAATTGCGACCATGATGATTTTACCCCACGTGACTCTACCCTCCCTAGCAACCGGGCCAATTTGGTTACTTTAGGAGACCTGGCTGGAGTTGCTGGATTCGAACTCAAGACACCAGGGGTGGTAGTAGGCATTCTTGATATCTTAAATAGTGTTGCCATGGCAACACATTAAATATTATTATTTTCATTGTATATTCACATGTTATTGAGGACTTGTTTAGCTTAAAATGTCATGACATTGACACCCACATCAAAGTTGTCAGCCATTAGGCCTGGGCAAAATGTAATATATGGGTGTTGGGGGTTGACTAAAGTGGTGGGGTCAGTTTCACCTACAGTCACCAAACTTTCAATTGTTCTCATCAAGGTGGACAACTTTCAAAATTACAGTCATTAGCTCTGCCCAGTTTGACATGATTTCTTATATAAATGTTAACAGCCTTCCAATAAAATGAGTAATAAATCAAAGATGAATCTCTCATCTAAACACTCATGTTTTGTGATAAACTGACAAAAGTTACTTTAACTGCAAATGTGAAAAGTCTGGTGAGGGCTTATAAGGAACATGTGTCCATTTAAGCTCACATGTGTTCTTAATAAACCCACTATGCTTCAAAAAATGTAATGCTTCACATTTTACTGAATAAACACCTACATTTTGATTATTTTTGTAGATTTAGACCTCAAACATCATTACCAGTAAATTCAATCTTAAATTTCTGAATCTGGCAGTCCATAAAATGTTGTTCTGTCTTTTCATTTTTCTCCCTGCAATGAAAACAGAATGTAGCATTGATAAGGATGAGAATCAATGGGTTATTTGCTCAGTGGGCTTATTAGGAACAATAGGTGTCATTGGAAAATAAACCTAAATAATTTAAA
Organism: Moxostoma hubbsi; assembly: GCA_032164185.1. Lineage (NCBI taxonomy): Eukaryota > Metazoa > Chordata > Actinopteri > Cypriniformes > Catostomidae > Moxostoma > Moxostoma hubbsi. The sequence continues at coordinate 7,536,761 of JAVLUX010000044.1, forward strand.
GTTGAGTCAAGGTAAACACTTATACTATATTTTACAACATAGAGCATGTTTGTTATTTTTGTTCAAACGAATACAATTATTATTCTGCTTTTAAGCTTCGAGGAAACTGGCTTTTAAAAGACACTTTTCCTTATAAGCCCACATTAAAACAGTTATATTTTTGGATTATAATTACAGATAGAGCACTAAGTCTTGTTTAAGCTCAAGATGCTTCTTAAATATTTTAATTTAATGTGTTTATCAGCAGTTCTTTTTTATTTTTTTTTTCCTTTTACTGCATATATCTTTGTGAGCATCACTCGGGCAATGTCCTGCACTACCTCCAGAAACTCATGAAATCCATCTTTTCAAATATAAAATATTGCTGTTAAATACAAAGAAAATAAATAGTCAATTATCGTTTGGTTTATTAATCTCTTAATTGTAATTTTTTTTCATCATTCCTCGCCTGGTTTGTTCATCTGACTCCAGAAAAATAGCTTTTTTCTGGTCATTTTTGAGGTCATCAAAAACAGTGTTGGAGCAAATTCCAAAATGGCCGCCAAACAACGGTGGCACATGTTCCCAAATATCTCAATAACAAAACATTTAATTGGCTCAAATAAAAAGTAAAATGATACCAACAAATGTGTGCAAGTCCTCTGCAACAAATTTCTCTTTTATATTTCAAATTGTAATTGATATTTAAATGGTGTTGCCCTGTTAGTGTTGCATGGCATTGTACTCGATCTGGATTTGTGGCATATAATTTGTGGCCAATGTGTATTTTAATAATAATACTATGTATAATATGTTTAATCATGCTTGTTAACGTGACTAGGGCTGTCACTATTATGAAATTGGCTGAAGATAAATTGCCAAACAAATAATGGTGATTATTATGATTAATTGTCATATTTTTTAAGGTGTGCTTTTTTCTGCATGTGTGCTTCATTCAATTTAGGTGTAATTAAGATTTAAGATGTACATATTTAACTTCAAATATATAAATCAAATAGTAGAATAGGGATAAACAATGATTTACTTTAAAGGATTAAAAAAATTATGAACAACATGAAAAATGTTTTAAATATGAAAATATTCCTTAATGTAAATGTGTCTCTTTTTGTTCAACTACAGTTTTGGTATCAACTATAAAGTTGAAAAATATAATATACTATAGATATATTTTATATCTAGATTATATTTTTATTATTCTATTCAATAGTAAAGTATTTCTTTCCTTATTTCTTCACTTTCACATGTTATTTTATTGCTCTGATTAAACCTACGTGCCGTTATCTCTCATGAAGAGATTTCGTTTCATCATTTTATCACTCAACAGAAATCGAGTAAGCTGCATCAACTTCTCTTTGTCACTGTTTCATTAACACCGCGTGTAGGAACCAGGAACATTTGCCATTACATGATCATTGAAAATGAAACTGGAGCACTCTGTGTTCACTATCACAGTTTATATTTCCGCGGGAGTTTGGCTTGTGCCTCTGCTGACAGTGTGGGTTTCAGAGCACTTCACCCGCTCTTCAGGACAGGAGCTGTTTGACCTTTGTGGTGCGGCTCAGTGATGCTGTGACTCGGAGTACAACTGAATGACACAAACGTGCCGCTCGGGGTTATCTCAAATAACGCGATCAGACAGTCATTTAATAATCGCGACAGGCATTCTTATGTCATGAATGTGTTGATGGTGGGTCACGGTCATAGGGCCTTGAGCTGGTAATAGATTTGACACTTTGAACAGACTTTCACCCCTTTCACATCAAATTTACTCAGACTAGTGTCAAATTTTATCATTTAAGGGGATTTTTGACGTGATATTTTCATAGCCACAAGTCCAATAACAATTTTCTTTTTTGGGCTGTTCAAGGGTTCGCGTTTGCCATAGTTAGCAGAAGCAGAAGGTGTTTACTTGACCAAATGCATGTGTCCATAATGCATTGTTTTCCGTAAGCCACCGGGTGGAAATGGACTCATGATGCTTGGGCCCATCATCGCTGCTTGCAGATATATTGTAATGGGTTCTTCTTGGTTAAAACCTTAGTTCTGTTTCATTCCTCCTGACCACCATAGGCAGTGCTTAAGAACTAGTGGATTATTGCAGCTAGGCCTGTCGTAAATTATTTGATTTAACCGCGGTTATTTGAGATAATCATGATTGTTGTTCACTTCAAATTCCAATCACATTTAATGCCTATGGGAATTTTAAGCGAATATATCCATGATGTTTGTGTGTTATTCAGTTGAACTTCAAGCGTCACTAAGTCGCACCGCGGATGTTAACCAGAGAAGCTCCTATCCGGAAGAGCATGCATCATTAGCAGAGGCTGGCTCCAAACTCCCTTGAAAATATAATTCAATTTTAATATATAGAAGCATTTATTTAATAATGTGGACATTTCATGTTTTGTTCACAGCTCATACTGAATGTAAAAGGTCAGTTTATGTAATGTGACTTGTTCTTATTTTTAAAACGGCTGTTAAATATCAAGATGAAAGGGAAAAATAGAGTAAAAAATTTATTTTGATGAAACCGAAAAAAGAAAGATATTGAAGGACAAGATGCATTGTGATGCATCGAGAATCGTTTTATAATCGAATCATTACCCTTTGAACCATAATCGAATCACACCTCTAATTTTTATTGTCATTTTAGGGTTTTAAGGTTTGTTGACATTGCATCAAGTTTTAAAATTTGCTATAACTTTAAATTGGCTATAACTTAAAATTTGTATCATACTAAAATCATGTTAACATACATATTGTTTATATCTTGTGGCTATACTTGGAGTATTTTTACGTTTACAGATTGGCCCCATTCACTTCCATTGTAAGTGCCTCACTGTTACCCCAATTTGTACTTTTTTTTTTTTTTTTTTTTTTTTTTTTTTTTTTTTAAGTAAAGGAGGGACGAGTCAAAATAATGTTTTGTGGTAAGCAATAATATCCCACAAATGCTGTTGATTGAGCTTAACTTGTATTTAACCCAGAATATTCCTTAAATATGAAAGGATAAAAAAATATTTCTGCTTTCTTTTTTATGGGTGAAAGCTGCTGAAATAGTCATTTGATAAGATTTCGAGCCTTGTTTCTCTACTGTCTGTTTTATGCTGCATTTTAACGCTGTGGAGTGACGTTGCCCTGTCTTCTGTTTTGTGGCACAGAGTTCCCACATCCCGATGATCAATGCTTTGATGATGGCCTACACTGTGGAGATGATCAGCATTGAGAAGGTTGTGACCTGCGTGAAGCGTTTCTCCACATTCAGTGCCTCCAAGGAGCTCCCCTTTGACCTTGAGGATGCAATGGTCTTCTGGATCAATAAGGTGTGTTTTGAAGGGTGTGGCTCTTAGTCAAGCCATCAATATATTATGGTGTTTATTTTGAAACTGTCTTTAGTGTATCACTAATGCTAACTGCTTAATTTGCCTTTGAACTGAATACACAGTTAGAGGGCATGAAAAGCATGGTGAAGATTAAGTTTGAATGATAGAATTGTGTGTATTGCATAAGCCAGTTTGTGTTGGATATTTGCACAATGTAATACAGAAATATGTTTTTTCATTCCACGTAGAGGCATGGTTTGCCTTGGTCTGAGAGTGCTTTTTAAAAGAAGGCTGTCAAAACTGTTTGTAATAAATTATTTGATTTATTTCATGACTATCATAACAATTCCCTCAATGTGACTGCAGGTGAATCTAAAAATGAGGGAGTTCACAGAGAAGGAACACAAATCAAAGCAGCATCTTCTAGAATCTCCCAGTTATCAAAAGGTACCACACATTCCAGCCCATATGTTTCTGACATAGAATAACCGAGTTTCCACTATCGAGCCATGAGGGCATGCTAGTGCGTGCCAGGGCCAGTTGCATTCCCACTGTCACTTCCGGGGATTCATCATGCCTCCGCGGGCTTTCTCTGGGCCAATGGCCTTTGGCCTGGTAATTATCCTTGGGCCAAACAAGACCAAATGAGGATTGAGTCTTGCCAGGTTGTTTATACTGTGCACAACTGTGGTTAGTGAAAAATGTAAACAAATACAGTCAGTGAGTTGTCAGTGTTACCTTATCTTGCTATCAAGCTTATGTTTACATTTCAATATAAACTCTATATTCTAGATAACATGATACCTCAGCTTGAGCTACATTCTTGCTTGTGAGATTGGCAGGGTGTGTGACGATGGCATCAGGGCGGGTTTTAGGGAAACGCTACGGGGTTATTGGTCCGATGGTGGGAATGCTGATAGATTTTGGTCTCGAGGTCCAAGGCTATTGGTCCCTGGCTGGCCAGTTGGTAGCCCTGGCTCGCACTTCCCCGATATTGGAAAGCATCTATTGTAATACTCAGACCCCGTTTACACCTGGTATTAACATCCATCCCAGTGAATCCAAATTCAAGTGGACAGTGCCAAATACAGTTGAAAATGGGGTCCAAATATTTTGGTGATCCGATATCCGATTTCTGACCTCGTCAGCAAAACTGCTGAGAACGTTCGTTGACATAAGGTTTTTCGATTTTGATAATAACAAGGTGAAAAAGATCCATCATGATAAATAAATGTTTTCAATTAAAACATACTGCTGATGAAAATATGAGAAAAAGACAAAAAAATATACTGCATATAAAATGCTGATAAAGAGACGGCAAGATATTAACAATGCACTAACAATGTTAATTACAGGACATTTTCATAAAAATATTTTTTTTTTGACTGATTTGCAGTGTAAACGCAAAGTGTAAACTTCGAAGAACTACATTCTAGCATAATGCTTCATCGTTCTGACAAAACAAGAAATTTGCTGGTTTTAAGAAAACAAGTGTACGGTTGGAACATTTGTGAAAGTCTTTGCTTGCTATCATGAATTCACTGAACATTGTTGGGATGCGTTACATTAACATATGCAGACACACTGCACGCACAGTCATAAAATTTTGTATGAAGCTATAAAATTAGAGATTCTCCCCTAGACAAAATCCAATCACAATTGTTCTTTGGAGAACACATTTGAGATGCATTATCGGCAGATTTCAGGTGTAAACGGGACGTCAGGTGCAAATGCTGGCGTGAACTGAAATGGCGAGACTCATCTTATTAGATTTATATGTATTTAACAAGTATCAACAGATGCTTATGGCATTTCTAATATCTTCAGTGGCATCACTCCTTTTCTTTGTCCCCTAACCCCATAGCAGGGTCAGATCTGTCTGCTATTTCTTCCCTGACTTTACATCCTTTCTTCTGCTCTTCCCATCTCTTTCCCTCTAACCTCCTCCCTCGCTACTTGGATAGTCTCCCTCAAAATGGTATTGGAAACTAGTACCTGTAAGTTGGCTGTGAGTGCTTCCTCTCCACCACTGCACGCATAGTATGTGTCAGTCTGAGCACACACCATCACCACTCAGGCCACGCTTTTATCTGATCAATGCACACTGGGAGATGTTTCTGTCCACTGGCTCACGCTGCCCTTTAATTGCACAGAATGATCTGCCTTTCACCCTTAAAACCCATGCGTTTATGAGCTAACACATGCCACTGAGCTTATGTGTCTGTTTGAGTCCCTGTTGTCTAACCTCATCTTTTGTCACTCATATCTGTGCTGAATTATCTATGGCAATCACTTCCCTTTGTCCATTTCCCTGTCACTTTCGGCTGTGTCTATTCCTCTGCTTGATCTTATGTTTGTACTGGCCCATTGCATGCAGGAGCCTGTGGAGTGGAGATGGGAATTGGAAGGAATTTAACTCATTCCACTTATTGATACAGGCTCCTTAATGACTTTGTCCATTCTTTGTTTTCATAAACTTTACTAAAATAATTTCAGATTTCAACAGAACAGCAATACAAAATCAGAAATAAAGTGTATTATTCAATTCACGCAAAAATTAATAATAATAATAATAATAATTATTATTTAAATTCTTTCTTTCTTTAACCCATACTTTGGATTTAGTTTTTCTTTAAGCATATCTTTCTGTAAAGCAATGTGTTGCTACACTAGAGCGCAGCAGTCTGGTTCCGGAAGTAAAAATCCCTTTAATTTTCTCCATAGACTAATTGAAAGACAGACCTACCTTAAGCTCGAGGTTGTTCGTCGATGGTATATCCTTCTGTTGAAGCCATACATCTGCATTATTTCAACTTAAATAATGTAAGTTGAAGATAGTGTTTGATAGAATAGTGTTGTAGGGAAATTCCTGATAAACAATTACATTACATCCCAGCAGAGAAAGATCCACCAAACAGAGCACTGCAGAGCGACCATCCACTCCCATGACTAGGGATGGGAATCACAAGGTAACTAACAATACAATAAAATATCGATATTTAGGTCACAATACTATATTATTGCGATTTCTTTATTTTCGGTCAGTTTTGGCGATATTTCACTCAGCGTTTCTCATTTATCTTCATCGGACTTAAGAGAACTGATTCCAAATTAATATAAAAGTGCCAGTTTACAAAACAAGGCCAGTTTATTTCCTAATATCTATGTACAATGCAAAGCATGTAAGACCATACTGGCTCCCTATTTCTGTGGTTTGGTCAATGTGGCTATTCTTTCTAAAAATAAATTAGTTTGCCTTAACACTTCAAAAACGTTATTTATTACAACATAGTTTCAATACACAAAAGTATAATTGATTTAACCTAAACGGTAAGCCTATATTATATGATACTAACATTTTTGTCAAAATACATCAATAATGTTACTACTGTAAAATCATGATAGATTTTAGTAAGGGAGGGTGATTATGTGTAAAGCATGATAACTGCACCTTCTAAGGGACAGTTGTTGAATTCCTAGATCAATTTGGCAAAAATATTTTTTTCCCATCACCACAATATTGTGAAAAAAATATTGACTAAATTATATCAATATTTGGTGTGCAGATATTGATACAAAATCACAAGGAAAAATTTCACGATATTTTTACATATCAATATTTTTCCCATCTCTACCCATGGCGCACTGTGAATGACGTAAGAGTAAACTTTATGACGTAAACTACTTATCTATTTGTACATCTCGGAATTTTTTGCAGTAAATGTAAACTGCATTGTTTCTATACTTATAATCAACAACCTAAAATTAATAGTTTTATATATTCCCATCGTTTTGTATTCAGTGACATCATTCGCAATGCTTCATTTGATTGTATTCCATGCCCGCATAAAAAAATTATCAGTGACCTTGTTTACATTCACTTAAGAAAATGGTTTATTCCATAGTTTTTGCAGAAAGTGGCATTATGAAATGTCATATGTCACGAGAATGACGATTTCCTTATGCCACTTAAGGGATTAAGAGAAAGCAGTTTAACACACCTAGGTTTCTCCTCGAGAACGCAGCTCAATGTGGCTATGTAAACACATGATGGGTGTTTGAAGAGTGTACATGTGTGTAACCAGACTGAATAAATAAGTCATAGGATGGATTCTATACAAGTCAATACAGCAGAAAGTACAGTGAGAAAGGCACATACACTGTAAACTATACCCATTTATACACCGCAATATAAAATATCAACGCTCCCTCCCATTTGTTTACAGTATGCATAACATTATATGAATTTTACGTAAAAGGGAAACTCAACTCACAGCGCAATTCCACTGCAGATCGTGATAGAAAGTTAAGGAAACTAAAACGGCAACAACTCTGGAATATCTGGAAATAAAGCAAAGTAACGGAGAATAAATTAGCGATGCAATGTTTGTTATTTACAGAAGCGTCACGGTGAAATTACGGTGCTGTGGAGAAAGCTGCTTATCGAGCCACATGTATACGGAAGTAAAGATTATGGGACTTAAATAGTGCATGTAAACCGAAACACTGCTTTCGTAATTACATGCTTTCTGGTGTCCATGTAAACATAGTCAGTCTTGTACCTTTGTCTTTTTGTCTGATTTTCAAATCCTTTTTTTTCTCAAACCAAATTTGTGATGTGATTCATCCTGGAGCTAGTTGGTTTGGTTCATGGCTTACAACTCTTTTATGAAGGATTTTATGAAAAATCTATGGGAAACATTAATGGGTAAAATACTTCCGGAACATATATGGCTGAATAACACTGTTGCACTCTAAATGGTGCATATACACAGACTTTTAAATTGTGTGACATAGTAAATCACTGGAAAGTTGATATAGCTGATTCTTTAGGACAACCAGCAGAAAATAAGAAGCGTGCTGATTTTAATGACAACTGCAAGATGGCTCACTTTTTATTATGGTATACCATCTGCAGAACAATGCAGAACCGTTAATGTAACTGAATGTCAGAAGTTCATTCGGTTCTAGTATTTTAATTTTTATTTTATTAGTAAATACCATTTCTTGATTCCCAACTCTACTGTGGAGTATTCACTTGTACTGACAAAATCTGTCTCCATTCTGCCCCCTGATTAACTTTAGATATGTTTTCTAGCCCTCACCTTGTCCTGTTTTCAAATAGGCTTAAGGCCCCGATATACTTCCAGAGAAGTTCTAGTTCGTAAAACAAAAATAGTTATCGATGACTTTATGCCTGTGTAGAATTCCCACCAGATCAGGACAAATGCTATAAAGTAATATATAGGCAGTAGAAAATGTTTAATTTGTATTTTTTAAATTCTGATTTCATGGCGCTAATGCACAAACACTTTACGCAGCCATAAAATGCGGTTATGATAAGTTTTCCTAAAATTTTGCCCAGACAAGCTGTTAGGAACCACCAAAACAAATTCAAAAGCACCTTCTTTTTGGCCAGATTTAGTTCTAAATTACATTATACATTCTTTGATTTTGTATGAAGGCTATCGGGGCCTTCAGGGTCTGTGTAGGAAATAGGTGGTCGTTCCAGGTCTGAATTTTGTAGGTCTATTCTGCGTCAGACGTTAGCCAATGTGGAATTGCTTTTTCCACCATAATTAAAAAGTAATTGTACACCAACAAAAAATTTAATTGTGCACAATGGAACGGACAACCTTGAATCCAGACATATGGAGGGCTTTTGTGTATAGGCTGTGTTTTTAGATTCTTTGTTTTGTGTCCATTTATACTGTTATAAACCATGTTGCATAGACTCACATCAATGTAAAATTGCAATCCTATCTGTATCAACACTGTGTTAGTCAGTGTTTATAGCACTATTACTGTGATTTGTGGTATTAGTTGCTGTTGACAATGTCTTGAGTTATGTGTATGTTGTTACGTCACTGCAGTGTTGTTGAGGAATAGTTTGCCCAAAAGTTAAAATTCTGTCATAATTTACCCTCATGTCTTTCCAAATATGTATCGTTTTGCTTTTTTTTGTGGAACACAAAAGAAGTATAGAAGAATGACCAAGCTGCACTTTTCCATGCAACAAAAGTGAATTGGGACTGGGGTTAGGCCAGGTTTGAGGATTTGTGAGATTTTTGGGCTAGGCTTAGGTAACTTAACTCTATCCTAACCCTAGTGGTGAATGGGAAGATTTTAAGCAACTATTGATTTAAGTCTTAATTTTCAGTCTGTTCCTAGCATAATCTTGCATATGATTTAAGAAGACTTGGATATTTAGCACATGACAGCGTTTCCGCCAAGAAGATTTGGTACCAGTCAACATTTCTGGGAATTCTAATACATTTCTTGATGTTGGGGAAAAATGTTGTAATCTCATTACGGTGTTAATTTTTTAGCTTTAACATGGTGGACTTTGGGCAGTTTTATGTCAAAGTTTTTACCAGACATGTCTGATAATATTGGAATTTGTTGGGCATTGGGATGTTTTAACAGTCAAAAAACTATATTTATCAGCTAATGGAAAACTTGGTGCAGTGTCATGGATTACTTATTATACATTTGTGGAACTTGACAGCCCCAGTCCCCATTCACTTTCATAGTATGAACAACATCAATCTGAACATTCTTCAAAATGTCTTTTTAAGATCCAGTTCTATAAGACCATAAAAATCTGCTGTATTTGTTGTCATGAAAAAAAAATAAAACCTTCCTGCAAAAATGGCAGTGGCATTGAAGATAACTTTTCCCATGTGTCATAAGCTAAAAAGTTACTTTTTGTATTAGGTGGTTGTGACAGCATGTCTTCCTCCCATCTGTCACCCACAGGTACGGTATCGGCGGGATTATGCCTCAGGTAGACAACTGCCATATTTCCCCCTGCTGGAGGACCTGATCAGGGATGTGTGTGACGGTGCTGCACTGCTGACCGTGGTCCATTACTACTGCCCAGATCTGATGAAGCTTGATGGTAAATGGACACCGTTTGCTACTGTTTTGTTGAATAACATTGCAGCAACCTGTAATTGTATAACGTGTGATATAAAAAGAAGGGCTGTGCACAACTACATGTTTTCAAAATAAACTATTCAGATGTTTGTCTGAATGACTAGTTGAAAAGATAGCCTTAAGGAAGCCATGTATAACTAGACTGGTTTAGGGGCTTGTTCACCAGATGCCAATCATATGCATTTCTTAGCAATATACAGACACAATGTATACAAGTACAGCCCTTTAATTGGGTAACTGACAGAAATTAAACAAACAGTCTAAATTATGTAAGGGGTTAATGTGCAATTAGCTCGTCATTATCACAAAATAAATCCTGACAGTGATCAGCACCCCAAAACAAAGCAGAGGGATCTTGTTTCACCCTGAAAGGCTTTATTTTTCATATATACTGGAATTATTTTATTTAGAATTACACTGCTACTAAATATTGATTTGGTAGAACTTGATCAAAGCTATGTAAGAAACAGTAGTTATAAAACTATGATAGAAAGTCAGTTATACCGTGTTGCAATGGACAACAGTCATTATTCATAAATACTTGAGCTCTGAATGCCATGTTTGACCAATCAGAGTTAAGTATTTCAGTGATCCATGTAATAAAACCTTTTAGTGCACAAACCTACCATAGTACAGCCAAGTGATTTTGAAGTTCAATGGAATTTGTCCTGCATTTTGTTAAAGGTGGTGAATAAATTTGCTTCGAATGTGGGGTGAATTTATAGATACAACTTCTATCAGAGGGTTTTAGCATGCTGTGGCTAATAACAAAAAAGTGATGTCCCCATACCGAAACTGGTATCGGAATCATGTACTGTGCTCATGTACTTGTACTTGTGCTTGTAAAAATAAACCGAAAATACCAAAAGCCGACACCATTTGACATATGGATGTCATAGTGTAAACATTCAGTGCACAAATGAAAATCACAATGTCCAAGTGAGATTATGTAGCCGCATAAACTGTGATTTAATGAGATAAATATATACTGTAGTTTGACTGTGCTGCACACTTCAAATGTGAGCGCTTGTGATTTGTGTGGAGAACGTGTTGTGCAGACGTCGGCTGCACGTACCTTTTAAAGCTCCTCCTTGACTCATACATGGACAACACTATCATGAGCATCGAGTTCTCTGTTTGTAGCAGATGACAGTGAACAGAGCGCAATTTCACTTTGTAGCGTGAGGCACATACAGACAACATATTTAATTGGGGGGGGGGGGCACTAGTGAGCCATGGGTCAGTAGGTCGCACTCCCGTGCAGCTCCCACAAAATCATATCCAAATTGACATTTTGTTTACATAAAAAATTAAGTATTTATTGACTACCCGTGTTAGCCCAAGTCTCATTTACACTCATTGGCGACAAGATGAAAGCGAGTTCAAAGATGCAATCCTCAAAAGGCAAAAAGCAGAGCGAGGCAGGCTCTATTGCACCAACCTCTCATGATGATGCTTTTCAGCTGGGTGAAGTTTCACACTGGTCAACAGATACTACGATCCTGGAGGCCATTAACTCACTACGTTCTGATCTACAAGCTACCAAAGTTGAAATATGCAAGATGATTGACACTCGTGTTGAAGAGAGAGCCATCACTATTAGAGGAGAAATATGTGCTCTTAAATCAGAAACTCAGGTTGACATTCTGGCCTTGCAAACTATGACCACGCAACATTGTGCAACACACTCACTGATCTTTTCGGATGCCATAACCAAGCTTCAATCGGAGGTAAAAAGCTTATGTGCAGAAGTGAGTCTTCTTACAGATAAGTGCATGGATCTGGTGGAGGGATCTAGAAGATAAAATGTGCGGATTGCCAGATTAAAAGAGGGGACTGAAAAGGTTAATGAGGTGAACACATTCGTTTCAGACCTCTTGAAGGACATGTTGTCCCTAGAAGTTAATCCGCTAGTGGACCGTGCCACCACGGTCACTCATTGTGTAATTACGTTATTTTCGAGAAGTGACAACAGTCCTTAGGAGAGGTGCCGAGCAGAAAGATCTCACCTATAATGGCCAGAAGATCTGTGTATTCCCGGACTTCTCTCCTGAGGTTGCAAAGTGCAGACCAGCATTTAACAGAGCCAGAGAACTACTTTGGGACAAGCCAAGGGTGCGGTATGGAAGGTTATTCCAAACGAAGTTAGAAGTGACTTTCATTGGCTCAGAGACTGTGTACACGGACGCAAGAAAAGCCAAAGAGTTTGCCGAGTTCCACTTTGGTATTGACCGAAATGATCCTGAGGACCTGGCGACTGCAGACAGCGGCAATGCTGTTCTTGGGTGATGATTAACAGAAGACTGGTTAAATGTTCATGTTTAAAGACTATTTTTCTTTGATGAATACATGTTCGTTTCTATAGAGACTGTTTACTGGACCATTTAACTAATAGCCAATGGGGTAGGTTCTTTCTCCCAGGGCAAGGACTCGGACCCCACTAAGGAAGTTATTTTATGTGTGTATTAGGGCTGCACGTTTTCAAGTTTTTCATTAACCGTTAACCGAGGCCCTTAACGGTTAATACTCGGTTAACCATAGTGTGCGCCAGGGATGGAAATTAACTTTTTTGTCCACCGGCCACTGTGGATTTCAAAATCTACCAGCCACTCAATGTTTTTACCAGCCACTTTCTTGTTTTTAACCGACAATGTGTAACTGCATGTGAAAATTAATACTACAAGATCTACAATACTTAAGCCATTTATTTAATCTCAAGTCTCAATGAAATACTGGCATTTTCTCTTTCTCTCTTATAGCCTACACACACAATCCATGAACTGATATTCATTTCAGTTCGCATACGAGGAAAACACAATGTTACGGACGTGAGCGCTCTGAAAGCGGCACTGAAAGATGCTTTAAAACTTCCACAGAGACATCAAACAGAAAGCACAAAACCTTTCTTTAAAGTGAATTTCGTTTTGTATTAATTGTGTCTTAATTTTAATCAATGTTTCATCAACCAATTGCCTGGATTTAATAAATAAGAATTAAATATAGCAGACGATATAATCGCGGAGGCGCCGGCGCGTGAACTGGAGCTCGTCTCATAAATGAACCGAAACTCAGTGTATAAGGTATAGCTTGCCTCACAAATAATTCAAAACCGAAGAAAACAGACACAGACTGCTCTCTGCTTATGTAATCCGTAAGAAATGTGCATTTCTCTCTGGTGCGTTACTGCGAAGACCGCGAGTCAACATCGTCAACTTCATCTTTGCAAATGACACGGACAAAGAAAAGACTTGTTTATTAATAAATAATTAAAATATCTCCTTGCTATATTTTACATATTCATAATCATTACTTTTGCCGGTTCTTTGTGACAGATTTTAGGAGCTTTATTGGCAGCGCCACGCCGCCACCCTTACATGAGCGCGTCACCGCACCCACCAGAATAGCCCTGTTTTTTTGTTAAGGATTTGTTTACTGTGTGTGATTCATTTAATGGAAAGCACATTCACTGAGTTGTCTTGCTAATCAGTGTCTCCTCCTTTATTCAAACTAATTTGTCCTTTAACAGACGAACGTCGCATGATGCTATTTTTATTTACCCGCCACGGTGGCCGGTAGGTGAAGCGAGTTTACCCGCCACAACACAAAATCACCCGCATTTGGCTGGTGGCGGGTGCTAATTTCCATCCCTGGTGTGCCCGGGTGTTGGCTGTTGAGATGGTACAACAACGAGGTTGTACTTGAAGTATATCTAAGCACTGCATTGCAATACTTGCATTTTGCCCCGTCATTCTCGATTTTAAAGTGCTCCCACGCTGTGCTTTTCTTTGCCCGCTTCATATTAGAAAACTGGTCAAGACTACTTCTTGTGGACATTACAAATATCTGGGAGCGCTCTGGCAGTCTCTGGTGGTGCAAAAATGTATTACAACTAAATTCAATGCACGCCATTGACGCCACTTAACCGAGCAAAATGTTTCACTCGGTTACGCAATTTTTAACGGTTAATCGGTTAACCATGGACACCCCTAGTGTGTGTGTGTATATAAAATAACAACTTAGTGGGGTTGTGCCTTACTTTGCAGGTCTCTCTTAGTATAGGCAAGACATTGAAAATGTTAAGGGAAGGGCTCATTATGTGACCATTTCTTTCACAATGATGGGGCTCGTAATAGCCTGGTACGAGGATAATATAGCACAACTGGAGAAGTGGAGACAACTTACTGTGGTTACTCTGAATGTTAAAGGATTAAATCAATGAGTTAAAAGGGGAAAGGTACTGGCACATTTAAAGACATTAGCAAGTGACATAATTTTTCTCCAAGAAACACATCTGAATAAAAATGTATATATTAAGCTAAGATGTATGTGGATTGGTCAAACTTAGCATGCCATGTGCACAATCAGATCAAGATGGGTGGCCACACTATTCAAAAAGGGCACACCATTCATTCACAAGACAACTATTGCAGATATGGAGGGCATGTATCTCTGGTAGTGATTCGGGAACTGTATTAGTATCAGACTAATTTACTTATTGCGGGTTACCTGAACATAGTATTGGATCCATATCTAGACCACTCATCGTCTCGTAGAGTACCTCCCTCAAATTCTAGCACTTTCTTGAAAGAATATTGTAATAATTCTAATTTGTTTGATATTTGGATAATTTTTAACCCACAGGAAAGAGCCTACTCTTTCCATTCTAATGTTCATAATGTATTATTTAATGGATGCTAAATAAGTGTCATTTGCAAATAACGTCTAGTATCACAATATAGTGATTTCAGATCACTCTCTTTCATTCTCTCTAAACTTGGCTAATTTATCTCATCGTGATAAGTTATAGAAACTTGACCCACAGCTTCTGAAGGAAACAAAATTCTGTGGCTTTTTAAGAGATCAAATTTCCTTTTTTCTTGTCATGAACAATCTTCCTGAAACATCCTTTCAGTACTGTGGGGAAACTTTGAAAGCTTACATCAGGAAAAGGGCTGAATTTGCAGATCTGGAACAACAAATTAATAATTTGGATAAAGAAAAAACAGTTTTATAAGGAATTCAGTGATGATCTTTCACCCTGTCTATTCAAAATGTATACCCAAGCAAAAGCTGTTGGCACTTTACCTCCTACCTTAAATGAAACTATTATAACAATAATACCTAAAAAAGGGAAGGATATTGTTAAAGCAGGTAGCTATAGGCCAATTTCACTCCTGACATGTGACCAACATTTTTGGCTAAAACTTTGTCAATTAGAATTAATTCTATAATCGGTAAACTTATCCACACTGATCAGACAGGATTTATTCCAAATAAGCACTCCTTCTCGAATCTTAGAAGTCTTTTTAACATAATCTATTCTCGGAACACAAATATAGATGATTTGGTTGTTGTTTCTCTTGATGCAGAGAAGGCTTTCGAGCGACTAGACTTTTGAGAAAATTTGATGTGGGTGGTACTTTTGAAAAGTGGATAAAAATTCTTTATTGTAAGCCATGTGTGAGAATTCTTACTAACAGATTGCTCTCTCCACCATTTCAATTACAGAGAGGCACCAGAGAGGGTTGCTCTCTATCTCCTTTACTCTTTGCCTTGGCTCTTGATCCTCTAGCACAAGTCATTCATTCTGATCCCAAAATACACAGATTTAGCACAAAGTATACATTAAGTAAAATCTCGTTATATGCTGACGATATACATATGTTACCAAGCCTCAGTCTACTTTTTCATCCATTTTAGAAACTATCTCTCATTTTGGTGAATTAATGCCTATAAAACTAAAAGATGTTTCAGTTCTATGAAATTTCCATTTCAAAATAACCCATCATAAATTTGCATATTTAGTAATTGAGATTACAAAGGAATTTCAATCATTGTTTAAAGCCAAATTGCCCCTTCTAATAGCCAAATTGCTAAATAATATTCAGTTTAGGAGATCTTTTCAGATTTCCTTAGTAGGACAGGTCAATGTTATTAAAATTATCTTTCTCCCTCAAATTCTTTCTTTTTCAAGACATTTCAATATTTTTGCCTAAGATTTTTTCTCAAGCAAATGGATTCAAATATTATTCCTTTTTTATGGGACTTTAAAGCCCATAGAATAAGTAAAGCCCATCTTTGAAAATCCAAAGCAGATGGTGGAATGGCCCTTCCAAACTTCTCTATTATACTGCTTGTGCTCTTCACACTATCATAATGTGGCTAGATCACACTTTTACGCATACTACCTGGATCCAAATAGAAAGAGAAGCATGTAGCCTGTATGACATTTGTGCGGTGATCTTATCACCTACGAAGATGGATAAATCAGCCTATAACCAAAGTTGTATAATTCATGGCATTATCTGCATTTGAAAACAGATCAGATAAAAATTTGAAAAAAAGCCCTTAACTTTCCTCTTACCAATTGGAGGGTCCCAATCTTTTACTCTCTACCACAGACTAGTGGAGAGACCTGGGCATTCTGACTGTTGGAAACCTATTCATAGATGGTAGTTTTGCCTCGTTTAGTCAGCTACAGGCACAATGCAGTCTACATAGGAACAATTTTTTCAGATATTTGCAGATTAGGGATTATCTAAGGAAGCACACACCCAGTCTTAATGAGACTAATCCTGCTAAACTCTTGGGGCTTGGATGTGGGATTAGTCACTTGGTATCTCTACTTTATTACTCACTATTATCCAAGGCTTCACTTCTACACAGGGTATATAATTACTGTGGGAGTAAGAAGTAATAGAGGAGATAAGTGATGAGCTATGGGTTAACGCACTAAAGAACATATGTTCTGTTAACTCAAGGCACAGTCTTATTCAATTTAAGATCATCCATTAACTTCATTATGCTAAAACAAAACTACATCAAATTTTTCCAGATGTTTCTCCATTATGTGATATGTCAGATTGATGAAGATACTCTTCTGCACAGTTATGTCCTCTGTCCTAAGTTAACTCAATTTTGGACAAATATTTCAAATTATATCAGAGTGAAGTGAAGCCCAATCCACTTCTGGTGATATTAGGACTCTCAGATAAACACCCCACTTCAAAAATTTCAACAACACTTGCTATCCAATGGGCTTATTGTGGCAAAGAAACTTGTATTAAGGTTTTGGAAAAAGACTGAGATTCCATCTGTCAAACTGTGGCTAGAAGGAATGGTAAAGTTATTACATCTGGAAAAAATGTGTTTCTGTTTATTAAACAAACTGAATCATTTTGATAAGATTTGGTTTCCCCTTCTCCATTATCTTGACTGTATAGGTTGAGTAATTGTGTGGCGCTGACCGCCCAATTAGCGTGGCATGATATATGTTCCTAGGGTGGGGAAGGTGGTATAACTTGAGTTGTTCTGTTTTGTTTTTGCCCTTTTTTTAAATAATTTTTTTATCATATCTCCCATTAATCTGGAATCATGAGAGTTATGCAATAATGACTGTTGAATTGACTAGATTCTTCAATAAAAAAGATTTAAACAACATATTTATTTAATTAAATAACAGCCTTTTGCGGTTTAATAATCACTTTGAGTCATGTAGCAACTAGCTTTTCAGGATTGACCATCATAACGACAAAGAAACACTTCAAAATAAAAGCTCAATTTAAATAATAAAAAAAATGATGACAGAAATATATCACTACCGTAGTGTTATGAATGTTCACTATAATACTACTACTTACTATAATAAATCAACAGTAATTGTGTATTACATTTAAGCAATATCTCAGAAATATGATGCTATGCAGCACTTTATTTGACAAAATATAACTTCAATTATTTATTTCGTATTGTGGTGTTAGGTTCTGTATGTAAAAGCACTTAATTTGAAAAAATACAATATTATGTTGAAAATGTAATTGTTATATTTACATTTGATTAAAGTTTTAATTAATTCATTCATTTAAACACCATTTTGATAAAATAAAAAAAAACTGTTGATATGGAATTCAGAAAAAAAAAGAAAGGAAAAAAAAACAGGTATCGGACATGGTATTGACAAGTACCAAAATGGAAATAACGGTACTCGTAGCAATCTTAAAAAAATTAATAAAATTGTATCGGGACATCCCTGTAAAAAACAAACCATAACAAAGCACTGCGTCTCTTAAACTGTCTCCTTCAAGGTCTCTAATGTAATTCCTAATGTGAAGAAATGTGTTACATTCTTCTGATTGAAGTGTGATGCTATAAAGTACATTTTTAGAGCTTTGTTGTTTTTGCTTTCTGGTGCTGTAGTTTCACACCCCTGTTGCTTCACCTCAGATTGCCTCGCGTGCTAAATAAAGGCTCTGTGAAGCGTTTTTTCCCAATTATTTAGCCCTCTAGCAAATTTTGTCGATGTTTCAGCCCTTTGTTAATGTCTGAAACAGCATGCCTTAGGATAGCTTGTTTGCTAACATAGACTTTTATTTTATCTGCAGATATCTGCTTGAAAGAGGTGACCTCAATAGCAGACAGCCTTTATAATATCCAGCTGCTAAAAGAGTTTGCCAATGAGTACCTTAACAAAAGCTTCTATTTGACTTTGGAGGACATGTTATATGCACCTCCTGTGCTCAAGGTAAGCTGTTCAGTCATGTATTATAAATCTCATCATTATCAGGTTCATTTGTATCCATATGTTACTGTTCTTGATTTTCCCACTGTTCAAATCTTCCTGCAGCTCAATGTCATGGTGTTTATAGCAGAGCTCTTTTGGTGGTTTGAGATCGTCAAACCGGAATTTGTCCAGCCAAGGGATGTTCAGGAATTTAAAGATGGTGAGAAATGTTTTTGCTGTCTTTTTGTTATAGTATTGACCAGGTATTGTTTAACTGATAAGATCTGGGTTAATAATTTCACAATAAGGTTCTATACATTTAACATTTAAAAAATAAAACTATCATGCATTAAATAAGTGCATGCATTTAATCTTGGCTAATGTTAATTTATAAATAAATATCTGATCAAACTAAATAAATAATTAACATTAACCAAAATTGATAAATGGTTTAAAAGTATTCTTAATTGTCAGTTCAGTTAGTTTACTATTATTCTAATAATGTAAACATATACAACCTTGTAAAGCATTACCAGATCTGAGTTCTTCAACCAGGTAATGTTAAATTTGCAAGAAGCCTCAACCATATTTAGGCAGTTGTATTAAAAATTAGTTAATAATTTATACTCTAATTACAGCACAAGCAATGTCTCAGCCCAAGAGTGCCAGGCTGACTGTGCCCATCTCTAATGCCACGAAACGGAGCTTCCTGGTGTCTCCTGGTGTGTCTGATCCAGCAGTTTCTGTCCAGAACAGCCCGGAAGTTTGTAACAGGTACTTCCTGCACCCTGAAGATTCTGAGCCTCTGTAAGTGCTTCATGGTTATGTCTCTTTAAGTGGAAAACCATTCGTCTTTGTGGCTTTGAATGCAATTGACAGGAATTTTATCAAATTGTGTTGGCAATCAGATTCATTATATGCAGTGGCCCCATAAAGTATTTGGACACTTATGTCACACTTAATGCCTGAGTGACGTTGCATAAAATAACACAATATCAAAGCATATATATATATATATATATATATATATATATATATATTATTTTTTTTATTTTTTTTTTTTCATGCAAAGCATTATACAAAAAAGGTTCCTAATTTGGAAAATTAAACGATAGATAAAGTTTTAGCATAATTTGTTTGCTGGTTACACTTGATTTAATATTTTGTATCTAATGCAGTTGAGTGGTTTAAGTGTACTTTTGGGGGCAAATGTATTATAATCAGACATTGAAAAGCTCATATGCTTTCTCAAAAATATTACATATACTTGCTCAGTTTTTATCACCCATCTCTTAATTTGTCATCCATAAGACTTGTCTGTTTGTACATGTGCATTTTTTTTTGGAAATTATTAGATTATTCTCTCTGCAAAGTAAGTAAACATACAACAGAGACAAAAGCAGTAACAAATAACAATGATTATGTTCTGCTCTGCAGCTTTTTGACTCCAAAAAGGCCTTAGCATGACTGTGATTCACTTGTCGTATCATCTCATACATGTTTTGTATGCCTTTACATGTTGTATTTGTGTCTTTTCCACACAATCAGACAAAACTGCACTGGTTTGGTTAATTTAATAAAGTAATGGGTGATGTGAAAGATTCACTTTGCTTAATCTTTTTTCACATGCAATGATAAACGAACTACTCTGATTTAAAAGACAATTCAGCATCATGCTTATGCCATGAACACTGCTCTATGATTGTAGCATTCAAAAAGTTTTAGGTTAAAAAATCTGTAATTTTATTGTGCTAAACAGAGCAGTGCTGCTCTTCTATATTTTTCCAACCACATGGATAATGCTCCGTGTCAGTTACGATTAGATTTTGCCTGGATTGACCTCCAGGGCCCTGGAGATCATTTGTCCTATTTTGGTGTGCTGGTGGATTGCCAACCATACCCTCTGTTTGCTTTTTCAGTAATAAGGGGAGTTCCAGTTTTAGCCCGTCTCATCCACTCCTGCCTCTGAGGCAAAGACAGAAGAAGGTTCAGTCAGGAGAGGAAAGCACAGGTAATGTACCAAGATTCTGCTGTCATTAGTATTAAAAATTCAAAATAACCAAATATAGTAATTTCTGCATTTTCATGTGACAGCTCCTGTTGTCTGAGACCATGAGTTGGGTGAATTTAATGAAACTTCATGACCACGTCATATTTAATACTAAAATCAAAAATAAGAAATTATACTGTGTTTATTGAATATGAGGCCTATTTTTTGCATTGTGAGTTTATTTGTATGATAATAAAAATGTTCCATTCTAACTATTAATAGTTTTATTAATAATGAGAATCACCATTGAGTCTAATGAGAATTACTATAAGTAAAGTGTCTGCATTATGGTAATGAGATGTATAAATGTCATAAAATTATGTCACAATGCATAAAATGATAATAGTGCTTCAATAAGTTTCATACAAATAAATTATAAGTTCTTATTTATTTATTTTTTATTTGGGGGTAAAATATGTGACCCGGATGCATTTTCATTAGATTCACCCAGTTAGAAGTGATGTATTAAGCCTGCACTGACCTTTTTTGTAATTCAGTTAGTGTGACTACCATTAGAAACAGGTAATCAAATTCTCTGTAATGCACTTTTCTTTACAGCCTGTAGAAATCGCTCCAATTCTTTGACACAAGAAGGCCACTCGAGAGGATCTGTTGCTTGGTCAGATAAAAGGCAGAGGTACAACACCAATAATAAATGTGAACACACACAAAAAAAACATTTGGTTCAAATATTTAGCTTTGTTATCCTATTCGAAATTAAAATGAATATTTGTTTGGTAATGTTTCTGTAATCAGGCCACTGTCTCAGCTGAATCGGTATGTTCTCATGGACAGTGATGCAGACTTGGCCTTGGGTGACAGCGTTAGTTTGACCTGCTCTATTAGTGAGGACAGCCTGGCCTCCACTGTCACACCCAAACACCAGAGCCATCCAAATCAGAGCACTGCTAGATGGGTCAATGGCCATGGTCTGCTGGGCAACGTTAATATGGATGAGGAGGATGAGCTGGTAACCATTGCCAGGGCAGATTCATCTAAGAATGACATCACCCTGTCAAACTCTGAGGACGCACAGTGCAAAAGTGCTACCCCTGGTGCTAAAACGGGCACTTGGGGAAGGCAGGAGGAAGCATCCTCTGAATCCCGAACAGACAGTTACTACCTGGAACCTCTGATGCCTGCAGTTCTCAGACCAGCTAAAGAGAAGTCCAGATGCCTGAATAAGGAAGAAGAGTCTGGAGAGGGACCGCAGAGAGGGTCAGCACGGAGAGCTGCGGGAGGAGATAACCTCAATTCGTCTTCCAGAAGGAGACCCCCACACACCCTTAACCGGACCTTCACTCCCAACACCAGTTGTGAGTTTGAGTCAACTATTGAGCCCAAATCTAGTGAATTTGTGCCTCCAGCCCTTGCGCAGACACAAGCTTTCAGACCATTGGCGACGAGTAGTGTTGAGCCGTCTTCTGCTGAGCGGTCACCTGGATTTTACCTTCATTCATCTGTACCTGAGGAAAAGAGGTCTGTCCAAGCTTGGGATTTACAGCCAGGATCTGACATAGAGACGGTGGAGACAATTGAAGAACAGGATGCAGAGCTTACTAAAGAGCTCCATCCAAACAAGAAACTATTCTATGAGGAGGATGAAGAGTCTGTCAAACTACGAGAGGACATTAATGTAAAAGAACATGAGGAAAAGGATGGTGTAAGCAGGTGTTCGAGCCCAGGTCAGCAGTCCCAGGTCAGTAGCGTTGCCAGTGGTAGCATACGTATGACCAGTTTTGCAGAGCGAAAGATGCAAAAGTTTGGTAGCAACCAAGACATCCGATCCAGCACCAGCAGTTCACAGCGGACAACACCAGATGGCTCGGAGAGTTGCCCCTTTTCTTTTACTTCCTGGAGAATTAAGAGAGACCAGAGTCCCAATCAACAGAACAAGGAGAGTGTCAACATGTTGGCCTCTGAACTTGTCCAACTCCATATGCAGCTTGAAGAAAAGCGACGTACAATTGAAAGCCAAAAGAAAAAGATGGAGATCTTGACAGCCAGGCAAAGGCTTAAGCTTGGGAAAGCTGCCTTTCTGCAAATAGTGAAGAAAGGGAAGAGTGACACTCTCCCTCTGCCTACAAAATCTGAGTACTACTTGAAAGATGGCCAAAAACTCAATCAAGAGAAAGAGAAGTCATCAAAAGAAGACTCCTGTGTCAGTGCTTTGAGAGATGGGGCAAAAGAGTTTAAAGAGCCAGAGAAGACTTCTATTGAGTGGGCAAGTGGGGGCACTATGTCCCCTAGTGCCTTAGATATGGACGAGGAGATGGATCTAAATGAGTGCAATCGCTCCATTGAGTTGCTGAACGAGGCCATAGGTAGCATTCAGCAGCAGATGATGCAACTTTCACTCCAGCAGGAACTGCTTATGAAGCAGAATCTCCAGTCCCCAACAGGCACTGCTCCACCACCAAGTAGTGACCAAAGTAATGCATATGAACCCAGAGTCAGAGCTTCAATACATTACGTTGAGCCAAGTGGCAGCCCTATGGTGCGAAAGCCACCCAAACTGAGTTCAGCACGATCCCGTTCCAAACCTTCTGAGCTATTATTAGTTAAGGAACAAGGCAAAGGGCAGAAGAGCTCCACTCCTACACCTACTGATTGCCAGGCCTGGCCTAATGAAGGGAGCAGAACCCCTAAAGCAGAGCCTGAGGACTTTGTGCAAAACTCTGTAAGATTGGACGCACTCAACAAGGACAAAGGGAATCATAATATCACTTCATTCCACCTTAACGATGAAGCTAATTTGAGGACGGTGTCAAGGGAACCAAGTTCAGCAGCCCTGGGTGTCACTTTTGATGAATCTATAACTTGTACCTTACGGGACCCTGAAACTACATTTGAAGATGGGCCAGGGAAGGATAATGTCTCCTCAGAAGATATTTCTGGAGGACCGGTCAATCTTGTTGAAGTAGACCTGTCTGACTTGGCTGCTAACCCAGATGATGAAAGTTTCAATGTATTGGATGTCACCAGTGATGGAGCTGATGGGGAAAAGAAATCTGGCATGGGCTTCTTTTTCAAGGTAATGTGGGCGCAATTGAAAAGATTAGATTAGAAATGCTTTTATTTCTCAGAAAAATGGATTGTAATGTTCTGGCAACCACCAGTTTTTATTTTATTTAAAGTTGAAGTCAGAAGTTTACATGCACCTTAGCCAAATACATTTAAACTCAATTGCTGACATTTGATCGTAGAAAACATTCCCTGTCTTAGGTCAGTTAGGATCAATACTTTAGAATAATAGTAGAGAATGATTTAAATCAGCTTTTATTTCTTTCATCACATTCCCATTGGGTCAGAATTTTACATAAATTGTTTAACTTGTGCCAAACTTTTTGGGCAGCCTTCCAGAAGCTTCTCACAATAAATTGCTGGAATTTTGGCCTTTTTTTTCAAGCAGAACTGGTGTAACTGAGTCAGGTTTGTAGGCCTCCTTGCTCACATACACTTTTTCAGTTCTGCCCACAAATTTTCTTTTGGATTGAGGTCAGGGCTTTGTGATGGCCATTCCAATACCTTGACTTTGTTGTCCTGAAGCCATTTTGCCACAACTTTGGAGGTGTGCTTGGGGTCATTGTCCATTTGAAAGACCCATTTCTGACTGAGCTTTAACTTCCTGGCTGATTTCTTGAGAACCCCCATAACATGATGCTGCCACCCCCATGCTTCATTTTTGAAATGGTGTTCTCCGGCTTGCAAGCCTCAGCCTTTTTCCTCCAAAAATTATGATGGTCATTATGGCCAAACAGTTCCGTATTTGTTTCATCAAACCAAAGGACATTTCTCCAAAAAGTAAGATCTTTGTCCCCATGTGCACTTGCAAACTGTAGTCTGGCTTTTTTTTATGGCAGTTTTGGAGCAGTGGCTTCTTCCTTGCTTAGCAGCCTTTCAGGTTATTTCGATATAGGACTTGTTTTACTGTGGATATAGATACTTGTCTACGTGGTTCCTCCAACATCTTCATAAGGCCCTTTGCTGCTGTTCTGGGATTGATTTGTACTTTTTGCACCAAATAAGGTTCATCTCTAGGAGACCGAATGTGTCTCCTTCCTGAGCTGTACGATGGCTGCATGGTCCCATGGTTTTTATACTTGCATACTTGCTATTGTTTGTACAGATGAACATGTTACCTTCAGGTGTTTGGAAATTGCTCCCAAGGATGAACCAGACTTGCGGAGGTCCACAATTTGTTTTCTGAGGTCTTAGAGAGATGGGGGTTGTTAGGTTACCAATGGGGGGCGTTTATCAGTCATATTTATCAAAGTTATCGTCAAATTCCTGTTTGCATTAAAATGTTTATCTAGACTCCATTATACAGGTTGGTATGCATTTGTACCATGGATCATCTGATTCTGAATTCTAGCGGCGTATCTGGTTCAGCAGCGTCAAATAGACAGGAAAAGTCACAGCCTCCACTAATGCACCTGTATGGCTCTGTAGATGGATGCGGCTCAATGGAAAGAGCCGCTTGAGTTTTTACTCACAGACCGGTTTCGAGCTCTTAAATGCACACCTCTGATCATTGCAGTGCTGTGAGAATCAGTGCGAAGCATGGCACGAGACCCAGAAACCATTTGAATTTGGCACAGAATTCTTCATGACCACCCTTGAATTTACTATAGTAACACTAACTGTACTTCAGGCAGAAATAGACTGAGAAATATCAGTACTTCAGCTCTTAAATTTGTCATACGCTACAATATGGGAGTGAGGGAATATAATACATGTTTGTTACAACATTTAAATGTTTATAGTAAGTAAAATGTATTTCTAAAGCACACTCAAACACAGCAAAGCTGACTGAAGTGCTGTACAGATGAACCTACAATACAATAAAATAAAACAGACACGTTTAAAAAAAAAAAATACAAATTATATTTCTATATTTATATTTTGTATTTATTGTTTTACATGTGTTTAGATTAGGCTTACTGTTTGTAATTACAACAATGCCATAATATGTTTTATAGAAATCAGGTTACATCTACCCACGGTAGTGAAGAAAATCCATGCTTCCTTGTGCTTACTCTGGTCTTGTTACAAATACCATTGTTGAAACTATCAAAATAAATACATTTACATTTTCATAAGCACAAATGCAAAATACACTTTTTTTTAATGAAATAGAAGTGCGTAAATCCTGAAAAATAGGCTAAAATGTTTTTGTTTGTGTAAGAAAATATAATTGATTTTGTTTGCCCTCAGAAATTCCAAGAGATTGCTCATTTGAAGCAATAGGCACCTGATGAAAGGAGTTAGAATAATTTAGTCACATTAATTAGGTGTTAACATTTTACTTTTTATAGATATTCTAGATAACCTTACTGTTGTTGATACCAGTAAATTTACATCTACATGTAACTGAAAATCAATGCTGTAATGTAGAATGAGCATTTCAGAGGGACAAAATATGCTATATTATTGGTCTATTATTGGTTTTCACTTATTTTTGAAATATAATAACAATGCCACTTTTATTATTAGTTTCTGTCTTTGCATTTTCATTTTATAGGCCCCAGATATAGCCCTCCATCTGCTTTAATTTAAGAAATGCAAGGTTTGGTCTCACATTCATGATGCGTAAGCCTGCTAACAATTAATATTTGTATTAATTTATTATACAAACTCACAAAATTAGGTTTGTAGAAGAGACATGTGCTTTTCTAAGTAATTACAGTTTTCACCTGGCAAAAAAGAATGTAAATTTGAAAGTGGGGTGTTACTCACTATGCTTAGAACTGATGATGGATATGCATTTACTGAGTCTTGGGTAAGTAAGCAACCACCCAGCACCCTGTCAACACATTAATCTCATGCTGAGAACCACTCAGGACAATTTAGCAACTGCATAACACAGCTATGGCAACCACTCACAACACCCTAGCATTGTGGCGGCAAGTTTTAAATGCTGCAACTACCACTCACATTTCCTTTAGAAAATGTAAAAAAAAATGTTTTACTCATATTAATTTAATTTATAATTTTTCTACTACTTTATATTGATATGTCTGCAGGATGAGCAAAAAGCTGAGGATGAATTGGCCAAAAAGCGAGCAGCATTTCTGCTGAAACAACAAAAGAAGGCAGAGGAGGCTCGGCTCCGCAAACAACATCTGGAGGCTGAAAGTGAGCAGAAGAGAGATGAGACCAGGTATTTGACAAACTCAGAAGTTTCTTCCACCAGAGATATAGATATGATCAAGAGATGCTCCCCATTGCCCTTGAATTTTGAGAGCCTTCTTTGAGCCTCTATTCTTTCCCAATTCTAGACGGAAAGCTGAAGAGGAAAGAATGAGAAAAGAAGAGGAGAAAGCCAGGAGAGAGTTGATAAAGCAGGAATATCTTAGACGAAAACAGCAGGAGATGTTTGAGGAGCAAGAACAGCCCAGGCCTAAGATCACCAAGCCCAAAAAGCTAAGGCCAAAGTCTGTGCTGAAGGAGGAGCCCTCAATTGACACACTTCCCAAGTGCCCTGCTGCCAGTTAGTGTTTCAACTGTGTCTTCTGTGAATTAATTATTGCTGAATTTAAAGGAGTAATGCAGGACACACACAACATTCACCTTTGAAACAGCAAATGCAGATGGCTAACAGCTACAGTGTCTACAAAGGCACTTAAACCAAACTTAAGTAATAACTACACTACCGTTCAAAAGTTTGGGGTCACCCAAACAATTTTGTGTTTTCCTGAAAAGTCACACTTATTCACCACCATACGTTGTGAAATGAATAGAAAATAGAGTCAAGACATTGACAAGGTTAGAAATAATGATTTGTATTTGAAATAAGATTTTTTTTACATCAAACTTTGCTTTCGTCAAAGAATCCTCCATTTGCAGCAATTACAGCATTGCAGACCTTTGGCATTCTAGCTGTTAATTTGTTGAGGTAATCTGGAGAAATTGCACCCCACGCTTCCAGAAGCAGCTCCCACAAGTTGGATTGGTTGGATGGGCACTTCTTGCGTACCATACGGTCAAGCTGCTCCCACAACAGCTCAATGGGGTTCAGATCTGGTGACTGCGCTGGCCACTCCATTACCGATAGAATACCAGCTGCCTGCTTCTGCTCTAAATAGTTCTTGCACAATTTGGAGGTGTGTTTAGGGTCATTGTCCTGTTGTAGGATGAAATTGGCTCCAATCAAGCGCTGTCCACTGGGTATGGCATGGCGTTGCAAAATGGAGTGATAGCCTTCCTTATTCAGAATCCCTTTTACCCTGTACAAATCTCCCACCTTACCAGCACCAAAGCAACCCCAGACCATTATATTACCTCCACCATGCTTAACAGATGGCGTCAGGCATTCTTCCAGCATCTTTTCATTTGTTCTGCGTCTCACAAACGTTCTTCTTTGTGATCCAAACACCTCAAACTTGGATTCATCTGTCCACAACACTTTTTTCCAGTCTTCCTCTGTCCAATGTCTGTGTTCTTTTGCCCATCTTAATCTTTTTCTTTTATTGGCCAGTCTCAGATATGGCTTTTTCTTTGCCACTCTGCCCTGAAGCCCAGAATCCCGCAGCCGCCTCTTCACTGTACATGTTGACACTGGTGTTTTGCGGGTACTATTTAATGAAGATGCCAGTTGGGGACCTGTGAGGCGTCTGTTTCTCAAACTAGAGACTCTAATGTACTTATCTTCTTGCTCAGTTGTGCAACGCGGCCTCCCACTTCTTTTTCTACTCTGGTTAGAGCCTGTTTGTGCTGTCCTCTGAAGGGAGTAGTACACACCGTTGTAGGAAATCTTCAATTTCTTAGCAATGTCTCGCATGGAATAGCCTTCATTTCTAAGGACAAGAATAGACTGTCGAGTTTCAGATGAAAGTTCTCTTTTTCTGGCCATTTTGAGCGTTTAATTGACCCCACAAATGTGATGCTCCAGAAACTCAATCTGCTCAAAGGAAGGTCAGTTTTGTAGCTTCTGTAACGACCTAAACTGTTTTCAGATGTGTGAACATGATTGCACAAGGGTTTTCTAATCATCAATTAGCCTTCTGAGCCAATGAGCAAACACATTGTACCATTAGAACACTGGAGTGATAGTTGCTGGAAATGGGCCTCTATACACCTATGTACATATTGCACCAAAAACCAGACATTTGCAGCTAGAATAGTCATTTACCACATTAGCAATGTATAGAGTGTATTTCTTCAAAGTTAAGACTAGTTTAAAGTTGTCTTCATTGAAAAGTACAGTGCTTTTCCTTCAAAAATAAGGACATTTCAATGTGACCCCAAACTTTTGAACGGTAGTGTATATAGTCCTATAATGGGATTTTATGAAATAATACTTATGAAATGTTAGCACTACTGAGGCAAAATTGGCCTTACATTTTAAATGCAATTTTGTTGCTTTAATTGGCATTTTTTCCCCACAACTTATGTTCATTCTGTGATCCTCACTAGATGAGAACCTCATCAGTGCCCAGTCTGGCTCGAGTCTGTCACTGGCCTCTGTAGCCACCACTGATCCAGACAGTGTCAACTCAGGAGGGGCGGGATCTCAACGGTAAGTCCCTTTCACTGTCAGGGTGTGTGCAGGTGGTTGTATGTGTGCATTTAATCGATTTCTCTAACAGAATCAATTGACTATTCAGACTGTGAACTCCAAAGGTGTCACTTCACTTATTTGTCGCTGCTTGTTCTTTCCATGAACAGAGGGGATTCAGTAGATTCATTTCCAGGCCTCAGTCGCAATTCCAGTCGGACTACAGAGAGAGACTGGGACAACGGTTCCACTGCGTCTTCTATTACATCAACATCAATGGCTGAATATACGGGTGAGTTCTTTCACGTTTCATTCTGTAGGAAGGATTTAAACCTGTAAACTAATTTAGTTACCCTGTTTAAGATTTCTCCGCACCAGGACAACATCTTGTGTTAAAAAAGCAACCTGCTGATATTATATCGACCATGTATGAGTTGATATGTTTGTCAGTGTGTACGGATATATAAAAGCACACATCAATTCTTGTCTTGGCAGACAGTATTGGATATCTTTGTGGGGTTTTGAGAGTTCAGGCTTAAAGGTAAATTTCTGTTGTTTATTGACCACTAATGCTTTTACAGTGGAAATATGTGCTTCCTAAGAATTAAATGAATATTCCGGGTTCATTACAAGTTAAGCTCAATTTGCAGCGTTTTGGCAAAATATTAATTACTACAAAAACTATTTGAACTGCTGTCACACTAGTTTTTAAATTACTTTTCATTTTTTCATTTTTGTTAGTTTTCTCTGTTAGTTTTAGTTTAGCTTTAGTTTTTTGTTTTCTTTTTTCAGTATATTTTGTTTTTTATTTTTGTTTAAAGTTAATGAGTGAACTGATATCATTTATATGTGGTTAACAATGTTGAATTTCTCAGGGCCATCTAATGTTATCGCTGTGTTCAGAACTCAAGTTCATGGACTAATAAACGGACACAGCACATCGAATATAGAATAACAGAACATGGGTGTCTTGAGATGCTTTTTAAAGGTAGAATTGCTTTTAAAAACAAAACAATGTCTTAAAATCGCAGTGCACCTGCATGAAATGCGTTTATGATGTCTATCTAGCACGTTTATAGAAAAAGACGGACGCAAAAGCACATTCAGAGTGAATGGCCCCTAAGGTGGAGGCCTTTGGCTGTTATGTCTTGCTCTCTTATCAGCTTCTTTAATGCATTTTGAAACACTTTGTCTGGTTGAAAGGAGTTCATATTTGAAAAGTGCGTCAAGAACCGGTGTTCTGTTTCATTTTGTTGTGCTCCATCGAGTGCACTGCCTCACTGGGCTCAGATACATGCTGTTACCGAGGTGAGGTACAGTCTAAGCTGCACCATACGTTGCTTCGCTAGTTCACCTGAAACCCACTACTGTTTTGGAATATTATCTACTTACATAAAATTGTAATTAATGAAAAACACTGAAGTATTGCTGGTATTACCAAGATTGAGTCCGTGGTAGTACCGTGGCCTCGATATAGGCTACCATACAGCACAAGTAAACCTAGAACTGTCTGTTGAACCGTTTCTAATTATTTATTTAATTTTTGAGAATATAAATTGGCTAATCTTCTGATATCGTCATTTTATGCACTTAAAATTGAATACACTTTTTTTCCTTTTTCTTTTTTTATAGCCAGGTATTTTCATTGCAATAATCAAGAGCTATGACACGTGCTGGCTTACATTGATTTGTTGTGCCCTCTTGTGAACTTGGGCGACAATGATGGTTTAAAAATCTGATGCACATACTGTTGCGAGGATGCTCGTCCCTCAAGCGTGCACGCTTAATGCAGCTAGATTATAACGTGATGCTTGTGATTTATTGAATAATATATGTCACTGTGCATTTATTATCATGAAGAAAATTAGCAAAACGCAGCTTTATTAATAAGAGTTTTTTTTTCAAATACATTTTTGATTTGTTTTTGCTTTGGCTTGATTTCCAATATAAATATCAAAAACATATTTAAAACCGTGTACATTTTCTTTAGCAGCTATACTGCAGAAGAAAAAATTGTTATCTAAGAATGTTGAATATAATTTTAAAAATACAAATATTTTAAAATATCTAAAAATACTTGAAAAAAAAGATGCATTCACCTGAGAAGCAGCATATAAGATATTTAGACTTGCTTTTAGAGAATTGATCTTGAATATAAGTGTATTTTGTCTTTACTGCACTCGCAGAAGTATATGTACAAAATACACTTACTGTATATTTAAGATACATTCTCTTAAAGCACGTCTAAATATCTTATATGTTGCTTCTCAAGTAAATTTATCTTGTTTTAAGGATTTTAAATGGAAAACAAGACAAAAACACTTGATAACAATAGTTTTTTTTACTTTAAATCAGTGAATGTCATTTAGAGGTATGTTTAAAAGATGACATTGTCCTCTTGATCGATTAAGCATGTTTAATACAACCTTTTAAGTCGGGGTAATCGGTAATCGGTAAAGAGCTAATGATTCATCGTCGCAATAATCGCCAAATAGTTGAATAATTGTTCTAATAATCATTAGATTAATCGATTATCAAAATAATTGTTAGGTGCAGCCTTATTGTGGAGCAGTTTTCACTTTGTGTGGATAGAAAAATTAGTTTCTGCAGGAAACATGTGAATTCACCATAAGACTGTTCTGGATAATTCAAAATAGATTCTATCATAGATTTTCATGTATTTTTGTGATAATACAGTGAAAATCATGAGACCATTGTCTTTAGTCCTCTCCTTCTTCATTGACTATTTATTATTTTTGATAATTTATTTTGATATTTTTGTCTCTGTAGGACCTAAGCTTTTCAAGGAGCCAAGTGCAAAATCCAACAAGCCGATAATCCACAACGCCATCGCTCATTGCTGCTTGGCAGGGAAAGTAAATGAACCACAGAAGAACTCCATTCTTGAGGTTTGTGACCAGTTTGCCAGCTTTTTTAATTACATATAACAACGAAATCTTGTTATTATTGTAGAAAAAGTCTTTAAAAAATCATTGCCTCCTTTGTTTTTCCTGTAGGAGCTGGAGAAGTGTGAATCCAACCACTTGATGATTTTGTTCCGTGACAGCGGCTGCATGTTCAGAGCCCTTTACTCCTACTTCCCAGACACTGAGGAGATCCACAAGCTCACCGGTACAGGGCCCAAGAGCATCACTAAGAAGATGATCGACAAACTCTATAAGTACAGCTCGGACCGCAAGCAGTTTACTGCAATCCCTGCCAAGACTGTGTCTGTCAGTGTAGACGCGCTAACTATCCATAACAACCTGTGGCAAGCCAAAAGACCCCCAGTGCCAAAGAAGAGTGGAAAGTGAATTCAGGTGGCACTTGTGAGTTCTGAGTACAGTGAACACAAAAAACCTTGCAATGAAACCTACTTCCATCAGACTGGTGATCGAAGAGACTGTCTGTACAAGCAGAAAATTAAGTTGAATGTGTTTTGGGATGAAGTAGTTCTTTACCCCACAATCTGTGGTATTTTTACTTGATTCATTTTTGTTTACTTGGAAGTATTTATTGGTTAGACACTGATTTAGCCGAAGAGCTTCCCCTGATTGTTTTGTTTTGTTTTTTAGTGAGGGATACTCATTTTTTTCCTCTTACTGTCTTAAAAAATGTCTGCTGCCTCCTGAGGACTGCCAGAACTCAAAAAAATATAGCTGACTTGCCTCCAAACTTTTTGGGGGTTTTTGCCTCCGAAACATGCTGCTCTGAACTGTCTTTGTTGTCACTGGGACAATCCCTAGTATGCGTGCTTTTGGCCTTCATGCGTACATCTATTTATTCAGTGCTTTAAAAATAGCAAATCAGCTGTAACCCAGTTTTTGAAACATTGGTGATCTTTAATAGGTAATCAAACATACCTTGATTCATGTCATATGCAGTTCTCTTCTGTTCTGCTGTTAACAGTAGTGACCTCTGGACAGTCTGTACTATGGTGCACTTGCAATCATGTTTTAGTGCTTTTTATAATCATGCATTGTATCCATGTTGATGATGGCACTGGAGCTTTCTCTCATGCAGAACAGCAGCATGCTCTGTTATGAAGAGTGTCGCTGTAAATTATTTGAATGACAGTATTTAATATATTCATAATCGGTTACTTCATTTGCAGTCGCTGTCTAATTATTTACCAAGGTTGAAAACATTCCTCAAGTGAAAGAAGTGTCAACACTGCCAACATTCTTGTTTCTACGTGCTCCATAACACTCACAGAAGCCTCGCGTTTGATGTCAAGATCAATTCAGCATTGCACATGCACTTTTATTATTTTGCTCATTAAGGTGTTTAACCTGGGGGTAGAAATTTGTAAGGGCTTTACTAATCCATTTAGCTCGTAATTTTGTTGAAGGTTCATTGTTAAAAGGGTGAAGGTACTCTGTTACACTGACAAAAATCTTTTAGCAAGCACTATTAACACTGAATAGAGCAAACTAACAGTCCCTAAATAGCTATTAAACTACTGTTTCCAAATAATAGATTTTTAGTCTAAGTTGCTGCATTTTGTTTAATTTTAAATGGTAGTTTTGTATATGATGTGTGTTTTTATATTAACTAAATGATTGTATTGCTGTTGGTCACTTTTTTTTTCTTTTTTTTTTCTACTACATATTCTTGGTCATTTTTGCTTATTTTACCATACCATTATTTATTTTTAATAAGATTGAGAATTAATAAATATTTCAAGTCAATAAATTCATTCTCATTTTTCTGTTTCATTTGTTTCTCATCTCTTTTCCACTAAGTTTTATAACGTACCACTTTTATTATGCGAGCTTTGGAAGGGTCATTCTGAAATTGCATTGCCATTTATTTTTAAATGCCAAACTCGTACATTCAACCAACAGTTGCTATATCTTCTACTCCAAAAAAGGGTCACACAAATTTATTTGCTGGTATGCGGTTTTGTCAGTGGTGTTCCACCTAATAAAATTGAATAAGAAGCAGTAACACCACTGGCAAACAATATGATTCATTTGTGTTGTTTTTTATGATGGATATTTTTCACCAAAAATATGACCTTTATTAACTGAAATGTTTGGTCAGTGCTGATCCCTTCATCACACATGACCTTTGGCGTAATGAAGACCTGAAGTGTTTCCCTTTGAAGTATTTGGTGTTTATATTTTGCGGTAACACCACTGACATTAATAGCAACTGTTTTTATGTAAATGATTACATATTTTATTGACTATTTTTGTATTTAATTGATGTCATTTGATTTTTTTTATACTTTTTAAATTTTTAAATGTCTCTGCTTTCATTGTTAATATTATTCTTTTTATACTACACCAATTTAAAAGTGTTTAAAAACATTTGGTTTTATATTGTGTACATTGCCGACTTTATCTGAAAGTGAGCGACCAAGTACTGTACAAAATTGAATTTTTTCAAAGCTAAATTTTCAATTAATAGCATTTAATGGTGGGGACCTGTTATTAGACATGTCTAGCATGTTCCATTTTCTGAATATTTAATTACTGCTAGTCTCGTAATGGCATCCCAACATCGCCCAACTGGAACACCACAGGCCATTCCTCACCTGTATCCTTGACAGTCCACTCTAGACACATTTGTATCCAGGTAACTGGCAGTTTATCCTCAGCGGGTGGCTCTACAGTTCAAGTATTCAGTGTATAGATGGTCATTAGATTAGGAACTTTGAAGACGCAGATATTTGGTGTTTTTCAGTATGCATGGTAAGTGTTATTTTGATTTGATGTTAGACTCACAATCAACTAAATTATGTTAAATTACATTATTACTTTTTGTTTTTGTAAATTTTTTGTTTCCAACCTAGCTCTACATATATTTGTTGTGCTCCAGTGCATACATGTGGCATGGTTTCAGTCCTGTATATATACATACACTGACTATGTTTGCAAGGAGATACCGAGAGGTAGGATCTGATTATAAAGTTTCTTTGATGTTCATAAAAATTGTGTGCTTGTCGCATGTAATAGAATGCAAGTAGTTCATATAATATTTAATTAAATCTATCTTTGCTGCAAATGTATATTTGTATTTAAGCTAACTTTATAAAAAAAATACATAATTAATAGGTGAAACTGAAATATGTGCTATATTTCATGGTGGATAATTTTACTACAGTTAACCTTTTTTTTTTTTTTTTTTAGCTATAAAAGGAAAGTTCTGGATTCGATACAAGTTATGCTCTATCAACAGATTATGTGGCATAATGTCGAGTTTCAATTTGTAGAACTTTCTCAGTTTTGAAATTGTGCACTCACAATGGAAGTCTTTGTGACGAGGCATTCCTGAGGGGTAAAAAGCATTGTGTATTGTATCACTAGAAAATTATTTTAATTTTTTTGGGTCGGTAAAGCACTTTTTATTCTTCTATGCAAATATGTTATTTGAACTGTGCAGTTGTTTAAATGGTCTTTTTAGCATTAGGGCTACATTTTTGGTGGACGAACTTCTAGTTAAATATTACCAACATAATACCTGTGGATAGTTTTTTTTTTTTTTTTTTTTTTTTTTTTTTTACATATAAACAGTACAATGTGTGAATTTTAGCATGTCTTTGGCTTTACATGATCATGACAGGAGTTGAAAGACTGGATATAGCTTTGCAGAGACAAGGTTGGTAAGTCATTTTATCATATTCATCTCATGTTAACGTGTATAGGGCTCTACTTTCATGAGTGTGCAAACCGCAGCACTATGCGCATTGACCGTGTGCTGTTACTTATCCAGTTTTCTTGCCACCCAAATGAGTGGGTGGGAGTGTTTGCACTACTTGTGGGTGTATGCACGCAAACTATGGGTGCATTGTATCTCAATAAAGTGGTGCAATTTGCTATTTTCCTGACAAATAGGTGATTGCACCTATTTTTAGTAGCAAGTTTTAGTAGCACATCTGTTTTCAGTGCAAAGTCTAAATTCAGTTCCTGCATTTGAGGTTTGGAGATTGAAAATGTTTGGATTTAGTATGATCTTTTTTTACCACTTAGTTATTTTGATTATATTTTCATTTAATTTTCGTTTCATTTTCGTTTCATTTGAATTTAAAAATATTTTTCAATTAATTACATTTTTAAAAATCAAAATCGACCAGAGTTATGTGCGTTCCTATACAATCAATGTTAATGCTAGCCATGATTAGTGTGTCAGTACATTAAAATTATGAATAATACTTACGTTCTCTATAATATTATGGAGAGTAAATCCAAATCTTGACGAGAACCACATTTCCATGCCTATAAAAGGAGCATGTCACTGTCATATAAATATCCTGACATTCAACAAAGTAAATGCACAAAAGAACATAAGTTCATATTTCTTTTCTTCTAATTCATTACATACAGTCCATTTAAACTACCAACTGCTGTCTTTGTTTATATCGCTGGTGCTTGACAGGGAATGGGCTATGTAATAGGATGCAGATGGTGGAATAACTGAAGAGCCTTAGTAATAAAATGCACTTTTCACACACAATTTCGCCAAACCCACTTGTGCCTAAACTTAGTGCATACTTGCATGAAAATACCAAAACTTCATGGCCATGCCTTTATGTGCATAACAAAGCATTTCGCAGCACTTAGCACAAGCACTCTTAAAATAGGGCCCATAATGTTTTAAGTTTTGCTGCTATACTACAAAAACTGTGTATCTTCATCCTGATGCAATGCCTTGCCCCTTAGACCTCCATTGTAAGTAACTGCTGTAAACACAATTTTTGTTGCTACATATTGTGTGCCAAGACAAGATTATATGGCTGTAGTAATTGACAGCACACCACAGATGCTGTCGATAGAGCTTAACTTCCACTGAACCAGTGGCATTCCATTAACAAATTTCTTTCATGTGTCATTTACTTTATCCTAGACTATCCTGCTGGCTTGACCTCTGTGATCCTCTTTGTGAGTTCTTTAGGAGAAATCAACTTGTCCATGTTTAACAGCACAAATCTGACCTCTGTGACCAGTCTTACTATGACACAATCTGGGGTCACAGCAGTGAGACCACAAACATTTGATAAGTTCCAAAACCTCAAAACACTCATTCTGGACAATAATGATCTTTCCCAAGTTTCGTCAAACTGGTTCAGCCCTCATGGTGCCCTTGAGACCCTCAGGTTGTCAAATAATAAAATAACTACATTAGATCATAATTCTTTTTCTGGACTATCAAACCTGCTCACTCTTAACATGTCTCAGAACCACATTAACACAATAACCCCAAGCAGTTTTTTCAGTCTCAGTAAACTTAGGCAGTTAGACCTGTCCAACAATAACCTGAGTCATCTGAGTGTGGATGTGTTTAGTTTGTTTAATGCCACAAAGATCCGTTTGGATGGAAACCCCTGGGACTGCTCCTGCTCTGTAAAGGACTTTGCAAAATATCTGAGAGGTTTCAATACATTTTTATCTCATACTTTTTATCTGATGCAGCAAATGTTTTAGACTGACTCTAGTCTGATTTACTGTGATACAATGATGTATTACTTTCACAATAATTAGCAAATTATCAAAGGCCTTAAAAGGATAGTTCACCCACATGTGAAAATTATGCCATCACTTACCCTCATATCTTTTGTAACGTGTAAGATCTTACTTTTTTCCCCATGGAACACAAAAAGAGTCATTTAGAAGAAAATCTAAGCTGTTCTTTTCTATTCAAAAAAGTGAATGCTTAACTAAGGCTGTCAAGCTCCAAAAAGGACAGAAAAACTGTCCATAAAATTAATCAATGTGACTTGTGCACTATTTTATTTAAGTCTTCACAAACCATGAGATGGCTTAGTGTGAAGAATAGAGGGAATTTTGTGCACGCTTCTGCATGTTCAACCTGGCATGTTCATGATTCCAAGGAAGTTTGAACATCTTCTATGGCTGTATGTTGTAATGGCTTGACAGCCTCCGGCACTATCCTCTTCTTGAATGTAGGGATGGACTGAAACACAATTTGTGTGCCGACTGATAGTGGATTTTGCAGATACGATAATTAAGGTTGTGAAAAAGGCAAATAACAGATTAATCGGCCAGTAGTTTTTAAAATAGATTTATAGAAAATATTTGATAAAAAAATCTTTGAATTTCCTTACTATGACGGGCAGAGACAAAGAGGCTACAAGAGTCCAAAATAAATAAAATCCCAGATACATTTTATTGTTAAACCAAACTCCCAATGCAATTTTCTTTGCATGCCCTTGCTTGGTTGTAGAACCAAGCCGTTCTAACTGTAGAATCCACCAGCACCGGCCACAGAGGAAATTAGAGGAATAATAAAAAAAGACTATTGGCAACCATCAGCATTGATTTCTACAGATAACCTGGATAGTTCCAAAAAGCATCTATCAGCACCGATTAATCGGTAAAACAGATAGATCGTTCTACCTTTTGCCAATATCGATATGTTCTTAACTCACAACTGTGCTGAATGATGACGCTTGTTCCTTTTTAACTGAAGCAGGCTCTGCTTTAGCTTTAACAAACTCAGCATATTCCTTCCTGTGTCGAGCTTTAAAGGAATAGTTCATCCAAAACTGAAAATTCTCTCATTATTCACTTACCCTGATGCCATCTCAGATGTGTATGACTGTCTTTCTTTAGCAGAACACTAATGAAGATTTTTAGAAGATAGAGCTCTGTCAGGTCCTTATACTATTTAGGCAGCAATAAAGTAATCCAAATGACTCCAGTCGATCAATCAATGTCTTCTGAAGCAAATACGTTTGTGTAAAAAAAAAAAAAAAAAAAATCATACGGTTTTCGTACGACATCGATTTGAGGATGACATAATTTTTCATTTTTGGGTAAACTTTCCCCTCAAAAATAAACAAGCTCTTTGCATGTTAAATGACTTTGAATGCATATTAGTGAAAGTCATTATTACATTCAGGTCTGCAGAATGCCTCTCTTCTGGAGAATGCGATTCAGGTATGCTGCAGTGTCCCTCCTGATTTGAGAGGTTTGCCAGTGTGGCAAGTACCAGAGTGTAAAATCCTAACAACCATGAGCCCTGTCACTGCAAGCACAACTACCAAGACCCCTGCCACAGAGAGCCGTCCAACTAAGAGCCCTGGCACTGTGAGTTCTGCCACCGAAGGTCATGGCAGTATAATAAAAACCAAACCTATTCAACTCCCCACTTTAATCATTTTAATTGGTAAGTAGGACTGTTGATTTATTGCCTTATTTTTTTTTCCCCCGAGAGGGGCAACTTTCATGTTGCTTATATTGTCAATGACTAACCTTTAATTTAACCAGTGGTACTGTGTGCCCTGGTACTTGTCATATGTGTCCTTTCAGTACTGTATCATAGGAAACGAGAGAGAAGACATCTACAGACTGTAAAACCTTCTCTGGAGACGACAGAGGGCATGAGGACCAGGGAAATTATGGAAAAGAATAACAGAGAAGAAAACAGAAAAGGAAAATCTGTATTCCCTGTTAAAACAAAGGTGTTACTGAAGACAGGCCAGACATTGGTTGGAGAAGAGAAGATATCACAGATCTACCATATTTATTCTTCAGGAATATATCAAAGCAGAGAACCAATTAAACGGGTCAGGTCAGCAGGGCCAGTTCTCTGCAGGACAGGTGTATTTGCTAAACAGATGGAAACAGAAGTGTATGTTGAAGCTGTGAGCAGTGATGAGTATTACAATGGATGCATGACATCAGATAAACTAAAGGAAAATAAGAGCGCAAATACGGAGGAAGTGTGGAAGGAAATGGTGCACCATGAGGATGGAGAAAAGAGAGCAGTAGAGGAAAATGATAGAATAAATGATGAATTGAGTATCTCCACAGACACACAGGAGTTGTGGGAAGATGGGCTCACAAATAAAAATGAAGGGACTGATGAGAGTGCTGAAGCTGGAACAAGTATAAACCAAGAAGTTCCTCACCGAGGTGTGGAGAATGACATGACTACCTTTGGGGAGCACCTCAATGATGAGATGACTACTGGTGCAGGAAGCAGTCAAGCTGTTTTGCAGGCAAAATACGACATTTCCCTGTCTGTGGAGGGTGCTGAGAACTTGCCTTACCTCACCATCGGCGCTGATTCCGAAAACCAGACATCTGTGGTGGAACAGAGTAGTGCTGAAGGTAGAAACAAATCTGGACTTTTAAGGCCCATTCGGCGTGTACTGACCTGGCCTCCAACTGCGGTCCAATGGAAGAAGCAATGGGCTCAAAATCAACAAACTGTCACTATCTTCCCCCAACTAATATTTGTCACTGAATGCAGGCATGCCATCAGATCATTTCAGCCCAATAATTCTCCTACAACCTTCCCAACAGGTCCACAGTTCATTGCATTTGAGTCTTTGCCAGAAAACTCATCCCCTAGAGACGATGTCAGAGTTGCTATTGATGAGGAATCTTACAGAGCAGGTCTTGAGTCATCCCTTCCTAAAAAAGTTCTGGATTTCAGTGCACAAGAATCCTCGTCTGATAATATATCACCAAGGGAGAATGCCAGACTTCTTAGGAATGGGGAAATGTGGAGATCGGGCCTTGAGTCGACCATCATGTCTGACATTCAAGAGATTTCTACCAAGAACTCACCTATTGACAAAAGTGAGGTCTGCTCGAAATTGTTCAGTGTTATTCATTCATCATCTGGTGGAAGCAAGTCAAGAGCTGATGTTAGCAAGGAGATAAACAGAAAAGATAATGTGGAGAAAATGCAAAGCATAAAAAAAACGAGACAGCAAGTTCACAAAAGTAAGCAAATTGCATCAGAATTGCAAAAGGAGTCAAGGAGAGCGGAGAAGGCGGCAAAGACAGTTCCTAAGGATGGGCAACAGGGTCAGGTGTTTAATGACTCAGACTCAAGAGCTCCCCCTTCTGGAGGTTCTCCAAACGATGATAGTCTGTTACTGGGGAATGAATACACCTACATAGACCTTCTACATGAGGTGGTGGAGAATCATGGACGATGGACCCGAGGGAGGTGGAGACAAACACAAATAAACAAGCACAAACTCAAACAACAAGGACGTCCTTAGGTGATATTAGCAATAGGTTAACAAAAAATAGATGTGGGTTTTTTTCCCAATTTCATTTTATATATAGTTGTCTTTTCTCAATCAGTTTGCAGATCTGCAAAAACATTAAGTAATGAAAAATATTATTGAATTATTTGATTTGGTATGTAGGTACCAAACCTAAGGTATGGCATGAGCAGGTATGAGCAGTGTTTCTTCTAAATAAAGCTAAGTTGCATTTTTTTTTCAGTAAAACTTTCAAATGAAATTATGATACTTCACATGGTAGTTTCATTTTGATTTTTAGGAAGGTGGTATGCTTAACCAGTACCTATTAAGCAACAGTTTCCATATTTAAAAAAAAGAAACATAACTTAAAAATAAAACATAACATAAAAATAACTTTAATGCTACCATTAATTCATTACATTGTTTGATCTCCACTTGCAAACATTTGAATTAGACTGTAAAGGAGCATACAAAGAACTATAATTCATATTATAAAATTATTCTACATACAGGTAAATACTGTTAATATTATATTAGCAATATTTGTAACCTAAGCTATGTACTTCAGTAACTGTAATCGGATTACAATAATTTAAAATGTAATGCCTTATACTATTTTTTTTTAACTTTAAAAGTAATGACATAATATGAATTTATTAATTTATAATCAGATCACACCCAACACTAATAATGAGCTAGACCTTTCACAATTCTCACAATTTCCAAAATGCAGACTTTTGGAAATATGATAACTTACTACATTATATTATCAAAATGATAAAAGTTGATTTAAAAATTTGTAAATAAAAAATTGCAAAATCTGGTTTGTAGTTCATTTACTGAGAAAAGATAAACTATGAATAGGTATCAGCAGTTTTGTAGTATCCATTGATAAGAAAATACTGCCACACTGTCTCTGGCTGCATGCAGCATTTATTGATTCAATCTTACATATTATAAGTACAGACTTCATTTAAGAAATTGTACAAAATATAGAAGTTTGTGTATTTTTCAGCACAATCCAAAAAACAGGAGACAGCAAATGTAAACATGGGTCTCTGACACATTTGGCAGATTAGGACATGCATGGTCCATGATTTTCTTTAACTACTGGAAGAAAATATATATATAATATTTATAACATTTAAAGAAATGTAGTAAGTTACAACATCTGTAATCATCTGACAGAGATATCAGTAGTCAGATTTCAATGGGGAACTAGTAAAAATAGAAGACTTCTGCGGGCGGTCATTTTTAACATGCAAGTTATGCATATCCTTTTCAAACGATGACAGAAAAATTCAGAGAAAATGATCAAACTAAATGCATTCATGATGTAGTTTATATGAGCAAATAGTAACTGACATAATTGGTGGAAAATATATAGTTACAATAGATTTATGTGATACTTTATAATGGGCTGATATGATGTCCAAGGCTGGTAAAAACAGACCCTTTTTAACACCCCCATATATTG
Source organism: Moxostoma hubbsi (assembly GCA_032164185.1). Lineage (NCBI taxonomy): Eukaryota > Metazoa > Chordata > Actinopteri > Cypriniformes > Catostomidae > Moxostoma > Moxostoma hubbsi. The sequence goes on from JAVLUX010000044.1 coordinate 7,579,524, forward strand.
GTGAAGATTAGCTGTCTTATAATAGAGCTGAAAGAAGTACTGTAAAAAATAATCATAAATATGTAATAATGATATATAAGTTCAACAGAAGCAAAATGATATTTACTTACGTAATTTACAAAATGCTTTCTAGACAGAATACACAATTCTGAAATAAATCTTTTTTAACATAACAATAGCTACATGGATTTTCCCCTTACATGTACTTTTCATTGTCATCTATCACATTCCCTTATACTGCCAATGCAAAATGGAGTTTGACAGGTACAGTAAGATATGAGAGGTATTAAACTTTACCTGTTATGAGAAAAGTTTAATTTCTAATAAAACATTAAAAAGCAGGTCTTCATGATAACTTTAAATACCATATCCTTACATGTGACTTGTAGAAATAAATTACATTCGGTAAATAGATAGAATATTGATACAGCAGGCAAAAGATTATAAAATAACTTAATCAGAAAAGAAATTTCACGATTTTCAATCTCAGTATCAGACTATCCGCTGAAGTCACAAAACTCTTTTCAACCATTTTTCATGTCACATTTTAACATGGTTCTAAAAGCACACATGAAATAAAGGATGTTTATTTTATGTAATGTGTATGTTAAATGTACAATTTTAAATGTGTCTGTTAAAGGATTTAATGCTCTACTAACAGAGCTTAGTGCAATAAACTGGCAATTTCAAATTATATACTACATATATATATTTGATTCATTTCTTACATGTGTGGTAACATAACATTTTAATTGTGACAAAATGCAAGGCAAAACAAAACAAAACTCATTATATTATAAATGTACTGATTTAAGCAATGTTTTAAGATAGAGTGTATAAGAAAGAGAAAACAAATACAAACACATTTGGAAACCAGTTAGGCAAGATGTCACTGAAAAATAATGGATACTAATTGTTATGTATATAATGTATATTAATATTTCCTATTGTATAAATTATGTTTCAGAACAAACCTGTTCCAATGCTGATTTTGTGTGAGCTAATACCACTTGGCGGCTCTCCAATAATACCTACATATGATCCATAAAATACTTCTGATTTACTCGCATTAACAAACAGTAATTTCAAAAGGATATGTTTGCTGTAGAATATTTGTTCTATTTTGTATTTTTTTTGCTATAAATATAAAATTGAATGGCAAAGGACTTGATCTAGGTGCACTATGTAAACTGTGAACAGTTTGAATCACATTTGTGATTTTAAACAGACAGTGATTTACGTAAAACAATATCAACAAAGTGTTTACATGTAAAACCTTGCAATTGGGGATCAGCAATTAATAAATCAAACATAAACACTTTGTGCTTTAAGGACAAAATAACAACAAAATTCTGTGAATACTTAGAGGTCACTAAGCATAATATGTGGCTAATTTATGTATATGTACAGTTATATATTAATATGTACTAATTTTTGTGCTATATATACACAGAACAATATAGCACTGATGTAAACTAATTCTGTTCAATAACACTTTTTTCAATATTTATCACAGGGCACTATCCAGCCTCGCTCAACATTAATTGTTGTTTACTTCCCATCTGTCTTTAGCTGCCCACTTGAATACTGCTTTACATGATGTTCTGTCATATATACCGCAATATAAGCGCAAAGTGCTTGGACAGCATGTTTGGTCCATAGTGATTCAATATTATACTTCACACTCGCACTGTCAGCTTTAAGTCTCAAAGCCAAGTCTTAAATAAAAAAATGTAATAACCAGCCACATTCAGAGAAGTCTGAAATGTATTCCTAGATTCTCTGTTTGTGTTGTACAAAAAGAAGAATCTGTGAGTGTTTCAATGGTACAGCTATGGCCTTTTGGCTCGGTAGAGCAGCTTGTGTTAGCTGTTTGTCCTGGCACCCTTCATGCAGACTGTGGCGCTGTAGCAGCTCGAGGTGGAGGAGGGGGGAGGACGACGAGAGATCACCTAGTTCTTACAGATGGGTCTCATCCCTTGTCTCAGATCCATAGTCCTGCCGTAGCTTAGCTCCAGCCGGGGCACCTGGGAGATTCTCAGGAACATGTGCCAGTGGGTCTGAGCGAATTATGTAGCTACAGAAAAAGAAATATTAGACAGTGCAGTTAAAAATCAAGCAGATAAACAAAGATGTTTAACTGTTCTAAGAAGAGTCCATAATGAATTAATTAAAAGGGTGTAAATCATAACTACAACAAAAAAAACCCACTATGTACACCGATCAGACACAACATTAAAACCACCTGCCTAATTTTGTGTAGGTCCCACTTGTGCAGTCAAAACAGCCTTGTCATGTCGAGGCATGGACTCCAAAAGACATCGGAAAGTGTCCTGTGGTATCTGGCACCAAGATATTAGCAGCAGATCCTTTAAGTCTAGTAAGTTGTGAGGTGGGGCCTCCATGGATTGTTGGTCCAGCATATCCCATAGATGCCAATCGGATTGAGATCTAGGGAATTTGGAGGCCAAGTCAACACCTTGAACTCTTTGTCATGTTCCTCAAATCATTCCTGAACAATTTTTGCAGTGTGGCAGGGCACATTATCCTGCTGATAGAGGCCATTGCCATCAGGGAATACTGTTGCCATGAAGGGGTGTATGTTATCTGCAACAATCTTTATGTAAGTGGTACATGTCAAAGTAACATCCAGATGAATGCAAGGACCCAATGTTTCCCAGAAGAACATTGCCCAGAGCATCACACTGCCTCCGCCAGCCTGCCTTCTTTTCATGGTGCATCCAGTTGCCATCTCTTTCCCAGGTAAACGATGCACATGCACCCGGCCGTTCACATGATCTAAAAGAAAACATGATTCATCAGACCAGGCCACCTTCTTCCATTGCTCCATGGTCCAGTTCTGGTGCTCATGTGCCCATTGTAGGCACTTTGGACGATGGACAGGGTTCACCATAGGCACTCTGACCAGCCTGTGGCTACACGCCCTATACGCAGCAAGCTGCTAAGCACTGTGTGTTCTGACACCTTTCTATCATGGCCAGCATTATGTTTTTCAGCAATTTGTGCTACAGTAGCTCTTCTGTGGGATCGGACCATACGGGCTAGCCTTTGCTCCCCACATGCATAAATGAGCCTTGGGTGCCTATGACCCTGTCGCCGGTTCACCGGTTGTCCTTCCTTGGACCAGTTTTGGTAGGTACTAACCACTGCATACCAGGAACACCCCACAAGACATGCCATTTTGGAGATGCTCTGACCCAGTCATCTTACCATCACAATTTAGCCCTTGTCAAAGTCACTCAGATCCTTACTCTTGCCCATTTTCCTGCTTCCAACACATGAAATTCAAGACTTGACTGTTCACTTGCAGCCTAAAATATCCCACTCCTTGACAGGTGCCATTGTAATGATATAATAAATGTTATTCACTTCACCTGTCAGTGGTTTTAATGTTGTGGCTGATCAGTGTTTAAAATATATACTGTATATAAACTGTTTATAAAGGTAAAGTGTATAATTTCTGTGCCAGTAGTGCCAATAAACAGAAATTACAGAAGTAACTGGATTTGTAGTTTTTTTTCTTTTTGTAGTTTTGTTTTTTAGTACATTGCTATGAGATTGGTAGGGTGTTCTGGGCGGTTACTCGGTTAGTGTCAGGGTGTTCCTGGGTGGTTACTAGGTGGGTGCTAGGGTGTTCCTGGGTGATTGCTTACTGAAGTCAAAAGAGCTCACCTCAAAGAATCTATTATATTCTGGTCCTTCTTTTAATTTATGTCTATGAAAATCACTCAGCAAAGTAATAGCACACCTCCCCTCAACAAGCCCCACAATTTGAGATATCATTGTGGTATCATGTTAGTGAGCAAAGTTACAAAGTTTCATATTTAGAATTAGTGGTTTGTTCAAACAGTCAGTTTTGCCCTAAAAGTCATTCCATTTGATGAGTAAGAAGTATATATGGCTCCCTGGCGGTTTCATAACATTGCCTTGTTTGTTTAAGAAACCGCCAGGGAGCCAGTGTTTACAATCTTTGGAATGCCAACCTATACATGACTATACATGACTAACTTAAACAGTTGTCTTTGCACATTATAGGGATATTCACATCAAAATTACATACAGTACATCACCTTTAATGTCTGGGACTTACACAATATCATTGAGCTCCAGAATAGTATCCGGAGGAGGGTTTATCAGCACATATGACAATGTGTTCTGATTATCATTCATTTCATCTGTAAGAGAAACAAAACACACTGTTAATGTCATGCTTAACCTATATCAGTTCTTAATAATCATTAACATACATGAAACATAGAAAAGTTATTATCCATAAAGGTACTCTTTTTGCAATTTGATTAGTCAAACAATAACAGCCAAGTGGGAAAAATATATGAGCTTTTAATCAAAAGAAGAATGTGAAGTAGATCTTGTGTATCCCCATGGTGTTACGATTTTTGCTGGCTGCATTTCTAAGGCTCTGTTATATTTTACCTGCTTGTAAATGACTGATCAGTTTGGCAGTTGAGGGAATAAGGGACTCAAGATTGGGACAAAGTGCCTCTGCTTCTCCAAACCCACCTGTTTGAGCCACTTACAGTGCCAAGCCAGGTAAAAGAGAGAGAAGGGCTAACCGTTACTGACAGTGCATGGCTGCATTAACGGAATGCCCATGCAAGCGCTCCCCATGCGCGGACGCATGCAGACAGGGTCCGCATCCACCCACGCATTCAGTCTTCCAATCAATCCATTCGTCCATTCGTCTGTTGCATAATAGTCACTGTTTACCCCAAGAACATTGCAAGGCTGCCATGCCAACACACAGCCAAATGTCAGCAAACAGTAAGACTGACAACTACAGATAGAGGCATGCTTAGAGTATCTGTCAGGCCCACAAGCCGAAGCTCAAACAATCAGAGTGAAGCAAAAAACATTAGTAGTGTGAGATCGGAAGGAGTTAATACCAATTCTAATTAACCATTGAAATAAAGCCCTTTCCCAATACTCCCAGTACCACCCGATAAATTAAATAAAGAGTTATCAAGCTGAAAAATAATGTTATAAATTCATTAAAGAAGATCTAAGCCCCTTTCACATGACTTAAGAGGTTGACGCAAAACTCAGCACAAGTGCTTTATGCCACAAAAAGTGACATTTTTCAGTTCAACTGTAAACAGGAAAGTGGCACATGTGCACAGGATAAAGTGAAATCATTATTTGAGCTTAGAAAAGAAAAAGTTGTGGCAATTACATTGAAATAGCAGAAAGTAAAAAAAAGGACTAGTTAAATGTAGATTCATAAAATAGGCAGTCTCACGTTACTACAAGTGTCTCAAGATGCATTTTCTAAAGCTGAAGTTCTTTTAACTTGACATGGCGTCTTAAAAACACAACACTCCTGCGCAAGATGCTGACAAAAATAGCAAGACGTAGCACAGCGCAAAATGTGTTCATTGTGAATGACCCCGAAAGCAGCTTAAGCTTCCCTACTTAGAGTTCATGTGAAAGTCATGTGAAAGATATGTGCCTTTATAAGTGTATAGCTAAATAGCTCAGCTCAGTCAACCCTTTCAACAAAGACTGAATGCTTTCTACTCCACTCTGTCCAAACATCCTGGAATCAAAAGCCCTCACTCATCATGTCTTATATCAATGCTCATATGCCAGTGAGTACCTTTAGTACCCTCTGTCATGTAAGTACCCTATTCAGTTCGTACCAAAGGAGAAAAAGACAACTACATCACTAGTTAACTATAAAATCAGATTTCATTATTTGATAAACAGATTGTCATAATTGAGTGCATTTATATGCACAACATCATGCTGATAACTATAAAAAAAAAGCTTATTCTAGAAAACTGACAATGCAAGAAAACCATGTTTAGATGAAAATTTCTTCGGTTTAATATCAAAATGCCAGAAATCGAGTAATGGGCAAAAATGTAGGTGTGCTAATCAGGTTTAGATTTGACCCTAATGGCAGTGATGATGTCCATTATGCATAAAAACAATTCCCGGCAGGAAGCCCGCCCACTGTGCACTCTCATTGGTCCAAAATCCAGCTTCTCAAAATGTGCCGCATCATGATATCACAGACATTTTGTCGGATTACTCAAAGAATATCTTATGCGCATGCCACATGTGAACACGGTTTTCTTGCACAGTCGGGCTGTTCTAATAATAATTTTTTTTTTTTTTTTTTTTACAGATATCAATGTTTTATTGTACAGGTAAACATACATTGAATATTTTCCATTTGCAATAACAACGTTTTTGCAAAAATAATGAGAAAATGTTATGTGTAATATTTTTTTCCAACTATTCACTGTACCGTTGAGTGGGGTGAACAAAGAGTTTGTGGCTACTAGCCATTTCAAAAATATAAAGTCCTTCATAAGTTACATTCAGAGAGCTTATATAGATATACAGTAGCATCCTGACATAGTCGATGCAGAATGAAGTTAAAGAGATATGGGATATATTCTCTCATCATTTACTCATTACATTTATTTTAGGGCCTTATAATGGATGTGGATAGTAGCATGATTTTGCTCCAAAAAGCACAGACAATAAGCATTAATGTCATCCATACGACTCCAGTGGTTAAATGAATGTCTTATAAAGTTTTACGATCACATTTGTTGCAAAAAGATCAATATATAAGTACTTTTTAACTATAATACATTGCGTCCGGTAAGCAGCAGTATGCACGTTCATGTGAGGGCTGAGGTCAAGCGGTCTTTCCAGCGATGGCATGGCAACGTTCAATTCATTGCAGTAGACGCTCTCTACTTCTGTTGGCATTGCCTGGCATTGCCTACATGTGCACCACCATGTCTCCTGAGCTCTCCATCTCCCTGTGCTCCAGATCAGTAGTCAGGTTCAAATAAATATGGCTGTGCAAAAACTTTTATCTCCTCTTCTCTTCTTAAATCAAAATTTTCTGACATCTTTGTATAGATTTGCTTCAATTTGTTTATGGTGTTCTGTCTGTACAGCGTTCCTCCTACTCATGTACGGCTGTGTTCACTTTTCATGTGTTTACATCTTTTCACATTTATAGTTAAAAAGTACTTAAATATTGATCTTTTTCACACCAAAAGTGATCGTATCACTTCATAAGACATTAATTTAACCACTGGAGTCATTTGCACAATGTTAATGCTGATTGTCCATTATAAGGACCTACTGAACTGAGATATTTTTCTTCAAATGGTTCTGCTGAAGAAAGGAAGTCATACCCATCTTGTATGGCATGAGGGTGAGTAAATGATGAAAGAATTTTCATTTTTGGGTGAACTATCCCTTTAATAAATAAATGTACATTATTCATAGTAAAATACTGTACATATTTGTTTAACATTTATGTACAATACTAATACTAATAATGTACTGTACATTATCCTGTTATTACACAGCTACTTACCAAATGCATACATAAATGGACGTAAAATATTGATTTTGTGAATAGAAAGAGACCACAAAGGGCTATGAGAGACATAAAACAAGGGAATCGTGTTGCCTGTACAGTCAATTATACAGTTTATGGTCATTATGCAAAAATACTTTACCACAAAATGCTGCTGTTGACCAATCAGTATCAATCATTTGAGAAAGCTGTGTAATAATGGATTTTATTGTACATAAATGCAAATTTTGAAAAATAATGACAAAGTTTGATTTTTGCCGATAACAAAAAAGGCCATTCACCCATATTTCCAACTCATATTCATTTTGTCCAGCATCATTATAATGTCAATAGCCAGCAGTGGTCTGTTTTTAATAAGATAAGAGCTAGGCTTGTGGGACATAGACTAGCCTACTGATCATGTCATCTGGAAAAAAAGGCAGAAAAAAGGAGGACTGCATGCAGCACACTTCAGATTTTTATGTAGCTTAGGTAAAAACTGTCTGCCAGAAAATGTAACACTGTACTGGTAGAGGAACGATCCCATGTGCATCTAAAAGAAAATATAACAAATAAAAAAAATAAACAAAGAGTGTATTCATCTGACTTTTACTGATTCTTCTAAATACAGACTGCTGACGCTGTTCCAATTAATGTCACTGGACAAACTGAACAGTGGGGGTTCCTTTTTATATGCCAGAATACCATGATTATGGGTACACTTTCATTCAGCCAATTAATTTTTGAACATGGAGTGACCTGTCCTATGGGATCAATTCTATACTAAAGGAACAATGATGTTGAGTGGATTTACCTTGCAAATATCCTAGATTTACTCGGTTCATCACATCACTTGCTGTTAAATTAGCTACGTCCTCTAGAGTGTGCAGGAAAAAGGCCAATGAAGAAAGAGAAGAAAAGGTCAAGCAAAGTCAAGCAAGCAGCACAGAAAGCAGCATTGTTTGAACAGAAAGAGCAAGAGCAATTTACCATGCAAAATTTTTTTTTCAAGATATCATTAATATTAGAGGTTAAGACTGCTGCTTTAGATCAGTCATTGGCCTTTATTTCTTTTTTTTTTTCTTCCCTTTTCTCCCCAATTTGGAATGCCCAATTTCCAATGCGCTCTAGATCCTCGTGGTGGCATAATGACTCAATCTGTGTGGTGGAGGACGAATCTCAGTTGCCTCCACATCTGAGACAGTCAATCCACGCATCTTATCATGTGGCTTGTTGAGTGTGTTACCGCGAGACATAGTGCTTGTGGAGGCTCACGCTATTCTCTGCGGCATCCATGCATAACACACCACACGCCCCACCGAGAGGAACAACATTATAGCGACAACGAGGAGGTTACCCCATGTGAATCTACCCTCACTAGCAACCGGGCCTATTTGGTTGCTTAGGAGACCTGGCTGGAGTCACTCAGCACACCATAGATTCGAACTCGTGACTCCAGGGGTGGTAGTCAGCATCTTTACTTGCTGAGCTAGACACTGGCCTTTCTAATATTTCATTAGTAAAAAAACACTTTATATACAGGTTTATATCTATACATTAATTTTAAACTTCTGAAATGTTAACAATATTGGTAAAACAGCATTATTAGAGAACAGTGTTGGGTGTAATGCATTACTAAGTAATTAATTACTGTAATTAAATTACATTTCATTGAAATAAGTAAAGTAAGGATTACTTCTGATGTTGCGTTAAATACTGTATAGACTATAGAACAATTCTGTATAAAACAATAGTGAATTTAAAATCGAAATGTAATGTCTAATGTTAAAATATATGTTTTCTAATTTAATGCTGCCTCTAACTTCTTTGGCTAGTTCATGAATAATTTATTTGATTTTATATGATTTGAAAGAATTAAAAGAACAGTTTCATGTCTATCCTTGTATTTTTCATCTGGTTGATGTTGATAAGGGTTTTAGAATGTAATTAGCAATAAGTAATGCTTTTCAGACAGACTAATTAGTACAGTAAACTAATTACACTGTAGAAGATGTAATTAGCAGTTAGTAATTAATTACTTTTTTAGAGTAACTTACCCAACACTGTTAGAGAATGATTTTGCAAAAAGGAGGACAGAAGATAGTCAAGTTACTACAAAAGTGAGTGTTGAATAAAGTGCACAGTATGATGGTTGGTACTTGCAATTCAAAATACTGCCCAGGAAGAAATACACCAGCTAAATACCACCTATCCTAAAACATTACATGATATTTATCATGACAGTAAACAATCCACCTGCTATAAGCAAACTGTGTCCTATGGAAAAATTAACGAAGTATTTTCTTATACAGTACAATGCTTTACATGGAGGCATATAGAGGCATATTTCTCTTCAGTCTTTTTACCTTAAATCCCTGATAAAGTTTTAATGATAAAAGAGATACAAGTGGACAACTTTGTATAAATTTACATAGACAAACATTGTGAAAGGAAATCTCTTCCATAGTGCAACATTTACAGTGAAGCAGTATACTATAATGAAAACACTTAAAATAATATACTAACCAGAAGTATAACAATTTACACTATCAGCTAAAAGTTTGGACACACCTACTAATTTGTATTTGTTACATGTTAAAGGCATCAAAACTATGAAATAATGTAAATTGACATATGAAAATATTTAGTGACCAAAAATATTATAACAACTTCCTGGTTACCCTGATGGAGGGAACGAGACATGTAGTGATGTAGTGACTCTAGGGGCCACCCTTGGGAGCCCCAAACCCCTCCAATCTTTGAGAAAAGGCCAATGGGAATTGGAAAGTGGAATTTGAATGCCACTCCCCAGACATATGGGTATAAAAGGAGCTGGCTTGCAACCACTCATTCAGATTTGTGCTGAGGAGCCGAGACAAGGTCCCGGCTATTTCAGTGGGTAGTTCAGTGTTGTGGCAGGAGGAACACAACGTCTTGTTCCCTTTGTGTGGAAATATGTCACATGGTCTTATCAAGTCTTGTCGCCAGTGTGGGTGGGGGGGGGTTACAAATATGGTGACAGGGTGTGGCACACACAAAGCAATGGCGTCAATGACCCAGTGGGCGATCCTCTTTTTGGAGACAGCGCTCCACCAAAGCTGACAAAGAGCTGCTCAGAGCGTCTAAAGCTCTGTGTGTGATTGTGGCATGGTGGAGGTCGGGACCGGGACGTGATTACGAACGCTCGGTCCCGTATTAGGCTAATTAAGCCGTCAAGAGGGATAAAGGCCACTCGCGGACGGCGATGCGGGAGAGAGAGAGATCGTTCACGGACATGTCCGTTATCTTATGTGTTTGTATTTTGAGTTCCTCATTAAACCTATTATTTTATATGTCAAGCCGGTTTCTCGCCTCTTCCTTGCCCATGAAAATGAACTGTTTTACAATGGCTTAATTAGCCTACTACGGGACCGAGCGTGCGTAATCACGCCCCGGTCCCGCCCTCCACCGTGCCACAGTGATCCAAATAGATGCGTAAAGCATGCACTGGACACAGCAATGCCAAGGCTGGGTCTGCCTCATCCTGGGGCAGCATTTGCAGGTTCACCACCTGATCCCTGAACGGGGTCATAGGAACCTTGGTCACATAGCCCGGTCGGGGTCTCAGGACCGCGTGAGAGTAACCCGGACCGAACTCCGGGAACGTTTCTATGACGGAGAACACCTGCAGGTCCCCTACCCTCTTGATGGAAGTGAGCGTAGTCAGGAGGGCAGTCTTCAAAGAGAGTGCCTTTTGCTCAGCTGACTCCAGGGGCTGAAATGAAGCTCCCCATAGGCCCCGAAGGACTACTGAGAGGTCCCACAAGGGGATGAGATGCAATCTGGGAGGATTCAACCTCCTTGCTCTTCTAAGAAACCTGATAATCAAGTTGTGCTTCCTAAATACTTACCGTCTATTGCATCGTGATGTGCCTGATATAGTCTTCGCATCAGGAAGGACACTACTTAGCGAACAGATGCCACTTCAAGGCATACAGGCGCCTTGTAGAGGGAGCCCTGGCCTGAGTGATCTTGTCTACCACTGTGGGTAGGCATGCCATCATCGACACTGAGTCTAACTCCATGCCGAGAAAAGAGATGCTCTGAACCGGGGAGAGGTTGCTCTTTTCCCAATTGACCTGAAGCCCCAGCCGGCTGAGGTGCCTGAGCACCAGGTCCCTGTGCGCACACAACAAATACTGAGAGTGAGCTAGAATCAGCCAGACGTCGAAATAGTTGAGGATGCGAATGCCCACTTCCCTTAACAGGGCAAGGGCTGCCTCTGCAACTTTCATGAAGGTGCGAGGTGACAGGGACGGACCGAAAGGGAGGACCCAGCCCTTGAAAGCAAATCGTAGGAAGGGCCTCTGTCGAGATAAAACCAAGACATGGAAGTATGCGTCCTTCAGGGCTACTGCTACAAACCAATTTTGATGCCGGACACTCACTAAAATGGGTCTTTGCATCAGTATCTTGAATGGGAGTCTGTGTAAGGCCCGGTTCAGAACTTGCAAGTCCAAGATTGGCCATAACCCACTGCCTTTTTTTGGTATGATGAATTAGGGGCTGTAAAAACCCATCTTCATCTCAGCTGAAGGGACAGGCTTTCCCTTCTGTCGTGTCCTGAGAGACCGCGTCGTGACCTTCGTCGCCCGGAGGGTGAGATCAGTCGCCAAGCGCAGTTCCTGCATCAATCCCAGGTCAGGACTACCCTCATTAATTTCTATCAGTGCCTTGGCTTGGTGCACTTGCAGGAGAGCCATGGTGTGCAGGGCGGAGGCGGCCTGCCCAGCAGCACCTTACGCCTTAAGGTATAAGCCTACAGGCCCTGGACAGGAGTCTCTGACTGTTCCACCAGGTAATGACGCTCCACAGGCACAGGTGCACCACAACCACCTGATCCACCTGGGAATTGCTGAGTACCCCCTGGCAGCCCTGCCTTCAAGTGTAATGAGAGTGGAGGAGCCCACAAATCGGGTCCGGGCTGTAAAAGTTGCCTGCAACGAACCTGTGAGCTCATCATGCACCTCTGGGAAGAAAAGAACCGGGGAGGGGTGCAGACGTGAGCGGCGCTCTGGGCTCAGGAACCAATCTTCGAGCCGCGAGGGCTCTGGGGGGGTGGAGGGTTCCACTTCAGCCCGACGCTCGCAGCCGCCCGGGCAAGCATGGCAGCCAGCTCCATGTCAGCCTGCGACTGGGCAACCACACCCGAGGGTGGGAGCCCAGCCGAGTCCTTGGCATCAGACTGGATGAGCCCGCTCTCTAATGCTGTGATCAAGAGCTCATCCTCTTCGTGAGCTCTGAATGAGATCGCAAACTCACCCTGAGACGAGCAAGCAGTCTCATCCCAGAACTTAACCGGGGCACACGAGCGTGCTGAGGAATGGGAGATCTGTGGGAGGTTTCCCGGCAGAGAAGCTATCATTGAGGTCCCCAAAACGCTCCCAGTGCTAACCGCCACAGCCGTCTCAGGGGAGAAACCGCTGTAATGCTCCATAAATCCAACAGCTTCACTGACTTCAGAAGTGAATGGACCGGCAGAGGAAATCAGCTCACTGAACACAACAGCTCGGCTCCGAAGAAAAAATCTGAATGAGTGGTTGCAAGCCAGCTCCTTTAATACCCGTATGTCCAGGGGAGTGACATGCAAATTCCACTTGCCAATTCCCATTGGCCTTTTCTCAAAGATCAGAGGTGTTTGGGGCTCCCAAGGGCGACCCCTAGTGTCACTACATTGACACAACGTCGAGTGAGTGACAGATAGAGAACTACCTTACATTTGATCTTTTTCAAAGTTGCCACCCTTTGGCTAAATTACAGCTCTGCATAATTTTTTTTTTCAAAAAGTCTTAAAGGAGATCCAATGTATGCTGGGCACTTGTTGCCTGCTTTTCCTCTACTATCCGACTGATACAACCATTAAAAAGAAAAATTAAAAAGTTACATTTTAGTTTTGTGAAACAATTCATGCATATGAACAATTTATATTTATTACATAACTAATTTCGGTAATTTAGGCATAAACCTTTAAATCTAAAGTGTTTTAGGGTCATGCGAAACAAATTCAGTTAAGGTAATAGTTCACCCAAGAATGAACATTCTCATTATTTACTCACCCTCATGCCATCCCAGATGTGTATGACTTTCTTTCTTCTGCTGTACACAAACAAAGATGTTTAGAAGAATATTTTTGCTTTGTAGGTCCATTTAATGCAACTGAATGGTGACAAGACCTTTTAAGCTCCAAAAATACATTCACTTGTATTTTGAGGACCTACAGAGCTGTGATATTTTCCTAAAAACCTTAATTTGTGTTCTTCAGAAGAAAGAAAGTCATACACATCTGGGATGGCATGATGGTGAGTAAATGACGAGGGAATTTTCATTTCTGGGTAAACTATCCCTTTAAGTGTTTTCAAACTTTTTGTCTGGAAGAGAAGGTACTAAGGGTAGTAAGGTTTTGAATTCCCAAAAAATTTTTTTTTCCACATTTGAAGGCATGAATGTAAATACTCACTTGCACATGTCAGACTCACCGTATCCTACAGTGGGCAGCCCCAGGTGCTTCATGCGGTTCTTCACCAGCTCGGACAGCTCCTGCCTCTCAGAGCGCCTGTACAGGTTCAGTCGCTGCTGATTGATGCGTTCAGCTCGACTAGGCGGTTTAGTGTTTCTCATGCTCAGTCGTCTCGCCCATTGCATGCTTTTCTTACGCAGAAGCGGGTACTTTGATTGGTCGCTCCCAGTGGAGTTTCTGTGGGCAGTTTTCTCTTTCCAGGATTCCCTTCGGTCCCGTGTGTCCTCACAGTCCTCCATAGACACCTGAGACTGATCGGCATGGCAATAGGTTGTTTGATTATTTTATTTTCCAAGAGCTCAAGTAATGTTATTACGTATATATATATATATATATATATATATATATATATATATATATATATATATACACCAGTTCATAAGTAGTTTGTCAAAAGTGTATATATACACCAGTTCAAAAGTAGTTTGTTTTTATTTTAAGGGGTCTGAATCTTGAAACTGAAACTTTTGACATAAGAGTTCAATCCATAAAAACAATGTATAACTTAGGTATCATTGCAAGACATTTAATGACAGGCAGACAAATAATGAACATGAGTTGCTGGGGAAATAAGGCAAAATGCTATGAAATCATAATTAAAACAGATTTTTCTTGAAATTGTAAATATACAGAACTTTCAAATAATGCACCACCACAAATAGGGCAAAGTTCATATTCTTACCTGTTGGCAAACCTCCTTAGACTGGCAAAAGTAATTGTCGTGAATAATCAAAATGAAAGATTATTAGCACAAGGACTGCACAAGCTAAAAGTCACAAAACACCTACTGTAATAAGACAGCCAGCAAAGCCATGATATAGCCACAAAATAAAGCTATAAATCTTCAATACTGCACAATATCAAGTAAAGGCACATTGACAGATCATATCTCCTGTGCAAGCGTCTGGTGTTGGATGGACCATATAAAATAAATGCACTCAGTGGTGTATAAACTCTCTAATGTCTTTCCTCTCTAATCTGGTTTTACCTCTGAGGAGGAGAACATGTGAGATTCAGTGCGGTATATCCCAATGGGAATTTCTGCACTGGATGAGCACAGTTTCTGGAATAGTCTTCCGTATGTCCGGATCCATAAGTCCTCTTCTGTAACCTTCATCTGTTTCAAAAGAGTTGACGGTGACTACTCATTGGACGAATATTATAAAGAAATGTTTGTATCATATTCAAAACAATAACAAATTATATTTAGCATTTCCTTAGCATATTTTTAGGACACTTAAATTTATTTATTTTTTGGCCTCATTTTCCTGACAATTAAGCACATTTTCCCAACTAGCTCACATTACTATAATATGAAAAAAAAAAAAAAACTCTACTGTTATGAGAAAAAAAATCTTATTACTGTAAAACATAATCCTGTCTGGAAACAAAATTTTTATTTTAACATATTTATAAATTAAATTAAATAATTACTACTTTGATTATCAGAATATATACTGTTATATCTTAATGAAAAAGTAGGCTTCATATTCTTTATGCAACATATTATTTATATTTTTCCCCTTTGAATTTAAGGTGAAATGTGATATTATGGCGCTTTTGAAACATATGATGATATCTTTACAGCTTCTGTCTCAATTCAACACTATTGATAGCACCAAACAGATTTGTGGTGGCAGAGGTCAAATAACCAGCTTTATGTGCTTTTACTGAAACAATGGCTTGCATAATGTATGTGAAATGATAAAACAATTGTGTGGTTCACCAGATATAATGGCTGGTGATTGTGTGTGGGTGTGCTTTTGTTTGTGGTATACTTACAGCACAGAGGTAACCAGAGCCTGGGGTGGTGTCTAGACCTAGCAAGAGTCTTGCAATGAGAATCATATAGTCCTTCACAAAAGACTAGAGGAAAAATACAAGATATAAAAACAAGAACAGTCTTGAGAAAGCACACATCGGATGATCTCCAGACCTCACAAAATCAATAAAGACTCAGCACAGAATCACAACATACTGCAAATGCCACTAGTAAGGTCCTCTATTTTTATCTACCTCAGATATCTTTATTGTAAGTATCAAATGCTTACAGAATCAAGATAAAAAAAAAGCACTGTTTTTGTATTCACTTTCTATACACATAGGTAGTTGACAAATTACATGGACATTACATTTTTTCAACATCAACATTTTATGTTAAAACTTTATATTTATATATAGGGCAGGGGTCTTCAACCATTTTCAGGACAAGGACCCCTTGGTGGGTAGAGAGATGAAGCCGGGACCCCTGTTACATATTGTATAAAACTGAGTGTTGCGTTTTATGCCTATAAAAACATGGATGGTAGGCTACCATATTATTGTATGTACATACTTCATGATGTTTACATTACAAAGCCATTGAAATAATCATTAAATGCTGTCCTGTTGCAAATACCAGCTAAAACCAGCATAAGCTGGTTGGCTCGTTTTAGCTGGCCTTGGCTGGTCATGCTGATCTTAGCAGGTCAGTGTGGTCTTAGCTGGTCAGTGTGGTCTTAGCTAGTCTCCATGTCTGACCAGCTAACTGACCAGCAGGGATCTGTGACATTTTTGACATGAAGTGACATTTTTAAATTCTCATGTAAATCCCTGTGCCAAACCTCCAAAAAGAAAGAAAAGGACAGACTGATAGACTGATCACGTGAGTGATCTAATTTATACATATATTTTAAAATGAATGTTGATTTCATCGAGTAAACATTTGCAATGAGGAAAACATTTACTGAGTGCACCTTTAATTATGTTGATTTGAGAGTCACCATCTTGTGCGTGTGGAACATCAAGGACTTTGTATGACAGTTTGATAATCTCAGTGGTAAATATGTATTTACACCAGGCAAGATAGCTATTGTTCTGAAAGCAGGCTGTCATCTGCTCAACCGCACAGCGCGACCAACACAAAGCAGACGCGGTTTACTCACACGACCCTTCACTGCAGCGCTGCTGAACCTGATGTCTGTCGCGCGCTCGTGATGAGCGGTGGGCGCGTGAAGGATTTGTCCGGGCTGCACACTTCTGCTGACTAGGGCTGTTTAGTCACACTAAAATTTGGCATGCTGCTGCGAAGGACTTCAATATGTCGATAATTCATACTCCTGCCTCTCGCTGAAGCTTGCGTGTGAGTGAGTGATTTTGCATTTTTTTTCCCACCATCTTTTAGCTTTTTCTGCAGTTCACAGCAGTATAAGGCGAACTTCGCTAAAGCGAAATGCGCTATTCGCAAGTCAGTTTTGATTAATTTACTTTGCATTTTAAAGTGTCCAAAACAGGAGAGGTTAGTGAAATGAGTGAATAGTATGCAGTGTTGGGTAGACTTCTTCTGAAATTTATTGATTACAAATGTAAAAAAAAAAAAAAAAAAAATGCAAACACTAACACAATCTTTTAAATAACACCTTTTGGTAATCTAATCTGATTACTTTTGGAAAACTTATTGCATGTTTTGATTACAAACTAATAAGATTTAGCCAGTTACAATGATAATGTAATCTTAATGTAATCTCTGAAGTAACTACTATCACACATATTTATATGTAATGTAATCTAATTAAATGTACTTAATTTGTGTATTCTGATTACATGTAGTCCATTACTCTCCAACACAGATATCATGCCGTTGGTCATATTAACATGTCGGACCCCATGAGGTGACCCACTCCATGTAAAATTAAAGCTTTTATTAGACTACTGATATGCCTGGAGTGTATGATTTTAAATACATTTTTCAAAACTGCTATTTATTTCTCTGTGTAAAACTTTTTTTAAAAGAGTGTAAAATTTGGTGGTACACTTGTGACAAATAAATTTGTAATATTATGAATATTCCCTGTAGTCTCTCAGTTAATAGTTGCATGTACAATTATTATACATGTCATGTCAAATAAAGTGCACACATATACTGTGTAATGCTTATGCCTATATTTTAAGTAACACAGGGAGGTGCACAACTTTGGAAATTTGTAGAACTAGTATCTGATATTCATCTGTACCTACCTGGTAAAGGAGAGTATCCAGCATACTAATACTGAATACTCTGCCTGCAGCGAATGGGAGCCGGAACATGAATGCCAAATTCGAGCCCTTATCTCTCTCTATCTAAAAAAAGGGAAAAAGATCACAAAAAAAGATTTATGTGTCTTTCCACTATTTCATTATCTGAAATAGAACCATCTGGCAATTTGTGATGGAGTATTTTCATCTAGCTGAAGCATTCCTCCACAAATACATCACATTTATGCATCACTTGAAGAGATTTAATGAACCATATCTTACAATAATGAATTCTTAGCTTCCAAGCAAAATGGCATAAACTCAAAAAAAAAAAAAACATTTAAACAGTGTTATGATTAGGCATGTTGGTTAAAGTAGTTAAACTGTTCACAGGTAAGATAATTATATCTTGGTCAAATAGTTAAAACAAATAATGTTGTTATGATATGAGACCTTTTCAAGCTTGGAGAGAGCCAGGGAATAGCAGTCTTTGGCACGAAACTGCATGAATCTCATATTAGAAGGATGGGTTAGCTCAGTGATTATGCTGAGACTAGGGAACAACCTAGCAGAGGATAGAATAACAGGAGAACAAAGAAGAAAAATGAGGTTCGAGGGGAAAACCACAGAATCAAGACAACAGTAAGTAATTAAGTAATTAATACCCAAAGGCGTCATATTTTTTCCAGCTAGTGCTGAGAAAGACATTCGCCTGATGTGAAATACAACCAATTTGCTTAAGTTAATTGATGTTTGAGGGTAAAACATACCTGAACATTGTCTGCACGTTGACTATGGTTTTAGCATCTGCCATGTAGTCTTCTTCTGCACTCATAGTGCTCTCCTTATCCACAACAACTAGGTTATCAGCATAGATGATCCCACACTGAAGCAGGTTATCCAAACTATGATAGAAACCAACACAAACCAAGATCTCAGACTTGCTTTAAAACGAGGGACCATTTCATTCAGGCGCACAACTTTATATCTTTTGGACACATTCACATTAATCTTTCACACGTAAACACGTATTTGTACATAAAACCTGCATGCAACTGTTTTAAAAAATCATGTTTCATTAACATTTTCTGCGCACGCAAGTATGTGCACTTGTATGCAATTATTGGTTAATGACACCCATTGTCTTACTACAGATTTAAATATTTAAAGACACCTACTTGTCTATGGTACCAGCCATGTAGTACACCATAGGGAAACAGCAAATGGCCTCTAGGAAATGATTATCAGGCCTGGAAATGGAGGGAAAGAATGGTTTATGTACACTTATCCACCTAGTGCACCCACTGATGCAGTTTTGAAAGTTTATAAAGGTTTGGCAAAGCATCTGCAAAATGCATATTCAGGTAATTGCAAATTGGGTTTTAAAACACCTCAGAGTTGCCATGGAAACTCCGAGGGAACAATCTACAATGTGAAGAAATGTTTTATGAAGATAAGCCACTAGACAAATTTTAAAGCTAACCGTGATGTCAAGTTCAGTAGTAAAGGCATGTTAGCAAGATATCCTACTGACTATTTAAGTCAAAAGTGTGACAACCTGCAATGGCAGCTAATTTTGCCTTACTCATAATTTTTAACAGTAACATGCCGCAAAAATAGGATGAGGCAGCTCACTCACGGATTATCCAACAGCAGCACAATGGGATTCAGTTCTTTCCTGGGTCGGTAATAGGCACGCAGTGGCACTATGAAGTTGTACAAGCCATTCCCCGCTGTCTCAGCAGAAACAATGATCAACTTGTTCTTGAAGCCATATGCCTTGGCATCTTCAAAACTATTATGGTGACAACCCTGGATAAAAATAAAAGTAAAACTCTTGAAAGACTGTAATAAATTATACACATATCAGCATTAAATTAACTAAAAGTAGATGGTGCACTTTTGGGCTGCTGCCCACAATTTTTCAAACTCAAATTTAAAAGCTCAATTCACACATACTGTGGACTAACTGCAAAAATCTGTATCATTTTTCAGAGAACCCACAAATAAAATGTATTATTAATAAATAATATTGTATATGTTTAAAATCTTAAAATGATAAACAGAAAGCTTTTTTTGTTGTTGTAATTCTGGTTCTGTTCAATTTACGTCACTTTGAAAAGTCTAATTTTATTCCACTAGATGGCAGCAAGCACTAGAAAAAATATTTATTCTCTCTCAAATTCCATCCCAGTATACAGATCTGAAATGCATGTGGTGCTCTATTGCATTTTACCCCTCACAGATATGCTCGTCCATAGACATTCAGTCTAATTTTCAGTTCAAGCACAATCCTTGATGTTTGATTGAATATCTTGGCCTCTGAGTGGACTAGAACCTAAATCTAGATGTCATTAAAAAGCTGAGATCCTCCCCTTTTCGATGATATAACATTGTATCGTCAATACCTTTATTTAATGTACCATGGGTCGCATTTCCTTTTTTGTTGCATAGTTTTGTTCATGGTTTTCAAGTATAAGGGCATGCATAAAGTGACATTATTTTTGTTGTTGACGTCAACAACAAAAGTGAATTGAAGAGCATATTTACTTACATGAGCCTATTATTATCCCATTTGCAGTATTTCTAGTATTTCAAGATTAATTAAATGAGTTCTACACTCACCTTGTCAAGTCGCAGGCAACAAAATGGTGCCTTTTGTTGCAAAAGGTGACAAAGTGTTGGGGAGCTTCCAATATAAGGAGAGTTAGGAGGATAGCCTTTAATGGACCTTGAAAACAAAAGGATATACCCACAATGTCTTACAAATTCAACAAATATCTAGATTTAATGCTCAGCACAAAAATAAACCCCTACTATAACAATTAATTAACAAAGGCTTTTCCCCCTGAGAGCATTATCCGTTGAAGATCAGTAGAGGGCATTGTCATACTGAACACATTCAGCAGCAGGGATATTCATGAATTCACTCTGTACTCCAGAGAGAGCATTCAGAGACTTAGTCAGCTGTAGGACACCCAGGAGCACAACAGAAGTCAGCGTTGTTTTCAGAATGTTGTTTTGCACATACTGTGGCAGGAAAATACTTTCGACTGTGTGTGAAAAAGAGTGAGGGAGAGTGCATGTCTCCTCTTGCTTTGACTGACATTAGCAAATGCTGTATATTGTGAAACATGACTGCAGACAGCCTCTAATATGTTTAAGTTTCATCTGATCTGTCTTTGATGAAACTTTAATGCTATGCAATTTAATTAAATAATCTTGAATGTGTGAGTGGCATCTGCTTGTACAAAACTCATCACAATGATGCTAGGATTTTCTGGGTAGTTGCCAGGGTGTTTCTTTGTGGTTTCTATGGTGCTTTGGTTGCTTGCTAGGTGGTTGCATACTGCTCAAAGTCAAAAGAGCCCACCACAGGATATTCTGGTCCCTGCATTTTGATCGGGTCCCTCATTCAGTCTAAGTGTACTGGATTTTTTTAAGTAAGATGTGTAAGATCATTTAGAAAATTAATACCACAGCTCTCCTCAACAAGAAATACAATTTAAGGTATCATTCGTACCCTTAGCACAGTGTGGAGTGAGAAACGCACCAAATTGTGTGGTTAAGGGATTTTAAAAATCTTGACCGTGAGTATTGGCAATAATAAGAGTGATGCATGCTTATTTAATCATTTAAAACCACATTTCAACATTTTTCTCACTCACTACTTGGTCTTCAACTTTTTTTTTAAACATCCAACAAAAAACAAGACACTGCTATTACACTGCCACTGAAAATCAATTGAATCTTTTTCTCTTAAAGGAATATTACAGGTTCCATAAAAGTTAATCTCAATTGACACCATTTAATGCATAATGCTGATTACACCATTACATCATTTCTACTCATCCCTACTTTTCTTTAAAAAAACTAAACTCGAGGTAACATGGAGGCCAATTTTTGGAGGGCATAAAGGCAGAAATGTGAAGCTTATAATTTTATTAACATTATTTCTTCTGTTAAAACTCATGTATTGTTTGAGCTGTAAAGTTGATTAGATTGCTGTTTACAAGTGTTTACGGCGTTATGTCGTTGTCACATATTCCTTGTTGACTTTTGTTTTGTGCTTTTATGTTGAAGTTCTTGTTTAGTTCCTGTTTCCTGTTTGGTTTTTATAGTCCTTTGTAGTTTCATTTTTTGATTGGTTTTCCCCTGATTGTTTCCCATTCCCTGATTGTTTCCCCAGGTGTTCCTCGTTTTTTCTAGTGTATTTAAGCCCTTGTTTTCCCCAGTTCATTTGTCAGTTATTACATGTTCTGTGCTAAGTTCCCTGTGGGTTTTTTTATTTTTTTATTTTTATTTATTATTATTTTTTATTCCAAGTTTTCTTGCTTTTTGATGAATAAAAAGCTGCTCTTAGATCTTCTTTCGCTGCCTGCCTCGTTACAGAATAACTGACCGACAATGGATCTAGCAGCTGTCAAAATTGTCCTCCTCAGGCAAGGGGACCGTCCAGTTGAGGATCACGTTTGTGAGTTCTTAGAGCTGGCAAATGTTGCCTCCGGCGTATCCTCACTGGACGCTCCTCGAGTTTGTGGAGGAGACTCTGCGAGTTAGCGGCTCGCCGTTTACCGTGGGTGTAGTGGAAGAGGACTTTACATCTCCTACCACAGTGGTCACCTCCCAGCCTTCCATGGCTCGTCCCAACGAGCCCACGCCTGCCACGGCCAACGAGCCAGCGTTGCCAGCCTCGTCCATCCCGGAGCCAGCGTTGCCAGCCTCGTCCATCCCGGAGCCAGCGTTGCCAGCATCATGGAGGAGGACGACGACGACGGCGGCGGCTTCGGTTTCCCAGTCTCCGTGCTCCACGTCTCTGCCCCCCGAGCCTTTCAGGGCTCCGCCCCTAGAGTCCTTCGTGAACCCGTCTTCCATGGCTCCGCAGCCAGAGACTGCTCCTGACCCGGTCCCCTGTCCTGTGGCCTCCTGCTGACCCGGTCCCCTGTCCTGTGGCCTCCTGCTGACCCGGTCCCCTGTCCTGTGGCCTCCTGCTGACCCGGTCCCCTGTCCTGTGGCCTCCTGCTGACCCGGTCCCCTGTCCTGTGGCCTCCTGACCCGGTTCCCTGTCCTGTGGCCTCCTCCCAGGCCTCCTGACCCGGTCCCCTGTCCTGTGGCCACCTCCTGACCTGGTCCCAACCTTGAGGTTATCCCCTTGGTCTCCTGGCCGTCCGCCTGATCTCCTTGGTCTCCTGGCCACCCGTCTGATCTGCTCTGGTTCCCTTGATCTCCTGGTCGCCCGCCTTTTCTTCCTTGGTCTCCTAGCTTCCTGCCTGATCTGCTATGGTCTCCCTGACCTTACCTTGTTCCTCCTGCTCCCCTTGTGCCCCCATGGACTGCCTATTTTCCCCTGGTGCCCCCTTGAACTTCCTGTTTGCTCCTGTGCTCCATGGACAATTTGCCTTTTTAAATTATATAAAAATTTTGGAGTGTCTGGAATCCACTCCTTAAAGGGGGGGGGCTCTGTCACATTCCTTGTTGACTTTTATTTTGTGCTTTTATGTTGAAGTTCTTGTTAGTTCCTGTTTGTGTTTTGTAGTCCTTTTGTAGTTTCACTTTTTTGATTGGTGTTCCTTGTTTTCTCTAGTGTATTTAAGCCCTTGTTTCCTCCAGTCCATTTGTCAGTTATTACATGTTCTGTGCTAAGTTCCCCGTGGTTGGTGTGTGTTTGTTTTTTTTTTTATTAATAAAAAGTTGCACTTGGATCTTTCGCTGCCTGCCTCATTACAGTCGTCATGGCAACGAAGCGGTAAAATAGGATAAAACCACAGAAAAGGTTCGTAAGCAATTTTATCACACTAAACTCATGTCAACAAGCACTTTGTTTACATCTTGTAGCTATACTTTTGAAACCGTGAGTTTTATAACGTTTAGGGATTGGCCCTAAGAAAATGAGGGATGAGACTAAATTTATTTTGGCATAACAACATTATGCCATAAATGCTGTTTCAAATGTATAACTAAAAGATGTAACTTATGTGTTAAAGCTGAAGTGTGTAACTTTTTTTTTTTTTGGTGTTAAAATATTTTTGCCTGTCACAGCTTAATAGGCAGAGACAGCTATAAGCCATTCATATGTAAATTTTCTCTAAAACAGTAAACACTGTGTGAAAAGTTCCCTGTTTGTTTTTGAGTGACCCATCCAGACCCTACACAACAAAAGATGTTTTGAAAACATTGTTTATTTTTGAAATTCCATTCAGTGAAGCTAGTGTTAAAGAAATTACACACTTTAGCTTTAACAGGATTTAAGGGAACATTCACCCAAAAATGAAAATTCTCTCATTTACCCACCCTCATGCCATCCCAGATGTGTATGACATTCTTGATTCTGCTGAACACAAACAGATTTTTAGAAGAATATTTCAGATCTGTAGTTCCTGTTTCTCACCCACACCTATCATATCACTTCTGATGATATGAATTTAAATGCTGTAGTCGTACTGATTGCATTTATGCTGCCTTTATGTGCTTTGTGGACCTTCAAAGTTCTGGTCACCATTCAGTTGCATCATATGGACCTACAGAGTTAAAATATTCTTCGAAAATCTTTGTGTTCTGCAGAAGATAGAAATAGAGATCTGGGATGGCATGAGGGTAAATGATGAGAGAATTTTCATTTTTGGGTATACTATACTTTTAAGTGTGATAAAATCACTTACTGACCTTAATTGTGTGAAGTTATATCCAATATTTCAATTAAATCCTATAATCCCGACATTGGATATAACCCCATTCTCTTCTATTGTATGTGCCTTACAGTGAGAGTAACCACAATTTATGAGTTCATTTAAGAGTTTACATTTATTTATCTATTTTTTTTTTATAAACAAGGGGCAAGTCAATTTATTTTTTGTAGAAATCAACTTTATGGCACAAATGCTGTCGATTGAATTTAACTTGTATTGAAGAATATGACTGTATTTACTCTAAAGCAGGTGCTCCCTCCTCATCTGATTGGTTGGTCTCATCTTCAGAGGGGTCAATAATAAGGTCACAAGGCAGGATAGCAGAGGAGTCTGCAATCTCCAGAACAGGAGCAATGCTGGGTCTGCGACTGCCCGCTCCATTCTCTGAGGGCAGTGCCAGCTTACTGTTGTCCACTGGAGGACCTGGATTCTGCAGGTCTATGGCCACAGTTCCTGGAATGCAAGACAAATGAGCCATGAGATTGGAGATTTTCTTTCCTGGGTTGAGGTTAGGGATTGCCTAATGGGATAGTTCACTCAAAAATGAAAATCCTATCAGCATTTACTCACCCTCTTGCTGTTCTGAATCTGAGTGACTTTCTTCCTTCCATGGAACACAAAAGGATACATTTTTAAGAATGATGATGCTGTTCTTTTTTCCATAAAATGAACTTGAGGCTAACATTCTGCCTTACATCTACTGTGCTCTGCAGACTAAAGAAGGTCTTATGTTTAGAGCAACATGAGAGAGTAAATGACAGACATTTTATTTGGGTGAACTATCCCTTTATCAGGACACTTTATCAGGACAATTATAGAGATCCACGAGTAAACAAAGTATATCAAATCTGAACTGTTGCCAGATCTGAAATCTCAATAGCTTTTGTGTTATTTTCAGTGCAATGGAAATGGCAAAATAAATATTGAATTATGAAATCTGTTTATGCCAACATGACTCAGAATTTAGGTCAATTCCAGTTCAGCTCGATAAATGGAATGAAAAATTACTGTAAATTACTAGCAAATTGGCAGAGAGATAAAGATGAATGCATAAGTTACACATCTCTTTTTTTCACACATCTCTTAAACTGACTGAAGTTGACCTTAAACCTGATTTATTGCTTTTTGTGGATGAACATTGATTTGCACACATTTAAAATCAGAGCTTTGCAACCAAAAATGGTTAAGCACAGCATGGTTTAATTTAAAAATACTGCAAGAAAATGTTCTGAAGGGAAATATTGAGTTACTGTATGTACAAATCTGAGTATCTCTGCAAATTTAGATGTGTAAAAAAAAAGAGTGAAACTAAAATTGGAATAATGGTTCCTTATGTTGAAAAAGTAACAAGGGATATTATTATAATATATAATACATGCAAGTGCAGTTTCCAAGCCAAATTGGGTAAAAATATCTCCTCCTCTGGGTAAAACAGCTTGCAGGAAAAGAGACTTGACTCGTGAGTTTTTTAAAGTAACGGGAATGAGCGGGATACAGAGAAAGATTACTGTAAATGTTCACATTTACACGGGCATCAACTAATGATGTCTTATAATTACACCCTGTCTCTGTTGCTAGGGAAACCACATGCTCAGACTTACCATATGATGTAGACTGATCAACTTCAACAAAGGAAAAACAATGAAAGAATATATGTGAATTTTATCATTAGCATGACTTTAATATCTTTCTATATTTTGAAAAATATTTTCACAACTGCTTCTGAATATTCAAAATGTTATTATAACAACATCATATCTAGTAGACAACCACCATATGGCAACACAGCGTTAAACCAGCCCTGCCGGTACATCTGCACTGATGTAAACATATTCAAACTTGTGCTTAATTAGTGTTGTTACGTTTTTCAAAAAGACAACACCGCTAATCTTTAAAACCAACAAAACTTTAAAGCTGGTGTGTGCAAAGTTTCCAAGGTTAAAATACTTTCTCCAATGCAATTTAAAGGGATAGTTTACCTAAAAATGTACTCACTGAAAATCAGCTCTGAAAATCAGATAAAGGCAGCATAAAAGTAATCAAAAAGACTCAAGTGGTTTAATCCATGTCTTCAGAAGTGATATGATAGGTGTAGGTGAGAAATAGATCAATATTTAAGCCCTTTTTTTTACCATGAATCTCCACATTCACTTTTACATTCTTAAAGTAGTCTTTAAGATTTATGGTAAAAGAGGACTTAAATATTGATCTATTTTTCACCCAAAGTTATTGCTTCACTTCAGAAGACATGGATTAAATCACTGGAGTCATTTGGATTACTTTTATGCTGCCTTTATCTGATTTTCAGAGCTTCAAAGGTCCAGTCACCATTCACTAGCATTGTACGGACAAACAGAGCTGAGATAGTCTTCTAAAAATCTTGGTTTGTGTTCAGCAGTGAAACTCATACACATCTGGGATAGCATGAGTGTGAGTAAATGATCATGGTTTTAATTTTTGGGTGAACTGTCCCTTTAATGAGACTAGGGATGTACCTGAAGCCGAATACATTATTCGGAAAAGCATGAATAATTACTTCAAAACAAATAAGGGATTCATCTAAATAATATAAAAGATAAATATATATATATATAAATAATATAAAAGATATGCTTTAAATAAACATATCCAAAATGTATGAATCTGTGCAGCCAATATTTCTAGTGTAAACCTTATGAATGAAAATGTGCAAGTTGTGATTTCAGATCGGATTGGCACGGTCTCGTGTCCATTTGCGGTCTCTTTTAATTGTGAGCTTCAGGAGCTTGTCAAGTGTAACATTAACTAAGATATGGCACGATATACACTTCCCACTTCTTAAAATGTCTATGATAATGTATCACATGATTCACACGTGATTCTTATGTATTCATTTATAGCCTAAACCTGAGTACAATGTTACATTTCTGACCTGAAGTGATGATTTCACGTCAGAGCTCGTCTACATGTATCCGTCTCTTAAAGTTGACCACATTTATATCCACAACAGAGATTAAGAAAATTATCTGGTTAAGTTTAAATGCTGCATAAAGGTTTAAATGCTACATAGAGTAGCCTGTTCATCTATTAGGAACATTCCTCCTTATGTAAAAAGAAGAAACTGAAACATGCTCCATCTTTTTTTCTCTTTAAACTGTAATGTGAGAATGTTAAGTAATCTTGAACTCTGGAAAGGTGCTATATAAATTTAACATTATTATTTTTATAATAATATATTGGTGGCATAAAAATTCCTGATAATCTTATATGGGATTTTCACCAGTTAGTAGGCTATGATGATTTTATTTTCATTTCTTTTAATGTTTGAATTTGTATTTATTATTCACTGCAATATGTGTGCTTGACATCTCCTGCTTCCAGAATAATGCTGTTAAACATGCACAGACAAATGAAAATTCTGTTCCCTGTCAAAAAGCTACAATTTGATGCAGCACTGATTTTAGTGCTTTGGGAACAGCTTTAGGAGTGACCAGCTGTGAATATGTGTGCAACACGTCAATGAAATTGACTAGAATTTATAGCCTCTGCTGATGACATCATTGGATGCACCTGTAGCAGGGCTATAAATTGATGCGTCACAGGTGCATCGTCAGATCTTTTGTCTTCAGATCATTCTGTGTGTGTTGTGCTTCTCAAGCTGTCAGAACTTTCTTTCCTCTGTTAGGACTTAGAATTGGTTAGGCAGTGCACAGAAAACCTTTTCTCTTTACCAAGAATGAGTGTGAAGCAAAGAAGCAGTGTGTGTTCCCGTGTTTACACTCTATGGCTGAAATGGAAACGCACCAGTTTTGTTTTGTGTGTTTGGGAGGAAGAGCATGCTGCTCTTGTGTTGGGGCAGGTGCAAGCATTGCGATCTGTTTACAGTCAAAATGCTTTGCCCTCATCTTGCTTACTTCCAAGAGCCAGCACCCACTCTTTCATCATGGGGCTCTCACATTGATCTGGCTGAGGAGCGATAGACGGGTCCGTCCCTATCGCTCGCTCTCTCCCCAGATCCAGCTGATCCTTCTCGTGAGCCTGAAGCACGCTTCGTTGCCTCTTCGGTTCACGAGGGGGACGCTGAATCTCTTGAGTCTGCGGACTTTGAGCACCCACCTCTGAACATTCCACGCACAATAATAAAGCGGCTGAGGAATTACACGAGGTGGTTATTCGGGCTGTGACCAGGCTACAGTTAGCCTGGCCATGTGAATAAAAGACCCCCAAACGCTACAAACTCGAAGACAGATTTCTGTCTGGGGGCCAAAAAAAATTAAAAATTAAAATAAGGGGAATGCTATATCAGTCCCTTCCTTTCTTTGATGACCTCCATGACGAGCTTTCTCGTTCAAGGTGGAATCTTTATATTTCCTGTGTCTTCGTGCCCTCGACGTCGACATATTCGACTATCGTATGTGCTGAGACACGGGGATATTCAGTGATGCAGCCGGAAGAAGAGACACTTGCGGGTTATCTCTCGCCTGGCTCGGCATCATCGCTAAAGAGACCCACTCTCCCCACAAAGCCGTGCAGAACCACCTCCACGCTTGTGGGGAAGGCTTATCAGGCAGCAGGTCAGGCTGGTGCTGCCCTGCACACTATGGCAGTGTTACAGGCGTACCAGGCTGATCTGTTGAAGGACATGAGTGTGGGCAACATGGTCGACAAAGAGGCTTTCTCTGAACTTTGTCGAGCCCAGATCTGTCTCTCCGTGTGACCAAGCAGACGGCGCACACCATTGGCCGGTCTATGTCTGCTTTAGTCAGCATGGAGAAACACTTATGGCTCAACCTGTCGGGCATCAGAGATAAGGACAAAGTTTTCCTGGTTTCGCCTTCTGGCTTATTTGGTGACGCTATGTATGTAGTTATCACCAGGTTCCAGGAGGCAAAAAGCCACGAGGAACCCTTCGGCAATTCCTTCCTCGCCGCACTCTAGGGGAGGGGCCGTCGGCCACCCACCCCGCCCCGTTCCTTCTAGATGGGAGGTTCAAAAACAAAGCGTGGCGAATCGTGCTCCCCCTCTTAAAGACTGGGGGCCGGTTCGTTGCCCTTTGGTCTAGCCCCCAAAGCAAGACCTCAGGGCAGTAATTTCTAAAAAGGAAAAAACACTGACGGTTTTGCGCCCAGCCCTGTGGGGGTAGCCCCCCTTGGGACGGGTCACGTGAAACATCCACCTGTACCCTCCCGATACCCCCATGAAACCGCTCCATTCCCGCCGCCTCCGGTGTTTCGGGAGTTAGCGGTTTCCAGCTAAATGTTGGGTGTTCCGTTGCTTCCTGCCATAGTCCAGGACACGGGACACTCGACATCCTGGAAGTGTCAGAATCGATACCCATCTCAGAGAACCTGGCAGCGTGGAAACTACTGCCAGGTGTTTCTATATGGGTCCTAAGAACCATAGAAAAAGGCTACAGAATTGAATTTGTTTGCCATCCTCCGCATTTCAACAGCATGTTTCCCACTACCGTGAAACCAGAGCAAGCATGTTTACTGTGGAAAGAACTGCAAAATCTCTTGGACAAAGGGGCCATAGAACATGTTCCCCTTCCAGAGAGAGAGTCAGGTTACTACAGCAGATACTTCCTGGTTCCCAAGAAGGATGGGGGGTTGCGTCCGATTTTAGACCTTTGAGGCTTGAATCGCTCAGAGGGCGTTCAAGTTCAAGATGCTAACCGTCAAGACGGTTGTGTCTCAAATCCAACATCACGATTGGTTGGTCACAGTCGATCTCATGGACGCGTACTTTCATATAGAAAGTACGTGTGCTACATACCCTTTCTATGTGGTTCAGACTCCGGTTCCTTACTTTGGGTCCCACTCTAGGTGCGTCTTGCCATCACAGATTGCTAACTACAGATGTCTCCCTGACGGGCTGGGTAGCGGTCTGAAGTGGTCATCCAGCTCAAGGGGAATGGGAGGGTCGTCAGCTCGATTGTCACATTTACTGTCTCGAGTTGATGGCTGTATTTCTGGCCCTGAAATACTTCCTCCAGAGGCTGCCATGTCTTGGTGCGGGTGGACAACACAATGGTAGTCTCTTACATAAACCATCAAGGAGGTCTACGTTCACGCCAGCTGAACAGACTGGCACGGCAGATTCTCCTTTGGCCCAGGGCAAGCTCCTGTTAATCAGAGCAGCTTATATCCCTGGATGCCTGAATGGGAGCAGATTTACCGTCCAGTCAGAAAATACTTGCGTGAAATTCAAGGTAAACTCGAATGCTCAAAGTAATTATTAATACAAATTACAAATTAGTTTAAATAAATTAAACCTTGATGAGTATTTAGAACTCTTTTGAGGTCACGAAACTGACACCTTTAAAGGTGCACTCAGTAATTCTAATCAATACACTTTTGTCAAATTCTTCAAATATCTCCTTACAGTCTGCTATCTGTCCATTCTGTGGATGGGCTGAAATTTTTTTAGTATTTGTACACAGCCCTGGCTCTGTAAATGGTACAAAAACAAAGTGGATTGGACCGATCCACACAACACCACTCCAGCCAATCAGCAACAGGGGGTTGTTTTTACACGTGCACAGAATGGGGGTGGGGGCAGAGCGAAAGGGAAATTCATTAGAAGAGCGACGGCAAATCTGGCTGATGCAAACTTTCTAAACTCTAATCAAATGGCTGAGAAACAGACCAAGAGAAAAAGGTCAATTATCTGTATGTCTTGAGCTGGTGTGCTTAAAACCATCTTGCGTGCATAAATTTGGGGGGTGGAGCTTCCAAAGGAGCACTGAAGGGAGGGGGTTTGGCAGTTGAGTTTGCATATCAACAGTGTTTCTCAGGAATCGCTGAGTGCACCTTCAAGTAACATTGATTTATTTTTATTTTTTTGTCCCTTTAAATTTACAGGAACTTAAACTGTACAATTGAACTTAAATATGTCCAGTAGCCTCTCAATCTACATTATCAATATTGCAATGGGAGCGTAGATGCAGAGACTACTGGGCATTGTTTATCATGCATCTCTGTAGAGTTACATTGAAAAGATTTGTCGAAACTTCTAAAAAAAAAAGCTTTGGTTTGCTATAAAATTATGTAGGCTATTGGACATTGCTGTTACACTCTTTTCTCAAGCTTTACTTAATCTGTTTATGTTGGGACAACATGAACATTTTTAGTTTGGTTAAAGTTGCATTCAGTATCTTTTGTCTTTGTGTCATCTTGGACTTACACTGACACCTAGTGGCTCCGATGCAGCATCATTTAAAATGTATAGTTTTCAGTTTCAGATGCCATTGCAGAAATGTAGTATTCACATTCAGACATGATTACTTTAATTAATGAGTGAAAGTGTCAAATAACAGGACAGTTACTGAGATTAAATGAGTAATATTCGGCTGGTGTGATTCTAACATGGCAGCCCCCATGTGCTTCTCCATGTAGAATAAAACAGCTTTTATAAGGTTACTGATATGATTGGAGTCTTCACTATAATTTGAGTGCTCATGATTTCCTACATATATTACAAAAATACAATTAATGTCTTTAGGAGTTAAACTTGTTTAATGAGGAAAAAATTATGCCTTTAACCGAAACCAGGCAGGGGATTTCTAATTCCCAGCATGCTTTTCATGGCATTCGAAAGAGAAAGTAAATGTTAAAATTAAGTGTTATATAATGTGCCTTTGTGCAAGATGAATGTATAAGGGTGGAGACTTGTTAGAGTTTAAAGTTTTGTTTTGTTATTTAGAAGAGTTAATCTTCTATATTGCTTTATTTTGCAATCGCTGTGGTATTTAAAGCATAGTGTTTCCAATGAACATGTATTCAGCATTCTAGCATTCACTAAACTAGCTACTATATATGGTTAATTTAACAAGTCTAATAGTGATGGGAAAATAATTTTACTGACTTGGACCTTTGAATGTTGTTAAGCAAAATGAAAAAATCTTTATTCGAGTAATTTTGTTCATTTGTCACATGACAGTCGTATAGGCTCTAGAGGAAACAGAAGGGATTAGTTCACGTCCCGACTGGGTCTTTGGATATGAGTCTTTTGTGCATCTTTCCCGTGACTTCTATTAGGCTCTGCCTTGAAGACAAACGATTAATCACGAGTGACAATCACTGGTTTTTCGTAAATTTGTCTTTTTACAGCTTACAGTTCATTGTGTTGCAGTCAGTATGACAGTAAATTACATTTTAAAATCAGAATAATTGTCATGATGAATTATTTTCATGTATTTAGTTCAGGAAATGTTTGCAAGATATTTTCTGCCAAGTGTAACATTTAACAAGTAAAATGGTCTAAGATATAATAAATAAGCAGGAAACCGATGGAGTGCGTACTCCGTGTAGGGAAGGAGGTATTGCCCCAAGTGAAGGAGTTCAAGTACCTCGGGGTCTTGTTCACGAGTGAGGGGACAATGGAGTGGGAGGTTGGCCAGAGAATCGGGGCAGCGGGGGCAGAATTGCACTCGCTCTATCGCACCGATGTCACGAAAAGAGAGCTGAGCCGGAAGGCAAAGCTCTCGATCTACCGGTCAATTTTCGTTCCTACCCTCACCTATGGTCATGAAGGCTGGGTCATGACTGAAAAAACTAGGTCACGAGTACAAGCGGCCAAAATGGCCATCCTCAGAAGGGTGGCAGGCTTCTCCCTTAGAGATAGGGTGAGGAGCTCAGTCATCCGTGCGGAGCTCGGATTAGAGCCGCTACTCCTTTGCGTCTCAAGGAGTCAGTTGAGGTGGTTTGGGCATCTGTTAAGGATGCCCCCTGGGCGCCTCCCTAGGGAGGTGTTTCAGGCACGTCCAGCTGGGAGGAGGCCTCGGGGAAGACCCAGGACTAGGTGGAGAGATTACATCTCCACACCGGCCTGAGTACGCCTCGGGGTCCCCCAGTCAGAGCTGGTTAATGTGGCTCAGGATAGGGATGTTTGGGGCCTCCTGCTGGAGCTGCTGACCCTGTGACCCGACTTCTGATAAGCGGTTGAAGATGGATGGATGGATGGATGGATGGGTCTAAGATAACTATCAGTAAATTTAATTTGTATGATTACTTAATCTGTATGATTTACCATAATACAGATAAAATTTAAAGCATTAAATAACTCTTTATTACCAGATTAAATAATATGAAGAAAAAAACAAACAAAAAAAAACAATATTCACAAAGTTATATTGCAACCAAATCTGAAAATATGAGACCAGAAACAAATCTTTAACTGTAAGGGCAAAAAT
The DNA here is from genome assembly GCA_032164185.1 of Moxostoma hubbsi. NCBI lineage: Eukaryota > Metazoa > Chordata > Actinopteri > Cypriniformes > Catostomidae > Moxostoma > Moxostoma hubbsi. The sequence goes on from JAVLUX010000044.1 coordinate 7,613,300, forward strand.
AAAACCTAACTAACCGCTTGTGTTTAAGGAAGGTTGGGAGCAGTGTTGGGTGTAATCCAATTTATAAATTTTTTGTCCAAAAATGTGTAGTGCTTTGCATTTTAAATTCTTGTAATAACATTAACGTTACTGACTTTCAATTAATTTTATTACTTTAAAGTACATTATAGTGTTATGCTTATTTCTAATGTATTTGTTATGTAGAATACATGAATTATGGCCCCGTAAAGAGTCATTGTGAAGGAGAAATGTGAGGTACTGAGTGTATGACTTGAATGTAACAATGAACAAGAAAGAAATATAGACATTCTTTTGCATTTGTTGAGCAGAAAAGTATTTTAGAAAGTAACTTAAAAGTTAAGTAATGTGATTACTTTTTCTATTGAGTAATTGGTAAAGTAACTTGATAACAGTTTTAGATAAATAATAAGCCACTTGTAGTGGATTACAATTTTACCCAAGTAATTTACCCAACACTGGTTGGGAGTATGAACTAATTTGTTTCCAATACAGAGCCTATGCAGCTGTCACGTGTCAAATGAACCAAAGACTCATACCCAAAGACCCAGTCGGGAGGTGAACTAATTGTTTCTGTTTCCTATGTGGCTATCACATGTCAAATTAACAAAGCACAAACTATCAATTTTGCGCATATGTGGCCAAGACAAAATTAACGAATCCCTCTGACACTACTCGTTCTTCCTGATTCATTCAAAATGAACAAAACGTTAGAATTCCACTTTAAAAGGTAAACATTTTATAGTCTGTCATCTCACCCATGCTTGCGATGATGCTCTGCACTGGCAGACGAGAAGGAGCATCATACACGCCGGCGACCGACAGTCCTTTGCTGTGCTTCTCCTCCTGTTTGAAGATGAAGGCAGAGTTCTCTTCCTTAGTGATGTTGATGTAGTAACAGGTGTCTGTGGCAGCCATGATGTGGCGTGGACCAGGGTTCAGAAGGATGCTCTTATTGCCTTCTCTCTTTGTGCCAATTAAGCAGACCCCATATCTAAAAGGAAGATGATTATTGTGTTTTAAGGGAAAAAAGAATGATAAATGATGCAATATTTTTCATTTTTGTATAAACTATCCCTTTAAGTTTAAGATATTTAAATATCTTTATTGTGGTGGGTTGTATTTTAGAGTATTGTTAAAAATGGAAATCGGTATTTATGTTTACTATGTTTATTTCCATTGTACAATTTTATCTGATTTTAAACTGCAAAAAATTTTTAAAAATTAAATCTAAATATTTGAGAGTTTTTACTGGACATCACTACAGTATAAACCTGTTTTGGGAGTTTGACACATTTGATCAAGAGAAAATATTTAAGGGAAGGGATTAGAAATGAATCTGTCAGATCTGAAAGTAATTGGTTTGCATTTACCACATCTACTCACTTTTTATGTGCATGAAATGAAGCGTAAGTGAAGCTCTTCCCATCATATTCGCCAAAAAACTTGCTGTCCATCAGACATATGTGATAAACTTCATTCCCAGAGCAACGGCCATACGTTCTCTGCCACTGTTCTGGAGAAGTCTGTCCCTCCCTGAAACCCAGTGTATTAACAGTGTTAATGCAAATACAAAGAAGAGATTCATAACTTCAGCAGTTACTGTTTATGTAGGACCAGTCTGCCTTAGGTTTTTGTCTAATAGCCTTGTCCTTTTTTTTAGTCCTTTAAGCATTTTTTTTTTTGCCTAGTCAACTGTCGACCCACCCCCCCATTTAGTTAGTTTTAAATCCAATTGAAATCAGATTACTTTTAATGTGTCTCAGTCAGAACGGACAGATCGTATTTCACGTGGTTTATTTCTTCATCTAGCATCATTCAAGAGATGCGCTAAGGTGGGATACTTTTACCAGCCACTACAAATTGATGCACTTCTCAACACGTATTAAATATCTTACATGCATGTCTTTATGGGCAAGTCTAGGATGTAAACGATCACAGAGCACGTTAAATGTTTCCCTTTGCATTTTTTTTTCACAAGTCCATATCCCTCTCTTAACTGTGGTACCCACAATAACAGCAGTAACAAATAGTATTCAGTATGATATTTTATGCCTTTTTATGCTTATGTTTGCAAAGAATGTGTTCAAATTTGGATACGGAAAAACATAATCAATGGCAAAACCTTCATTGTTAATGTCTAGCGAATAAACTACAAAAAACTTTACATAGTTGCTATGAAAATAAGTGTGAACGTGCTCACAAAAGTGATGGCGGTGTGAACAGAAAAATCTGACCACATACAGTATATCTTAGTTTAAACAGTCAGTCTAAAATCTGAATTAAAGGTGCAATCAGTCATATTTTCCTCATTAAAAAAGTTTAACTCCTAAAGACATGAATTGTAATTTTGCAATATATGTACGAATTCATGATCTCTCACATTATAATGAAGACTTCAGAGTCCAGTCATATCAGTAACCTTATAAAAGCTGTTTTATTGTACATGGAGAGGGTTCGCACATGGGGGCTGCCATGTTAGAATCACATGACCAGCCGAATATTACTCACTTAATCTCAGTAACTGTCGAGTTATTTGGCACTTTCACTCATTGAATAAAGAAATCATGGCAAGTTATTGAATCATAAAGGTTAGGTACTATTTAAACAAATCTTTTAATATACTTAATAGTCCTTCAGGAAAAGCATCTTCTACAACACAGTGGAACAACATGAAAACCTACACATAATCTGCATTAAAAACGATTATGGTCTTTCTTCATCTGAATACTAAAATATAGAACCATTTATAATGCTACAAAAGAGATGAGTGACAATAACAGGGTAGTGAAACTCACATTAGTCAATTAGGATTAATGCAATGATGTGCAATGAACCACCAATTCATCCTGATTTATATGGTTCAGGGAAAAGGATAAAATTCATGAAAATTTGGCCTGATGAGTGTGTCAGTACTCACTGTCCACGAGACGTGTGAACCAGGAGGGTGACCAGTGTAGAGGTGGCTGGACACACACAGTTCAGGGCCAGCATGGCATACTTGAACTCCTCTTCACACACCACATGATCTACCACACAAAACACACATATTTGTTATATGAAATTTATGCAACCTGTGATGTTGCAAAAATAAATCACAGCTATCAATAGAATCCACACTGTAGACAGTGGTAAAAAGCAACATGCAACATACTTGATCTAACCCTAAAAATTAATTCTGTTTGTGTATCTACAAACAGTTTATCTGAGAATACATTGTTTACAGTATCATTAAAGTAATTCAACTTCAATGTATTTAAAGCTGACTTTGCACTGCTGGTTATTCTTGTTCTCGAAATGAGTTTTGAGTGGTTAATACATTTGTGTTCACACACAGGACAGTCATTTACCAGTGTGACAACTGCAATCTATAACCGAACTGACAACAGCACATTTTCAGGTCTCACAATGCATTCTCGACAAACATGTGCTGTTTGAACGCTACTAAACTGGACAACTAGTTGTCTGTCAAGTCATATAATGTGAAAGCCATGCTGCACTGTACACGCACGTGCCCCTTGTTAATCATAAGGGGTTTCGTTAACTCACAGAGACTGAGATTTGAGCTGCGAGTCATCCGAAGATCCAACCGTTGTCTTTCACTGAAGTTGCTCGTCATTGCGAGCCACGTGACAAATGCTTCGCTTATAACTCGGTTAAAAAGCATTCAAAGCCACTGTCACTATGGTCACTATGGTAGGGTTTGACTTCAGTTGTTCATTCATGCAGACTGTATTCAAGCCGCTACTGTAAGCTGTTGAATGAACAGGACATTTAAAGACTTACACCTGTAAATTAATGTGGTTGTCAATCCCATACTGACTGTGTGAACGTAGCCTAGGTTTGTTAAGATTATCCTCTGTAAATGGTTGCCACCAATTTTTACCAAAATAATAATACAAATAAATGAAGACACCTCTGATACTATGGGGTAAGGTATATTACAGCCAGCAAATTTTAGGATGGCGTGTATATATGAACTTGAACCTGTTATAAGACACCTTTAGTCATTTGAAGTCTGAGCTTGAAGTTGTTAAGGACATATTCTGTGAAAGTTAACTAACTGCAAATAAAATTTGACTTAAGAGAGACCACAGACTCACCTGCAAATTTAACATGAAATTTGTTCTCGGGTTTGAGAATCTGGACGTAAAGAGGGCAGTTTGGGGCAAAGTCCTTTACAGCCCATGCTCTTAAAATGGTTTGATGATCCTATCAAAAGAACAGACATCATCTTTACAATGCGGAGACATTTTATAACCTTTTTTCATATTTAAACTTTGTATTCCCCTTTTTACATTGCCATTAATGGTAGATTAAGTTCAATAAATTGATACATGATAGTAACCCTTCAGACAATAAGACTAATAAGAGTAAAATGTAGTAGCTAATTACTATGTAATAACAGTATAATAACTACAATAAATTAACAACACTATGATATTACCAATAACATCTTATTTTGATAAGTTCAGAAGTATATTACAAAAACATGAAAAGAAAAGTACGATGTCTGTATTTACAGCTGCAGTGCGGTCCACTTCATTTCTACTGCTGAGGATAAAACATGCCTCTGCATCATCCATCCTACAGACCAAACAAAATCATTACTCAGCTTCACACAAACAGGACCCCTAAAAATGCTTCTGCAAAGCCCTTGCAGCTTTATACCACTACCCATGAAGTGAATTCCTTCTGGAGGTGGATATGTATGTGGTGGCAGGTAATTATTGCAATGTTTCTGAGATGGACATAATAAGTAATGAGGGTCAATTTCATGGTATACTAGCATCAGGTCCAGCAGTTAAGAGCAACCACTAGTGTAACCATAATGACAACTGGAAGACAAATCAACTGAATGTTATAGAACATTAAATATTAAAATACACACTTATTGAGAAAATATAGCCACAAGACTTCAACATTATACATGTTAGCATAAGACTAGTGTGATCAAATTGCTCAATATCCTTGTCTGTGCTAAGTTGTATACAATTTTTCAACTTGTGTCATGATCATGTAAAGACAGTAAACCCAGTCAATTTTGCATGATACTTGCAAGGATGCCAGTAAGGGAAATGTTCACATAGAGAGAGAAAAATTTTTTGGTTATGGTACGCAGTTTATCTGCCTAGAACAGTAGTACCACTGCTAAAAGGACGACTCAAACTGCAAATGGAAGACTCAATATAAGTGACAAAATATGAGGTGATCATTTCTGCTTTTAACCCACCGGAATGCCTTGCCCCAAAGCATAGGCTTCCATTGATAGTGCATTACCGTAAAGAGAAAATCAGCATCGTGCCACAGATGCTTTCTATAGAGCTTAACTTGTTTTAAACCAAGAACATTATTTTAAGACCCAAAGATACAGTGTACTGTGAGGAACAAAAGTGTGAACGAAAAAAATTCAAGCACTGACTGAGCTTAATTCTTGATATGCAGCAGCAATGAACACTTCTTAAAACTAGACAGCACTTAGAAGAAGTTTGGAAAATACTTTTTTTTTTTGTGAGACTTAACAACAAATGTAATTCGCTCATGAATTAATTTACATTTTAGCCTTCCAATTACAATCACAAATGACATGTTTGGCCAGGAAATTTTAGACTACGCACTAGAATATTAACTAGGCATATTGAGATAAATTTGCTGCATTTAAAATAGGGGAATAGAAGAATTTTAAATGAAGTGACATTTCAAGAGGAAATACATAAGCCTCTCTTATCCTTCAAATTCAGGGCTACTTTTATAAGGAACAGATGGGGTTCTGACTAGGCGTCAGGTTTGGCGCTGGTGGTGGAGCTTGCTTGTGAACTCTTAGAATTTTCATGCAGAGTATTTTGGTTTTTGGGAGCCATTCCAGAACTTCCTTTTGCAAAGAGCTAATCAAAGCCACTGTTTGCATTTTAAAGCATCAAAATGCCACACTGTTGTTTATCATCCTTAAAAAATTACTTTAGGTTTCAAAAGTGGCTGTCCCTCAAGTTTACTATAACAGCAGGCTCACTTTCACTCTAACACTATGTAGAGATGATGATAATAAGACTATGCTAATCTAGTTAGCTAAAATGCATGGTCTTCCATCAAGCCAAACCTCTACAGTGTCATGCACTTTATGGTGACACATAAAGTGACGTCAGTCCACCACAATTGTTGCTTTTAAGTGCATTTCTGGCCAGACTTGCTATGTCCATTTTTAAATTGTTGGGCCTTGGGATTATTAGTGATGCCAGCAAAGCTGTAAGTTATTTTAATCAGAACTGTTAAAGAACTGCAGTTAAAAAATTATGTTCTTCAGTCCTTAAATGTGATGTGTATATAAACAGTATATATATTTTAATATATTAAAATACTTTCTTAATTTTTAATTTCTACTTTCTAATATACTTATATCAGCTTGATAAAAAAAGACTTCAACCCCTTAAACAATGGAGCATTTTTGGGCTGCTGCCTGCAATTTTTCATACACAAATTTAAAAGCTCACCATTCACACATATTAAAAAAAAATCTCACTTTTCAGAGAACCGACCAAGTAAAAAATATATAAATAATAATAATAAATAATATTGTATGTGTATGTGTACTTTTTTGATGTTGTCCTAAATTTGTAGATGTATTTCTGTATCTGTTCACTCTACCTCACTTTGAAAAGTCCCATTTTATTCCACTAGATGGCAGCAAGCACTAAAGAAATATATTTTTCTCTATCGCATTCCATCATAATATACAGATCTGAAATGTAAGTGGCGCTGTAGCACATTTTAGCCCTCAAAGACATGCTTTTCCATAGACATTCAGACAAATATTCAGTTCAAGCTCCACTCTTGTTGCTTCATTGAATATCTTGGTCTCTGAGTGGACTAGAAGCTCAAACTTTGTGTCATTAGGAAGATGAGTGAAACCTCCCCTTTGTGAAGATATAAAACAATTTAACATCAACTGCTGAAAACACATTTTCTGATTATTTGTTTTGCATGCTTTTACATCTGGATGGCATATTTTGATCTGGACATCTACAGTAAGATATAACATTGGATTATTCACACAAGCAAGCTCACAGTAACCTAAGTTTTTGACTACTTTGTGCTCACAGCAGCAGTTATTGGCTCATAAAAGAGATGTTTGTATTGGATGACTCACATAAATCATATTTCAATTTGTGATTCATTTGAAAATATTTCAAACTGTGGAATTAGGGAAACAAAATTAACTACTGTCATTCCTGAGATATATGACTTGTCCATTTAGGTGCTATTTTTAGGACTTTTATTTTCATATAACTAATTCTACCCCATTACCGCTGCGATTCTAAGCTTTCAAGTGATACCTCATATGCCTGATTATGTATACGGAGACTTTAACATTTTAAGTGTAAACTTTTTCCACAATATAGTGACCACCCCCTTTGAGTTTAAGGGGTTCAGTAATCTTAACTTTATGACAACTTTATGAACCATAAGTAAGGCATTCGTTTTTATTTCCAAAAAGTGTAACAGTGTGGCTCTGTCACTGTCAAAAACTTGCTCTGTTTGTTTGAACATCCAGAATAACCTGAATTAGGTGAAACCAATAGCGGAAGTTTGGGGGCAGGACAATCTGCTTATTTGACCAATTGAAGATGAGGGTAGTGTTTCGGAAAACTTTTTGAAAACTGTAATTATTTTTGCAATGGACTACTTGCATAACTTCTGCGAACTGTGGCTCAGGTGTTTTGGGTTTCAGTGTTCTGTTCTCCTACATGCAGAGATTTATTCATGAGAAGGCAGATTATTTCTGTTAGTTGATTTATTCATGAGAAGGCAGATTATTTCTGTTAGTTGATTACAACTATAAATCATGTTTTTGGCATTAACATGAATGATCTCAAATTTATAATTTGCTTAAATGTGCCTCTAAATATTTTTTTTTCCTTTCCAAATGTAATGCAGGAGTCTGACTGTCTCATTAATGCATGTTTAATTAATTGAAGATATTTATTCAGCAATAAATTCCACCATACAAAAATTGCAAATGACTTTAATGTCCCAGATGGACCAGGCTTTAAAAAATGACTCAGAACAGAATGAAGCAGTTTTAATGTCAAATCGAATAAATACATTTACTGCGCTAAAATATTTAATAAATTTCACGTTATAACGCATTATCTTTGGCAGATCTTCAACTAAATGTGTTAACTTTTACGATTTACTTATCAATAACTATGTTTCCATTTAAGGATTTTTTTGCGAAAAAAGGTTAAGCACGTCAAACCTTTTACCGCTGATGGAAAAACTAATTATCAATAAAATTTCACAAGTATCAACACAACATTTTTTCGTTGAACACGTTTAACTAGTGTGTAAATCCTATGTCAATACATCAAATGACGTGAAAAACTAGTTTGGATAAACGTTTTGTCGAGAAAACATCTGGGTTAATGGTGTAACCACTGTTCCCTGATGAAGGGAACAAAACGTTGTGTCGATGTCATGACACCAGGAGTTCGATCTTGAGAGCCCCAATCACCTTTGCTTAAAATAGAAAAGGCTAATGAGAATTGGCGAGAGGAATTTGCATGCCACTCTCTGCCCCTGACATACGGGTATAAAAGGAGATGGCGTGCATCACTCATTCAGATTTATGCTGAGGAGCCGATAGAAAGTCCCGGCCATGTCAACGGCCGGTTCAGCACCGCGGCAGGAGGGACACACATCTCGTTCCTTCCATCAGGGAACAGCAGTTACACCAGTAACCCAGACGTTCCCTGTCTGTCACTCAATCAATTTTGTGTTGATGTAGAGACACTGGGGTTCCTACAGGAAACACTGCAGATGCTGAACCGTGTCACGAGGTACAGAAGAGTGGACATGGGCAAGCTGCTGCGTGCCTCCCAGCGAGCTTTCGATAACGTCGGGACCTTCCAGCAAGTTTAGATCAGGCGTCTCCCTAGTCCCAGGTTCCGAGCACCTTCTAATTCTACCGGAGCGAGGTAAACATGTGGAGAATACCTGACATGGACTTACTAATGGGGAAGTTCACATATGGAATGATACCACCGGGAGGACCCTATCTATGTAGAGAGTACAAAGCAACAGTGGCCGAAGCAGAGTGATTCTCTGATGAGGGGAAACTAAGGGTTCAACAGAGGGGAATCCGAACAGTGGAAATGCATCACATGGGATTACCCAGAGGGGAATCCCCACATATTGGGCACTGAGTCTAAGTACAGGAGCTCACCTGAAAGGAGCCCTACAAAGCAGACAAAGAGCTGCTCCGGGCGTCTGAAGCTCTGTGTGCAGTCCAGATAGAAGCACACGGCATGACCTGGACATAGCAACGTCAAGACTGGGTCTTCCTCCTTTGAAGGGAGTGTCTGCAGGTTCATCACCTGATCCCAATATGGAGTGGTGGGAACTTTGGGCACATGACTGGGCCGGGGTCTCAAGATCAAGTGAGAGTGTGCTGGCCCGAACTCCAGGCATTCACTGGTGACAGAAAGCGCCTGTAGGTCCCCCACCCTCTTGATGGAAGTGAGCGCCACCAGGAGGGCCGTCATCAGTAACAAAGTGCTGAGCTCAGCCTGCTCCAGGGGCACACAGGGTGCTCTCTGTAGGACAGGTACGACCACAGTGTGATCCCAAGAGGAAATAAGGTGCGGTCTAGGAGGTTTAAACCTGCAATCACCCTTGAGGAGCCTGGTGATCAGGTTGTGCTACCGTGAGTGTCTCCCATCCAGTGAATCGTGCACACTGGATGGGATACACTGTTATAGCAGGCATGTACACCTTCAGGCTAGTGGGAGACAGCAATCTCTCCAGCACTTCCTGTAGGAAAGACAGCACAGACCCGACCATGCACCTCTGTGGGTCTTACCCACGGGAAGAACACCAGTTTGCGAAGAGATACCACTTCAAGGCATACAGCCACCTCATGGAGGGGGCTCTGGTTTGAGTGATAGTATTTACCACTGCTGGCAGAGGATTTGCTAGATATTCTACATCCTGTCCTGGAGCCAGACATGAAGATTCCAGAGGTCTGGCCAAGGTTTCCAGAGTGTGCCCTGTCCCTGAGTGAGAAGGTCCTTCCTCAGGGGAATGCACCAGGGAGGGGCTACTGCCAGGAGCATCAGGTCTGAGAACCACATCTGGTCGGGCCAGTATGGTGCAACGAACAGGACTTGATGTCCATCCACCCTGACTTTGCACAGTGTTTGTGCAATGAGACTCACTGGAGGAAATGCATATTTGCATAGCCCATGAGTTAAGCTGTGCACCAGGGCATCCCTGCCGAGGGGAGCCTCAGACAGGGAGTTCCAAAGGGGGCAGTGAGAGGACTTTCAGGAGGCGAACATGTCTACCTGCGCCTCCAAGGGCTGAAAGTCTGACAGCACTCTGGCGGGATTGTCACATGCTGAGTGCCGTGGCACCATGCCCAACTCGGGACTGTAGCCAGTGCTGAAGTGGTCTCATATGCATCAACTCGAGGGGGAGTCCAACTCCATACCGAGTAAAGAGATGCTCTGCACAGGGGAGAGCTTGCTATTCTCCCAGTTGAAGCCCGAGTCAGTTGAGGTGCAAGATCCCTGTGTGCACACAATAGAGTGAGCTAGGATTAGGTAGTCGTCAATATAATTGAAGATGCGTATGACCTTCTCCCTTAATGGGGCCAGGGCAGCCTCTGCGACCTTGATAAAGACAGGGAAGGGGACAGGAACAGACCGAAGGGGAGGACCTTGTTCTGGTATGCTCATCCCTGGAATGCAAACAAAAGGAATGGTCTGTGTCGAGGAAGGATCGATACGTGAAAGTACGTGTCCTTCCGGTCGATGGCCATGAACCAATCCTGATGTCGTATTGACGCCAGTATGTGCTTCTGCATTAACATCCTGATCAGAAGCCTGTGTAAGGCCTTGTTCAAGGCAAGCATGCCCAATATTGGGCACGACCCTCCCCCTCTCTTGGGCAGAATAATATAAGGGCTGTAAAAGCCCTTGTGTGACTTGGCTATGGGAACGTGTTCTATTGCTCCCTTCACCAGCATGGTGGCAACCTCCGCCCAGAGGATGGATGCACACTCGCCCCGCACCTCATTGGAGAGGATGCCACTGAACCTGGGCGGGCTTCTGGCAAATTGGATTGCGTAGCCGAGGCGAATTGTCCTGACGAGCCACCATGAGGGGGAGAGCTCTAACCATGCCTCCAGACTCCGTGCCAGTGGCACCAAAGGGCCAACTGGATTTATCATGCCCGGGAATTATGGTTCGCAGCAAGGCAGAGCTGGTGCCCCACCTGGAAGACAACCCAGGGGGGAAATGCTGCTTTGCAAGCCCGCTATGGAGGGTGCACGGCCCCAGAAACCAGCACACTTTCCTGTTCGCCGGCCGTCTATCGACGGAGAATGAGGGATTGCGAGGTACTGGGGGCGATTTGGGGACCCCAATGGGAGTGGTTCCTCCGGGTAATCCCCCACGGACCTCCTATTCTCCAGTATGCTTGTTTGCCCAAGTCGAGATCTGGGATGAGACAGTTGGCCCCCCTCAGGGTGAATTTGTTGTCTCATTCAGGGCTCAAGAGCAGTTTGAACTCTTGATCGCAGCATCATAGAGCAGGCTGATCCAGTCGGACCTGAATGACTCAACTGGGCTCCCACCTTCGGGTGTGGTCACCCTGTCTGAGGCCGACGTGGAGCAAGCGCCCATGCTTGCCCAAGTTGCGTGTCGGGCTTGAGTGGAACCCATCGAGTGAGTGACAGATAGGGAACATCTTGGATACTGTCGTAACCTCCGTTCCCTGCTGGAGGGAATGAAATATTGTGTCCCTCTTGCCACAATGCTGAGCTACCCACTAAAATGGTTGACCCCAGCTTAGTTGGGATATGCGAAAAAACTGCATTTCATTGGCTCTGTACCTGTACTCTGCACAATGACAATAAAGTTGAATCTTAATCTTAATGCTTTATCTCCTCCCTCACATGGAGCGGTGTTCGAAGTGTGTAGTTTCATTCAAAGAGCACTGGTACTGACACCCTTTACATTTGCGTTTCAAACTGCTCTGTGGTTAAATGTTTACGACAGACTTCTGTGTGAGGAGAAACAGCGAACTTGATGCACTTGCATTTTACCAGCCATTGATTTTCTCAGATCGGCTTGGGCAGGATTAAAGCTCTGAAAACTGTTCTTCCACTGAATTTTTAAGACGTCGTACACATTAATGTTCAAAATATTTCTTCTTCTGTATCTGAAAATGTCTTTACTTTAAAATAATCTAGCGTGCCCCTTTATTTCAAAGCAGAAGTGCATCATGAGGCTCAGTGAAAGTCCATTTGGTGAAGCTAGTGGTGTAGAAATGATATGCTTTGGCTTTAAATATTTTCCATGAGTGTAACTCAATATGCTATGCACTGATGAATACACAAGAACTCTTACAGACAGGCTAATTGACAAATGAGAAGATCCCTGGTGCTAAAAATTCTCAAACAATCTTAGTACTCTACAGATAAATTGAATGCATTTAAATGGTTTGGATTAAGCATTTAAAAGGGGCTTGATAAAATACCTTGCAGCTGATAAATTTGCAGATACATTGGCCTTATCTCCATATATCCCTAATGGCACTCTCATAAACTGATTACTCCAAAGTCAGAACCTGAAGCTGTTTACTTTTTAGCTCTATTTTCTCAATATAATCATGAATAAATCATCAACATAAAGTCAAGAGACATTTTTGACACAAATAAGTAATAAAAAATACTTGCTTAGCCCTCATCAGGTCTTGGTCCTTCAGTGCAGAGCCTTGAAGGTAGATCACCCTTTGAGACCACAGAGGGATCTGCAGTATACGGCGCACCTGAATGTCCATCTCCGTGGGACAGAGTATTACCACATAATAATCCTACAAGACATTTGAGAAATTATGACACCACCATCATATGCAGAGCTAGGTTATCATAAATATGTTTAGATTACTGGACCATTAATTACAGAGTACAGACTAGTAATATCATCTGAAATAAATGGGATAATGTAGTACCTGTAGTCTTGGGTGGGCATAAAACTCATTGAGAAAGTCCATGAGCAGGTCTATTTTGAGAGAGGTGACACAGAGAACCACATGTTTCTCTGTCTGAGCACGGTGTCTGCTGTAGTTTCCACCTGATTTCTGCCTCTCCATCCAAAGGTATGCCAACTCCTCAAACTGGATGTCGAGATGACAGATAGAGAGTGCGTGGGTAGAACAGGGGCAAATGATCATTTATTTTCTTTCTCCCAAAACACTAAATAACAACAAATACAATCATAGTACTCTCTATGAGGTCTAAAGAATGGTTTTCCAATATTCAATCAAAAGAAATATTGTGAAAATAAAGTTCTTGTTTGTGCTGTTTGTTTGTCTAATTGTGATGATTGACACCTGTAATGGCAGCACCACTAGTGCTACACAGATCATGATGACCACCAGTAGCTTAGAAGGCCAGATTCTGGGCGTGACATCTCCATAGCCAACAGTTGAGAAGGTGACGATGCAGAAATACAAAGAGTCAAAAAGGGAGAGAATCTTCCCTGCCCGCTCAAGGTGCTGAATCCCACAAGCCCTAAGAAACATTACAAAAGAACTTGAGGTAACCATTTTGGAAATATATTTTAGCATCATTAGATGTGATGATAGTCTTTTGTAGCTCCATTTAAAAAACATTTCAAGGTTCTTTCCACAAACAGGGTTCAACGGGAGTCACATAACTTTTTTAAAGGCTCAAAACCCCTGTTCTTGGAGAAAGAACTAGACTATATTCACTGATCAGCCACAACATTAAAACCACTGACAGGTGAAGAGAATAACATTGATTATCAGTTCTTTTTTTTCACCCCTTTTTCCCCAATTTGGAATGCCCAGTGCGCTCTAAGTCCTCGTGGTGGCGTAGTGACTCGCCTCAATCCATGTGGCGGAGGACGAATCTCAGTTGCCTCCATGTCTGCACCTACAGTGGGCACGAGAGCATCAGAACTGGACCATGGAGCAATAGAAGAAGGTGACCTGGTCTGCTGAATCACGTTTTATTTTAGATCATGTGGACGGCCAGGTGCATGTGCATCGTGTACCTGGGGAATAGATGGCAAAGGGATGCACCATGGGAAGAAAGCAGGCCGGCGGAGGTAGTGTGATGCTCTGGGCAATGTTCTTCTGAGAAACCTTGGGTCCTCGCATTCATGTGGATGTTACTTTGACACGTAGCACCTACCTAAAGTTTGTTGCAGACAACTTACACCTCTTCATGGCAATGGTATTCCCTGATGGCAGTGGCCTCTTTCAGCAGGATAATGTGCCCTACCACACTGCAAAATAATTGTTCAAGAATGGTTTGAGGAACATGAAAAGGTGTTCAAGGTGTTGAATTGGCCTCCAATTCCCCAGAACTCAATCCGATTGAGCGTCTATGGGATGTGCCTGGCCAACAAGTCTGATCCTTGGTGATCCCACCTTGCAACTTACTGGACTTAAAGGATCTACTGCTAACATCTTTTAGGAGTCCATGCCTCGACAGGTCAGAGCTGTTTTGGCAGCATGAGGGAGATCTACACGATATTTGGCAGGTGGTTTAAATGTTGTTGCTCTTCATTGTATATTTAAATAAGTCCAGTGTGTGTATATATATATATATATATATATATATATATATATATATATATATATATACTGTATACTGTATATATAACTATTCACTATTTTGGTGAAAGAGTATCAAACATAAACATTTTAATTTGTTATATATTTTGACAGGGTTGGGAGGGTTATTTTTAAAACCACAACAGATTACAGAATAAATACTGTCAAATGTAATTTCTAACGTATTCCATTAGATTACTCAAGGTCAGTAACGTAATCAAAATTCTTTGGATTTCTTTTTTTAGCACTGGCAGATTTTGTCACTTGTTTTGACTATAAACATTAGTTATTACAAGCAAAAAAAAACTGCCAGAACAGTAAGCAAAATACACTTATGTTAAAAATAAATTCTCTGAACCCCACGGGATTGAGGGCGACCCGGTGGGCGATGGAGGCAATTTGGTGTTGGCAGTGGGCTCGGTTCCGCTGGGTAGATCCCCAAGAACCCCCCCCAGCACGCTCGTTGACTTCTGTCCAGGCTCGAGGTGAGACATGCTTGCCCAGGCCGCCGTGAGCATGGGGTTGGACTGGAACACTCAATCCTCCCCACAGTCCTCACGGCTAGATGATTGGTTCTTCGGGTCCAGGTGCAACTCACAGCCACGGACCCCTCGCCTCCGGACTCACGACTGCTGTCCCTCAGCCGTCCAGCCACTGCACGCCACTCATATCCCGGGCAACCTCAACACGGCAGCGTATTTGCTGTTGCAACAGGGCACGCTCAGCGGAGAGTGAAGGCTCCACCCCCAGGTGGTCCAGCTGATTTGGGAGCAGTTTGTAAAAGCACAGGTTGACATGTTTGCTTCCCAAGAGACCTCCCATGCCTGCTCTGGTACTGCCTAGTTTAGGCTCCCCTCAGGATAGACACGCTGGCACACAGCTGGCCCCAGGGGGTCATTTCACACTCCTCGCCTGTGCACAGTGGATGGTAAGTCCTTAGGGAAGCACAACCTGATCATCAGGTTCCTTATAGGCGCCTGGAGGCTGAACCCTCCCAGGCCATGCCTGTTTCCCTCATGGGATCTCTCCGTGGTCCTTTCAGGCCTCCAGAGACCCCCCTTCGAGCCGCTAGACTCAGACAAGCTCAGAGCCCTCTCCTTGAAGACAGCCCTCCTGATTGCGCTCGCTTCTATCGAGAGGGTTGGGGACCTGCAAGCTTGCCTGGATTTCGGTCCGGCAGACACCCGTGTCATTCTAAGACCTCGACTGGGCTACTTGCCCAAGGTTCCTATGACCCCTTCAGGGACCAGGTAGTGAAACTGCAAGCGCTGCCCCGGTAGGAGGCAGACCCAGCCTTATTGTTGCTGTGTCCGGTGCTTGCTTTGCGTACTTATGTGGACCATACACAGAGCTTTAGATATTCTGAGCAGTTCTTTGTCTGCTTTAGAGGACACAACGTCGAGTGAGCGACAGAGGGGGAATGTCTAGGTTTTTTTTGTAACCTCCGTTCCCTGATGGAGGGAACAAGACGTTGTGTCCCCCTGGCTACGATGCTGAACTGAGCCACTGTAATGGCCGAACCGTATTCTCGGGTCCTCATTGCAAAACCTGAATGAACAGATGCACGATTCCCTCCATTTATACTCGTATGTCTGGGGGAGGTACATGCAATTTCTGTCTGCCAATTTCTCATTGGCCATTTCTCAAGTTCAGGGTTAGCCGAGTCCTTTAAAGAAAGTCCCCTAGTGTTGCTTCATTCGACACAACGTCTTGTTCCCTCCATCAGAGCACAGAAGTTACAACAGTAACCTAGACGTTTTTCTTATAAAACATCAAGTAATTATTTCTTGTTTTAAGGATTTTTAGAAGAATAATCTTTGCTCTAATTTAAAAAATCTTACTAGAGAAAAATAATTATAATCTAATGCGGATTTTCTTGATAGAAAAAATTTATTGTGCCTAATAACAGGCGCATGTAAATGAGCTAGAAATAGCATTTTAGCTTAGCATAAAGCTAAATGTTCGCACATCCATTTAGACAAGATTAACTATTTCTTCTTCTTTAAGAGGGTACATAATGACATCATCTTCTGATCATATAATGTCATATCCATCTTTTTATAATAACAGAGTGAAAGAACCCTCTGTCTGCTCGTATGAATGTAAAACAACATGAGAAAGTGTTTCACGGCTGTTCAAACACAAATGTATTAGCATTATTTACACAAATGTATTCCAACAAAACAGACTAAAGATTTTATGAAACTAATGACAATAAAATGCAAAGTAATCTCTTGATTACTCTTGATCTCTAAAAATAAGTTTTGAATGCAACCGTATTCTGATAACCAACTATTTATATAGTATCCATCACTCCCCAAATCTGTATATTGTTATCTATGTATTATATATTTTTCTAGTTTGGAAAGTGTCTCCAGTTTAAAACTATGTACATTTGGTCTCAATACTCTTTTAACTTGAATAAATCTGATGAGATCAGATTACTTACCCAGTGAAGACTAGACAGAGCAGAGTACAGATCAGAATTAGGACCTGGTTGAACATGGCGGAGTGTGTGCGCTGAATGGCACGATGGAGATCATTCTAGAAGGGGGAAGAAATTAGAGAGAGACATACAGTATCTTCCTTCTGGGAATATGTTGAAGCAACTTGGGGTAAAAGTAAAAAGGCCCTTTCAAAAAAGAAAGTTTGGCCATGTAAGTATATGTTTTAAAGCAGGGTTTCTCAACGAGGGCATTCAAAGGATGCCAGGGGACGCTGAGAACAAATCAGGAGAGAGGGAGGTGTTAGGTCACAAATGGGGGGTGTTTATCAGTCATATTATTAATTTTCTGTTGCGTAGGAGAAACATCAAATGGCAGTCACTACAAAAGTGAAGCTAAACATACCCGGACCTGGTCAGAGAGAACAGAGCATGTACGGGGCATGTACTCGCGTCTTGCGAGATTTCCGCACAGCTCTGATCATCAAAAGTGCACCATGGGTTGCGGGAAACATTTGAATTCGGCACTCTGTTGAAACCCGTTATGAAATGTCTTGCAATTAAACTAGTTTAAAACATAATTTAATAGTCCTGCCCAGTGGTGTAGTCGGGCCATATGCCCGTATACACCGTATGCTTACTTTTTTCCCAGGGTTGTTTGCTTATAACGACTTCTAAGGATCAATATTTGCATATACTCTTGGTTTACCCACTTGCTTTGCTGCTTCAGAAGTCCATAATCTACTGTCATGTTAGTCACCCTTTAACTGTATTGGATGCTGTTGTTATTCTTTATTGTTATTGGTGCATTATCACTTGAATTTTGCCAATCTCCACCCCTGACAACTGCTGTCAACGCCATCATCCACTGAGGGAACTTATGATAGTGACCCTCATGCTGAAGCAGTATCAGGTAAAATGAATTAACAAAATATGTCAAATGTCCAGTAAAACAGTGTTAATTTCGTCAGACGAGACGAGACTAAATATGTTCGTCAACGACCTTTTTTTTCCATGACTAAGACGAGACAATGACGAGACTGCACCAATGTCCAAAAATGCTGACTAAGACTAAATTAACATGCATTATTGTTGACGAAAAAAGACGAGACTAAAATGTTTTGCATAAAATAAAAACCAAGATAAAATCTCTCTTCATTTTCGTATACAATCGTCTCTACTTTTTCATCATGAGATAGAATATTCTGCTGTTACGCCTTCAAAATATTCCGAATGAGTTCGCGCTGTTGCTCAAGTAACGGTTACAGGTCTCATACTCCTGTGGCTGCAACACGAATCTACATGGAGCAAGAACACAACAATCATAGACAGTGGCGAACACGCGATGAGCGCCGACGACATGCTAGGTGGAAGGAAGAGGCTCGATATTTGGTCGCATTTTAGGTACAATCAATGATATTGACAAAAAGTCAGAATGTGTCATTATAACTGACGGGAAGCACTGCGGACAAAAAATATCTGGGAAAAACACCACCAACCTTAAGCGACATCTAAAGGCTAACCACCCACACATTCAGGTAAGTTAACTTAAATTAACGTCTCATAAGCTAATGCTGATTTTAGGCATCTACGCTGTAAATTAACCAGTTAGCTATGGTGTTGTGGCACATACATTATGCAGGTTATATATATTTTATGTAACTTATTTGCTTAATAAAATACTCTTCAGAACAAGTTCATCATTTGTGAATGTGTCTCTTAAATCAGAAAACCAGACACGTTTAACAAAGTGAATTCAACAAATCATTCAACAAGTGTATTTTGTCAGGTAATTATGACATTTAACCAATATTTGAGATGTGTGAAACATTATTTGACTGAAATGGTTATCTCAGAATTAATCTCAGAAATAATTTATTTAAAAAAAGACTAAAATGTTTTGAAACTTGACTAAGATATATTGAGTTTTCTTTTGACTAAAACTAGACTAAAATGACGAGACTTTTAGTTGACTAAAACTTGACTAAGATACCTTAAATTCTCTTTTGACTAAAACTAGACTAAAATGACGAGACTTTTAGTCGACTAAAACTTGACTAACAAAAAAAGATATGTGAATGACTAAATATGACTAAAACTAACAAGGACATTTGGCACAAGACTAAGACTAAGACTAAATTAAAAATAGGTGACAAAATTAACACTACAGTAAAATAAGGAATAATTTCGTTATTAAGGGAAAAAAATGCATTCTGATATAAATCCATACACGTCCTGTATTTTAGCACATCACACCCAAACTGCTGAGAATGTTTCACAAATTGAGAGAAATGGACCTGAAACACACACACCTTTCACATGAGTTGTGTGAGATATCGGCTGTTGCTTTACAAGGACAGACTGGGGGAAATATCAGTGAATTAGTGAGGCGTTCATCCAAAAAAGTTTGAGAACCACTTTTTTAAAGAGCACATTCACTATCTTCAATTCATTATAAAATTAAGGTCTAGTATTCTGCCATTAACTAATTAAACTATTGCTCTGACCTTAATTGAACAAAAACAAGGAAATGTGATTACTCAATAATTGTACTGCTCAGCTGCATGTGAGAAACACATTACTGTAATGTAAAGCCCAAAATCAGGCCTCAATTTAACTAATTTCTTTAATATGTTTCTGAATAATAATCTATTAAAGTAAATTTAAGGTGTAATAGGGTTAACAAGAAATCTTAAGGACTCCATGAGTGTTGTGGGTTTAATTCATATGTGTTAGCTTTGAGGCCACCTATATGCTATCTACTCCTAAATGTTGACAAAATTCCCTTTTAGCAGATAAAACTATTTTAAATGTAGTCTTTCTCTTTCAGAAATAAGGACAGAAAATATTTATGATTTTAAGTGATGAAAAAAAAAAAGAATAAGTAAAATTACCATAAAAAATAATAATATAAATACACAGTTTGAAGTTACATTTTGGTGGATTTCCTCTGCCAGGTTCTCCCTGGCCATTTGACAACCATCTGGCGGGGGTGGATGGATTGGGGTCTGGTGCTGACACACTATTATTTTCTGCTCATTGTTGATTCATTCTCATTTGTATTAAGTGCATAATGAAGTACATAAGATATTGTGTTAATTTCATAGATATTCAACAATAATATTTTAGACTATTTATCATAATATAATTAAATCTGGAATGTAATGCACAGGCTACTTACAATCATGTTCTCCAGTGCTGATTTGGCAAGCCAACAGTTAAGGAACACAGGAACAAATAAGTTCCTCAGTGAAGGCCAGAATATCTGTAAAGAAACACTGTGTTCAGACTGGATGATTGTATCTGTACTGCATATTGTGCATCCACTCTGTGAAAACTATTAACCTTTTGAGGAAACATGCATGTTCCTCATAACCAGCAAGAGTAAAAAAAGGATAGGGTTTCTATCTCCTCAACAAACAAGTACAAGACACTAAACTTCCCTATAAAAGGAATGTAGCATTAATAAATGTGTAATAATAACAATAAATAAAGCTTTAACTCTAGGATTATGTTCAATCTGAATACCTATGGCATTTGTGAAGCCACTGGCACAAAATGAATTAAAAACTCGCTTATTTGTTTCCACTTTAACAGATGGCTGGTTGAAAAATGGCTATTAGTTGATTGATTAATTGTTACATAATCATTCCCTTTCACAATTAGCTTTCACATGACAATGACCACTAATATAATTATTATCAATCACAATAATATGCAGCAATTACTATAAATTGTAAATAAATAGTTGTATGGCTACAACAAATGCATATGTGCTTCTGCATCTACCAAATATTATGATCACTTACTGTAATAATGAATGGCACTGTATTGATCATCTCAATGATGAAGGAGATTTGGAATATCTGCTCCCAAATGTTCCCCTAAACCAACATAAAATATATAAATTATAATACAGAAGCATAGCACTGTCATTAAAAACTCCCACAAATTTTAGTGCTATCACAATGAAAGAACAATAAAAACTCTCTGGCTGCCTCCCAATTCACTTAGTACATATGCAAGATTAGATTTTGCGCATCCATAAACACAGTAGATTAGAAATACAGTAGTATGCTAAAGGTGCCCAGATGGCATGCTGTTGACAGTGGATTTTTTAAGTGTGCATCTGTGCATGCTTTTTCAAATGATAAGTTGTTCTAAATATCTTCCTGTTTAACAAAAGCTTTTAAACCTAAGGTTAAGTAAAAATTATTAGTGAGGAAATGAATTTCGGTAGATTCTCATGTTATTACATGCAAACACAAGATGTACATGACAAGGAAATCTGTGGTATCTAGTCACAATTTTAAGGCTAAGCAATATATGCCAATACTGGCATACTTATCATACACCCAAAAGTATGTTCTTTACCATCACAAGCAAAATACATAAGTTAAGTGTGAAGTTTAAGTAGACTAATGTATGCAAATTGGATGCAGCCTTTGTTTACAGTAAAGATCAATGATCTCCAAAAGACAGAAATGTTGAGGTTATTTTATTACCTCAGGGGTGACTACTACCTCCCATTAAATGGTGATCTAAATGCAATGTAATGCCTTAGTGATCCAAAAACAACTGAAATGGTCAAATGTAATTAGGATTAATGGTTACAATGCTCACAAGGGCAGAATAATAATGCCAATAATCTTACCTTGTAGCTCAGATACACCAGGAGCATTGCTTGCAAGAAGCTGATTAAGGCCACTGTCACCTGAAGTGCAGGAAAATACAGCACACATAGCAGTATAATGTCATTTCAGAAAATATGTTTAAATCCTGTCATTAACAAATGTGAACTGTGATAGTATATCTACCTGTATTGCCCATACAGGAACTCTTCTATTTACCCAAAATATTAACTCCCTTCAAGAAATACAGCACAAGAAATTAGATAAGAAAATTTAAAGATGTCATGAAATAAAAATTGGAGTTGTGTGCCTGCTTTCAGTGTCTGTTAGCTTTGAGGTCAACTAGTGTACTTTTGAAAAATTAACTTTCAGTAGATATATATATTTAAAATGTACAGTCTTTATCTTCCAGGAACAGACCAAATATATTGATAAAATGATCTTGCACTCAGAGGCATATATACATTTTTGTCCAATCAAATGGTCTATAGAATGAAAATGCCCCTCCCACTAAAATCACCTTCTTCTGGCAAGCCATAGCAAGTAGCAAATCAAGGTCCATGGCTGTGATGTAAAATAAAGGCAATTTGCTATTTAAAAAATATGTCCCACCCCAAAATTCCTGTATTAATAGGAAACAAATTGCACTTGTCGGCAATATTTAAGATCAGAATTCTAGTGCATAAGTTAGATATGTGATCTGTCAGTAAAATTCAAAAGGTAACTTTGTTTAAAACACTTTGTGTCTCACCAGTTTATTTGTGAGGGATCTGCAGTCAGGTTTGTTGTATAGTTGGCACAGGATTTGCTGCAAAGGGCATCTGTGATGTTTGTGCAGTGTTTCCTATAATTATGATAACAGGCATTTTATCATATACATAAAAGTGAAAGACACCAGGGTTTAAATGCTAAAGAAACATGCCTGCTGGCACTGACATAATGGACAGCATGAAATGGCCTCTATCTTTTGATTGCTGCTTGCAAGGCAGCCTCTTCTCACCCAGCAAGCTTCCACACACACACACACACACACACACACACACACACACACACACACACACACACACTGCTCCACTGTCCCTGAATGGTTTTTGTGGCTGTTATTGCGAGGAACTAATGGACACTTCACACTCTCTTTAGACTGTCTAGGTTCATCCTAAAGAAATTTAGGATATGCTCAAAGAGTTGCAGTAATGTGTTTTGTTTTGGTGAGTTCTGGTGTACTTGAAATTGTAGTATGATTCGATTGCAGTATGAGCTCTTCCGTTCAAGCGCATTGGCGATGCAGAAATCTTAAAAGACTTTTAGCTATTCCCATAAACCCCACGCTCGATACTGCCGAAGCATTACCTGCATAATCTCGATTATGCCACAGCAGCACCCCTTTTGCATTTGATACTGCCGCAGCAATTCCCAGCCATGACGAATGTAATAAAGTTGTTTTCTAAACAAACTTTTTGCTTCCCTTAAAGCTGCATATAAACGCAATTGACAAGTTTTGCGTAACTAACCTTTTGCTTACCTTACAGACTATATAAATGTAATACATTACTGTGACAAACTGGACATGGAGGCAGCTTTAGAATCCATATGCAGGAAGTTTATTAAACAAATCAGGCAAACAATCCAAATCGCCGAGAAGAGAGATGTAGTCCACATAACAGGCAGTGATCCAAAGAAGATATCGAGATAAATAGGCACAATGGTCATAACGTGAGACATAAACAGCAGGCAATGGTAAACTCTTAGAAAGACAGGGGTTAGCAATACTTTGCAAAAGAACAATGGAAAGGCATGGCTATATGCTATACACATGGTAAACAAGAAATGATCAGTGAAGAAATGGGCGATGATCAGTATTCAGGAGAGGGCTCCCTCTGGTGGTTGGTGGGATGGTAACAAACTCAGATGTTACAGACATCCCCTTGGTCATGGTGCTGGACGATTAAGGCATGCTTGGTGAAAGTCATGAATCAGGGATGGGTCCAGTATGTCCTTGAGGGCTACCCATGATCTCTCCTCAGGTCTATAGCCCTCCCAGTCCACCAGACACTGCATCTGGCCCATTCTTCGTCTTGAGTCCATGAGTCTCTTTAACCATATATTCAGGTGCTCCATCAATCTCCAGCGGAGGAGGAGGCTCATGATCCATGGTACCTGGGCCAGAGGTGTGGTGGACCGGTTTCAGTAGTGACACATGGAAAGAGGGAGAGATGCTGTAGTTAGGAGGAAGCTCTAAACGGTATGTTACTGGATTAATCTGTCATAAGATTTTGAAAGGACCCACATACCTTGGACTGAGCTTTCCTTCAGGGTAGCTGTAGTTTGATGTCACGTGTGGACAACCAGACCCTTTGACCAGGCTGAGACTTGGGGTGGGGATGACTCGGCCTGGATCAATTGGGTTCTGACAGCCTGTTGCAGTCTGACGTGTGCACTGACTCTTTCACTCTGCCTGATCCAATCATCCACTCTTGGAACCGTAGATGGTTCACCTGACTAAGGGAACATTGGGTTTGATAGCTAAGCACACATTGGAAGGGGGTAAGTCCAGTGGATGAATGGGTGAGAGAGTTCTGTGCATATTCTGCCCAAGGAAGGAAGTCAATCCATCTCTGTTGCACCCAACTACAATAGGACCCAAGTATCTGCCTATTTCCTGATTTTATCTCGCCACCTGTCCATTCGCCTGTGGGTGATAGCCTGAAGTCCAACTCACATTAAGGTTGAGTTGTTTACAAAAGGCCTGCCAAACCTTGGATGTGAACTGTGGTCATCGTCGGATACAATGTCTTCTAGAAGGCCATGATCCTGAAAGCATGGTGAAACAGAGCATTAGCACGAGGATGTGGCTGTATGATTTGGAGAACCGGTTTATTATACATAGGATGGTGGTAAACCCATTAGAGTTGGGCAGATCAGTCCCAAAGTCAACGGAAAGGTGGGACCATGGTCTTTGTGGAATGTAGTAGGCTGGCTGGTAGTTCCTTGGGGGTGTTAGATTGAGCACAGATTCGTCAAGACTTGACATAAGCAGTAACATCATTGATTAATGGCAGCCACCAGAATGTATTACAAACAAGTTTAATAGTTCTCTGAATACCTGGATATCCTTTGCTGAGGGAGGTTTGGACCCACTGAATTTTCCTCTGGCATAGTGTCTTGGGTAAGTAATGCTTGTTTGGAGGACATTTGGGTGGTACAGGGTAGTTTTGTAGCTCCCTTTGTATTTCCTCCATGATGTCCCATCTGATTGGGGCGAGGATAACAGAAGGTGGTAATATGGTTTCTGATTGCGGGAGTGTATGTAGTGGGTCATACCTGCTTGATAGGGCATCTGTTTTACTGTTCTTGCTGCCAAGGTGATAAGTGACTGTGAACTGAATCCTACTGAAGAACAATGACCATCGGGCTTGACGTGGGTTGAGTCTTTAGGCGCTCTTAATATACTCAAAGTCCTTATGATCGGTGATGACTTGAAATGCCCCCCTAGACAGTGATGCCATTGTTCTAGAGCAGCCTTCATGGACAGTAGTTCCTTGTTCCCCACATCGTAGTTCCTCTCTGCTGAATTTAACTTCCTGGAAAAGAAAGCACATGGATAAAGCTTGCCAGGGTTGTCATGACATTGGGATAAAACTGCTCCAATGCCACAGTCTGATGCATCAACTTCCACCATGAATGGGAGGTTAGGGTCTGGGCGTTTGAGAATGGGGCAGATGTAAAGTTGTTTTTAGAGCGATGATAGCCTCTTGAGCTGCATCACTCCATGGCAATTTCATAGGTTTACCCTTGAGTAGTGAAGTGATAGGGGCTGCAATGAGACTGTATTTTCTTATAAATCTATGGTAAAAGTTGGCAAAAGCCAAAACTTGTTGGAGCTCTATGACTCTGTTGGGTTTTGGCCATTCCGTAACTGCCTGGATCACGGATGTGTCCATTTCTATGCCAGAGTGGCTAATGTTATAGCCCAGGAACATGGTATGAGAAGTGTGGAACTCACATTTCTTGGCTTTTACATAAAGTTGGTGTTGTTGAAGGTGTGAAAGGACAGTCTTGACGTGTTGGATGTGTTGTGCCTTCTTCTGTGAACAGATGAGGACATCGTCAAAATATGCAATGACATACTGATTGAGAAGATTGTGGAAATGACCTGGTATTCATAGTGCCCTCTAGTGGTGATGAATGCAGTTTTACACTCATCCCCTTCTCTAATTCGGATAAGATTCTAGGGCCTTCTCAGATCAAGCTTAGGAAATATGTAGGCTTCACATAGCTGTTCAAGGGCTGAAGGAACGAATGGCAGTGGGTATCAATATTTAACAGTCACTGTATTTAACCCTTTGCAATCTATACATGGCCGCAGTCTGCCATCTTCCTTCTTGACAAAGAAGAAACCTCCAGCAGTAGGTGAAGTGGAAGGACGAATAAACCCAGATGTTAATGCCTCTTCAATATAGCTCTCCATGGCTAGGTTTTGTGGTTGTGACAGTGGATAAACCTTATTTCTAGGAGGTGCTGCATTGGTAGGAGTTCAATGGCTCAGTCCCAGGGATGATGAGGAGGTAATTGTGTTGCTTTCTCTTTGTTAAATACTTGTGAACTCATTCATAAGGAATTTTGGCTTATGTTTGTACATCAGGGCTTTCAATGCTGGTGGTTAGACATGGCATGGAAACAGTGACATGAAGACAGCTCAAACGGCTGTAATGTGATCATTGTGTGAGCTCACTCTGGTTCCAGGAGATGGAGGGATCATGAACAGTAAACCAGGGGTGATCCAGGATGATGGTGTGTTTGGGGGTGTTAATCACATAGAGAGAGATGGTTTCTATGTGAAATAGTCCAATTTGCAGAGTAACAGGTAAAGTTTAGTGAGTTATTCCAGTGCTGATGGGTTTATTATCAACAGCAGTGATGTTAATGGCAGGGATACATGGTATAGTGGGTATGTTGAGTTCTGTAACCAGGTCTTGGTGAATCAAATGAAACGCAGCCCCTGAATCCACTTGCGCTGTAATACATTTGCAGTTAACATCAGAAGAGATTTCTGCAGGTAGAGAAAAACTATGATGAAGTGGACATGAAAAGTTCTTGGTACTCACTTTTAATCTTGAAGCATGAGTGTTCTGGTTTTTGTGAGGACATGAAACGATTTGATGATCGGTTTCACCACAGTGAAAACACAATCTCTCTCCTAAGCGATGGTGGTGTTCTTCAGTAGAAACATGAGTATATGCTATTTGTATAGGTTCAGTGGATTTGGGGGATGTTTGATCTTGAATGGAGACTGTAGTTTGTGAGATTGGGCAAAATTTAGAGCATGGATAATTTCGTAGAAAATTGTCTTGATAGCCATGGTGATGAACTGAGAAAAATTGGATTCTTCACCCTTACATGCAAGCTCAGCTTGGATTTCATGATTAAGCCCTTCTCTGAATATAGTCTTTAATGTGACATAGTTCCACCCACTTTGTGCAGCTAGTGTTCGGAATTGAATGGCATAATCAGCTGCAGAGTGCTGGCCTTGGTGTAAGTGAAGCAGTTGAACAGAAACATCCTTACCTCCAGCTGGATATTCAAACACCTCAAGAATCTGTTGAGCAAAGTAATCAAAGGATGTCTGAAATTACGGGTCTCTCTACCAAATAACCGTGGCACAGTCGAGAGCTTTTCCAGTAAGCAGAGACATCATGCACAATGCACATTTCTTAGATTCTTCACTAAATTACTCAGGTTGGTTTGAGAGATATATTCTACACTGGTGTAGAAATCCTCTGCATTTCTCACCGGAGCCATCAAATTTATCAGGGAGTGCAAATATTACCGGTTCGGCTTGTGGAGATGGGAGGGAGTGGATGTTATGTGTTAGGTGTTCGTTAGATCACTTAAATGTCCTTGATAATCCTTGAGCGTTTCACCTTGATAAGCGAAGGCGGCCCTGAGCTTTGAAACTTCCGCCAGATTCAGTAAAAGTATTCTGTGACAAACTGGACATGGAGGCGTAGTCGATATAACAGGGAGTGATTCAATAACATTACATTAACATAACAGGGAGTGATGCAAACAAGGCAAACAAAGAAAAACAGTAATCCAAAGACAATATCCAGATAAACAGGCACAATGGTCATAACTTGAGATAAAAAAGTGCAGGCAATGGTAAACACTTGGTAAGACAGAGGTTAGCTGGCAATACTTCGCAAAGAAAAATGGAAAGGCATGGCTATATATACACATGGTAAACAAGAAATGAGCAGTGAAGAAATGGGTGATGATCAGTATTCGGGAGAGGGCTCACTCTTGTGGTTGGTGCGATGGGTAATAACCTCAGATGTTATATTTAAGTATACCTAACTAACCATTTGCTCCTCCTACAGTTATGTACAAACTAATCTTTCCCTTACAGGTGTAATTTGTGCCTTACTCGATACAGCAGCAACAGTGCCCCACCCATGCCAAATGTGTGTACACGGTTATGAGTATTT
Organism: Moxostoma hubbsi; assembly: GCA_032164185.1. Taxonomy (NCBI): domain Eukaryota; kingdom Metazoa; phylum Chordata; class Actinopteri; order Cypriniformes; family Catostomidae; genus Moxostoma; species Moxostoma hubbsi. The sequence goes on from JAVLUX010000044.1 coordinate 7,641,520, forward strand.
TCTCCACATGCTCTTTCAAATCTTAAGTTCCATAAATTTATAGATGTGGATCTACAGCAATGGAAACACTGAGCGCTCACACAAGAGTCCCTTTACAATACCCCCAAATACTCAATCCACTGTGGCAACTGTACTCTTAACTCTGCTCTTGCAGGAGGCCCACTTACTCTACAGCCGCAGCAGTGTTTTAACATGCTTCTGCCGAAGCCCTTTGTCTTCAGCAGCTGCAGTGAGCATTACAGGAGTTGGTGATCACCATCTCCTCCTGTTCTTCTCAAAGCCCCATATTTCCCCATCTATTGGTAGTCTATTGAGTGAGGCTGCCTCTGCAAGCCAGCTGATCTGACTGTATACCTATGGTACAACTCCCTACGGTCGTAAACAGGTTCTGTAATCTAAACCTTCCACCTTGATCGGGCCCGTACGTAAGGCTGCCCCCCGTAAACTGGCTGATTAGATGCAAAATATCAATATTATAGCCCCCTATAGCTGCATCAAGGTCCTTTTCCAAACTTTCCACCCAGAACAGGCCCTCTCACGATTCTGTCTCCGAAAGCTGTTCCAATGCAGTTTACCACAATCTAGCACATCTGTCAGCCCTCGATTTGGTGTTTCCTACACCCAATTTGGGGGATTATATATATATATATATATATATATATATATATATATAGATCTGGTGACTGTGGGGGCCATTTTAGTACAGTGAACTCATTGTCATGTTCAAGAAACCAATTTGAAATGATTCGAGCTTTGTGACACGGTGCATTATCCTGCTGGAAGTAGCCATCAGAGGATGGGTACATGGTGGCCATAAAGGGATGGACATGGTCAGAAACAATGCTCAGGTAGGCCGTGGCATTTAAACGATGCCCAATTGGCACTAAGGGGCCTAAAGTGTGCCAAGAAAACATCCCCCACACCATTACACCACCACCACCAGCCTGCACAGTGGTAACAAGGCATGATGGATCCATGTTTTCATTCTGTTTACGCCAAATTCTGACTCTACCATCTGAATGTCTCAACAGAAATCGAGACTCATCAGACCAGGCAACATTTTTCCAGTCTTCAACTGTCCAATTTTGGTGAGCTCTTGCAAATTGTAGCCTCTTTTTCCTATTTGTAGTGGAGATGAGTGGTACCCGGTGGGGTCTTCTGCTGTTGTAGCCCATCCGCCTCAAGGTTGTGCGTGTTATGGCTTCACAAATGCTTTGCTGCATACCTCGGTTGTAACGAGTGGTTATTTCAGTCAAAGTTGCTCTTCTATCAGCTTGAATCAGTCGGCCAATTCTCCTCTGACCTCTAGCATCAACAAGGCATTTTCGCCCACAGGACTGCCGCATACTGGATGTTTTTCCCTTTTCACACCATTCTTTGTAAACCCTAGAAATGGTTGTGCGTGAAAATCCCAGTAACTGAGCAGATTGTGAAATACTCAGACCAGCCCGTCTGGCACCAACAACCATGCCACGCTCAAAATTGCTTAAATCACCTTTCTTTCCCATTCTGACATTCAGTTTGGAGTTCAGGAGATTGTCTTGACCAGGACCACACCCCTAAATGCATTGAAGCAACTGCCATGTGATTGGTTGATTAGATAATTGCATTAATGAGAAATTGAACAGGTGTTCCTAATAATCCTTTAGGTGAGTGTATATAGCTCTTAATGATGGTACATTTCACCATTTCATTCCTTCCCTAAACCAATTCAAAGATATTTAACCAGATACCACCAAAGGCTATCCTTGCGGCATCCTTTGGCATTACCGCCACAGCAATCAATAACTCCAAATAGTTTCTGCTCATTATTCGATCGGGCACCGGAATGCCTCTAACCAATGATATCTTAACAAATAACTAATCACCCTCCGCCTTGATTATCATTCAGTAAACACAGCTTGCACGTTTGACGCTATGTTTATCCTAGACTTTCAGCTTTCTGCGTTGCTCAGAAATCACTGTCAATACACAGTTTGATCCCAACATTCACCCCACCTTCTCAGACATGCAAATTATAGACTCTTTTTATACTGCAAATTATAGACTTGAAACATCAGACTCTTCATTAAACAAGCAAACAGATTAAGTTAAAAAGGGCATTTGATTTCATTTTCAACTTGTCCACACACATCCAAACTTACCAACCTAAGTCTAACTCTTTTATCTGCTCTTCGCTGACTATAAACAGTTTCAAGATTCTGGTTCCAAAAGCTCCTCAAATCAGTCCTCCTCCAATCTGGAATCCCGGCCAAACAACAAATTCAATCTCTCTACCGCTGGTCCTCAGATGCATATCACAGCTACACCAGATCCAATCGTTTCCACATCAGGAAAGCTCATAAATCACTAATCAGCTAATCCCCCTATCAGGATCACCTGTCTCTATCACTCCTCACCACCTGCCATCGTCTTGATACATCCTACATGCATGCACACATATGTGTACATACGCATATATCCATCGTCTTGATACATCCTACATGCATGCACACATATGTGTACATACGCATATATGCTCAGGTGTGCATACTTATATGTACGTGTATGCAGTAATGTGCAAAAGTTTTAGGCACTTAAGATGTTTCACAAAAATATTTGACTTAGGATGATTATTTATATCTTCAATTTTAGTTTGTCAATAGGAAAAATACATTATAGACTCCAAAACACAACTTTTGAAAATAGAAAAGATTACAATAGGAGAACAGATGCATTGCCCCCATGGAGCCCCCCACTTAACATCAGACAGTCTGGGATTACATGAAGAGACAGAAGCAATTGAGACAGCCTAAACAGATAGAAGAACTGTGCTGCGTGAACCCTCCAGTTCAAACGCAGCGCAAGCTTAGTAAAGGCTTCCCGTTCGAATTGCAGCGTAGCCCCCTCGATCATCCACGCTCATCCATGTCCTCGTATCACGGGCTCTCCCCTCCAAGGCAATTGATGGGCTTTCTGTTACAGACAAAGATTGGACCTTGTTCGAATGCATGCTGTGCTTAACTGCTCAAATACCACGAGCTAAACCATTCTCTCGTTAGAGCAGTCACAGCGAATGCTGTGACCCATCCACTTCCATGATGAGTGAAGGTCTCCCATTGAATCGCAGTGTAGCCCCTCTAGACCAGCCATCATACAATAACTCACATTCAAACAATCGCGTAAACGCTCCCTCTATACAGCTTTTGGTGTGGGGAAGAATAATTCAGAAGAATTACCAATCCAATTACCAAATATAATTGTTGTTGCTTGGTGTCCTATCTACTTCCTGCCATAGCCATGGTACCGATCTTTTAACTTACAGTTTTTCTCAGTCGCTTTGGTACATTTCTCAGATCAGAATTGAAATTCTCAAAACTACCTGTTCAATCTTCACATCATTGTGTCACTTTTGCACATCAACAAATCAGTTTCTCATTTCTTTAAACAAGTTGCAAATGCTTTGGTACATCCATGCAAATGATTATTTACAATTCTCTGCTGTTTCCTACATTATCAATTGCTTATGTCATGTTGATCAAAATGTATTATAATGGGTCTCTGTTGAATAGTCTCACCCCCCACAACATTTAGGCATTTGTTCATAGCATAAGTCTTTACATGCAAAATGGTTGAACAAGTCGTCATAATATGTCAAGCATATTTCTATACATTTCCATTAGACTTTTTTTCTAAATCTGTCCTGAATTGGTAAATTGCTCCCAGGTGAATCTTGACTTTCTCTAACGAAGGTGCATCTCATGAACCATCAACTGGCAAGTATATATTAGCCAGAGCACAACACAATTTTACAATGTCTGACAAAGGAAGGACAAGGAATTGGACGGGGTAAACAGCCAGAGAGAAGAAGAGGAAGAGGAGTGAGGCTGCGTGGCGGAGTTGGGAGGCAAAACAGAGGAAGAGGCAGAAGAGACCAAGGACATATGCACGTTCCTGATGAGATAAGAGCCACACTTGTAGACCACGTTCTCAATCATGGGGTTACAATGGCCAAGGCTGGTCGAAGGGTGCAGCCAAATGTCGGGAGAACAACTGTGTCCTCAATCATTCAGACTTTTTTCGTTGACAGAAAAGGTATGTAATCTAACAATAGGCACTGTACTGTAATACTCTATACTTTCTGTAATGCTTCATACAATATTACAGGATTCCACTTGCATTTTACAATATACAGTAAGTATACTTTACATGTAAACAGTGACATTTTATCTTGCTCAATTTTGTGTTTTGCAATACTATATTTTTTTCCACGTAGGACTGCAAGACAACTTCACAGGGGTGGCAGAAGGCCCCTTTTCACACCTGAACAGGAGGAGGCTATTTGCACCATAGTTGTAGAATACAATGCCACAAGACTAAGGGAGATAAAGAGTGCCATTATAGAGGACAACAACATCTTTGAAAACATCTAAACAGTCAGCATCTCAACCATTGACAGGGTGCTGAATAGACAACAAATGAATATGAATAAGCTGTACACTGTTCCGTTTGAAAGAAATGGTGAAAGAGTGAAGGAGCTACGCTACCAGTATGTACAGGTAAAACATGTATGAGCATGCAGCAACTGTACCTCACAGTAAACAGTACAACATTGTATAGTGATATACAGTACAGTAAGTGTGAACTTTACACATTTGCTATGGCTGTAGAAAAGAAGATGCAATATGTATTGTATACATTTGATGTAACTATCTTGCCCATAATGAAAATGCATGTAATTCATAAAACTCATTTTGTGTCTTCTGGATATAGCGTGTAATGGAACTGAAAGCAAGTGAACCACCGCACAGCTTCATCTACATGGATGAGGCTGGCTTCAACCTAACAAAACGCAGAAGGCGTAGTCGAAATATCATCGGCCACAGAGCTACAGTTGATGTGCCAGGCCAACAGGGCGGGAACATAACCATGGGTGCTGCTATCTCTGAGAATGGTGTGCTAATGCATATTCCCATTATTGCGCCATACAATACAGAGCATCTTGTCACTTTTTTAGTCACTCTCTACGGGGATCTCATCACTGAACAAGAGAGGGGTCAGATTGAAGATGACCTGACAAAGTACGTGATAGTTTGGGACAATGTCAGTTTCCATCGCTCCAACATCATCAGGCAATGGTTTGCGGCCCACAACAGGATGCTGATGGAGTTCCTCTCACCCTACTCCCCATTCCTTAACCCCATTGAGGAATTTTTCTCAGTATGGAGATGGAAAGTATATGATTGCCAGCCACATACGCAGATGACCCTTCTGGCTGCCATGGATGCAGCGTGTGATGACATCACAGCAGATGCCTGCAGAGGCTGGATAAGACACTCTAAAAGATTCTTTCCATGCTGCATTGCAAGAGAAGATATTCGTTGTGATGTGGATGAGAATTTGTGGCCCAACAGACAGGAACGTCAGAAGGTGTAGGAAGACTGCACTGTAATTCCTACATGTACAGTTTTCCCTAAGGAGATTGTCCTATGTTCACATTTCTACTTTTGTTTTTTTTTTCTTTGTGCTATGCAGTGCTGTCTTTTCCTTTCTGTATCGCAATGACATGGTCTGTCAACAAATTACAGTACAAACCGTAAAAGCGTAAATGTGACTCTTGTTCAGTCTCTTGCAATCAAACTCCCACATACACTAAGGTGTAACCAACAATTTACAATAATTGTCATCAAAACTTTAGCCATAGTTTACATCAGAACATCCCTCCAGAGTACACTGTTATATTGACAACATGACTAAGCAATTTGATTGACTTATCCGTACACAATGACACAAGGACTTGTCATTCTGATGGCACTGACATGTTCATTGACACAGATATTTACTTTTGAGAGATGAACTAAGGATTTTGAGCAAGAGACTGGCTTTTGCAGGTAATCCATGGTGTTTTATTGAATAATAAACGATATACAAAAAGTTTAAGTGCATATAAGATTATTCATAACCCATGTACGTCTGCACATTATGTGCTTATGATTCCAACAATTACTATAACTAATTCAGTAGTTCATATGTTAATGTAATCTTGTGTTGAAGTGGTAAGTGTCTTTGGCTTGCTATCCCTATACTGGAGGGCTCGCAGCTTGAGACACGACTCGAGTCATCATTACTTCCCAAAAAGGCGTTACAGTTTTTCTCAGTCACTTTGGTACATTTCTTGAATCATCCTCGACATTTGCAAAACAGTAAGTGCATTTCTCAAAACAATTTGTACAAATATCAAAACGACTGTTCACAAAAAATGTATGCTAAGAATTTCTATTTATCTGTGCATTAATTAACTGTTTTAGCACTGTGTAACATGTTGTATGAAACAAACTTTGGATACTTTATTTAGTACAAGCTTGTGGACACTTTATTTAGTACAAGGATGTGTTGTTTGCTAAAAGGGTATTGGCCTGTAGATGTTACAGTTTTTCTCATTTGCTAAGACACACTAAATGAAACTGGGATCCGCTTGATCTTCATCATCACATTATTAGCACAGCAAAAGTCTTCTCTTGCAAATGTTTTAAAACTTTTTAATTTGTTTTACACATTTTTCACATCCTTTGTCAAAACAGTTACCACAGATCTCATTGAAAGACACCAAACTCTATTGGATTCACTGTGTTGAACAAAAGGAAAACATCTATTCACTGCTGATAGAAAGTACTTGCATAATTATAAATCTCTATGCACCTGTGTGAAACTCGTTTGCACAACTCTTCAATCAGCAATCGGTCCTAATCCATCTATAAAAGATGCCACCTCTGTGTTGCTATTTGCAAGTATGGATCAAAGAGGCCATAGGCACGGAAGGAGAGCAAGAGGCCATGGCAGAGGGGCCCAAGGAAGAGGAGTTTGTATGCGTGGTGGAGGAGCTGCAGCAGCAAGGGGACAAAATCGAGCTCAAGTTTCAAATGAAATTCGGGCAACAATTATTGACCATGTCATAAATCATGGCTTGTCCTTTAGAGAGGCTGGACAAAGGGTCCAGCCCATTCTGAGTCGGAGCACTGTGGCATCTATTGTCAGGCTTTTTCGGAATGAGAACAGGTAATTCACAGTGTTACTGTAATGCATACCACTGTGTATTTCAGCTTTACTGTATTGCCCTGTTAGCGCAACAAACTGTGTCTACAGTAATGCAGATGTTTTATCAATCCCATTTATGTGACTGTCATACAGTTATGTCAATTTTGACATGCTTTTTGCTTTTACTTTATAGAATCCACACATTACCACACACTGATGGCAGAGGAAAGATATTTAGTATTGAACAGGAGTCTGCCATTGTAGATATGGTAGTGGCAAACAATGCAATCAGACTGCGTGAAATCCATGCAGCAGTAATTGCAGATCAGGAAACATTTAGAAATATAAACAGTATGAGTTTGGCAACTATAGATCGAGTCCTTAAACGAAACCATGTCAGAATGAAGCAGCTGTACAGAGTTCCATTTCAAAGAAACTCTGACATCGTAAAGGAGGCACGATTCCAGTATGTGCAGGTACAGATTTTTTTGATTGTAATACCTTGTTTACCATAGTTACATGCGACTGGAATAATTTGCTCTATGAATGTGCTCTTTTTCTTAGAGAATAATGGAGCTTGAAGCTGAAGGGGCACATCACAAATTCATTTTTGTGGATGAAGCTGGCTTCAACCTCTGTAAAGTGAGGAGACGCGGGAGGAACATCATTGGGCAGAGGGCCACTGTCACAGTGCCAGGTCAGAGGGGTGCCAATATCACCATGTGTGCTGCCATCTCCAATGATGGGGTCCTTTGCCACATACCAACTATTGGCCCATACAATACAGAACGCCTCATCACATTTCTTAATGCATTGAAAGAAATACTGATTCCACCCGAAGAGAGAGGCCTGGCATGTCTGTATGTCATAATTTGGGACAATGTGGCTTTCCACCACTCTCGCCTTGTAAACGAATGGTTTGCAGCACAGCCTCATATTATGATGCAATTCCTCCCTGCATACTCGCCTTTTCTGAACCCAATCGAGGAGTTCTTCTCTGCTTGGAGGTGGAAGGTGTATGATCACCGGCCATATGAGCAGATGCCCCTCCTGGAGGCAATGAATGCTGGTTGCCTGGCAATCAGTGCAGAGGACTGCCAGGGATGGATACACCATGCAAGGAGGTATTTCCCTCGGTGCATTGCAAGGGAAAACATTCAATGCGATGTTGATGAGAACCTGTGGCATAATCGTCAAGAACAAATGGACTAAATGTGAAAGATAAGTGTGTGTGTGTGTGTGTGTGTGTGTGTGTGTGTGTGTGTGTGTGTATATATATATATATATATATATATATATATATATATATATATATATATATATATATTTTTTTTTTTTTTAAAGGTATTTCCTTAAATATAAGTTGCCTTTGATAGCTTTTTTTTTCCAGTATCCATTTGAGTTGTAAAGTATCATATTTCATATTGATGGCTGTATTTTGTTGTCCATTGTGTAATGACTGATTGAAAGAATAAATTAATTTGACCACAAGTTGTGGTGTTTGATGGAAATATTTGCTTATGTTGCATGTTTTTAATGTTTTGTGAGTGTTAGAGCATTTTGTTAACAAAATTAGTCATTTTGGCCATTGAGCTTTAGTTTTATCCTGTGTATTAACTGTTTTGAAAATGTAATGTTAGAGTAGGCAAATGTGTTTAAGCAATTGAGAAAAACTGTAATAATGCAGTCCTGTTATAATTATAGCATAAGGATAAAGTGAACTTGCATTATTTCCAGTTTTGATAGATAGACAGACAGACAGACAGAGTACATCATGTTTACTTACCGTACACATGCAACCTGGTTTGTCGGGTCATCCAACGAAACTCTGATTATATAAAGGAGGCATGTTAACAACTTCAAGGAGAGGTTGAAGAGGCGTATTCTGAGACCTACAATACAGTAAATTATGAAAGGGAGGTCATACCAAAGTTACACATAAAACCCACCAGGGAAAAAATAGACAATTCTGTTCTAGCAAGCCAGCAAATTTGCCATCATAAATAGCCACAAACAAGCAGCAAAGTCAACCTTGTTGTTAAAGTGATTTAGCATGTGATGGAAGATACAAACAACAAAGATATGGAAGTCTTTTTAATGTACACATACAGTGAAATTTAAAATATATAACATTTTTGACTATTGTTTATATTTGTGGTAATGGATTTTTCTTTGCGGGACCATCAGTGATTGTAAATTGTGAAGAGGGTCAAATGCTTTTACTTACTTGACCTTTGGTTTTTGATGAAGAAGAGCTTCAACCTCTCCTTAAATGTGTTTTCGTTGACATAAAATTCCACCTGCACCCTAGAAGAAATAAATAAAAACAATGTTTAATAAAAAATCTTGGAATTTATTGTTAATACATAGTAGTGGTATGGGAAAGTGCGTCCCAAAAAGTATTTAGACACTTAAGTCATACTTCAAAATCCATGGATTTCATTAAATAAAAAAATATCAACCAAGTGGCATCTGCATACAAATGATGCTAGATTTTTTTTCTCAGAACTTACTGCACTTACTCTAGCTGTTTTTGTAATTACTTTTAATCAACTGATCCCAATATGGAGATGGAATTGCGTCATATTATTACACAAATGGAAAGAGATTCACAAATTGAAAGTTGGTTCACAAATTAATTGAATGAGATCCACAAATAAATATAACTAGTTTCACAAAAATGAAATGAATTCATAAATAAAAAGAATGAGATTTATAAATATATGATAGGATATGGGAAGGTGTCCTGTATTGGAGCTGGAACCACTGAGTTTTGGAGCAGGTGAGTCAAGTGCTCAAAGCTAATGGCCAGTACACAGGGGAAACATCTGAAAAAGATGGCAATAACTAATGAGTCAATTATCACTTTCAGAACATGATGCTGTATTTTAGAAAGGGACCCTGTAATAGTACCTCCTACAACATTCACACAAAATGCTAAATTCTAATAAATATTACCTTAATATTACTTTTATTAAACACATTAACATAATGTAAAACCAAATCAATGCCATAGCAGATCTTGTACACTGTGTAATTTAGGGCATTAATTTATGATTTGTGCTCCTAAGATCATCTAATATGATTCATGTTTTATAAAGAGACTATCTGTACTACTGATCTTTTGTAGAGTCTAGTAGTGGGTATGTTTGGATCTGCCATGTAACATTAAGAGTAAAGGTTTTGATGACACATTTCAGTCAAGAAACTTGGATAAAATTAAAATAGCAGACTCATACAGTCAGCCATTGTTAGCTATAATGCGAATGATCAGGACACTCTATAAATGGGCAATTTTCAGCTGTCGACATTTAACAAGACACTACACATGTTTATGACTGAAAGAAAATGACAAGGACCTTAAGTCAGTATTCCTCTGATGATGTCCATTTCTTTAAAAGTTTGTGGCCTTGGAGTTATCTGTATGTGCTCGATTCCATGCTCATGAGAGCTTCGTGACTCTGGTCCCGCCCTGATAGTAAAACGAAGCGTGATTGGTTGAAGATAGAACGTGCTACGATTAGTCAGAGGAATGTGGCCGTTATTTGATTGGCTTGAGGAGACAATGGGTGGAGTCCACCTATTTTGATGCTAGATTTGTTTCAAAATTGACAAATGCGTGTAGCGATCCTCAAATGCACAGGAAGTGAACCATAAATAAATGTGTGCGATTCACAGATGAATGCCGGACAGTATAATATATACAATCTATTTGTAAATAATTTATTTATTTGTGAATTCACTTTATTTTTATGAAACTCCTAACATATCTTTATAAATCTCATTCTTTTTATTTGTGAATTCACTTTATTTTTGTGAATATGTCCGAACATCATTTTAGTGGATGTAGGAGATCAGTTACCCTCAAATTCACATACAGTTGGTGTCCTAGAGTTACCACATGTGTTTTTAATCACATCAACCATAAGCAACTACAAGTTTGACAAAGTGTCCTATCTATTGTTTTTTTATTTAAAACAAAACACATTTTTGTGAAATGTTTTACTTGAAATCTGTTCTTGTGCAATATTTCTTTAAGTTCACACCACTTGCTTTGATATTTTATCTAGTAGCATGACATTCATACATTTAAAGTGAGGCTAAATGTCCAAATACGTTTAGGGCCACTGTATGTATAATAAATGTATTATACATTTAAAGGTGATGTTTCAAAATTATCTTTGCATTGCACAAACACATACACAACAATTCAATCCCATAGTGCACTCCTTTTATGACAACAGTATTCTTAAAATGGATGTCAACCTCAAAAAAGTCTTTATCCAGCACCTAAAATCTCTGTTGAACACGTGTAATAGTCCTTCACTTGTAAATTATCTAAAACATGTTCACACCAAATTTCTTTGGGATAAAACTGTTTTGTTTATGAGAAGCTTGTAACTCTTCAAGCAGCTGAAACTCTGATTAGTGTTAATAATGTCTTTCAATCTCCAGATCCATCTTTAGATGCAAGAAAGTGTTTCAAATATATCCAGACATCTGACAGGGAACATTAGCAATGGTCAGTGTGATCATGTTGCAACAGTGACTGTTCACATCAACTCTCAGTAGAACTCAACTTCTTTCATAAGTGTATGAATCTTTTACTAAGCACCACTCCTGGTAAATCTACACTTTCTTAATTTCTAATTTCCTCATAGACGCACTGTCAACATCCATTAATGCTCAAATATACCGCAGATTTAAAATGATTAAAAACACATAACACAAACAGTTGCATCACAAAACAAAATCTGCAGTTTATCCACTCACAAAATGTTGCATAATTATTAATTATGTTGGTGCAGAATGCACATTTGTAACAAAAAAATACAATAAAATAAATAACACTAATAGTAAAATTAGGTGAATCTCTCAAATAAATATCTGGGTCATAGTTAACCTAAGAACAAGATATATAAAATAAAAGGAGGGAAAATGCAGCCAATCAGTCAGATTTCTTCTTCGGAGCCGAGCGGTTGTATTTCACTGAGCTGAAACCACTGCCAAGACATTTTCATCTCTCGCTCTTATGAGCTGTCGGATTCCACTGAACATTACAGCGGTTATCCCCTTCTCGCACTGGTGTTGTGTAGAGAATCACCCCTGGGTGCTTCAGCAGTAAAAGGGCTGATTTTCCTGCTTATTCTCCTAAAAGAGAATATTTCCTTAATAAAGAGTGGCACTCACGAAAGCGTCTTTTTCAAGATGACTTTTCATTTGTATGTTATTCCTGGTTGCGGCCGTTATCTCTCCACTTCTGTCGCTGTCTCACATGCCTGGGTGCTTCCCATGCAGAGACTGTGTTCGTGGATGGTTCATGTCCTCATTGTGAGAACATGACCACGGCTAAGTTGCGGCTTTACTTCGTAAGTGGGAATGCCACCACAGTGGCTCCCCGGCTCGGTCCTTCTACCTATGGGAATGAGGCGGAATCGGTTAGCACTGGGGGCATCTGGGGACTTCAATGGAAGCCCCATCTCCATTGGGAAACCCCCCACGGACTTCCCATTCCCCAGTATGCTCGTACACCCTGCCCGAGTTCTGGGATGGAACCGAGGGTTCGTCTCACGGAGGGTTCACCTCTCCATTCGGAGCTCATGAAGAGAATGAGCTATCGATTGCAGCATCGGAGAGCGGGCTCGTCATGTCTGATGTGGAGGACTCGGTTGGACTCCCAGCCTCGGGTGCGGTAGCCCAATTGCAGGCTGACGCGGAGCTGGCGGCCATGCTTGTCCTGGCTGCCGTGAGCGTCGGGCTGGAGGGGAACCCTCTGCACCCCCCGAACCCTTGCGGCTCAACGTTTAGTTTCTGGGGCCAGAGCACCCCAGAAGCGCCGCAGTTTACACTCTCATCGAATGTTGCAACTCGCCCGCTGTCTCCTCCTCTGCAGTCAGCAGCAATTAAAGTCGTTGCGAGCCACACACATCCCGGGACACCTCAACAGCACTGCGGCACTCAGTGGAGAGTGGAGACTCCACCCTCAGGTGGTCCAGCTGATCTGGAGTCGATTCAGTCAAGCACATGTAGACCTGTTCGCTTCCCAGGAATCCTCCATCCTCCCATTCTGGTATGCCCACACCGAGGCTCTCCTCGGCACAGATGCGTTGGCACACAGCTGGCCCCTGGGGCTACGCAAATATGTGTTCCCCCAGTGAGCCTACTTGCACAGATGTAGTGCAAGGTCAGGGAGGACAAGAGCAAGTCATCCAAGTGGCCCCTTATTGGTCCACCAGGACTTGGTTCTCGGACCTCATGCTCCTCGCGACAGCCCCTCCCTGGCAAATTCCCCTGAGGAAGGACCTACTTTCTCAGGGACGGGGCACCATCTGGCACCTGCGACCAGACCTCTTGAACCTCCACGTCTGGCCCTTGGATTGGGACCCTGCGGTGGTAGACACAATCACTCAGGCAGAGCCCCCTCAACGAGGCACCTATATGACTTGAAGTGGCGTCTGTTCGTTAAGTGGTGTTCTTACTGACACAAAGACCCCCAGAGATGCACAGTGCTTTCCTTCTTGCAGGAGAGGTTGGAGGAATGGCTGTTCACCCTCTACCTCCACCAAGTTGTTTGTGGCCACTATATCGGCACATCACAATGCAGTGGACAGTAAGTATTTGGGGAAGCACGACTTGATCCTCAGGTTCCTTAGAGGCGCGAGGGGGTTAAACCCTCCCAGTCCTTGTTCCCTCGTGGGACCCTCTCTGTGGTGCTTCGGGGCCTACGTGAAGCTCCATTTGAGCCCCTAGAGTCAGATGAGTTAAAGGCGCTCTCTTTGAAGACTGCCCTCCTGACAGCGCTCAACTCCAACAAGAGGGTAGGGGATCTGCAGGTGTTCTCTGTCAGCGAACCGTGCCTGCAGATCAGTCCAGATTACTCTCACGTTGTCTTGAGACCCTGACCAGACTATGTGCCCAAGGTTCCCACTACTCCGTTCAGGGATCAGGCGGTGAACCTGAAAGCGCTGCCCCAGGAGGAGGCAGACCCAGCCTTAGCGTTGCTGTGTCCGGTGCATGCTTTGTGCATCTATTTGGATTCAAACGGAGCTTAATAAGCTCTGAGCAGCTCTTTGTCTGCTTTGGTGGACAGTGGAAGGGAAGCGCTGTCTCCAAACAGAGGATCGTTCACTGGGTCATTGATGCCATCGCTATGGCATATCACTTCCAGCACGTGCTGGCCCCTGCTGGGCTGCATGCCCATTCTACCACGGCCATAGTGGCATCTTGGGCTTTGAACAACGGCGCCTCATTAGTAGGCATCTGTAGAGCAGTGGGGTGGGCAACACCTAACACCTTTGTGAGGTTTTACAACCTCAGGGTTGAGCCAGTTTCATCCATGTGTTATCAGGTGCCAATATTCATTGGCATTTTGAGTGATGAATGGTGCTCCCAAGTGTGACCCCCAGTGTCACTTTATCAAAAAAAACGTCTTGTTCCCTCCATCAGGGAACAGAAGTTACATTAGTAACTGAGACAATAGTTTGCATTGTTATTTTATTTCCATGACAATGAAGCACATTTCCTTTCCAAATTTGCATTATTCAAATGCAAATAAATAAATAAAAATAAAAAGAATTCTTGTCTGAACACAATGTTTGTATGTTCTTCCCATTTTTGAGTTTGTTTCCTCTGGGCGCTCTGGTTTCCCACACATTGGGAAATAAACAAAAAACAAAAAAACTCGCAGGCTAAGTAAACTGGAAATTCTAAATTGCCCATAATGAGAGTGAGATGTGTTAGCCCTGTGATGGACTGGCCACCTGTCCAGGGTGTTTCACTGCCTTCCGCCTGAAACAGCTGAGATAGGCTCCAGCACTACCTGTGACCGTCCATAGGATAAGTGGCTATAGAATATGGATGGATATATTCAGGCATTGCACCTAATTATTCCACTAATTCCCAGTTCAGATTCAAAGTTATAGGCATATTAGAGCATAAAACATGAATAATGCAAGATTTTGACAGTAACAATTTCAATTTCCCTTAAAAACGCAAATAATTGGTGTTGCTATTTGTGATGCCCCAGGTCATTTTGATGTCCTTAAGCCATTTTACCACAACTTTGGAGGTATGCTTGAGCTCATTGTCCATTTGGAAGACTCATTTGTGACCAAGCTTTAACTTCCAGGCTTATGTCTTGAGATGTTGCTTCAATATATTCACATAAATGTCCTTCCTCAAAATGCCATCTATTTTGTGAAGTCCCTCCTGCAGCAAATTACCCCCACAACATGATGCTGCCACCCCCAGGCTTCACAGTTGGGATGGTGTTCTTCGGCTTGCAAACATCACCCCTTTTCCTCCAAATATAACAATGGTCATTATAGCCAAACAGTAAATTTTTGTTTCAATAAACCAGAGGACATTTCTCTAAAAAGTAAGATCTTTGTCCCCATGTACACTTGCAAACTGTAGTCTGGCTTTTTATTGTGGTTTTGGAGCAGTGGCTTCTTCCTTGCTGAGCAGCCTTTCAGGTTATGTTGTAATAGGACTTGTTTTATTATGGCTATAGATACTTGTCTTCCTGTTTCCTCCAGGATATTCTCAAGGTCCTTTGCTGTTGTTCTGGGATTCATTTGCATTTTTTGCACCAAACTAAGTTTATCTCTAGGAGACAGAATGCGTCTCCTTCCTGAGTGGTATGATGGCTGTGGTGTTTATAATTGCGTGCTATTGTTTGTACAGATGAACATGTGAGCTTTCCCATGATGTCATGCAAAAGAGGCACTGAATTTGAAGGTAGGCCTTAAAATACATCCAGAGGTACACCTCCAATTCAGTACAACTCCTATCAGAAGCTAATTGGCTATTTGTCTAAAGGTTTGACATAATTTTCTGGAATTTTCCTAGCTATTTAAAGGCACAGTTAACTTAGTTTAGCAAACTTCTGTCGCAATGGAATTGTGATATAGTCAATTTAAAGTGAAACAATCTGTCTGTGAACAATTGTTGGAAAAATGACTTTTATCATGCACAAAGTAAACGACTTGCCAAAACTATAGTTTGCTAATATGAAGTTTGTGGAATGGTTAAAAAAACGATTTTAATTACTTAAATCTAAGTGTATGGAAACGTCTCACTTCAACTGTAGCAGAGAGCAAGAGAGAGATACTAGACAACAGCTATTGATTCCTGCTTCCTTTGACCTGTCTCCATGGTGACGCCTTTAACACAGGCAGTGGTGACACATATACAGTAGATGTTTACAGAGCTCATGGCTCTTTTGCCAATGACAAAGTGTACAGTCATAACATTTCAAAAGTACAGCAAACTGTGCAAGTTATTTGTTAGACCCAAACTGTACCAGTTTTGTGAAATAGTACCAGACTGAATTTCACTTACAAAATGTTTATGGATATGTGGATATGCTTATAGACAAGCACAGACTTACTTGGAAACAAATGCACACACTCACACACACACATATACACTCAAAATGTCATGTCTGCAAGCCTTCACTGTGCCAGAAATAATTGTTATGCCCTACTGTCAAATGGCTTATTGCTTATAGAAAGGACTGAAATGATAATTGCAGGGAAATCAAAAGCACCAAGTCAATAATAGCTGAGCTGGAAGTCATTTAAATCTTTATTCTTTGATTTGAGCAGCCCCCATATATACCTTCATCCCACCCACGTAAGCTAGCTTTCCAACCAACAGATCCTGTGTTAGCTCTTTTTTTAGTTCATTGAGCATAAATATTGAAGAGTCTATGTGTACTCATGTCAGCTTACTTCATAGGGCATTCCTAGGGAAAAATTTATAAAGTTACACTGCAAAAAATTATTTTCAAGACAAGAAATTTTGTCTTGTTTTCCAGTAAAAATATTAAAAAAAATGTATTTATAAAAGATATAAAGATTTATTTACTTCACAAGCAAACTGGCATAAGATTTTAAGTCTTGATTTGAGAGAAATCTAATTAAATTAAGTGAACGTTATACTTAAAACAAGAAAAAAAAATCTGCCAATGAGGTAAGAAAACGTCTACATAAAATACCTGCCCGCTCCTGTGTCAGCAGAATGTACACGTCTCAGCGCGTGGTGTGATTTAAATTGGACCCCTAGTGTCTCTTCTTCGACACAACGTCGAAGTGAGCAACAGACGGGGAACGTCTAGGTTACATATATAACCTCCGTTCCCTGAAATCCGTTCCATGACCACTGTGTCAGACTGGTTTTCTGGTCCAGCCTTGCGCTCGCCTGGAAAAAGCATAGCGGACCTCTGTGCGTCAGGCTCGGACTGGGACTGGTGGCCCAGGCGAGGCATCAGCATCAGACGCCACTGTAACACTCTCCAATGCAGCGGCAATTTCGTCATCCAATTCTGGAAGCTCAATGGACTGGCCGGCCGGCCGTGAAGCGGGCTGCACTCATCCCGAGCTCGGATGGAAGCAAGCAAGCGTGCCGGGGAGGCGGATGATTCGAGGGGACTTACCCGGTGAAACGGAACCTGTTATTATCCCCAAATCACCTTCAACGCCCGCGGTGCCTGCCCCAATCCCGTAGGAAGGAGGCGAGGCAAGGGGGGGCGGCTGAAGTGGCTTTCTCTCATGACAAAAGAAAACAGCGACCGCAATGCTGCCACGGCTATGTTCTCGCACTGAGAACATGAACCATTGGAGAGAAATCACTCATCCCAAGCTCGGACGGAAGAAAGCAAGCGTGTTGGGGAGGCGGGTGGTTCAAGGGGATTTACCCGGCGATACGGATTTACCTGGCACGGGGGGCGGCTGAAGTGGCCTTCTCTTATGACAACCGCAATGCTGCCATGGCTATATTCTCGCACTGAGAACATGAACAAAAAAACGTTTTTTTTTTCCTTTTAACAGTTTGCTTGTCAAGTAAATAAATCATAAATAAAGAATGTTTAGATATTTTTACTGGAAAACAAGACAAAAATTGTCTTAAAAACAATTTTTTGCAGTGTAGGACAGGGACATTCATGTTGCTGTGCAGAGCAAGTGCTGAAAATGAGGTTCATTTGGAGCAAGTGCAGAAACGGAGATTTATGGATAATTTGCCTCTCTAAGGTGATGATATAATTGCACAATACAGTTCAAACTATTCCCTGGGTACTTAAGATGCTTAGGTTTTGCTTTGTTATGAGTGTAGTAAGTTATAAACAGAGAATGATTACTTGTAGACTTGCAGAAGATTCATTTGAACCACAAACCACATACATTTCATACAATATTGTAGTCTATGGTATAATGTACACATGCATACGCCATATCAGTGTGAGTGTCCACCTATTTTTTAAAGCATTTTACAGTACGTATGAAGGCACGGGCAAGATAGACAGTCTGACTTGAGATATTTTCCAAGACATAGTTATGCATTTTAACACAACTTATGCCATTAAACTTTGTGAACTTATGATAAACTTGTGTTTTGTTTAATATAATCGTGGAGACTTTCCACAGACTTCTATGGATTTTGTACAGATCTAATGATAATCTCTATCCCAAACCCTACCCCTGAACCTAACCCTCACAGAAATCTCACAGAAACCTTTTGGCCTGATCATGTGAACATCACAGGCTTCATAGGAGATTGTATTCTGCAAACAAATGGGGTCCTCCAGACCATTTCACATAAAGTTTTTTTGGGAGATATTTGATTATTCAACTCTCAGTTTTTACAAGTTTTACAAACATAAAAATACTTTCTACTATAGAGACCTATTTTAGACTTTTTGTTAAAGATGTTGCAAATCTGTTATAGTTTAAATTTTTTAATACATTTAAATACTGTTTTGAAGAAAAAAAGCGAGGAAAAAAACTTTTCTAAGCACTTTTTTCTAAGCACAAGTTTGGTTGTCACCATGTTTTCAGTGAAATTAAATCGTAAAAGACCAGTAAACCCATCACATCATCTTATTTTTCCTAAACAGGAACACACACGGTCCCGTCTGGTCTAATCAAGGTGTGAATTGGGGGGTATGTGCCTAACCTTGAACTCAATATCTTGGAAGCTCTTGTGAAAGGACTTTGCTCGGAAAAGATTATTTGTGCTAAAATTCATTTTTAAATGCAATGTATGATCTTTTATTTAATAGTGTTTGTTGAAATAACATAATGTTGAACATTATTTTTGTTAACCAATCCTTCATCATCTTTAAAGTTACATTGTGACTTTGCAACCTAATACCTTTTGTTTAAAAAAATACATTTTCTCCTCTTTGTTAAAAGTAAAAAAAAAGACAATTTTTGTTAAAGCTACATCTAAAATGACATCAAATGTTAAAAGTTTAAATGTTAAAAGTAAAAATTGTAACAAACTTTTGTTTTAAAGATACAGCTTCTGTAGAAATTTATAAAATGAAATATTGTGTTGCAGTTACACAAACCTGTTTGTTAAAACACTGGAATGCTAAACTTATCGATATGCTTCACAACCTAATATCTATAGTTTAAAAACACATTTTGCTAAAAGTAAAAATTTAAGACGATTTGTGTTAAAGCTAAATCTAAAATGACATGAAATGCATAATTGTGTTTTAACATTTTAACTCTGTTTGTTAAACAAATGCAAAATGTTATCTTTGTTAACCCATTTTTTCATATTTCAAGTAAATATGTGAGTTTGTTTGCAGCACATCCTTTACTTATTTTAGTAAGACACTTTCTTATCTTTGTTAAATGTAAAAAATGTAAGACACTTTTGTATTAAAGACACTAATAAAATTGATGTAAGATTACCCTGTTTCTTAAACTAATGCTAAACTTTATCTTTGTAAACCCACGTTAGTGATGTGCTTCGCAACATATTACCTATTGTTTAAAAACAAATTTTCTTCTCTTTGCTAATAAGACAATTTCTGTAATTTGCTATACCTATAATTACATTAAATTAATTATTGTGTTTTAGTAGCATAACTATGTAGCATAATCCATGTCATGAATGCAGAGAATGATGAGGCTCAGGACCCAAATGCACAGTGAAAAATAAAGGAATTTATTTATATACAAAACTAAAATAAAAAACAAACAAAAACTCCCACAAGGGGGAAAACAAACAAGTCCAGGGCAGAACTAAGTGAAGAGGGGTTGGGGCAGACGAAACAGGGACCAGGACTGACCGGTCCGCACAGGGATGGGAAACCAGACTGATAAGAAACCGACTGGAACACGAGACCAACACTGACTGAACAAACAAGATGAACTCCCACTGGACAGCAAACACAAGGAGACTAAAATAGGGAGAGAAATCAACAAGAAAAACAAGATACGGTGTGTGTGTGACTAATAAATTAATAATGAGCAAACAAGGAGGCGGGCTATGATGTAAGACAGAGAGACACGGGATACAGAAACAAAACAAAGCCACGTGCTCTCACAAGACAACAAAACACTCGAATGGCATGAGTGCACATTGCCAAGACAATGAGGCAATATATGCCAATGCCAACCGACAAACAAGACGAGAGGATGCGTAGCAACGGCAATCAAACATTCTCACACTAAGCAAAACCTGAGCGTACATTGCGAGTCAAATGGCGCGCGATGCACGCAACAGGCGGCAAAAACAAGCTCGGCCACACACACCCGACACCTTAGACCGAAGTGATCGAACCTCAGCATAAAATGAAGACAGCTCACGACCCGGGCATGCAACACAACATGAGTGTGACAAGAGGTGCACTCGTTTGCGACAGACAGACATAAACTATTGACGCAAGTGCTTGCTGCCAAAATGACATAAGCGTGATACATACACATCAATAACAGACAGACATGGATCATGAGTGTCTGGATCCCATCACCAACTGAAATCAAACTAGACAGGAAGTCAGGATCCTGACACCATACTCCAGACATGAAAAATTACAGGCCGAAGAGCGCATGGCAGGGAATCCTACCAAAACCGTGCGATCCCACAAAGTCAGACAACGAAACACAAGAAAGACATGGGATGATAATGCCACGGTTCTGTCAGACAAAACCCCAGACTGACAGAGTGACAGACCATAACAAACTCTGTTTGTTAATCTAATTTTAAACTTTATCTTTGTAAAAAAAACATTTTTTCATATTTCAATATGTGAATGATTTGCAACACATCATTTACGTATTGTTTTAGAAAGATATTTTCTCCTCTTCGTTAATAGTTTAGAAATGTAAAACACTTTTGTGTTTAAGATACAGCTAAAACAAAATAAAATGCTTTATTGTGTTTTTGTAACAACACCCTGTTTGTTAAACTAATGCTAAACTTTATCTTTGTAAAAACATTTGTTCATCTTCTTTACAGTGACTTTGTAAGTTTGTAGCACAACCATAATCGTTTTTGTCTTATTGTGTATTTCTATATACACTTATATTTTCAAATGGTTATTTATTTATTTATTATTATTATTATTATCTCTATCTTGTTGCTTTATTGTTTGTGCTCTGGAAGCTTCTGTAACCAAGAAACATTCCTTGTATGTGTCAGCATACTTGGCAATAAAGCTAATTCTGATTCAGATTTTTGTTTTAAATACACATTTACCCCACTTTGTTAAAAATAGATTTATACCATGCCTTAATTTGTCACCCCAGTTTTCCACTAAACAGTATACAAAGATGCATAATTTAATCATATCTCCATAAACCACATTAAGGATGTTGGTGGTCACTAGCACTTCCTCTAGGTGGAAGGGTGGGTGTGTGTGTGGCATGGGTGGTCTAATAAACGCTGCGGTCATAAATCTTATTTTATCACATGGCGCATTATATTTACTACTAAAGTGACAGACACCTACTCTATAAAGACAGTTTTCACTGGTCACTGCACAGGGATGGATACCACATTTCCACAGTGCTCTGACTTACTGTGCATTGGTTGAATCCATACTGTACTCCTCTGTGTATCTGGACAGAGCAGAGATGGGTGACGTAAAGGGGAGAGAGAGTTTTCAATAAAGGACACATGCAAATTAACTACAGTACATGCAAGACACATGCTGGAAAAGTCTGTCTTGACCACAGTGCTTTTGAAGATGAAGCACAATGGACAGCTTGGTGAAATGTGTATCATGTTGCTTTGACACATTACATTTTATTCACCATGTGTTTTAGCTTGTGGCATTTTGAAAAAAAATGCACTTATTATACAATGTGCAACTGGACCCACAATCTGGATGCAACCCACCGGAGGGTTACAGGGTTGCTCTGTGTGGCCACTTAACACAACAATGGATGATGATGATGTGAACCAAAAATGTTATGCTGCATTTTCACAAACAACTTCATAAATCATAAATTGATGGTGATTTTCCTTTAATGCATAATGTAAACTGAATATTTCTATATTTAAGTTATACTCTAAAAACTGCTGGTATATATCGAATGGGCACAGATGTACAACAACTGCAATGCATACAATAACGCAATTAAATCTTGAAATAATGGTAAGCAAAGGCAATGGGCATACTTGAAGGAATAGGCTGAGTGAGTATATACTTGCACTGTTGAACTGCATATTCTCTCTGAATTTAAGTGCCAAATATTCTCTGCAAATGGAAAACACTAAATATTCTCTCTGTTGTGTAGAGAAGCACAGTACATATTACAAGTAAACTACCACTGGACTGTCTGTGATTCATTACACCATAGCAGCAACCCTCTAGCACAAACTAAACAGGATAAGCCCAATTATTTTAATAGAGTCCAAAGACAAGAGTCCACAACCCCAAAATAACCCCAAATTCACACAAATTTCGAAATTTTTTCTCCTATACTTAACTATGAAGTTCATAGTTGACAAAGCATTTGACAAATAACAGACGCCATCAAATTACAGATTGTACTCTTCCCCACTGTCATTTATTTCACTTCACAAACAAGTAAAAATGTATTCACTCTATTCCATTAAGGATTAGTATTTTATTATCACAGAGCCGTGAAGAGAAAGTTCCAGGAAAAGTAAGTGGTGTTATTATTTTGTTTAATTAAATAATGATTAATTATGTAAATTGTTGGCTATACGAAATGCTTTTTTTCTTCTTAGATTAATTGCAATGGCAAATATACATGAAAGACCATTGGGATCACAAAATTAGTTAAAAAAAAAAGAAAGAAAGAAAGAAAGAAATGTCATTATTTACTCACTCTCTTTTTGTTCCAAACACATATTCTGTTTTTCATGAAGCACACGACAGTTCATAGTGACTGCATCTGTGAAGCTCCAGAAACAACTAAAAAGCACCATTAAAGTATTCTTAAAAGTGTCCATATGATTCATGCTCTGTATTCCAAGTCTTCTGACAACATCTGATAGGATTGTGTGAGGAACAGACCAAAATTAAAGCTGTTATTCATGCAAAGTTGTATGGACAACATTGTGATTATGATTTGTCGTTGTATGGAAAGAGCTGCATTAAGAATCTTCACAATCTCTTCTTTAGGTCTCCAACAGCATACAGGTTTGAACAAGATGAGGGTGAGAAAATAATGTTTGTGCTTAGATTACTTAAGTTAAGAAAACTTATTTCAAACATGTGAAACCACTGTCCATGATTGAAATAAATTCAGCCAAATAGATTTTTTTCTACAAGGTACTTTTGAATCAAAAACATGTAGTTAATGGATGGAACATGTATTTAAAGATCTGTTTTGAAAGTAGAAATACCCATACATCATTCTGGCAAATTGGCAGAAAAAGTTAAAAAGGCAGGCTCTGCTGCTGTGAGGATCCTGGGACCAAATAATTAGCCAAAAACCCTTTTGCAGATTCTCCAGCCAAGAAAGTGTCAGAACTCTGGTCGTCAAAACAACCACTTTATTCTGCAGGTAATCACTCCAACTTACATCCTCAGAAAATCAGTCTGTTTTCAGTGGTAGAAGCCAAATTACAGATCAAAGTAGGTGACACAGTAAGATTTTACAGGCTAAATGTCAGAGACAGAGGCAAATATGAATGATTTGAACAATGGACAGGAACAAGTAAGGATTCTAGTTCCATTCTAACAAACATATACTCCCATTATACTGATTGCTATGAGTCGGGCCAAATGAGAGATTGTAAAGCTTTTTTTTTTTTTTTTTTTTTTTTATCACTCAAATCACTTGAAGTATTCAAAGTTACCATAATAACATCTAAAACTTTCACAAAGCATTTATCCAACAAGCATGTCTAGCACTTTGTTCCAAAGTATGACAAAATTTATTTTTGCTTTGACAGAGGTAAATTTAGATACTTGTTCTCAGAACCTGGCAATCTGACAATGGAAAACCATTTCAAAATTAAGCTGCATGATGTACAGCAGGGGTGTTATATTTCAGCATTCAATTTGTTTTGTATCTCTATGTATAGTTTCCTTCTGTCACTCACTCGATGTTGTGTCGATTGTAGTGACACAAGGGTCTCTTCTGAGCCAATGTCAAGTTCCATCCATCCATCCATCGTCAACCGCTTATCCTGTGTACAGGGTCGCGGGGGGCTGGAGCCTATCCCAGCTAACATTGGGCGAAAGGCGGGGTACACCCCGGACAGGTTAACCTAGCCTGCATGTCTTTGGATGGTGGGAGGAAGCCGGAGCACCCAGAGAGAACCCACACAGACACGGGGAGAACATGCAAACCACACAGAAAGGCCGGGGCAACCGGGGTTTGAACCCACGACCTTCTTGCTGTGAGGCGACAGTGCTAACCGCTGCGCCACCGTGCCGCCCCCAATGTCAAGTTGGCAGACAGAATTTGCATGCCCCGTCCCCGGACCCCGTTGCAGTCGCGGCTTTCGTTTATCAAAACAAATGCCACTCCAGCCTCCCCCCGTGTCGCTCCTTCTTCCCACGGAATTGAGTGATGGAGGCGATTTGGGGATGACAGCGGGTTCGGTTTCGCCGGGCACAGCCCCACTAACCACCCGCCCCCAGCACGCTCGTTTTCTTCCGTCTGTGCTCAGAACGACCCCAATTGGGCTGTGGTACCCAAATTATCAATAAAAGAGCAATTCCTTCACTTCCTGGGTCATTACACCTGTGCGCACTGTTCTCACGGCACCCTGGCACCAAAACATTGCAGTCCCGGCTCCCCGGACGCGGCCATCTTGCCTCCGGACCCACGACTGCCCAGCCCCGGGTGCAGGAAGTTGCATCTGCATATTCAATTACCTCAATGACTGGCTCATCCTAGCACATTCTCGAGTTACTATGCGCCCACAGGGACCAGGTGCTCACGCACCTCAGCCGTTTAGGGCTTCAGGTCAACTGGGAAAAAAGCAAGCTCTCTCTGGTTCAGAGCATCTCTTTTCTCGGTTTGGAGTTAGACTCGGTCTCAATGTCAGCGTGCCTCACAACCGAGTGTGTGCAGTCAGTGCTCGCGTGCCTTGCTCGCTTCAAACCAGGCACAGCGGTTCCTCTCAAACAGTTCCAGAGGCTCCTGGGGCATATGGCATCCTCGGCCATGATCGCGCCGCTCGGGTTGATGCATATGAGACCGCTCCAGCACTGGCTTCAGGCTCGGGTCCTGAGATGGGCATGGCGCCACGGTACATACCGTATGTTTATCATTCCTTCCTGCTGTCATACTCTCAACCCTTGGACAGACCTCTGTTCAGCAGACAGGAGTCCCCCTACAGCAGGTGTCCAGACATGTCGAGGTCACAACAGATGCCTCTCAACTGGGTTGAGGCACCGTGTGCTACGGGCACGCAGCCGCTGTCTCCTGGATGGGGTCCCGCCTGCGTTGGCACATCAACTGCCTCGAGATGTTGGCTGTACTCCTTGCCCTGCAGAGGTTTCTCCTGCTGATTCGGGGCAAGTACGTCTCGATCCGTTCAGACAGCACTGCCCGGTAGCAAACATAAATCGCCAAGGCGGCGTACGCTCCGTCACATGTCACAACTTGTGCGCCATCTCCTCCTTTGGAGTCAGCCACGATTCAGGTCACAGCCTGCCACTCATATCCCTGGCGACCACAACACGATGGTGGACGCGTTGTCACGACAGGTCTTGCTCAGCGGATAGTGGAGGCTCCACCCCCAGGTGGTCCAGCTGATTTGGGGTCACTTCGGCACAGAACAGATTGATCTCTTTGCCTCCCAAGACAACTCCCACTGCCCGCTCTGGTACTCCCTAACGGAGGCCCCTCTCGGCATAGACGTGCTGGCACACAGCTGACCCCGGGGGCTGTGCAAGTACGCATTTCCCCCAGTGAGCCTTCTTGCACTGGTGCTGTGCAAGGTCAGGGAGGACGAGGAAGAGGTTACCTTGGTGGCTCCTTAATGGCCCACCTGGACCGTGTTCTCGGATCTCACGCTCCTCGCGACAGCACCTCCCTGGCAAATTCCCTTGAGGAAGGACCTTCTTTCTCAGGGACAGGGCACCCTCTGGCACCCGCGCCCAGACCTCTGGAATCTCCACATCTGGCCCCTGGATAGGACGCAGAAGACTTAAGCGGTCTACCACCTGCAGTTGTAGACACGATCAACCAAGCCAGAAATTTGCAAATTGGTGTTCTTCCAGGTCTGAAGACCCGCAGAGACCTTTTCTCAAGTTGGCCTTTTCTCAAGTTCAGAGAAGCGTGAGGCTCTCAGGAGAGAGACCCCTAGTGTCACTTCTTCGACAGAACGTCTCATTCCCTCCATCAGGGAACGGAGGTTACAATAGTAACCTAGACGTTCTATGACTTTGTTTGGAACTTTTTCATTGGTGGAGACAAAACAACTGTCCATATTGTCCCTAAAATTAAAATGACTTGATATTAACTTTTGTATTGAACTGTTGTATAAAAGCAGTATCACAATCATGCAGTTGTGATCACAGCTGTGCTAATATTCAGTGCAATTTCATGATTGCGAGTGTATTTTTGCTTAATTATCCATCCATATTGATGAAGTTACTGTTTACAAACAAACGCTCCACCCCGCCCCTTCTGGGTTCTTTTGGTAGCCCAGAAAAGAAATGCTGTCTATGGGTACTTCGCTCAAATCGCACTGAAACTGCCCAAAAAGTGCTGTTTGAGGGGTTGGAACACCCCGTTTCCCACAGATTATTGGAGAGCGGGCTTCTTTAAATTTCCACCAGATCATTGCATCAGGTAAAACACAGGATTTTACATAAATTATGATAATTCACAGGTCACCATCATTGTCATTGCATCTGCTCTATCAGACCCAACTGACCACAGCTGTTGTTGGACACTTTTTTTTATGAAGAATTTACATAAACTCTATGTAATGCAATCTGCTTTTTTTATTTCCAAAGTGCTGTCACTGTGACAGATATGAGGTCAAATATGGTCTAACAATGATCTTATCTGATCAAGACCACCATGTACAATATAACATGAGGAACAGATCCCGTCTCCAACACAGCACAACATGGACTACTGTTTGTGAAAGGATAAGTGAATAAAAATAATGTCATACTGCTAATATTATGCCTTTGCATTTATTTTGATTGCAGTAAATAATATTGTTTAATCAAAAACAGCTGTTATTAAGTTTTGATATGGAAAATTATCATATTGAAGAATATTATAATTTATTGTATGTGGGTTAATAATTTAATCAGTAAATACACATAATGCATGTCTAGTGTTTGTTTTATTTTATATATCACATTTATTAGACTTTAGATGTGTGTTAAATGTGTGAGAATGTGTATTCATCAACCTGTCACATGTCTGATATAATCATACAGGATCATTGATCCAAGAAAAAAAACTTATTTTTCTGATATTTCAGAAAAGAACCCACATAATTTATTCACTGTAAACCATAGATATTCCTTTATAATAACTTTTGATGACATTAAAATACATTATTACATAATATAAAGCTTAAAAGATTATTAAAACTAGTGAAATCTGCAGCTCGAAAGAACCAGGTTGCGCGATTTCCTGCGGTGTGACGTCAGAGTAATACAAATGATACAAATGAAATAAAAATAAATTAATAAGTGGTGGGATGTTAAAGGATGTTAGACCAAATGGTGAATGAAAATGTGAGAAGAAAAGAGGCATAAATTATAATATTACTTTACTTTGACTCTGATAATAGCTACAACATTATGTAATATAAAATTACATTATTATTTCTATGTAATAATTAAAATATAATCTTTTCTGAGAAAAATGTGTGCAACAAGTAAACATGGTACTCAGTTGTGACTTGTTTCCTCATTTTACTGACGAGTATGTACTGTCAGACTGGATGATTGTTCCCCTGCTCTAAAACTACACCTACATACAGTACAAAAACAAACCCTGCACTTCACCACAGCATTTCTCAGCACCATCACAACCATTTCATACTGACTGTGAGGTTTTCTAAATGCAATCTACTTCTTTTAGTGAAAAAGAGCCATACAAGTCAGTCGATCTGTAAAGCTCAGGATGGGAGTTGATATACTGATGCACAGTAGTACACATTTAATTTAATTATAGACAATGTGTGCAATTGGTGTACTGTACATTCTCGTATATTTTGGTTCACAGTACAGTAAGATCTCTTGTGTTTAGGGATTATGTAACATTCAGTTTAAAGAGATTTTTTTACTTAGTACAAACCAATTCAATGCAGCAAACAAAATGGGATAAGCATCAGGGCTGGACTGGTAATCTGGCATACCGGGCATTTTCGAATGGGCCGCGATAAGCTAAAATGAGCCGCCACGTTATGCAGGACTGACCACAAAACGGTGCTGCAATATGCATAAAAGGACAGCAACTTTTGGTTCACTTGCCATGTAAAATCCCAGGCTGATTTCTATTCCCAGTCCAGCCCTGATAAGCATCCCTGAAATGGTATGAATGTAAATCAGTTCAATTTAAAGTTGTGACCATTAACATATATTTCCACAGTCAGACAGTATGTACCATCATACCAGCCCTACTTGGCAGGAATTTATGAAACACATATTCCAATTCTGAAACACTAAAATTCTGTATTATCTACAATATTATAAAATGTATGATAAGAGCAAACATTACCCTATACAACCATGGTTGGGAGGGATACTTTTGAAATGTATTCCACTACAGATTACAGAATACATGCTGTAAAATGTAATTTGTAACATATTCCATTAGATTACTCTAGGCACTAAATACTTTGGATTACTTCTTCAGCACTGGTAGATTTTTTCACTTGTTTTGACTATAAAAACTCTGCCGGTACAGTAAGACAAAATAAACATGTTAAAAATACATTCTCTGAAAAACCTAAATATGTTATGCAGTGTTGTTCCTAAAACAAGATCAATCAAATGTATCTTGTTTTTAACTATATTTTTACAGGAAAACAATACAAAAATTATTATTAAGAATACGATTTTTGCCCTAATAGCAAAGGTCTTACTAGAAAATTAATTATGATCAAACGTGAATTTTCTGGATGAAAAAATATGATCGTGTCTGGTAACGTGCATGTAAAATGGCTAGAAATAGCATTTTAGCTTAGTGTAAAGCTGACAATTTACACAAGGTTTATTTCTATTTCCCACATACTTCTAACTTACTTCTCTCTCTGCTGGTATGAATGTAACACAACATAAGAAAATGTTTCACCGCTGTTCAAATGCACTTTGGATCACATCATTTATATGTATACATTTTCCATCTGAAAGGACTAAATATTAAATGAAACAAATGACAATGAAATGCAAAGTAATCTCTTCAGTAATCAAAATACTTTTTGAATGTAACTGTATTCTAATTACCAATGATTTAAATTGTAACTTCAGTGGAATAAAGTTACTTATATTTTGTATTTTAAATATGTAATCCCGTTACATGTATTTCATTACTCCCCAACACTGTATACAGATAAGTGATAATTTAAGGAGAGGTGACTACGCATACAATTTCCTGCTCCTTCCTCTATCCTTCCTGCCCACACTAAGTGCTGAAATGAGAAATAATTGAAAAGAGTTGACAGGGCAAAGACATGTCCATGGGGTATAATCACAGCATGTCAAGAAGTGGACTCAATTTAGCTTTGAAAGCAAGTCATGTCAGTTTATAAATTATATGTGTATATATTTGTAAGAGTTCCTAAAAGGTGGATATTTTTGTTATGGTATATCTTGCAGTCGTCACTTGCAAAGGCACAGTTATTGAAACTGCTACTTCTGAGAGATCCTTTTGAACTGAACAGTCATTAACCGATCCAGGCAGTAGTATTGCACTCAGTTTGTCAGACTATGGACAAGGTAACACTATTGGCACTAATATAATCTTTAAATCCCACAGAAAATAACCTTCAATTATAGAAAAATAACATACTATAAGCTCCATCAAAGCAAAGAATAATCTCTAAAATGGCATGTATAAAATCCACATACTTATGAGATGTATGAAACATATTAGCCAGTTTATCAGAAATAAGATCCATCAGGGTATCATCCGCAATCCTTTTTTATGTGTGAAACCCCCACTGTGCAACTATATTATCTCTATTTAGCTCTGTGTTTTAAACTGTGATATTATGTGCAGTAATTATAGATTGGAGACTTTCTGGTACACAGTGACCTTTTGACCTCAAGACACCTTGGAATAAAGTGGTCTGTATCAACAAAACTTATTTTTATACCTATTTCTTATTCTATTTTATTTTACAAATGACAGGGTGCTTGGTAAGCTGTATCTTATTCCTTTTTTTAAATTCTGTATGAATTTGCACACAAACAATCTGGTGGAAACACAGAAATTAAAGACTAACTGTGCTGTAGTGGCGTGAGGTGTGGATGTGCTTTTTCACGCATGTGACCCGGGTTCGATTCTGCCTTTTGTCCCACTTTTTACCATTCTGTTTCCTGTCTCCACTCTTAATATTTCCTTAAATACTACTACTAATAAATAAAAACTAAGGCTGTCAATCGATTAAAATGTTTATCGAATTAATTACATGGTGTCCCGATTAATTAATCGTAATCGCATTTAATTGCATATACAAATATTTGCTGAGAAAGCCCCCATATAAAAATAATTCAATATATAATTATTAAATAATTATACAGTTATCTTTAAATATTTAAAAATGTATATATATAAATATTTATAAATAAAAAATAATCAGATTATTAAAATGCATTACATTCCTGTAGCAGAAGAGTTAATCATTAATAAGACAATACAAAAAGCGGCTTTAGAATACAATGTATTTTTTACTACCATATTATTGATCATAAGTCAATCATTGGCATACAGTTCACAGCAATCCATTTCACAAGACAATTTGTCAATCAGTTGGAGATTTATTATGAGGGCTTATTTAAGGACCCGTCAATGTACACCTGCTTCAGACATACTTGTGTAGCGTCTCGGGTAAGTTGCATCATAAACATACATTTTTAGGCCACTGTGTCAAATTAAATATAGTTTAATATTTAGAACACATCTTGAGATCCATTAGTTAGGATTTGCGCTCCACACAGCTGAAGTTTCACTTACTGCCCTCTGGATTAAACAGGTGGTACTACAAGCTTGCATTTCTCAGGAATCTTCCATATTACAGTCTGGGGGCAGTCTGATTAATTGCGTAAATTTTTTAACGCGTTATTTAAATAAAATTAAACGCACTGAATTAACACGTTAAGCCCTAATAAAAAACATTATATAATGTTTTCTTTTCTCGCAATGATTTGGTCACTGTGTAGGTCTGAAATGTGAGAAAAGGTTTTGATCTGGGTAAAATTGACTGGTTTTACTATAGTAATATTACAGTAACATGTTTTTTTTGGGCAGTTCCTACAGTAATAGGGTGTTAATATAGTAACCACGTTTAATGCTGTGGTTAATATGATTTTATTGCAAAACACTATGGTGATACTATGATCATTGTAGCAAACCCATGGTTAATTTTTTTAAGGAAAGGTTAGGGTTAAGTTTAGGGGCTGGTGTTGGCCTAATGCAAGATCCTTTTTGTTGTTATTTGCACTTAGTTAAAAAAATCCTTTTATTATACCATTTTAGCATATTCTGACAGAATGGGACTAAAAGGGTGGCATTTTAAAGACTAAATTAGCGGTTATTATGTGACGTTGTGACAAGCTGAAGATTAAGGGATGCACCAATATGGAATTTCTGGGCCGATATCGATAACGATAATTCACAGCTCATTGTGGCCTGTATTGATAACCGATATTTAAAAGCAGTTTTCATTTTTAATAATCTAACCTGGAACTGCTAGCTAATTCATTAAAAGCTTTTCATTTGAAAAGTATATGTCATTTAAAAGCTTAGAATTTAGACTTGATGCTATTTAATGTTAAGCATATGTAACATAAATCAGAAATTAGAATAATGAAAGAGAATAATGAACTTCTAACAGCTGTGTTAATGCATTAAAAAATAAGGCTATAAACTGCATGTAAAGAACATTAAACAACACACAATGCAAACCCTAATCTCTGTATACATAGTGTAATATTAATGCTAGCAAGGGAGGGTTTATGATTTCTGTGGCCCCAATCATCCGACCAACCCTGAGCCTCATTTAGAAAATTTGCTTAAAAAATTAAATTTTAAAAAAAATTTTAAATCATAATTTTAAATTCATCCTATCAGCTGTAGTAACCAAGAACATTCAAAATTCTATTTCAAGATAATTAATGCATATTTTTTCAACAATACAGTGATAAAAAAAGAAATATTTACCTACATATATTTTTACAAAATTAATTGTTTTTTTATGAACAAAGTGTACTTCACTTACTAACATTTTAGAATTCAGATGTTATTTCTTATTATTATAACCCAACAATCATTCATTGTTGTCCAGTTTTTCATTATAATACAGTATGATACAGTATTATTATTATTACTTTGAGGATTTGTTGTATACAATAATAATATATTTCTGTCTTATTTACTTTCACCTGGTGCTTAAATTCTAATGCTGCCATGCATCATCATCATCATGTTGCAAAAGGCTGTATTTTATGTAAGCATCGTAGGCATCATGGCAGCCCCTCAGCACACTAAACACTTTTAAAACTGTAAATGTACATATTAACTGGATGTAAAGCAAAACGTCTAGGTTACATATGTAACCTCGGTTCCCTGATGTAGGGAACGAGACGTTGTGTCGAAGAAGCGACACTAGGGGTCTCTCTTGAGTGCCGAATATGCCTCTGATCTATGAAAAAAGGCCAATGAGAAGTTGGCAGACAGTATTTGCATACCCTGCCCCCGGACATACGGGTATAAAAGCGTGGAAATAAGTCGAGTTCATTCAGGATTTTTCTGAGGAGCCGGAAATGGTCCGGCCACAACAGTGGCTCAACACAACGTATGGTTCCCTCCTAACCTAGACGTTCCCCGTCTGTCGCTCACTTCGACTTAGTGTCGAAGAAGCAACACAAGGGATCCAATTTAAATCACGCCATGCGCTGAGCCATGTACGTGGTCTGCTGACACAGGAGCGGGCAGGTATTTCACATGCAAAGGCGACCAGCTGTGTCAGACTGAACGTACCCTTACCCAATGCCCCATAAAAGTCGTCGGAATCCTTCTGGTTACCCTAAACAGGGGAACAAGGTGACGCTTGCTAACTCAGAAACAGGCCGAGCATAGCCGGGCCTCTTTTCTCTCTATGTTTCTCCGCATAGAGCAAGAAACGGCTGGGGCCCTTACACGCATCGAGGGAAGGGGGTCATACCCAGTTTCCTATTCTTTCAGGGGGAAAAGACCCTGCGGAGACCACACCTGCCCAGGAAGGGGGAAAAAAGAGTGGTGAATACATCACATGGGTTTTTAGGCAACATGTGGAAGGTGGAGCGGTGGTAGATCCAGCCTCAAGGAGGGGGAAGTAGCTACAACATGCCAGAGGGCAGCTGAGACTGCCTAAGGGAGACACGGGTCCACTCGCAAGGGGACCGTACCATGGAAAATACACACAGGGGAGTCCAAGCAGGAGTCCTGACCTGTTGAACACCTATTCCAGTACAGGGTAGATTAAGTACCTGCAGTGGATCCTCCACTGAACTGCGGACCCAAAGGGCTAGGGAGGACTCCTCCAGGGATCCGAATGAGTGGGATCTCCTGGAACAGAATGCGCACAGTTTTACCTTGGCCGAGGGAAAGAGCGCTAGGTGCAAGTGATCCACCCGGTCAGTCCGTCAGCGTGTACCGAGTTCTACCGGCTCTGACCTGAGAGAACACGAGACGAAACTGACTCAACCCTGAGATTGTAAAATCTCGCAAAGGTATTAGGTATTACCCAACCCGCTGCTCTACATATGTCTGCCAGGGAGGTGCCTCTGGCCAGTGCCCATGAGGATGCAACACTCCTTGTTGAGTGTGCTCGGACCTGCAAGTGGGGGGGCACGGCCTGGGTGTGATAGGCCAATGAAATGGCGTCCACCACCCAGTGGGATAGCCTCTGTTTGGAGACAGCTTTCCCTTTCCGCTGACCAACAAAGCAGACAAAGAGCTGCTCAGAACGTCTAAAGATCTGCGTGTGGTCCGAGTAGGTACGCAAAGCATGTACCGGACACAGCCACAAAGGGGCTGGGTCTGCCTCCTCCCAGGGCTGTGCTTGCAGGTTCACTACCTGGTCTCTAAAGGGCATGGTAGGAACCTTGGGCATGTACCCTGGTCGTGGTCTTAGGATCACATATGTGTCTGCCGGACCGAACTCCAGGCAAGTGTCGCTGACAGAGAACGCTTGCAGGTCCCCGACCCTCTTGATGGAGGCGAGCACGATCAGCAGGGCCGTCTTTAGAGAGAGGGCACTGAGTCCAACTGATTCTAGCAGATCGAAGGGGGGTCTCTGAAGGCCCGCGAGGACCACTGAGAGATCCCAGGAGGGGAACAGGCCTGGCCAGGAAGGATTTAACCTCTTAGGAACCTGATGATTAATTCGTGCTTACCCAAAGACTTGCCGTCTACTGCGTTGTGGTGGGCTGCGATAGCAGCAACATACACCTTCAAGGTGGAATGGACAGCCTCCCCTCCAGCCTCTCCTGCAGAAATAGGAACACTGACCTAACTGCGCACCTCTGTGAGTCTTCAGCCCAGGAAGGGCACCAATTTGCGAACAAGCGCCACTTCAGGGCGTAAAGTTGCCTGATAGAGGGGGCTCTGTCTTGGTTGATCGTGTCTACAACGGCAGGTGGTAGACCAGCTAGATCTTTCATGTCCCGTCCAGGGGCCAGACGTGGAGGTTTCAGAGGTCTGGGAACGGATGCCAGAGTGTGCCCCGTCCCTGAGAAAGAAGGTCTTTCCTCAGGGGAATTCGCCAAGGAGGGGCTGTTGCGAGGAGTACGAGGTCCGAGAACCAGGCACAGGTGGGCCAGTAGGGAGCAACTAGGGTGACTTGTTCCTCGTCCTCCCTGACCTTGCACAGCACCTGTGCAAGAAGGCTCACTGGGGGAAATGCGTACTTCCGCTGCCCCGAGGGCCAGCTGTGTGCCAGTGGGTCTGCCCCGAGGGGAGCCTCTGTTCGGGTATAATAGCGGGCAGTGGGAGGGCTCTCGAGAGGCAAACAGATCTACCTGGGCCTTGCCAAATCGTTCCCAAATCAGCTGGACCGACTGGGGGTGAAGCCTCCACTCTCCACCAGGCAAGCATTGTCGTGTGAGCGTTGAGTTGCTGCTGGCTCCAAAGGAGGAGACGAAGGGCGAGTCGTGACATGTGGCGGGAGCATACGCCGCCTTGGCAATTTATGTACGCTACCGCAGTGGTGCTGTCTGACCTGATTAGGACATGTTTGTCTTGAACTAATGGGAGAAACTTCAGCAGGGCAAAGAAAACTATCAGCAACTCTAGGCAGTTGATTTGCCAGCACAGCGGGGCCCCTTTCCAATGGCCCACGGCTGCGTACCTATTGCATACGGTGCCCCAACCCAATCTGGAGGCATCGGTTGTGACCAGGACGCATTGGTTCACCTGCTGCAAGGGTACTCCTGCCCGCAGAAAGCAGAGGTCTGTCCAGGGTTTGAATGTTTTGCAGCAGGCGGGGGTGACCATCACACGGTTCATTCCGTGGCACCATGCTCGAGATGGGCCTCGAGTCTGAAGCCAGTGCTGAAGCATTCTCATATGCAACAACCCCAGGGGTGAGACCGCCACGGAGGATGCCATTGATGCCGGCCCTCCAACGGGGGACGGAGTGGTCTGCTTAACAGCTCCGGAGCTAATGTCTTGGTCCCTGGGTCGATCGTCTCAGGAGCGCCTGGGAGCCTTCCGGGTCCTCGAGGGGGTCCGTGAGACGGGGGGCGTCTGTGAGCGATGTGCAGGCCCCAGGAACCAGTCATCCAACCACGACGGTTGTGGGGAGGACGTAAAGCTCCAGTCCAGCCCCACGCTGGCGGCTGCCTGGGCAAGCATGTCGGACATCTGCGCATCAACCTCAGCCTGGGCGTGCTGGCCCGAAGGTGGCAGCCCAGGGGAGTCATCCACGTCAAACGTCGCGCTCTCCGATGCAGTGGCGAGCCCATACACCTCGAGCTCCAGAGGATAGGCAGACTGGCTGTGAGGTGAGCCGCTGTTGCCTTGAGAATGGATGGGATTCAACGAGCACGTTAGGGGCGGGTGGTCAAAGGGGGCGTACCCGGCGAAGCTACACCCGCTGCCATCCCCAGATCACCTCCATCGCCAGCCGCATCCTCAATCCCGTGGGAAGATGGAGCAATGCAGGGGTGGCTGGAATGGCGTCCTTTCTATTGAAAGCGAGCCATGACCGCAACGTTGCCATGGACATGCTCTCGCAGTGAAAACATGAACCATCCACAAACGCTGCCTCGGTGTGATCGCTGCCCAGACACGTGAGACAACGCCTGTGGCCGTCTGAAGCGGAGAGCACTCAACGGCATCCAGGAACTACACAGGGGCGGAAAGGCATCTTTAAAAAGACGCATCCTGAAAAGGACGTTCAACGGCGCTATGTATTGCTCTTTTAGAGGAAAATACTCTTTTACAAGAAAATCACTCTTTTAATAACTCTTTTGAGTTTTCTAGCACCCAGAGGCAAACTGCACTGCCGTGCAGAGAAGGAGAAAGCCACTGAAGTGCGCCATAGATCCAACAGCAGGGAGGCATCAGAGGGACAGGAACAGGTGTGTGACTCCCAGCTGACTGCATACACGACCATCGGCTCCGAAGAAAATTTCTGAATGAACTCGACATATTTCCCCGCTTTTATACCCGTATGTCCGGGGGCAGGGTATGCAAATACTGTCTGCCAACTTCTCATTGGCCTTTTTTCATAGATTAGAGCCATATTCGGCGCTCAAGAGAGACACCTAGTGTCGCTTCTTCGACACAACGTCGAAGTGAGTGACAGACGGGGAAATGGGGTCAATATTGGAAATTTCAGAGATTTTTTGGACAGAATTTTAAAAAAATACGATTTAAAATAGTTCCTATAAACATAGGGGATGCGACTTGAAATAATTTACAGAGCATACAGAGAATGTGTCTTTAAAGTATACTTTATGAGCAAGACTAGACAGCAACTCTTTTTAATCATTTTTTATTATAATTAGACCTGTGAAAATGTTGTTTGCATGGCTCACCAAGCTTCTTTGTTTTCTTGTAATTACTGGGCATCATTTTTGTAAGCAAGACAGTTAATTAAGATTCCTTACATCTTTGTGTAAGCTTGTGCCCTATTTATAGTCTGCTCTTGGCAACTAATGACAAGAAAATACTGTCTATATGTAGTGATGCTAATGCATATATCTTGAGCAGATCAATAGAGGAAGACAGAAGGAGTGATTTTCTTCCTCATTTCAACCCCAGAAGGACACAAAAGTTGTTACATTTACATCATATTTCATTTATTTGGACATTAAATGCTAATGAAACTCCACTGTCCATGCACATTTACCTTTAGAAATTCCCAGGTTAATGGATCTGTACACCACCACTATAAGTTAAATAAAATTAAAAGCCTCCATTTACAAACAGAAATTTAAAAAGATGTGGCAAGAAATGGAAGTCTGGAGAGAGAGAGAGAGAGAGAGAGAGAGAAAGAGTCATTATTTCTTAATGAACATAAAAATAAGTTTGATGTATTTATGTATGTTTTTACATTTACATAGAGACATATGTATGTCCCTAACAGGGTTGAAATACCTAACGCTTAAATTTATAGGCCATGAAAAAAATGGCATAACCAAAAACAGTTCTCTCCCTGCGCTCTTTCTAATATCATTAAAAGACAATGTTTACACATTTCTTCACAGCTCTACCATTGCTCATCTCTAATATTCAGCTCAGCTGTGAATACAAGTGCCTTTGTGCACCATTATCGCAGTAACAATAGGGCAATAGGCTGAATGGGCAGTTGGAGTGGATTGCATTAAAGGACATCAGTGAGTACACAGATATGAAACGACTCTGCAAAATGTTGCATTAAGTCCACAGAGCTTTAGTTCAAATTGAAAGAACTGCTGTACAGTGAGATGAGAGCCGGGTGTGGACTTGGAATATAGAACAGCATTGTGTATGATTAACCTGCTTCATCAAACCATAATGAATAAACATACACTCACAGGCCACTTTATTAGGTACACATGTACACCTTCATGCAATTATTTAATCAGCCAATCATGTGGCTGCAGTGCAGAGCATAAAATCTTTCAGATACAGGTCAGGAGCTTCAGCTAAAGCTCACATCAACCATCAGAATGAATGGGAATTTTTTTTTTATCTCAGTGATTTTGACGGTGGCGTTATTGATGGTACCAGATGTGCTGGTTTGAGTATTTCTGTATCTGCTGATCTACTGAGATTTTCATGCACAACAGTCTCTAGAGTTTACTCAGAATGGTGCCAAAAACATCCAGTGAGTGGCAGTTCTGCGGATGGAAACACCTTGTTGATGCGAAAGGTCAATGGAGAATGGCAAGACTGGTTTGAGCTGACAGAAAGGCTACAATAACTCAGATAACCACTCTGTACAATTGTAGTGAGCAGAACAGAATCTCAGAATGCCAAACCTTGAGGTGAATGGGCTACAACATCAGAAGACCATGTTGGGAACTTTATTAGGACCATAGTTTCCCTAATAAAGTGCTCAGTGAGTGTATGAATAGATTTATTTATTAATTCTTAAGCGATAGAGTGTTTCACTGCCTCACAGGTTTGTTGGGAAAAGGAGCTAGTTAAACATAGGTTATAATAGTTTAAACCCATTATTAAAATGCTATAATTCAATGGGAGTTAAAGTCTGCTGCCAGTTGGAAACAATGCAGTGAGATAAAACATCAAAATGAATGTTGGTTGAGGTGAATTTATGAACTATATAGCCTACACATTAAATATTTAATGAACATCATGTAAAAGCCACACAGAGCAAGGGTGACAATGAAAATACATTTCCTAGCTTACTAGCTTTTCAAAAGCCACAGGCAAGTCATCTGTCTCTAAGGGCACAATGTGATTTGCACAACTCGTATTTGACTGTCAAATACACAAAATGAGGTTTCTACAAGCTTTCTGAATTGCTTAAAAGAGGAACATCAGTAGTTTGCCTTTGGCAACAATATAAAATAAATTATCTAAAACTACACCATGTGTCATACCTTAGTTTTCTTTATTAATCCAATTAAGAGCTATTAGATGATTGGATGAGTAGAAGAAAAATAATTAGGGGGCGTTCAGTCCGAACATATTCTTGTGCTAAAAAGATACGCAGCAATGCATATTACAGAACACATTAGTGTCTCGAGACGCGTTTTTTAAAAGCTTAAGTTATTTTTAACTGGACAGGGCGTCTAAAAGACGCGGCGCAACGGTCAAAGATGTCAGTCTAGCAGATGTTTACATAGAAAACAGAGCGAACAGACGCAATAACACGTCCGGTGTGAACGCCCCCTTACGTACATCATTTATGGATAAAGAGACCTGCAGCACCCTCCCCTTTGTCATTATAAATTATAAACATTTTACGAGGCTTTATGTAACATTTATTGTAGCTTAATTGCCACCAGTTGTACTCAAGTGTATCACCAATTGTAGGTTACAGATTAAATATTTATGTAGGCTATGATGTAGATATTAGTTTGCATTGCGAATGGCCAAGACATTCCTCAAGCAAAGACGCTTACCTTTCACATGCAAGTTTCAAACACTAAAAATACAGTTTATTGATCGTTTCATTTATGGCGGCGCGTTTTTTACTTATCTTCAGAGTATGACGCGTCTGGGAGGATGCTGCAGTTTTGTTATCAAAGAGTGTCAGTGTCAAAAACGCTGCTTGAAACGGGACTGCGGTACCTTTGACCAGCATCGCTCTCAAAAGAACCCATTGTCCGAACCGGCACCGCCGAATCAAGCCATATGTGCTCAATGGATTTCCTCGCTTCGGTCTTCACGTCCGGGTCGATTTCGGATGGCGACTCAGTTCTTTTGGCACCTGCCATTCTTCAGACTTACAAGTTACCACCAGAAGAGATGGAGAGTGGCTGTCAACGCGATCTCATGGTCGCATCCGTGGAGCGCTAAATGCACCTGCTGCTGGAGCCGCGCCAAACACGCTCACGACGATGATGTGTGTGATTGCGGGAGGTGAGAAGACTCACGACTGAAGAACCGAGCCGCGTTGATTTGTTCTCGATATAGTCTTTCACTGCAAGATTCTCCAGCCTACAGCCTCAACTGCGCAAAGACGCTGTGATGATCCTGTGCGAAAGTCCAGCTCAGAACAATCTTTATACCAAATCACATTACCACATCAAAACCAAAAGAATATTAATATTGAATAAATTAGATGAAAGGTGTTGATAATTGGTCGCATAAAAACATTTTCTGCCTTTAGAAATAGCCTAGAATAAAAGACAAGATGTTCAAAAAATGTTCATACAATTCAAACGCTCTACTAAATAGATAGCAAAGCTACACTGCCATAGAACAACTGTAAACTCTAATGCTTAAAATAAGTAATTTATTTGAATATAAGGAAAAATATAATCATAAAAATTAGTTCCAATAAATGAACCTTGAGTACTTAGAACTTTCTCTTTTAATTAGTTTAATTAAATTTTCTCTTTAAATGTACAGGAACTTAAATGTGACTGAAACTGGGAAGGGGGAAGGGGGGAAGGGGGTCACCCCTGGCAACAAGGTCCATTTATCTCGATTTGGGATTCTCAGCAGTTTTGGTGTCACGCTAAAATACAGGACATCCCCTTAATTGCAGGACGATTCCTTGTTATAAGCGATGGTTCACAACATATATTTTCCTTTTATTAATTTTACCTGATACTGCTTCAGCATGAGTGTCTCTCCAAGCAAATCAACTGGGTATATCAAAGTGTATACGCAAATATCGATCCTTAGAAGTCGTTATACGCAAACAGTAAACAAATACATGTGTATGGAGCCGACTACACCACTGCATTTAACACTGATATGGTGAACTGTATTTTTTATTTTTCACCATGCTTAAAGGGATAGTTCACCCAAAAATTAAAATTATCTTGTCATTTACTCTCATGCCATCCCAGACATTTGAAGAAAAATAGAAAAATATCTCAGCTCATTAGGTCCTTGTAATGGATGTGGGTGGTAACATATTTGATGCTCCAAAAAGCATAGACAATCAGCATTAACGTCATTCATTTGACTCCAGTGGTGAGCTGAATGTCTTATGATGCGATCACTTTTGGTGTGAAAAAGATAAATATTTAAGTAATTTAAATCATCGCTTCTGTTAAACAGCGGTATGCACATTCATGAGAGGGATGAGGTCATGCGGTGTCATGTTCATGCGAAAAGTGGCGCTTGTGCGGCACAGCAAGAAGAGCAGCGCTGTTTACAGCTGAGTAGAAGGAAGGCTGTACAGAC
The DNA here is from genome assembly GCA_032164185.1 of Moxostoma hubbsi. NCBI lineage: Eukaryota > Metazoa > Chordata > Actinopteri > Cypriniformes > Catostomidae > Moxostoma > Moxostoma hubbsi. The sequence continues at coordinate 7,683,261 of JAVLUX010000044.1, forward strand.
CGAAGTCTGTAAACAAATTGAAGCAAATTTAAACAAAGATGTCAGAATATTTTGATTAAAAAAGAGAAGAGGAGATAAACGTTTTTGCACAGCCATATTTATTTGAACCTGACTACTCTGATCTGGAGTACAGGGAGATGGAGGAGCCTGAACCAACAAGCCTCAGAGAGACAGAGAGCTCAGGAGATGTCGTGGTGCACATGCAGGCAATGCCAGGCAATGCCAACAGAAGTAGAGAGCATATGCCATCGCTGGAAAGAGAGTGACCTAAACCATCTAGTGAATGCTCATACTGCTGCTTAACAGAAGCAATTATTTACAGTTAAAAAGTACTTAAATATTTTATTTTTTCGTACCAAAAGTGATCGTATCGCTTTATAAGACATTAATTTAACCACTGGAGTCATATGGATGACGTTAATGCTGATTGTCTGTGCTTTTTGGAGCATCAGAAATTGTGTCACTATCCACATCCATTATAAGGCCATACTGAGCTGAGATATTTTTCTTCAAATGGTTCTGCTGAAGAAATTAAATCATACACATCTGGGATGGCATGAGGGTGAGTAAATGATGAGCGAATTTTCATTTTTGGGTGAACTATCCCTTAAGCCCAAAATTTAGCAATTTTCTTTAAATTATATTTCACCCAAACATGAAAATTCTTTCATTTTTTACTCGCTCTGTTTGAAATATTTTGAAATGTTGTTTCAAAATAGTATGACTTTCTTCTATGACTCCTGAAAATGACAGCCTTAGTCACCATTAATTTTCATGGAAAGGAAAAAAGATGCAAGATCTTTGTCTTCATATTGATGTGCTCTCTATAGATTGGACTATAATACATTCTGTGTGTTTGATACTGCATATCAGTTTTCATGTGTTTACATGTCCTTATGTGATTATTCTGGCTGTGAGAAGCAGAGTGGGCACTCCTTCGGCCAGATGTGCTCTGATGCTCTATTCAGAAACGTTCCCCAACACTGCTAACATCAAATGTACTCTGTATCAGAGAAATTTAAACTAATATGAAGGATAACTTTTGACCATGATGGACATTTTTCAACTTAATCCATCAGATATTTGCAGTGCAACCACTGTATGTGACCTGTAAATCTGGCACTTGCGTGTCAATGGCACAAAATACAGAAAAGACATCAAAACACGAAACCTCAAAAATGAGGGTGAGTAAATCATGACTAAATTTTAATTACAATCTTTAATAAAAAAAAAAAAACTATGCCTTTAAGGAATTGTCTATTTGCTTGCTAATATTCAAATACTCAAACACCTCCAGAGATCACACACCTGTGATGCAAATCATAACAGAACATGCCACAAAAAAACAAACACGAATATAACAATGTAACCAGAGTCTTCGTGAATAGAGAGTACAGCACAATGTCTCTGTTCACATCACATCTCTGTTCTCTTGCAGTCGAGGATGTGTTTTATGTAACACAAGATAATGAGAACAGCAGACAGGGGATTCCACCAATGAAACACAGTGACACCCTGTGGCAAGTGTATATATATTATATGTTTATAAAATAATATACACACAGATGAGCCAAAACATTATGACAGGTGAAGCGTATAATGTTGATCATCTCCTAACAAGGCCACATGTCAAGGTCTGGGTAGATTAGATGGTAAGTGAACAAACAGTACTCGTAGTCAATGTGTTGAATGCAGGAGAAATAGGCAGGAGTAAAGACCTGAGTGACTTTGACAAGAGCTAAATTTTTCTGGCCAGACGATTGGGTTAGAGCATCTCTGAAATGGCAAGGCTTGTGGGGTGATCCCAGTCAGCAGTAGTGAATACCTACCGAGAGTGGACCGAAGAGGGACAAACACTAAATGGCGACAGGGTGTTGGGTGCCCAAGACTCATCGAAGCACAAGGGCAACGAAGGCTATCCTGTCTGGTTCAAACCAACAAGAGATCTACTGTGGCACAAGTCACAGAAAATTTTCATGTGGTTACGGGAGGAATGTGTCACAACACACAGTACATTGCACCCTGCTGCGCATGGGGCAGCGTAGCAGCAGACCAGTCAGAGTGCCTAGGATGACCCCTGTCCATCGTCAAAAGCACCTACAATGGGCATGCGAGCATTGGAACTGGACCTTGGAACAGTGGAAGAATGTCGCCTGGTCTGATGAGTCCTGTTTTCTTTTACATCACGTGGACAGCAATGTATGTGTGCACCATTTACCTGAGAAAATGATGGCACCAGGATGCACTGTGGGAAGACAACATGCGACCTTCAATGCCTCGGCAGGACAGTGCTGTTTTGGCAGCATGTGGAGGACCAGCAGCATATTAGGCAGGTGGTCATAATATTTTGGCTCATCAGTGTATGTGTGGGTACAAAAGACCCTTTAAATGGCTTGATCAGAAAGTTTTATACCTCCAGTGAATTATTATATGAAAGGCATTCTGTTCTGTTGACAATCACAAATTATTCAAAAGCAAGAAAACAAATGTTACACAAATTCAAAGTAGCTACTCTAATCACAGTAGAGAATCTGACAGCACAGACCACTAATCACTAAATCACTTTCCTGTTCAGAACAGCAGATGGAAGTGGAGATGATATCCTCTCACTACACATTTCAACAGGCCTGAGAGCTCCTACAGTAGCTGCCTGAATCATAGCTGAATAACACAGTGCACCAGCAAGGCACCAGCAAAAACAACAGCAGAATGTCATGTCTGTGTGAACAATATTTGCCGCAAGTACTGTAATCCTTTCACACTGTTCTACAGCTTAGATATTGTATATTATAAAAAAAAAAGAGTATAACAAAAAAAGGAGAAAAAAAATATTGGTCTCTTCATGCTCTCATAAAAAAAAAAAATTCTTCTTGATAAACCATGTGTGAGATTTTCAGTGATAAACTGTCAGAGGCCCTGGTGGGAGAATGCAAAATGTAAGCCACATAAATTCACAGATGGATGATTCAGAACATTGCCCTATGCACCACAAGAGAAGTATAGATAGAAAAACTAAGACAGAGACAATCTAAGACATCTAAATAAAAAAAGCATTGCTGGCTATTTCAAGATTTCATGGCACATTTCACATGGAAATTGAGAATCATTAGGAGCAAAGAAGCACTACAAATGAAAAAGGCATGCATAAATTAAAAAAACTAAAACTGCTATGGAATAATTGGGTATTAAACACAAGAGAAAGTGTGTGCAAAAACATCTCGGGTTACATGTGTAACCCTTGTTCCCTGAAAAAAGCGGAACGAGATGCTGCGCTTTGCTAAGCGCTATGGGGAACGACCCAGTCGTGAACGAGCTGTGAATATGTGTGTAACACATCAATGAACATTGACCGGAATTTATAGCCTCGGCTGATGTAGTCATTAGACGCACCTGTGGCCAGGCTATAAATGGATGCGTCACCAGGTGTCGTCAGATACTTCTTTTTGAAGAGCAGTCCTGGGACGTCCCTGTGCGGCAAAGAAGCGCAGCATCTCATTCCGCTTTTTTCAGGGAACAAGGGTTACACATGTAACACGAGACGTTCCCTTTACAAAAAGCTTCACTATGATGCTGCGCTTTGCTAAGCGCTATGGGAACGCAATGCCCACGCCGCCGCACTGGGGCTGTCTGGACCCCTACGGTTGTGAAGTGTGCTCACAAGAACGCGAGAGGCCTCAGACATGAGCTTGAGATGTCGACTCAAGGACGTAAGAGTCCGGAGTAGCAAAACATCTAACCCATAAAATTTGATGAATGTGTGCGGAGAGGACCAGCCCGCCACATCACAAACTTGTTCAGGCATGAAAGATTTAAGTCATAAGATCTAAGAATGTGTGTGGATGTCCCTCACCCAAAGTGACATAGTCTGCCAGGAAGTGACCGCCCCCCCAGTCATGGCTTCCAAGTGAAGAATTGCTGCCCTGACTTTACGCCACTAGCAAAAGTGGTGAACATAAGTCTGAAGGGTACAGACTGGACAAAGTCTGAAACGTCTTAGCTGCTCCGGCGTTACAAACAGCAGGGAGTAGAAGGCTTATAAAATAACAGGCCAAGGGTCGCTAAAGGCACCTTGGGCAGGTAGTTAGGGTGAGGGTGCAAAAAATGCTTTTGGTCATTCTGGGGCAAACTCTAAACAGGCCGGCAAAAGAGACAGAGCCTGTAGGTACCCAAGTCTCCTTAGAGACGTAATTGCCATAAGAAAAACCATCTTGAGAGTCAGAAGTCTACCAAACGCTGACTCTAGAGGTCTAAAAAGGGGGTCTTACCCTATGAAGAGGTCCTAGCAAGGATGCCTCTTAGGGGGCACAGCGCCCACCAAGGCGTGGCAAACCGCAGTGGAGGCCACATAGAACCTGGCAGTGGTGAGGCAAGTGCCCGCTGACAGTTCTTTCTACAGAAAATACAGAACTGAAGCAAACTGGCAGTTAGCTGGTTCTGTAATATGAACTTAGGGGGGGAAACTGGGTGACTCGGGGAGAAGTAGAGGAGACGTTGCGCTATCAACAGAGGCGAAGAGGTCCTCTTCTGCCCTGTAAAATCTACCCAGATCAGTTCCAAGTGGAGGGAGCCCTAGCACTTGAAATGGTCTCGATAACCTCAAGAGAAAGCCCCGTGAACCTCAGTTGGTACCCTTAGGGGCCAAGCATGAAAGGTTTCACAATTCGGGCCAGTGATGAGAAGGTCCTTCCTGTTCGGAATCGCCCAAGGCGAGCCGTCGAGGAGAGGCATTCGAGAAACATATCCTGTTCGGCCAGCGCAGCGCCATTAGAAGGAGGCAAGACCCTTGCTGGCGAACCTTGCCAAGACTCCCGTGAGCAGAAAAACCGGGGGACAAAAACGCATACAGACACATTCAGGGTCATGTATGTGCCTTTAAGTCCAGACCCAAGGGGGCTGGGTGACTTAGGGAGGAGTAGAGGAGACATTGCGCTATCATAGAGGCGAAGAGGTCCAATTCTGCCCTAGATTTGTTCACTACCTCAGAGTAAATCTGCTCCCACACACACGGGCATCCAGGGACGAAACTGTCCTGAGTGACAGGAGCTGCCCTGGGCCCCAAGGAGGATCCAACGTGCCAGAAATTCAGCTGACGTGAACGTGGATCCCCCCGATGGTTTACGTAAGAGTCTACCACTGTATTGCCCACCCGCACCAAGACATGGCAGCCTCAGGAGGAAGTATTTCAGGGCCAAAAATACGGCCATCAGCTCGAGACAGTTACTGTGACAACCGAACTGACGACCCTCCTATCCCTTTAAGCCGGACGACCACTTAAGGCCGCTACCCAGCCTGTCAGGGAGGCGTCTGTCGTTAGCAGCCTGCGACGACAAGACGCACCTAGAGTGGGACCCAAGGTAAGAACCGGGGTCTGAACCACATAGAAAGGCAACGAAGCACGTGGCGCGTAACCATTATTTGCCTTAGGGGACCGGCCCTCGGATAAAACCCCCTGGCTTCCAGCCACAGCTGAAGCGGTCTCATGTGCAGAAAGTCTGAAGGGATCACCACAGGCAACGCCATGAGACCTAGTATTCAATGATACTGACAAGCAGTGCAACCTCGACCTAGCCTGACCTTGCTCAGGGTGTTCTGAATGGAAACGATTCGTGCGGGAGACGATTGTGCCTGCATCGAGACCGAATTCCATATAAACCCCAGATGCATCAAGACGATATCCCTGTGCTGAACTGCCAGTTCTTGGAACTGTGCTAGGATCAGCCAGTCGTCTATAAAATTCAGAATGTGGATGCCCTGGAGTCGCAGAGGAGCCAGTGCTGCATCCATGCATTTGCTGAATGTGCGGGTTAAAAGGACTAGCCCAAATGGAAGAACCCGATACTGGAAGGCTTCGCCCCCAAAAGCGAACCTGTGCTGTGGCTCTATATGAAGATATGCATCCATGAGATCAATGGTGACCAGCCAAACGTGATGTTGGGCTTGTGACACGATCGTCTTGATAGTCAGATCTAGGACTTGAACACCGAGCGGTTCAAGCCCCAAAGATCTAGAATCGGATGCAACCCCCCACCCTTCTTGGGAACCAGGAAGTATCTGCTGTAATAGCCTGACTCTTTCTCTGGAAGGGGAACATGTTCTATGGCACCTTTAACCAAGAGATTTTGCAGTTCTTTCCACAGTAGACATGCCTGTCCCGGTTTCACGGTAGTGGGAACCACGCCGTTGAAATGGGGAGGACGGTGAGCAAATCGAATTCTGTAGCCTCTTTCTACTGATTCTAGAACCCACATAGAAATACCAGGCAGAAGTTTCCATGCTGCCAGGTTCTCTGAGATGGGTATTATTTCTGACACTTCCTGTTGAGGGGATGTTGAGTGTTCCGCGTCCTGGATCAAGGCAGGAAACAACGGTACACCCAACTCTTTTTTGGAAGCCTCTATCACCCGAAACACCAAAGGCGGCGGGAGTGAAGAGGTTTCATGAGGGTATCGGGAGGGCCGAAGTGGATGATACACGTGCCCCATCCCGAGGGGAACTACCCCCACAAGGCTGGGTACAAGACCGACAGGGTTTCTTTTTCTTAGAAATCACGCCCCTGAGGTCTTGCATTGGCACTGCTGAGGGTGACGAACTGGACCCCAGTCTTTACGAGGGGGAGCACGATTCGCCACGTTTTGTTTTAGAGCCTCCCGTCTAGAAGGACCGGGGCGGGGCTGGGTGGCTGACGGCCCCTCCCCCTGAGTGAGGTGCACACACTGCCATAGTGTGCAGGGCAACACCAGCCTGACCTGCTACCTGATAAGCTTTCCCCACAAGCGTGGAGGTGGTCCTGCACAGCTTTGTGGGGAGAGTAGGTCTATTTAGCATGAGCCAGGCGAGAGAAAACCTGCAGGTGTCACTTCTACCGGCGGCATCACCGAATACCCCCGAGCTTCAGCACCCACGATAATTGAATACACCAACGTTGAGGGCACGAAGACATGGGAAGTATAAATTTCCTGCATAAAGAAAATACTTATTATGGAGGTCATAGAAGAAAGGAAGGGAATGATATAGAGTTCCATTTCCTCTTTTACTTATTTAATTATTTTGGCCACCAGACAGAAATTTGTCTTCTAGTTTGTAGCGTTTGGTGGAGGGTCTCTTGTTCGGGTGGCCAGTCTAGCTGTAGTCTGGCCACAGCCCGCGTAATCACCTCGAGTAATTTCTCAGCCGCTTTATTATTGTTAGTGAAATGTACAGAGGTTCAGTGTCCCGCCCCCCTCGTGAACCAAAGAGGCGCCGAAGCGCGCTTCGAGATCACGGGAAGGACAAGCTGGGTCTGGGGAGAGAGTGAGGGAAAGGGACAAACCCGTTTCTCGCTCCTCAGCCAGATCCATGCGAGAACCCCACGAATGAAATGTGGGCGCTGACTCCCAGAAGTAAGCGAGGCGAGCGCGAAGCATTTTGCCCGAAAGCAGATCGCAATGCTCGCATTTGTCTCTTAATTCCACAGCCGCTTTATTATTATGCACAGGATTTACAGAGGTTCAGTGTCCTCATGAACCAAAGAGGCGCCGAGGCGCGCTTCAGGCTTACGAGAATCAGCTGGGTCTGGGGAGAGAGCGAGCGAAAGGGATGAAACCCGTCTCTCGCTCCTCAGCCAGATCCATACGAGAGCCCCACAAATGAAGTGTGGGTGCTGACTCCCGGAAACAAGCGAGGCGAGCGCGAAGCACTTTGCCTGAAAGCAAATCACAGTGCTCGCACCCGCACTGCTGCAACGCGAGAGCAGCGTGCTCTTCCCCCAAACAAACAGAGCAAAACTGATGTGTGTCCTCTTCAGCTATAGAGCGAGAACAGGGGAACACGCATTGTTTACGGCTTTTAGTAATTCTCTCTTTCTTTTAAAAATATATATATTTTCTAGACAAAAGAGAAAGGAAGAAAAGGTTCACTGCACACTGCTTCACAAATTCTAATTCCTAGCAGTGGAAAGAAAGTTTTGAGAGGGTTTGTAAAACACACACACAGAATCGCTCTGAAAAAAAAGAGGATCTGACGACACCTGGTGACACATCCATTTATAGCCTGGCCACAGGTGCGTCTAATGACTACATCAGCCGAGGCTATAAATTCCAGTCAATGTTCATTGACGTGTTACACACATATTCACAGCTCGGTCACAACTAGGATCGTTCCCATAGCGCTTAGCAAAGCGCAGCATCATAGTGAAGCTTTTGTAAAGGGAACTCTAATTCCATGAACAGAATTTATTTTTAACAACACTGCACAAGGAGGATGAAGGGATAAAAATGATGTGAATATTATATAAGAGTGTAATTACAGCTTGTTATTTAAAATGTATACAATTTTACTATGCAATCATCACAATATTTCAAAAATACCTACAGTATGAGTTTATTGGCTAATCCCTTAATAGGCTATCATTTTTCAGTAATGGGGATTGAATAATTAATCAGGGAGGTGATATTCTGTCATCTTTGTATTAAGAAATTTTCAATAAAATTTTTTACACAATTTTACACATTGATTGCACTGGTCTTTTGATATAATTAAAACAACACAAGTGCACTGATTAAACTGAGATAACTGGCAACATAGTGGTCTTTCTAATACAAGTTGTCATGGCCACAGACACATTTGGTAACAATTACACTGTTTATTCAGTCATGAAATGTGAGGTGCACACTATCCTTAACTCGTTGAATTGTGTGCACACAATCTCATTCCCATAATATTTCAGCAATGATGACAAAATATTTAAAGACAACAGTTTCATCTTTAAGGTGAAGATACTCCTCCACGCTCTGTAGAAAATCAACAAATGCCTGATGAACTAAATGTGTTTTACTGCAGGTTTGATAAGCCCTGTCTCACACCCCTCCCCTGCTATGATCTTCACTTCACTCACACACCAACACCTCCTGGAACCCCCCTCCTCCCCCCCTGCTACTCAACCTGCACTTATGGTCTGTTAGTAGGATCTGTGTCAGGTCTTCTGGAAACAAAAGACCTTGGAAAGCTTCAGGCACAGACAGTGTCACACTTGCCTGTATGAATGTCTGCGCTAACCAACTGGCCCCCATCATCACAGATCTTCAATAGATCACTAGAGCAGTGTGAAGATCCCTGCTGCTTCAGATGCTCCACCATCATTCCGGCCCCCAAATAAAAAATAAATCACAGGACTTAATATCTACAGACCTGTCGCCCTCATGTCTGTGGTCATAAAGTCATTTAAGAGACTTGTTTTGGCCTACATAAAGGACATTACTGGACCCCTGCTTGACCCCCTTCAGTTTGCTTACCGATCAAACGGATCTGTGGATGATGCTGTCAACATTGGACTACATTATAACCTGCAACACCTCAACAGACCTGGGACTTATGTAAGGATCCTATTTGTGGACTTCACAGTTCAGCCTTCAATACCATCATGCATGATCTTCTCTCATTCAAATTGACCCAGCTCTCCATGCCAACCAAACTGTCGGTGGATTAACAGCTTTCTGACAAATAGGCAGCAGCTAGTGAAACTGGGGAAAATCACATCTGGGACCCTCACTATTAGCACTGGTTCAGCCACCAAATCAAACAGAAGGAAACTACAAAAGACAGTCAGGACTGATGAGAGGATTATTGGTGTCCCCCTGCCCACCCAACAAGACCTGTACATCTCCAGAGTGAAGAAATGTGCAGGTTGAATCACTCTGGACCGTACACACACTGCCCACTCCCTTTTTGAACAGTTGCCCTCTGGCCTGCGCAACAGAGCATTCAGCGCCAGGACAACCAGGCACAAGAACAGTTTTTACCCTCAGGTCATTTACCACATGAACAATTAAACTGTCTTCAGGACTCCCATAGTGCAATGATGTATACATATTTCATGTACATATGTAAATTCACTCATTTTTAATTCAATAACTGTACATACCTTGCACATATATTACCCCTTGCATATGTGCATACGCCATTCTATGTTATATGTCCTATTTTGCTGTGTATTTATACTCATACCTTGTTTTATATTGTGTGCCTCACTGTAATGTTCTGTGTGCACTTGCTTGTTTGATGCTGATTCATGACAGTCTAAATTCTCCTTTTGTTTTCCACAGAAGTCTTATGGGTTTGGAACAACAATGTTGAGTAAATAATGACAAAATTGTAATTTTTGTGTGAACTATCCCTTTATTCCACAGAAACGGAATTGTATACATTGGAGATGAGCATAAACGTTTAGGAAAATAAAAGCTTATCACCTACCAACAACATTGTGTAAAATGAGATGTCAGTATAATATTAGATTAAATGTCAGCTGTTTTATTTTATGATCCTGGGGAAATTGCTCAAGCTCTAATAAAAGGATTAAATTTGCACCTCTACTAACCAGCATGTCTAACTGAATGGCTCTTCTAGCTGACCTTTGAGACATCTCTTCACACTAGCTGAGCACAGTGACACACACACACACACACACACACTCTTATTCTCTTTTTGATCTCTCTTTCACTACCTTCATTACACAGCTTATCACATCGACAGCCAGGGCTTCAATAATGTCAGCTAATTTAATTGTCAAGGCAGAATTTGAGGCCTCATTTGAAGCCAGATCTTTTATTTAGAGAAGAGCAGTCTCAACATCAGAATGGATTGTTTTAAACATGCTTGCAGTGGTTGCATTTAGATCAACAGGGCATTGACCTTTTTCAGGTTGTGGGTGTTTAAAGGCTCTGTCTACATACAGACCTTGAACAATTTAAAGTGATCCTACAACAAGCTTGACATATCTGGTCCTTGATTGATGTCAGTAGAACAATGTAGCTCAATATAAATCTGTCATTTAGTTTCTGTGCCACAGAAAGCACCAAACAGAACTGTAATCAGTTTGATTGCAACATGACCACACAGGAAGTCAGAATGATGCTTCCGGATGTTCCAAAACCCTGACATCGGCCCAAGTACTATGTCCCATTAGACATTTTGACAATAGTTCAAATGTTTACTTTCTCCTATGATGTGACTATTAATGCATTGTATCAGTATTGTGAGAGATCCAGGTTCTCATCACTTGTGAAAAGAGTAGGTATTCTGTAATACTGTAGTAAAACCATGCTTAATTGTATCAAAACCTTGATTACTGCCAAAAAGAGAAAAGAACAAATCATGGTTACTACAGTCATGGTTAATATAATATTACTACAGTAAATCCATGGTATGTTTTTATATGTGTATCATTTATTAAGGAGGATTACACATCATTATCAATATTTTAACAAATCTGAATTTAAATAAACCTGTAAAAATGGTCACACAAGCCCATTGTAATACATGTCATGTCAAGGTTTGTCATTATTTAGTGTGAATAACTCCAGATGCTCTTTTCTGTCATTACCTTAGGAAAGCACTGCTGCTCCATATTTGAACAAGCTCTGTGATTGAAGGGGTGAGTGCTGTCTGTGACTGCTAGTATATTTTAGCACTTTTGCATCAAGATGAGTGGAAGAAAAAAATATTTCCGGTGCCATCCAACTATTCGCTAATATAATAATCTTTTCCACTTCGAAGCTTATGAGATGCATTAATATTCATGTGATCTAAATAATAAGATCACTAGTTAAAAAAACCATCAGAATCCATATTTTTATATGAGGATCGATATACTAGTCTGGCCACTTGTCCTCAATTTATATGTTGTAACAAAAATTAACTATATTCCGTCACTAAACTAATCTAGCCTATGACAAATTTAATAGAGCTGATGTAGTGATATAATAATATTTATTATCAATCTATTTCTGCCTAAAGTATAGTTAGTGTTACTATAGTAAATGGTGGTGATGTAGAATTCTGTGCCGAATTTAAATGGTTTCTGGTTCTCGTGCCTTGCTTCTCACTGATTCTCGCAAAGCTGTGAGTTTAAGAGCTTGAGCTTTAAGAGCTTTGCGCTTGCGCTGCTCTGTCTATTGAGCAGTATCCATCTACAGATTCATACAGATGCATTAGCCGAGGTTGTGCCTCCGCCTGTGTATTTGACGCTGCTAAACAAGATACTTCAGAGGTGTCATAGACTTCAGAATTAGATGAACCACGGTACAAATGCGTACCAACCCGTATAATTGAGAACCAACTGATAACCTCCAAGTCTAGATAAACGTTTTAATGCAAAGAGGAACTTAATGATATATCTTATTATTATGACTGATAAATGCCCCCCCATTTGTAACCTAATGCCCCCCCTCTCTACTAATTCGGTCTCAACGCCAACCGGCATCCTTTGAACACCCCCATTGAGAACCCCTGGTCTAGACTGCATCATGGAAAGTGCAGCTGAAGGAACGCCCTGAAAGCACCCTCACCTTTCATACTCACACTAGCACTGACTCAGATTAGCACATGGGAAAACACCTCCACACTAATACAGAAAGACTGAGGTTATTTAAAAGCCTCCATACTGGTTTAATATGATCATATATAAAACACCAGTCATAGCTAAACATTTATACTGACTGACATTCTTATTGAACAACATAGAAAAAAGAAACACTTTACTGTTAACAGAAAGAACACCAAAACAGTAGTAAATGTAAACATAAACAGTAGAATTAATTTACTCTCATTAGTTTCTGCCACACTGTAACTCAAAATTCAAAATACAGTTGATTGTACCTAAAATATTGGATTCTGTGAGATTGAGATTAAGCAAAATGTGAAGTGACTGTTAAGTAAAAAGCTGTGATAAGTATATTTGGAAAATGAACCTTAAAATATCATGGTTCCAAATTAGGAATTGGTAAGAATTTGGATTGGGTTATGTAATTGTACAGAACAATACTGCCTCATCACTGTAATTTCATTTCCTATTCAATTTGGGTGACTTAATTTCTGAAAACACAACTAAAATAAAGTTATGAGCTGTATACAGAATATTATCAAATACACATACAGTATAACATCTCTGGTTACACATGTAACCTCAGTTCTCTGAGATGAAGGAAAGAGACATTGTCGTAAGCACTATGGTGAAGTCCTTCTAAACAACCTTTTTGAGACAATTTTTTAATCATGACAATTTTCTGATTGCCAATGGTCTCTGAGCCCCGTCCCTTTAGGCGCACAGTTGGCCTATATAAGCGGGCGCTCAGTCACCATTTCTTCAGAATTTTCTGACCGAGGGACAAGAGTGAGTCACTCGTATTATGAAACTCTGAAGTAGTAGTACTGCCAGCTCCTCGTTCCCTTAATTTCAGTGAACCGAGGTTACATGTATAACCGGAGACGTTCCCTTTCAATTCAGTTCACTCAACATTTCCATAAGCACTATGGGGAACGATATCCCATCATGCTGCACTATGTGACATTACATTACCAGAGTTATAACACTAAATAGAGATATTCATAAGTAGTCACAGGCCACAGGCTGATGACTTATAAGTCATAATAAAGTGTATATGAATAGCCCCACATGCTGTGGCTCGAACGAGAGTTTGTGAGTGCCTTCAGCACCAGATTCAAGTCCCAAGTCGGCACCATAGCAGGGCGAGGGGTGTCCAAATGTCTTGCTCCCCTAAGGAACTTTAGGACTAAATTATGTTTAGAGCCAGCCTCAAGGGCGTGGTATGCTGATACAGTCACTACATAAACCGTGGCATTTAAGTGCATAGAGGCATCTCATGGATGGTGCTCTAGCCTGTAAAATGGTATTCATCACAAGCCAATTCTGGCTCATCCGATGTGCTCCATTTAGGGGCCACACATGTAGGTTCCACAGATGTGGCTGGGGATGCCAAATCGTACCTTGTGCTTGAGAGAAAAGGTACTTCAGCGGTATTTCCCTTGGAGGGTTTTCTAGTATTTCAATCATTTCCAGAAACCAGGACTGATTGGGTCATTTTGGTGTAATTTACAGAACTGTTTCCATGTCCTCTCGGACTTTGCTGATAACAGAATGAAGGAGGCGCACCGGGCGAAATACATACTTGCCGGCCATTTGTGAGCCAGTGTGTCCACGCACAGCGGGACTTGGAACATGGAGTGCCAGAGGGGACAGTGGGCGTAATCCGTGGAGTTGAATAGAACTTCCGCTTTGCCGAATATTTCCCAAATCCTCATCACTATGAGGATGAAGTCTCCATTCCCTTGGTAATACTCTCTTGCATGACAACAGATCCGCACTGAAATTCAAACGGCCCACGTGTTGTACACAATGAGAGGAGATGTTCCACTCCATAGGAGGAGGCGTTGTGTCATGCTCATTAATTGTGGCATTAGGAGTCCACCCTGGCGATTGATGAACGCCACTACTATTGTGTTGTCCGAATGGATCAGAACGTGATGATTCACGTCGGAATAAAAAGCTCTAAAAGCTAGAAAGCCAGTGATCTAGACAGATGATGTGCCATGTCCGTTTCACACATGTCCAGGTGCCAAAAGTCGGGCATCCCTCACACTCCGTGCCCTAACTTTTGTTGGATACATCTGTGGTCACCACTTTTCTTCTGAAAATTTGACCCAGCATAACACCCTGTTGGTAGAAGGCCGGCACTGTCCATGGTGCTACAGCAGCCAGACAGCAGCGAGTCACCGTGATGCGCATGCGCCCGTGGCTCCAGGCCATAAAACCACAAATGACTTCAGTGGCAATGTTTTCCCCAGTTTGAACTGAGACAGACACAAAGAATTGTCTGTACGTGATGTTCATGAGGTGCACACTCATGCTCATGGAGTCAAGACGAACCCCTAAAAAGGAGATTTGCTGGGTGGGGTAAAGTGTGCTTTTCGCCAAGCTGACATTCAGACCCAGATTTTTCATAAAGCAAAGCAGCAAATCTCTGTGTTCATTCAGTAGTGCCTCTGATTGGGCTAGTAATAGCCAGTCATCGAGTTAATTCAATCAGTCCATTCATTTTCATTGGGGAGAGTGCCACATCGATACACTTTGTGAGCATGCAGGGACCCAGAGAAAGACCGAAAGGAAGGATTTTAATTAATACACAGTCCCTTCAAACGCAAATCTCAAAAAACGCCTGTGACATGGTGCAATTGGAACAACAAAGTGCGCATCTGTTACGCGGGGGTTAGGATGGGCAAGGAGGAGGCGAGAACCGGCTTGTCAACGTAAATAATATTTTAATGAGAACTTAAACAAAAAGCACAAACACACAACTGACATGTCCGTGATTGATCTCTCTCTCTCTCTCGAACCGTCGTCACCGGCCGCCTTTATCTCGTGGATCGGGCGTGTGACATTTCAGCCCGGCCCTGCCCCCCTCCACTCCACAGCGTCCTTCAGATCCATTGACACAAACCAGTCCTGAGGTAAGATCTGGAATAGCTGAGCCTGCCATCTTTCTTCAGAATGAGAATATAACAGCTGTAGACCCTGCTGTGTGTGTCTCAGTCTGGGACAGTCTCGATCACATTTTTTCGAGGAGACTGTGAATCTCTGTACGCAACAAGCAAGAGAGCTGAGATGGTGGGTGTTTACACTTGGGCCATAGTTTGCATGGCTTCACAGATAGCTCAGCAATAGCTTTCGGCTGTGCGGGGCCAGCGAGATATTGATTCTTTGCCGGGCACTGACCGGAATTAGATCGGGAGCATGACGGGAAAGTACTACTTCTCTTTGGCAGAAATTTATTTGAGATTGCTTTTACACCGTGATGAAACACTTTAAGAAGCCTTTCACTGCGTTGCCAAAGATGCCGTCAGGTGACACCGGAGTGTCAAGGAGGGCAGCTTTCTCTATGCCCACATCTCCATGAGAGTTAGCCAAACATGCCATTCTAGAACCATCAGGCTACTCATCGCTTTGCAAATGGTAGCTTTCGTGGCTCACAGCGCCAAATCTGTAGTGGTACGGAGTGCTTTGAATGGCTCTGGATCTGGGCCTTGCACATCCATTTGTTTGAGGAGCTTATCTTGAAAAACCTAGAGCACTGACATGCTGTGGAGTGCTGAACCGGCTTGGCCCGCTGCTGTACAAGCTCTTTCAGCCAGTGCGGATGTCAGTCGACGTGGCTTGGAGGGGTGGGCGGGGCGGGATTTCCATCCCATAGCAGTATTATGGCAGAGGTGAGCTTCAACCACATGTTCCACTGGGGAAAGCTTTGAGTAGCCTTTTTCCTCTGTGTGGTCCACTTTAGTGAGGATGGCATCATCTCCACCCTGAGAGGACAAACTGTGATTTTGCATAAGAACATGTCCTCTGTCCTCTCCCACACAGCTAGATGCATACATACACACATAAACAGTGAAAACACGAGAAGGGGAGATAAATGAACAGAAACAGAAAGGCATTCAGTGATGCAGTTTAGAGAGAGAGAGAGAGAGAGAGAGAGAGAGAGAGAGATATATATATATATATATATATATATATATATATATATATATATATATATATATATAGAGAGAGAGAGAGAGAGAGAGAGAGAGAGAGAGAGAGAGAGAGAGAAATAGTAAAAGGAAAGGACCCCTGGGTAACCTTGGAGATAATCACAGGACAAACAAGCACATGCACACAAAATCATTTAATCTCTGTCTTTAGAACACACTCACACATTAAAAAAATAATAATTGAAATAACAGCAGCATGAGGAGATTCCCATCTTCACACTCAAGAAGAAAGCATTAGCCTTCGACACCAACACACACACAGAGCAATCCATTTTGCACGTGAGTTCGTCAGTCTCTTACAAAACACATTAAGGCATCCCTACTTTTAGCTATTTGTTTGTCTATGTAGGTAGGCTGTTGGAACACATTATTTTGGTAGCATCACGTCTCACTGGTTTTCAGCGCCTTGTACTCCATAGCATAAACGTTGCATTACTGTAATAGGATACTGTGTCAAGTTAAGACAAATAAACCATTGAAAAATAAAGTTTGGAAAAAGATACATCTTAAAAAATATATATATTACATTTTCTAGTTCAAAACACGTGAGAAGTTCATAGAAATGTTATCTTTGTTTCCAATTAAGTTCCTTAAAGTTTTGAAAAACATTTACAGCATTTTTTACAAAAGATTTTATTTAATTATTTAAAAAATGTCATGTGATGTAACCATCAAGTAAAGGTATTAAACTTTTCCTTGCACTTTAAACACACAAGAGTGTGTACAATTTCATATTTAATTTAAAAAAAAATGTAAAACATATTTTGCAAGAAACATTTTTATTTTATTTTTTTTACAAAAATCATGAATTCCTGAGTAAAAATATCCAGAAGTTTTCTTAGGGTAACTCCATTTGAGCTGAAAAAAATTTACCTTTTCATAAAAATGTCAAACTATTGGATATATTTGAAAACTTTACACACAGTCTTGAGAGTCTAAAGGGGTTCTTCAATTTTGTGTACGATTTTAAAATAAAATTGCTTCACTGCTTATTTTAATACGCATATACGGATGCACAATGGAGGTATGTTTGCAAGGAATCTCTTTTTGCAGGGCATTAAAAGAGGGCTTTAGTCACAGTTATGACTTAGTATGGATAAATAATATAGTGTCCTCATTAAGTGTGGCCTAAAAAAAAAGTTTGAGGATAGCTGTCCCTCCGAGACATACAGCATGGACTACTTACTACCTCTACATTGTGCAAGATATAGTGTTTGTCATGAGAGTCAATGAGAGCCCACGTAATAGAGTGCAATTGTTGCATTTTTGGGCAAATAAACCAATCTAGTAAATTGTATAAAGATAATGTGGCAACTTGCTTCCGCCAGTTATGAAATAGAAACAGTGAGTAATATGAGAACAAAAGCAGATGGATTTCGAATAAACAGAGCAATCATTTGTGGCTTTCAAGCCACAGAGAAATAATAGAGCACAAATTTCACTCACCAGAGGGAGAACTGATACTGTGACCACAAAGAAAACACCAAGAAAATTACTGCAAGTAGTCGTGATGTTTTTAAATGCTACAAAGCCTTCAAGTAAATGCAAAAAACATAAAGGTTCACTTGAATTTCACCTCTGTGTTTTTCTGTGTACATGATTTGAAGCAACAGCCCAGCTAATTAAATATGTTTCAATTACTCTCTAATATCCAGGAAACTTGACTACAAGCCGCGGACTTGAATCTGCAACAAAGGATTGAATCATTGAGCAAGATGCAAAAGAAACATTCAAATGTGTCCTGTTCAGCCCTTCTTCTCAACCTCTCTCTGACTTCAGCACCAGACTTTAGGCTGTGGACAGCTCCCTCATATCCCAACACTCTGATATAATGGTCCCACAAGCACATTGCCTACATTCAAAATGTATAATTTAAAGGTGCTGAAAGCGATTTTAGCCATTTTGGAATTACCACCAGACCAGCTGTTGGATTAGCCACGTCCCCCTTTTTTTTTTTTTTAACTGATCCAAGATGGCGGCGCGGTGGCGGCGCGGTAGCACGCAGCGGCCACTCCGGATCCAAAATGGTGTTATTTTTGTTTAAAAAGCCCGACTTTTGCGGCCCAAGGACATCGGAGCAACCGGTAATCGTGTCTACCATCGCCAAATACTACTAAGATATAAGACTCATGCAAAAACCAAGCTGTATGATGAACTGCGGGAGGCGCTACGCGTACTCAGCTTGCTACGGAGACCAGGCCTCGAGGCCCCGGCATCGCCTGATGCCGGTGGACGGGAGAGAGGACGTCGTAAGCGGTGTGCGAGAAACCGGAAGCGTGGCAAGAGGGTGGGGGTCCATGCTAGGCTAAAAACAAACCCTAGCCGTCCGGCACTCCCGTCTATCCTGCTCTCAAATGTTTGCTCCCTGGACAATAAACTGGACTATATCCGACTCCAGCAGGCTACGCAGCGTGAGTTTAGGGACTGCTGCGTCTTTGTTTTGATGGAGACGTGGCTCAGCGACAGAGTTCCGGATGCCGCCATTCAGCTAGATGGGCTCGCCTCGTTTCGTGCCGACAGAAATACAGCTCTCTGCGGTAAGACTCACGGTGGTGGCTTGTGTGTTTACATCAACACAGAATGGTGCAAGAACCCTGTGCTAGTCTCTAGCTACTGTTCATCGCTGTTGGAGCTTGTGACTGTTAGATGCAGACCTTTTTATTTACCACGGGAATTCACCACTGTTTGCATAACCGGAGTTTACATTCCCCCCAGCGCTAATGTTAAGGAAGCGCTCTTTGAACTGTATGGGGCTATGAGCGAACTGAACAATGCTCACCCCGACGGACTGTTTATTGTCGCCGGAGATTTCAACTATGTGAATCTCAAGACAGTGCTCCCTAAATTCCATCAGTATGTGGACTTTGCAACGAGAGGGGCGAACGCGCTTGATCTTGTTTACACGAACATCCCAAGCGCGTACCGGGTGGAGCCCCGCCCCCACCTCGGCTACTCAGACCACATCTCTGTTATGCTAATTCCAGCATACAGACCGCTCGTCAGACGCACAAAACCGCTTCAGAAGCAGGTGAAAACCTGGCCAGCAGGAGCCATCCCTGCTCTTCAGGACTGTTTTGAGTGTACTGACTGGCACATGTTTAGGGAGGCTGCAACATATGGCAATTCTACCAACTTGGAGGAATACACAGCATCAATGACAAGCTTCATCAGCAATTGCATTGATGATGTCACTTTCTCCAAGACCATCACAACACGATCCAACCAGAAGCCGTGGATGACTGCGGAGGTGTGCACGCTGCTGAAGACCCGAGACTCCGCCTTCAGAGCAGGTGATAAGGCAGCCCTAAGAACAGCTAGGGCCAAACTGTCCCGGGCAATCAGAGGCGGAAAGCGTGCACACGCCCAGAGAATCCACAGTCACTTCCAGGACAGCGGTGACACGCGGCGCATGTGGCAGGGCATCCAGGCCATCACCAACTACAGGACATCATCCATTGCCTGTGACAAAGATGCCTCCCTTCCAGATGTGCTGAACGACTTCTACACTCGGTTTGAAGTGCAGAACGACGTGGTGGCGAGGAAGACCACCCCTCCTCCCAACGACCAGGTGCTCTGTCTCACCACGGCGGATGTGAGGAAAACTCTACGTAGAGTCAACCCACGGAAGGCCGCTGGACCAGACAACATTCCTGGCAGAGTGCTCAGAGGATGTGCAGACCAGCTGGCAGATGTTCTAACCGACATCTTCAACATCTCTCTGAGCAGTGCTGTCGTTCCAACGTGCTTCAAGGCCACCACCATCATTCCCATGCCAAAGAAGTCTTCAGTGTCCTGCCTCAATGACTACTGTCCCGTTGCACTCACACCAATCATCATGAAGTGCTTCGAGAGGCTCGTCATGAGGCACATTAAGACCCAGCTGCCCCCCTCACTAGACCCACTGCAGTTTGCATATCGTCCAAACCGTTCAACAGACGATGCCATCGCCACCACCCTCCATCTGGCCCTCACCCACCTAGACAAAAAGGACTCATATGTTTGAATGCTGTTCATAGACTTCAGCTCAGCATTCAACACAATAATTCCTCTGCACCTGATTGGAAAGCCGAACCTGCTGGGCCTGGACACCTCCCTCTGCAACTGGATCCTGGACTTCCTGACTGGGAGACCACAGTCAGTCCGGATCGGGAACAGCATCTCCACCACCACCACACTAAGCACTGGGGCCCCCCAGGGCTGTGTGCTCAGTCCACTGCTGTTCACTCTGCTGACACGACTGTGCAGCAATGCACAGCTCAAATCACATCATCAAGTTCGCCGATGACACAACCGTGGTGGGTCTCATCAGCAAGTATGACGAGTCAGCATACAGAGAGGAGGTGCAGCGGCTAACAGACTGGTGTAGAGCCAACAACCTGTCTCTGAATGTGGACAAAACAAAAGAGATGGTTGTTGACTTTAGGAGAGCACAAGGTGAACACTCCCCGCTGAACATCGACGGCTCCTCTGTGGAGATCGTCAAGAGCACCAAATTCCTTGGTGTTCACCTGGTGGAGAACCTCACCTGGTACCTCAACACCAGCTCTATCACCAAGAAAGCCCAGCAGCGTCTCTACTTTCTTCGAAGGCTGAGGAAAGCACATCTCCCACCCCCATCCTCACTACGTTCTATAGAGGGACTATTGAGAGCATCCTGAGCAGCTGCATCACTGCCTGGTTTGGGACTTGCACCGTTTCAGATCACAAAGCCCTGCAGAGGATAGTGAGGACAGCTGAGAAGATCATCGGGGTCTCTCTTCCCTCCATCAAAGACATTTACATAAAACATTGTATCCGCAAAGCAACCAGCATTGTGGACGACCCCACACACCCCTCACACAAACTCTTTACCCTCCTGTCGTCTGGCAAGAGGTACTGAAGCATTCGGGCCCTTACGACCAGACTGTGTAATAGCTTCTTCCCCCAAGCCATCAGACTCCTCAATACTCAGAGACTGGTTTGACACACACACACACACACACACGTGTCGTGAGTTGCACTTTAATTACTGTCACTTTATAACTGTCTGCTACCTCAATAACTGCTATGTGCATAGAACACTATCTCATAGTATGTTATGTTTACATTTGGTATTTAGTAACTGTCATCTTTTTGCACTACTGTATACTGGTCGGCGCTGCACTGTCTATCACTGTGCCTATTGTCCTGGTCATTGTTAGTAATTTATTCTACTGTCCCATACTTTTGCACACATTTTTGCACATGCACTTTATATAGGTATTTTATATAGGTATTTTTATTTATTCTGTGTAGTCTCCTGTGGTTCTGTGTTTGTCCTATGTTGTTTTATGTAGCACCATGGTCCTGGAGGAACGTTGTCTCGTTTCACTGTGTACTGTACTAACTGTATATGGTTGAAACGACAATAAAAACCACTTGACTTGGCTTGACATGACTTGACCTTTTCCAAAACCCTGCACACGCACACACACACAAATACACAAAAGACTGTTGTGTTGGAGCAGATGGAGCAGGAGCATTTTGCACCGGAGCAATTTTCCATCCCACCCTGAGCGTTTTGCCGGAGCAGGATACTGTACCGGCACTTATACGAGCATATATTGGCTGCCCTGTGAACACTCACAATGATTGACAGGCAGAAATTCTTCTGACTGACTAAACAAACAATTTGCGGACATATTTTCCCCTGCTGTTTACTGAGTCTAGCACTGATACATAGACAGGTGTGATATTTAACGGCATCTATTTCAGTGATGTCTGACATCTAGGGTTTAAATAGTTGGAATAATTCACCCAAAAATTAAAGTTTTGTCATCATTTACTCACCCTCATTACATCCCAGATGTGTATGACTTTCTTTATATGCCTTTATATGATTATTGGAGCTTCAAAATTTTGGTACCCATTCACTTGTATTGTGAGGACCTATAGAGCAGAAATATTCTTCTAAAACCTTCGTTTGTGTTCAGCTGAAGAAAGAAAGTTATGCACATCTGGGATGGCTTGATAGTGAGTATATAATGAGAGAATTAAAATTTTTGGGTGAACTATCCCTTTAAATTGGGATGAAATGTCCAACAGTGTTCCAGGACAAATGATTAAAAAAATATTAATTATTATTAATATACCTCAGATTAAAAAAATATTATCAGTTTGTTCATCACTTCATTTTATTTCCTGCAGGCAGAAAGCAGTTCAGTTTATTTGATGCTTTTTGTTTCTATTCAGCGAGTGTGCTGAATTGCATATGCATTATTCTCCTGTCTAGTCTGTGTCGGAACCTGGTCTACTATATTCGCCTTGACCGGCACTCTTTTAACAGGGTACTCCTCACCCCAATTCTGTTCCTGTGAGATTACAAATTAATATGCAACCAGTACTCCAAGTGGGAAGAAATGTGTGGTGACAGCGGGGGGAGTTAGGGTTCCCCTTCCTCAAAAATCCCAATTTAACCCCTGCTGACAGGTAAGAGATTTTTTCTGCATGTCATTTAAAAAAGAAAGTTACTAACAGCACCTTTAAGTACATAAAGCAAACATATACACCATATAGTCATAATACTGTATAAAAAGTTTGTGGAGTTGGATTACATCTATATATATGATATTATAACAACCCCTAAAGTGTAGCCTCTTATTGAACACTGGTAAAAATAAAATAAATAATAATACAAATTAAAAAGTCAGATAACTTCACTGTAAAAAGTGGTAACTTGCAATTGTTATCATAGCTTTATCTACCTGATCTAATCCTAAAAATGGGTTTTGTTGGTTTAATGTATTTAGGTTGATTCAGTGATTTTAAATAATATTTTGGCTTGAATAAAATCAGTTAATTTAGAAGTTTCCACATGAAGCATTATTTTATGGTTAGCACTTTTTTATGTGTAAAACATGCTTTTTTTGGTAACATCTAAATTGATTGGTTTTATTCAAGTCAACTTGATCAGTCCAGATGCTAATTGGTGAATAGCTGTGCTTTTTTCACATAAAGAAAAGCAATGACCTCTGCACAGGCTACTATTTTTATCACTGCACCGCACCCATACCTGACCGTGATTCTTGTAGCATAGCAACATTCTGTTTTACTGATAACTATCAGGGATCTTCAAGCAGTAGAATGTAATTTAATACTTATACTTTTAAAAAAAAACATTTTAATGAATGATTTGTGTCCTTAAGATTTGTATTATGTGGTAATCGTTTTATAAAAGCAATAAGACCCACGTGGCTATATTGTACATATAGTCACAGCTGAAGGGGTTGTTGACTCCACTTTGCGTCGTGACTAACAACATCTTTCAGCTGTGACTATATTTTCAATATAGCATGGCCTCTGAACTTTATAAGTTTACACAAAGAAAATACATTTTGAGGGTCAGGTAAGGTAAAAATACTGTAGTTTTTTGGGGAACAACAACATGTCATCAATTTTTACAGTGTAACAGTAAATGGCAGTAATGTGTCTTGTGCAATGTCCTTAAAAAGTAATACCACAAAGGCCCTTTGAAGCCCTCAGACCACAGTGCCAGTGTATATGTAAGCTTTATGAATGCTTTATGAGTGCTTTAAGTTTTCATAAGATAAGACTGAGTGTGATCCACTGAGGACATGCGGTGTGACGTTACCTGTCATCATTCTGAAATGATTGATCCCCAAGCAGCAGATCTCTAAAGCGGTATCGTGGAGGTAGAGGAGGAACCACAGAGTCCAAATCAGCCATTTTGAGAGAGGAAATGTCCAGTATAATGCCAGTATTAATGCCGTTATTCTTCTGAACAGTCTCTGTAGACAACCTGATGAAACAAAGATCATATACATCATATACAATCATATTTTTTTAGCAAGAAAATTAACATTGGATCATAATTTATTTTATTCTAGTAAGATCTTTGATATTAGGGCAAAAATAGTATTCTTGATAATAATTTTTGTATTTTGTTCCTGTAAAAATATCTAAAAACAAATTATATTTAACAGCATGCATTCTGTAAACTGTAGTGGAATATATTTCAAAAGTAACCCTCCCAACCCTGCATGTAAAATACATTATACATGTAAAAACATAATGCATTTTTCATTAATCGTGGACTAATATACACATTTGTAAGAATGTAGAGTAGAACATAATTTACATGTTTATTGTAATTAAATGTCTTTGTTTGTCAGTCTGATGTAAAACGGTTAAAAGCAAAGGGTGTGATCACTGTTCCCATCCAAAAGTCTAAGACCACATTTTTTTTATTATTTTTTTTTTCATTTAAACAAGAAAATCAACAAAGTTTTAAGATTGAAAAAATAAATAAAAAATATTATAAATAACATTAATAATTAAGTGAAGAAAAACGAAGTTATAACATAAAATGAAGAGGAAATATTTAAGATTCTGCCCTATTTCTGGGTCACTAATCAAATGTTAATAAAAGAAAATGTGTGACATTGACCATGTTAACTGGCCAGATTTTCTTTGCTTCCACATATTGCTCTTTGTTACATTTTAAACTCATGCTGGAATAACATTCATCATCATGTTTTGCACAAACATATGGAGACCATACCAGCTTAAGTGCATGCTATCATTAAAGAAAAGGTAAACATACCAATAAATAAATTCCCTCTTTTCACTCAAAAATATAATCTGAAAAAAAAAATATAAGGAAAAAAATTGATGAATTAGACAATAGGTTAAAATAGAAACACATTCACAATGGTTTCAGACTTTTGGACCCCCACAGTATGAATGTTTTGTTCAGGAAATGTCACATCACATCCGAGCATTTAGTTTGTTTAATGACGTTCAGTAATACCATTATCAGCATAATTCAATCTCAAGGCTAGATTCATCAAAGAGACTGCTTGATTGAAAGACATTATGTTTGCACTATTATAATGTAGGCTACTGTACAGTATACACTTCCAGTACAAATACAGTGTTCGAGCCCAAAAGATTGATTTGGTTTACCTGTCTGCTGCAGTGGATGATTGTTGTAGCGGAGTCATGCTTGGCTCTGACAGTATGGAGAGAAATTAGGAAAAACTGTGAGCATTAGTGCTAAATGTTATAGTCACATGCATGAAAAAGACCAATAATTTGAGATAACCATTTTAACATTATTCAAGGTTAAAGAGAGAACAACTTCATTTTGACTTATTCATTCAACTTGGTCTTTCCAACATCTTCAAAAGTGTTTATAATAGTTATTATCTTTCACAGATAATGCATCAGTCATAATGCTGAGCTATAAGTATAGCACACAGGATGACAGTCTACAAATTGATGGGCACCTTTTATGCCATTCTGGTTCACATTATGCAATGATGACTATTTCATCTGGAATATTCCCTGCACGGCTTGCATCAGTGCTCTAAGGGGTACATGAGTGTGTAAGGACTGAATTAGTAAGCAAATCGGTTCTGAGTGGGTGTAGGGTGATTTTAATGGCCAAGGGGTAAAATGAAGTATGGTACACAAAGCTCTGACTAAATGTGCCTGTGCTCAAGGGTTATACAGTGCTCAGACATATATAAAGGACTGTGTTGAAAATGTAAAAAATATAATTGTATTACTCTGAAAAAAAAATTTGTTAGCACTAAAACTGTGCTTCATTGTCCAAGTCAGTTACTGTAACATCAATAAATCAACCTCAATACATAAGGTTACACCAGCACACATAAAGTTAAGGGTTAGATCACATAGAAATAGCTTATTATGGTAGAAAATGCACGTTACTACTGTTGTATTGTCCACATGCATGTTCCAACTACTGTAAGTTGGAAACCCTAAAGATGGCATTCACACAAAAATCCCATTTGCATTGCACTTGTTTTGTCAGGTAACTTGAAATTATGTTTCATACTGTAACATCTTCCTACCTGGTTTTAATTACTTAATATAAATAACTTAGAACGTTAAAATAATAATAATAATAATATATCTGAACCAACCTGAATGCATAGTCATTTTTAAGGGTCATTTCAGGTAGTTCCCAAAGGTAAAAACTGCACTTTTTACAGAGATGTATTTCCATTCTCTTTCAAACAAATATGGAGGAATTCGTATTACTAGTGTGGCTGTCAATGTGTTCAATATGACAACTTATACTAGTAAATCAAGAATAATTGTGCCTAAAAGCAAAACTATCTTCACAATAGCCTATAATACATGGTAAAAGTACAAAGCCAACGCCACAAAATACGATTCATTCATCCATGACATGATGTCCTCACCTGCTTGAGACTGGGCGCGCGGTCCCATCATTGTAAATAACGGTGTTGCTGGCGAACCAAGCGAAAGCCACTGCGAAGTGTGGTAATGTCCTCCTGATTGCTCCGTTCTCCATGGACAGTTGCGTTAAAGGGGTGGATTACGACCCTGAATAAACCCTCCTCTTAGAGAAGCCCACTAAGACCTTCAGCATCTCTGTTTCGTTTTTCGCTTGCCATTAAACTTTCCATCCATGACTTAATGAGGAATGTGGTTGTTATTTCAGCATGAAAATATGTTGTCCTCATCATGCGATCAAGAACTTCACATGTTCAGATTCTCTCTGCGTCCAATCAATGACCTCAAAGCCATGCCACGCTAAGAAACACTACGTGATTAGAAAATCACCTTTCTTCACTACGAGAAGAAAGCGGCAACTGTAGCTCGACAGATGAGGTGCAGACCTGCAGCAGCTGGATTTGCAGGGAAATATGTAATACGCGCTGCCACCTCTGCATCCTTTAGGTAGAGCCACTAAGTCATACTTACAGCCTCCATTCCTTCAAAGCTTACATCGCCATCTCATGGACCACCTTAAATGCTCGACAACATGAACATGACTGAAGAAGACAACTGCATGATCATGCCTGCACCAAAAAAAGGTTCAGATAAAATTCAATCATTTTTATTCTATGTGCATCCTCCATACAAGAAAATGCCTTCAGTGCCAATCAGAATTCAACTCTTAATTTGGTCATTAACTATGTTTAAATTCTTTGCCTGGTTTAATTTTAGCTGTATGTGGATAAAAGGGGCAAGGTTCAAAACTCATTTTATTTTCCCATAAAACCATTCAAGCAGAATCAAAGCCCATCTTTCACTCAGAGTAATGGGGTTTTCACGTAAAATGAGCAATACAAATCAAGACACAGTTAGAATATTTATTTCGCAGTGCAGTTAATAAAACCACAAGAAGCAGATAATCACATACTTGCAAATTTTGAAAGAGAAAAGTCATATGTTTACAGTAAAAGCAGTAGCCTACATTATTAGAAATGTCAAATGGGACAAACATGCATGCATACTGCATTTCAACTACATTCTTGTCAGCTAAATGCAGAATAAATCTCCTTCTCGGGGTCAAAAAAATGTTCTGCACTTTTCTGCAATGAAAGATTTTCTAAAATGATATATTATTTATCATCACTGAATCAACCTGAATGCATTATATTACACCAAAACTAGTTTTTAAGAGTTATATCATGAATAAATACTGTAGTTTCTTAAGATAACAGTAGTAGGTTACAAATTATTATGGTGTGGATCTTCATACATACAAAGAGAAAAATATAGAAAGAAATTGGGTTATCTATTTGTAATAAAATATAGTCAATATTCATCCGCTTCATATTGGTGTCTTGACCACCCTGTCGAGGGTTTCCTGCTCAAGGTTGTATAATACGCAGGGGATGCATATCCCACTCACTTTCAATAAAACCAAAGTCTGCACTTTTTCACAGAGCAAATGTGTTTATGTTGTGTATTTCATACAGCAAAAGTGTATATGCAGACTTTAAAATTCACTGGGTCCATATGTTTACTATGTATACTATGTTTCCATAGTGAACCTGTCACTCACACATGGCCTGAACTGAATGTGGGAAAAATAACAACCACCACCCTCGTGTTTTTACTGTGACATCAAGTAATGTTGTTTTGTGGTATCTGTTGACATTTTTTTTTACAATGATCTTTGATATTATTATGATATTGTAGCTCGCATCTTAAAGCTGAATTACAATGTGACATTTGGCACTCGTGATTATGTGTGAATTTGTGCTTTTCATCCCAAACTTGATTGGTGGGCGGAACAACTATCCCAAAGCATACCAGTACATTTGCCCACTTTGACAATTGTGTGAGTTATTTACACCAATAATGACGACATGAACAAGTTCAACTTAAAATATTAAGGGTAAAAGTGTGAATTTCTCAATGCTTCTCCACAGTGCATTCTATATGTAAATCCCAACTACCTACTGTTTAGCCCCAATATTGTTTTTTAAAGCAGCAATGTTAATTCTGAATGTGGACTTTCCATTCATCCATCTTCTATAGCCACTTATGTCCTATAGGCATAATACATAAGGCCTGTCCATCACAGGGCTAACAAACACACAGACATACACATTCACACTCTCACTCATGAGCAATTTAGAGCAATTTAGAACTTAATCTGCATGTTCTTGGACAATGGGGGAAACTTGACCCTTGGAGGAAACACACAAACACAGGGAAACAAGAAAATGGAAACTCCACACAGAAAGTCCCTGGGTGAGGCAGGACTTGAGCCAGGGACTTTCTTGCTGTCAGGAAACAGTATACCCACTGAGCCACCATGCCACCCTAATCTGGGCTTTATATTTTGTGACAAGAAAGAGAGTGTGGAGTAAGACATAAAACAAGCACAGCTACTGTATGATGGAAATTGGTTGCCTACAACAATGTTTAATTAATCAGTTTATCGGTCATCATACAAAAAAAGTTTGACTGCAAAATTTTGTGATAGACCAATCAGAATTTAAGAAGTATTTAAAAGAGACATATAATAAATGTACTAATGCTTTGATCAGAACAATGGATGGATGCCTTGATAGACAGGAAGTAAAATTAAAGCAGCATGTGTTTAAGGTGTTTTAGTAGGGATTTATAAGCTTCCATTGTTCTAAGAGTCCATGTCCCATATGAGCCTCACACTGCCAACAGCATTCCATCAAACACAGTCAGTAAAACCTCAACACAACAGCCAAAGCAAAGGCACTAAGAACTACTACCTCATTTCACCTCATTATTGCCAGGAGGCAAAATCATAGAAGACTGTGTTGTCAGCAAGCGTGTGAGTTTTTGCTGAGTGTGTACTGATTTGATGAAAGTCAAAAATGGCAATAGGCATGTACTATGACACTTGCTTTGCAAGAATGAAAAACAGATAGACCAGTGTGCAGAAATTGGTGTCACTCGATAGTGTTTGTGTATTATGTGTTTGAAAGGGGTCCATTGGAGAGTGTCAAACTTCTTTGAAGTCCTGAACTCTATTGATCTCTGCCACCTGCCATTTATATCCATCTTAAGTATAACGCCCACACTGGCTTCTCTCTTGCAGTGCACATTGGAGGGCACAGCTGCAATGTTGCTTCCATGGTGATAAAGTGCTCAACTGGTCAGGAAAAAATACAGTTTGTTATGCACACTAGACATTTAAAGGTGCACCAAGTAATTGTTGTTTATGTTTTCTGACCGATATACAGTACAACAGTAATCGTGGACTGTATCACACCTATCAGCATCGATGTAGAATCACACAGATGTTTTTGGTTATCAGATGCCACCTTAGAAATAGGTTTGATTTGCAGGTGTTTTTGTCACCCATGAGGCTACCAAGATAAAATTAGTATAGTATTCAGCTGGTCATGAGATCTCAACATGACGGCCCCCATGAGGTGTGACCCACATTATGTAGAATAAAATAGCTTTATTTAGGCCACTGATGATGAGTATAAATCATATTGTACACTGCAACATACTCTATTTGTTGGCTAGTTGTAACCCACATGATTTAAAAGTTTCAACACACACTCGTATGACGAAACTTTATTTGTTTAATCTTTGCCATATTAACACTGTGTAGCAAACAGTGTATAGCAAAAAAAAAACAAAAAAACAAAACAAACCTTTATATTGTATATTGCAGAAAGGTCATTTAACGATAGGAATAGTTAAATTGGTAACAGTTTACAATAAGATTCTATTTGTTAACATTAGTTAAATGTGACAGGGCGGAGTGCGGGGCAGGGTTGTGATTATCCGAGAGGGATAAAGGCAGATATATGTCAAAGAATTCAAAATTCTCAGGCTCTGGAGACATTCAAATATCCTTACCCCACACCCCGTGGAGGCCTAGAGCCTGGGAGTCGATTTGGTCAGAGAAGTGTGGGAATTGTGGCAAGAAATGTTGAACAAATCGGCAATGCTGACGAAGGTCATTACTGAGTTGGAGGATCTTGCTGTAATACGTCAATCAATCACTGCCATGTAGACAAAATCAACCAGATCAATTATCTGGAGTCATCGGTGATGGAATTATCTGCTAATCCACTAGCGACCATGGTGGATTTGGAGCTTGTCTGAGAGAAGTTGGAGGACTTGGAGAACTGTAGCCGGTGGAATAACCTCAGAATTGTTGGAATTCCTGTGGACAAAGAGGGTCAAGATATGGTGAAATTCCTGGACAGGCTCTTTCCGTGTCTGCACACAAAACAGGCCATAAGCTGGAAATTGAGCGAGCTCACATGGAGACAGTTCCCAATCAATTCTGACCAAATTTAAGTCATTGGAGTGATTAGGTAATTTGTTGCACTCATGTAGCAGCCGAATAGGCCAGCTCACTGAACATTTGTTTGACTGTCCAAGGAAAATCAATACTAATAAATAATAATAATCAATAATAATTTTTTTTTGTGCTGGTTCCACCTAGCGACTGGAGTTTGTTTTGTTGAGGAACACACCTTCGAGACAGTTATGAGGATTAATCTACACATTCTTTTTGTTTATTCCGCCTATTGGCTGGAGTTTGTTTTAGAGGTGATCTTTTGTTGTGTATATCACAAATTTGTGTAGAAACACCGGACTTGAGCAATCCTATGGCAAAGTTGTTGTGGAGGCTCTCGTAGGTGTACATGGACTGTTTGAGTTTAGAGGGATGGACACCAGTTGGCGCTGTCGTGTGCGGGGTTAATGCGCATGTTTTCTTCTTTCTGTTTGCTTTGTTCAGGGGTAAGTTTGGAGTTTGATTGATGCACTAATGATGGAATGTGGTCTTTATAATTTAGTTTTTGACACACAATAAATTTTTCTATTATGTCATGACTCATCATTACACTTCAAAAGAAGGAAAGTTATTTCTCTTCTTAAGCTTAAGAAATATGATATTGTGTTTCTTTAAGATCTTTGCCTGCAGTTAGCTGAAAATTTTGGGAAGATATGGGGTGGACATGTTTTCTTGATTTCTCAAGGTCAGTAACGTATTATAAATACTTTGGATTTCTTCTGCAGCACTGTAAAATTTTTTGTTTTACTATAAAAACTCTAATCCTAAATATTTTATGCAGTGCTGATTCTAAAACAAAATAAATCAAATTGATCTTATTTTAAGCATTTTTAGGTATTTTTACAGGAAAACAATACATGAATTATCATCACAAATATAATATTTGCCCTAATATCAAAGATCTTACTAGAAAAAAAAAGAAATTATGATCTAACGTGAATTTTCTTGATAAAAAAATATGATCGTGCCTGGTAACATGTGCATGTAACCTGTCTAGAAATAGCATTTTAGATTAGCGTAAAGCTGACAATTTACACAAGGTTTATTTCTATTTCTTGTGCTCCAAACTTACTTCAGACTTACTTCTCTGTCTGCTTGTATGAATGTAATGCATCATAAGAAAGTGTTTCACCGCTGTTCAAATGCACTTTGGATCATGTCATATATTTGTAAAAATGTTTTCCATCTGAAAGGACTAAATATTAAATGAAACAAATGACAATAAAATGCAAAGTAATCTCTTCAATAATCAAAATACTTTTTGAATGTAACTGTATTCTAAATACCAATGATAGAAATTGTAACTGTTGTTGGAATACAGTTACTTATATTTTGTATTTTAAATACGTAATCCCATTACATGTATTCTGTTACTCCCAACCCTGGCCATTGATATTAATAATACTTTTAAAGAATTCTATCTTGATCTCTACGGTTTCACGTCATTAAACACGGTAACACGTCACTTCATAAACTGACAGCTGGGCAAAAAAAAATCTTTATTCTGAGATAAACTTGGAGGAGCTTAGGCAAGTCTCTGGGGCCAAATAGCTTTGCTGCTGAGTTTTTTTTAGATCTTATACTACAGAACTAGCTCCACTAGTTTATACAGAATCATTAAAGAATGGAAAGCTTCCGCTAACCATGACGCAAGCCCAGAATAGTCTGATTCTTAAAAAGAACAAAGAGTGTTAGAGTTACCATCCAATTTCACTGATCCAGTTAGACATTAAATTATTGTCAAAAATGTTGGCTAACCGATTATGTAAAGTTATGACATCTCTTATACATATATGTAGCGCCTCTCTAGCGTGTTTAACTATTGTGAGAGGTGGCTATCCTGAGTTCTTTCAAATCTATTCAATTAATTAAATAAGCGGGATTTCTCTAATTAACTTATCAGTATTTAATTGGTGTGTGCGTAACTAAACTTATTATATGAAATACTTTTTCCCCTTAAATCAACATTTAAGCATTAATACTCACACTTTAACATGAAATATCTAGGCATTACTTTTATCCTTAAAACTCTTCCACTTTTAAACCAAAAACACTCTTTTTCTTAATTAACTTAGAATATCAAAATAGTCACTAACCACAACTGTTGTATAAAAAACAATATAAAAGATTTATTTAGAAAAAAATAGATAAGTAATTAAATATATCTTGAAAAATAATCACTTCTCAAATCACAAATGCAATTAAATTAACATTCAAGACATAAGGGCCCAAGAAATGAAAATAGCCGGCAACAACCTAGCTTAAAATGAAACACCCTTAAAATGTTTAAATGATGCAGGCCTGTATGTAGCTCGGGTACATTGTAGCCTTTAGCAACATGGCAGCTTCTCCACACAGGCCAGAACACAAAAATACCTGTTCACTTAATGGGAATGTAGCCTCACGCGCACAAGATGAAAGCGACAGCAGCAGGAGATATGTCGAGAGGATCCAGGATGAAGAAAAGACCATTGAAGATAAGATTCACAGAGTTGACGAAAAAACTCACAATGCCGACAATCTCGGCAAAGTCCACACTCGGCAACACTATCCGGCTCCGTCAGGGTCTTTGTCCGCTCTTATTCACGCAGTTCCACACAGGCTTAACTAGGCCAGGCCGCTAACCTCTAGCTTGTTAGTAAAGTCCATGTAAAAGCACTAGCCACTTAATCAGCAGCTAATGTAAACTTGTTTCTGTCTTCTTGTGCTGAGCAGTCCACTCAAACGACAGAACTATCACCATAAACGTTTTGTTTAAGAGTCCTGGTTTAACACTCACTAAACTGGTGCATTCAATTAACCATAACAATCTTTTTCATTCAACCAATAACACACTTCTCCCATCTTACTACTTCGTCTCTCCTCTCTCTTTCTTTTCTCCAATGTGATTGGCTCATTCACAAACCTTTCAGAAATAAAATAAATTCACAAAACCTTCGAGCAACTCTTTCTTCCTATTCTTACAGGCATTTTCAAAGCATTTTCACATATATAATTGCACAACAAATATTTATCATTTTAAATGCTGAATTCAGTATAACATGAACATTACCAAATATGCATTTCTCTCATTGAGCAAATCATAATGCCATTCCTGTTCAATGAATCTTAACTTTTAAACCTCTATTTATTAAACTATGAAATTATTTAATTATTTAATTCCTTTTCTAAGTTCTTGGGATAAAATATGAATTGGTCTAAATCCAAAGCTTTGGCTCTGACAATGTACTGCCCTTTAACGGCTTTTCAGCCGGGCACCTTCCAGTGGCCCAACCAGGGCATTAAATATTTGGGCATTTTATTCCCAGCAAATTTGCGAGTTCATTTTGACCCTTTAATAGAAAGGTTTTCGTGCGATGTGGGCAGGTGGGCTTCATTACATTTATCTATGATTGGGAAGGTTAATGTTACTAAAATGAATTGTATTCCAAAATTCAACTATCTGCTACAGTCTCTCCCTATAGATGTCCCCCTCTCTTATTTCAAGCAATTCTATAGCATAGCGAAGTCCTTCATATGGAATGGTAAATGCCCAGATTACATTTCACTAAGTTGCATAGGCCAATTGACAAAGGTGGGCTAGGCCTACCCAAGATTTTGTTTTATTATTATTATGTATTCGGTCTCAGACATTTGGCTCATTGGTCGCTTCCACCTCCCTGGTTTTGTATTGAACAGAAATTCTTGGCCCTATTTCACCATTGCAAAGCCTTTCTATCAAACTAATCTGAGAAGTTAAGTTACACCCCATTATCTTGCATTTGCACTTGATATGGACAAAAGTGTCCAGAGTGTTTAATACGGACAGTTATTTAAATGTTGCCTTGTGCATTTGGCTGAACTCAAAATTATGTATTAATATGTCCCCTTTTTGCTCGTCAGAGTGGATTCTGAGGGAGGTTAATACACTCTGTGACCTATATGAGAGTGGAGTGTTAAGATACTATGAAAATTTAGTTCAACATTTTGGGATTCCCAGAGCTCAGTTCTTTTGGTATTTACAGCTGCTCTACCTGCTCTGTATTATTTTTGGTAGTGGCAGATACTCTGGGAGTGGTGATTATTGCTTTTGGAAAAGGTCATGAGGCAGCAGTGTATTACTCCCTGCTAATGCAGAGTCTGTGGGATGGAGCTTTATCTTCTATCAAGAGATTATGGGAGAAAGATTTAAACTTGGTATTGGAGAAGGGAGTGTGGGCTAGGATTCTAAAAACGTCAAGTCTGCATCTAGAGATGCAAGGGTGCACCTTATGCAATTCAAGATTCTATTGGACCCCCTCTAGATCATATAGGCTTGGACTTAAAGACACACCCACCTACTGGATTTGCCATTCAGAAGATGGAGACACAACCTATGTTTTTTGGTGGTGTGTTAAGATTCAAGAATTTTGGTTGAAGATTCAGAGATGTGTGATATACTGGGCACTCAAATTTCATTGAGCCCTAGATTCTCTATTTTAGGCGATTGGGCGATTGGGCGGTCATCAATATAAGGAATAAACACATTAAAATTGGTGTCATGATCGCCAGACAAGTTGTTTTAAGGGGATTGAAGTCATCTGGAGCACCCCCATTTCAAGAGTGATGCTCTTGGGGAGGGTCATCTAAAAGACAGTGGAATTTGGATTTGTTTGTTGGGAAATGGGGCAAATATTTGGCGTTCTTGGAGGGCTCTTGGGGTGGGGTAGTGGAGAGAGAGGTGTAGTTATTAATGTTTGTGATTATTCTATTTATTAATTTGTGTGTGCGTGTGTGTATGTGTGTGTGCACGAGAGTGCCATGCTCCTCATAGAGCATGCTCGAACCCGCAAGGGGGTGGGCACGGCCTTTGTCTAGTAGGCCGGTGCAAGTGTGTTGATGACCTCGTGGACAAACCTCTGTTGAGGATAGTGTCCCTTTCCACTGCTCGGAATCATCTAGAGCTCTTTGTGCAGTCCAAAATAGGTGCGCAAAGCACGCATCGGACACGGCAACGATAAGGCTGGGGTTGGGGATTGGGAGGGGTGGTAGTGGGGTTTAAATGTTGATTCTGTGCATATATGTTTTGCTTTTCTTTGATTGATGAGTGAATCGATCAAATTCACAACAAAAAAGTCGCCAGCATACCAACCAGCCAATCAACAGTCACCATCCCACACTTGTTGACAACACCTGTAGCTTATCACAGAGTCTATTAATATTTATATAAAGGACTGTGGGTTCAGTTGGTTATTTTGTGAGGTACTGAGTGAATGTTTCTACTGAGCCAGTATTCTACTTGTTTTCATTGAGTTGCAATTAATGTTTTTGATCCTTTCCTGTATTTTTAGAACTTTGTACCTGTCTGCTGTTTTTGACTAGAATCTTTTGTTTGGATACTTGTTTTGAACTTTCTCCTGCTTTCTGACAATGATTCTGGAATACCCCTAATTACTGCCTGAATTCTCAAGTAGTCTTAACTCTGCACTTGGGTCTACGCTTGAGTTACATGTGTCATGTTGCGCTTCTGTATAAACAGACAATTCAGATAAAGCCAAACAAGATGTTCATGTGGAGTTCAAAGTGGTGTAAATCATGTAAATTATATCGTGGAAGATGAAGGTTTAACCCTTAAATGCATGGTCATTTTCCCAAACGCTATTACATATTCTGATCTTTAGAGACCCACACTTTTATCTATCAAAAATGGATGTACAAAATGCCCAGATAGTGTCAAATGTTACATTTTAAGACAATTACAAAATAATAAATTATATTTTGATACACCGGTGGCCAAATATTTGGAATAATATACAGATTTTTCTTTTATGGAATGAAATTGGTACATTTATTCACCAAAGTGTCATTCAACTGATCACAATCTATAGTCAGGACATTAATAACATGAAAAATTAAGAACTTCTTAAACTACTTCAAAGAATTCTCATCAAAAAAATATTCCACGTGCAGCAATGACAGCTTTGTAGATCCTTGGCAATCTAGTTGTCAGTTTGTCCAGATAATCAGGTGACATTTCACCCCATACTTCCTTTAGCACTTGCCATAGGTGTGACTTATAGCGCCATATACACTGAACCGTGTTACATGATCTGCTGATGCTGGTGCAGCATGCTGTAGCATGCCAACGGAGCATGAGCATCAGACTGCTCGTAACCCTCCCCGACACCCCACTAAGATGTCATATTGTTTTTTATTAGGTTCCTGGCATCCGACCAAAGATTCACTTGGGGGGGTGGGAACAAGCGATGTGGCAAGCATGGTAGCAGGCCACACCAACCGCTGCCTTTTCCTCTCTATGTTTCTCCTCACAGAGAGTTAGATGCGGCTGGGGCCATCTAGCTATAAGACATATCAGGGAAGTTGTTCTTTTCCAGTCCTATTCTTTCAGGGGGAAAGACCACATCCTGCCCAGGCCAGGGGGAGGTAAAAATGTGGCAAATACATCATATGGGTTTTCAGGCCACATGTGGAAGTGGTGCAGTGGTAGATCCTACCAAGTGAGGGAGGAGTTGCTACAAAACATGGCGACCGGAGGGCAGAGGGGACTGCCCAAGGGAGACATGGGTCCGCTGGCAGGGGGAATGTACCACGGAAAATATGCATAGGGGGATTAATCCATGATGTACTTTTCCAGTACAGAGTAATTAGTACCCATAGTGGGTCCGGTCGGGAATTGCTCTGCTGAATTCGCGAGCCAGAGGGTTATGGAGGAAAAATATCCAGGGAGCACAAGCTTTTGTGGAATCACCTGGGGGTAAAAGCGCACGGGTTCACCTCAGAAGAGGGGAAAGGCGCTATGCACAAGTGGTACACCCGGTCAGCTGTTGCTTGTTACTGAGTTGTACGTGCTCGGACCTGAAGAAACACGGGCCAGGGCTGACTCAACCTTTGGAGGCTATTGATCTCATAAGGGTACTGGGTGTTGCCCACCCCGCTGCTCTGCCCATGTCTGCTAGAGAGGCACCAGTGGCCGGTGCCCACGAGAGTGCCATGCTCCTCATAGGGCATGCTCGAACCCGCAAGGGGGTGGGCACGGCCTGTGTCTAGTAGGCCAGTGCAAGTGTGTTGATGACCTTGTGGACAAACCTCTGTTGAGGATAGTGTCCCTTTCCGCTGCTCGGAATCATCTAGAGCTCTTTGTGCAGTCCAAAATAGGTGCGCAAAGCACGCACCGGACACGGCAACGATAAGGCTGGGTCTGCCTCCTCCTGGGGCAGTCGCTTGCAGGTTCACTGTCTGGCCCTGAAGGGGGGGCCGTAGGAACCTTGGACACGTAGCCGGGTCAGGGTCTTAGGATGACGTGAGCATCTGCTGGACCAGGCTCCATGAAAGTGTCGCTGTCAGAGAACGCTTGCAGGTCTCCAACCCTCTTGATGGAGGTGAGCGCAATCAGGAGGGCCGTCTTCTGGGAGAGGGCACTTAGCTCGACTGATTCTAGAGGCTCGAAGGAAGTTCTCTGGAGGCCTGTAAGGACCATGGAGAGATCCCATGAGGGGAATAGGCATGGCCTGGGAGGGTTCAACCTCCGGGCGCTTCTTAGAAACCCGATAATCAGATCATGATTTCCTAGGGACTTACTGTCCACCGCATCATGGTGGGCCACTATAGCAGCAACATATACCTTTAAGGTGGAGGGGGACAGCCACCCCTCCAGCTTTCCCTGTAGGAATGAGAGCACTGACCCAACTGCACATCTCTGTGGGTCTTCAGATCAGGAAGAACACAAATTTGCGAACAGGCACCATTTTAAGGCATAAAACTGCCTGTTGGATGGAGCTCTGGCTTGGTTGATGGTGTCTACGACAGCTGGTGGTAGACCACTCAGATCTTCTGCATCCTGTCCAAGGGCCAGACATGTAGGTTTCAGAGGTCTGGGTGCAGATGCCAGAGGGTGCCCCATCCCTGAGAAAGAAGGTCTTTCTTCAGGAGGATTTGCCAGGGAGGTGCTGTCGCGAGAAGCGTAAGATACGAGAACCAAGTTCGGGTGGGCCAGTAAGGGGCCACTAGAGTGACTTGTTCCCTGTCCTCCCTGACCTTGCACAGCACCTGTGCTAGTAGGCTCACTGGGGGAAATGTGTACTTGCGCAGCCCCCGGGGCCAGCTGTGTGCCAATGCAAATGTCCTGAGGGGACTTGCCTCCGACCTGAGGGAGTACCAGAGTGGGCAATGGGAGTTTACTTGGAAAGCGAACAGGTCTACCTGTGCCTTGCCATAACGGTCCCAGACCAGCTGAACCACCTGGGGGTGGAGCCTCCACTCTCCATTGAGCGGAGCCTGTCACGACAGCGT
Source organism: Moxostoma hubbsi (assembly GCA_032164185.1). Taxonomy (NCBI): domain Eukaryota; kingdom Metazoa; phylum Chordata; class Actinopteri; order Cypriniformes; family Catostomidae; genus Moxostoma; species Moxostoma hubbsi. The sequence continues at coordinate 7,722,457 of JAVLUX010000044.1, forward strand.
GTCTGCTGTCGTGTTGAGGCTGCCTGGGATATGAGTAGCGTGCAGTGACCTCAGTCGGTGCTGACTCCAAGTGAGGAGATGGCGGGTGAGTTGTGACATGTGACGAGAGTTCACGCCGCCTTGGCGATTTATGTACGCTACCTTTGTGGTACTGTATGAATGAATCAAGAACTGCTATCCTCAGATCAGTGGGAGCAGCCAGCAACTCTAGCCAGTTTATGTGCCAATGTAGCCGTGAGCCCGATCAGGAACCGGCGGCTGCGTGCCCATTGCTAGAATGTCCATGTTAGAATGTGCTTTTGCATGAGCATTTTGAACGGGAGTTTGTGTAGATCCCTGTTGAGAACTCGCAGGTCCAAGATTGGCCTCAACCCACCTATTTTTTGGGTACGATGAAGTAAGTGCTGTAGAAACCCTTCTCCATCTCGGCTGGAGGGATGGGCTCTATCGCATCCTTCGCAAAAGGGTAGCATTTCCGCGCGCAGGGTGCTGGCTTTCTTGCCAAGCACCGAGGTGGGGCAGATGCCACTGAAATGGGGCAGACGCCTGGTGTAAGTATCTTGCTCTACATACCCAGTAGGCGGTGGGTTAGTGACTGAGGAGGAGGTCTTGGTGAGGTGTCCTCTGGACTCATCAGAACCGGCCGGCCGGGGTTGTGAACGCTGTACAGATGTGGACGTGGAGGGTAAGTTTCTACGTCCAGAGTGCCACTTCACCTGTACGGTTTTGTAGCCAGGGCGCCATAAGAACGGCATTTTGCGGGCACCGACTAGGTGACCCAGGAGATGAGGAATCGCTCTTTTATTGAAAAGTGTGCAAAAGAAAATAAGGAAACCAAGGATTCTCCTTCCAGTCCTCCACCAGGGGAAGGAGTGGTCTGGCTACCAGCTCCTGCACGAACTTCTCGTCCCCTGGGTGGTCCATCTTGGGAACGCTTGGGAGCCTTCCTCACGAAGAGGTTCGTGAGATGGGGGGGGTGCATCCTCTTCCTGCGGTTTCCTGCAGCCCTGGTTTCTTGCTGCCGCAGGAGGATGCCCTTGGCGAGCAGACAGGGCTCGGCTGGGTGTGGTCTGGCGCAGAGGTAAAATGTGTTGGATGGCCTCCGTCGGTTTTTTCACTGCTGAATACTGCTGGGCAAAGTCTTCAACGGTGTCGCCGAATAGACCGAGCTGGGAGAAAGCGGGCTTTGTCGGTTTCCCGCATCTTGACCAAGTTCAGCCATAGATGACATTGAGGTTGGTAGCTGAGCACAGTTCCTGCAGCACATCAGGATCAGGACTACCCAAGTGCAGTTCTTTGTGAATTGGCCTGTTGGGTAGAGATATCTATCGCATCCAGGAACTACACAAATGCGGAAAAGGCATCTTGAAAAAGACGCATCTTTAAAAAGATGTTCAATGCCAATGTGTAAACTCTTTTAGAGGAAATATACTCTTTTATGTAATGCTGTCAAAGCGCCCAGGGGACTGGCGTGCAGAGAAGGGAGAAAGCCACTGGTAATGTGGCATAGGATCCAACAGCAATGCTTTTAGAGGTGAGTGGAACAGTAGTGAGTGTCTCAGTTCATTGATCACACAACCGCTCGGCTCCGAAGGAAGAATCTGACTGTACAGATGCACGATCTCCGCCTTTTGTACCCTTATGTCCGGGGGTGGGACATGCAAATTCTGTTCGGCAATTTGGCAATGGCCTTTTTCATATTCAGAGGTATCCGAGGCTCCCTAAAGAAGCACCTTGTTTCCCTACATTCGACACAACGTCGAGTGAGTGACAGAAGGGGAATAACTTTTTCAAACTGTGATGGTGCTGTTTTTTAAATCAGTAATGTCCTGACTATACTTTGTGATCAGTTGAATGCCACTTTGGTGAATTCAAGTACCTTCCAGAAACTTGGATGAAAAGAACATGGATGGTCTCAAGATGCTTCACTGTTGGCACGACACAGGACACATGGTAGCGTTCACCTTTTCTTCTCTGGAAAATCGATTTTCCAGATGTCCCAAACAGTCAGAATGGGACTTCATCAGAGAAAATATCTTTGCACCAGTCTTCTGCTGTCCAATCCTTGTACTTCCTGCAGAATTTCAGTCAGTCCTGGCTTCTTTGCTGCCCTTCTTGACACCAGGCCATTGTCCAAAAGTCTTAGTCTCACTGTGTGTGCAGATTCACTCACACCAACCTGCTGCCAATATTGAGCAAGATCTGCACTGATGGTGACACGATTTTGTAGCTGACTCCTCAGGAGGAGAAGGTTCTGATGCTTGCTGGACACTCTGGGACATCCTGAAGCCTTCTTTACTGCAGTTGAACCTCTCTCCTTGAAGTTCTTGATGAGCTGGTAAATGGTTCTTTCAGGTGCAATATTCTTTGCAGCAATTTCCTTGCACGCGAGTCAATTTTGATGAAAAGCGATGATGGATGCTCTTCTTTCTTTAGAGGTAACCATTGCTATCAAGAACACAATGATTGGAAGCACTTCTTCCCTCCTTTTATAGCAAACAGTCTGATCTTATAATACAATCAGAATGATAGTGATTTCACCTGACTAGTACTCATTCACACTTTCCCAGGTGCTGCTGATGTTGGCTGGTCATTTTGTGCCAGGACCAAAAAAACAGTGAAATTCTAGTTTTTGTGATAAAGTAAAACATTTTTGGCCAATTAAGTTTTTTGCAATTATTTAAAATGCATCTGATCACTGCACAATAATCTAGAAACAATGTGAATCAACACCGCAACAACTGAAGCAGAAAAATGTGCAAAAAACAAAATTGATGTCACTGGCAATACTTTTGGCCATGGCTGTAGATTACTTCAATGTTGTTTCTACGCCAGCTAGCAAAGTCAAAAGTAAATCAAATCAATCACTGAAACATCAGCGCCACCTTGAGTAAGAAAGAAGTATACCATGTATGTGTACATGCATATGGGTTACGAATAACACTGTTGATAATTCATTGTTGCATAGAAAATCAATGTGATATAGTGTTTATTTGTATGAATATAGTTATTATTTGTCTTGTAATAGACAAATAAATGGATATCCTGTGATAGTAAACTTAAATTGATATGAAATAATCATAGCAAATATTTATGGAAATGTGGAAAAAAATGACACTCTTATATACCTCGGGTCTCTAAAGGCCCTATACACTTTTGGTTCTTAAACCATTTAAAAAATAAAATTGGACTTTTCTTTCTTTTTGTTACTCTATTTATAAGAGATAGATTGAGGAATACTGAAGAGGTTTGGGCACAGCTCCAAAAAATGTATGAGGTGCAGGGGGTGGAATGAGGTTGCAAGTCTCTAAAGACCTATCCCTATTAGCCTGCAATGTTTAGGCCTATGCTGCCTATGCCTAGTTGTGTTTTCAATGTAAAACACCAAAATCAGTTAATGAATGTAAATTGGCGTTATTTTATATGACAGAGTTAATACATGGCTTTTATTGACATAATATTTTAGTTTAGGTTTAATTAAGTTTTAATTTTTTGTTTAGTGTATTTATTTATTTATTTTAATTAATATTAGATCAGATAAAATTGAGGGCATTGGGACATTAAAGGATGATTTTTAACTCTTCTTTCCAGGTTGAAAACACAAAAAGTATACACTGTATACATATTTGTACCAGACATATGTGAAGTTAATGTGAAAAAATCTATAAAAATACTTTGAACCCCAAGAGCATTTACACAAACTTTAGGGAAAGAGATGTGTTAGTGCCCCAATATTTATTTTATTTAAAATGTACTAAAACTTTAATGAAGGTGAGGCAAAATAACCAGTATTTATTAAAATGTAATTTTATGTAGTGGATAGTGCAACATGAACATTTTTACCCTCAATTTATTAATTTGCTGATTTGCTTATTTATGTCTGTTTTGTACAGGATTGGCCTTTTTATTATAATTTTCATGCCCTTTTCATTTTTATCTCTGAAAAGCTTTCTTGTAAGCATTGCTGCATGTACATTAAATAAATAAATGTGAAAGGTTGTGGGATTTATTCTGACCCTCATTTCTCACAGAAAAAAATAGACAATCTGAGCATAGTACTCGTCCCTGTTCTCTGAAAATATATTTATAGCTATGGCCAATGTTTGTGTGTTTGTATAATGGTGTGGGTGTCAGTGAACTTGAGAGGTATTCATGTCATCTATGATGACATCAAACATCAACAATCTGAAGTACACTAGCCAGTAAATAAGTGCAGCATGACAACCTTTTAATATGTTTAATCAAAATAAAATAGTTGCTGATTGCAGTGGATTGGGTCGGCGAGTTCCTCTTCTGAACTACGGACCCACAGGGCTAGGGAGGAATCAACCAGGGATCCGAATGAGTGGGGTCTCCTGGGAGAGAAAGTGCACAGTTTTACCTCGGTCGAGGGAAAGGGCGCCAGGTGCAAGCGATCCACCCGGCCAGTCCGTCAACGTGTTACCAAGTTCTACCGGCTCGGACCTGAGAAAACACAGGACGATACTTACTCAACCTGGAGATTGTAGAATCTCGAAAAGGTATTAGGTGTTGCCCAACCTGCTGCTCTACATATGTCTGCCAGGGAGGTATCCCTGGCCAGTGCCCACGAGGATGCAACACTCCTTGTTGAGTGTGCTCGGACCCCCCTTGTTGAGTGTGCTCGGACCCATAAGGGGGGGGGGGGGCACGACCTGGGTGTGATAGACCAATGAAATGGCATCCACGACCCAGTGGGAAAGCCTCTGTTTGGAGACAGCGTTCCCTTTCTGCTGTCCGCCAAAGAGTTGCTCAGAAAATCTAAAACTCTGTGTGCGGTCCAAGTAGGTATGCAAAAAACGCACCGGACACAGCAACGAAGGGGCTCCTCCCGGGGCAGTGCTTGCAGATTCACTACCTGGTCTCTAAAGGGCGTGGAAGGAACCTTGGGCACGTAGCCCAGTCTCAGTCTTAGGATCACATATGTGTCTGCTGGACCGAACTCCAGGCAAGTGTCGCTAACAGAGAATGCTTGCAGGTCCCCGACCCTCTTGATGGAGGCGAGTGTGATCAGCAGGGCCATCTTTAGAGAGAGGGCCCTGAGTCCGACTGACTCTAGCGGCTCGAAGGGAGGTCTCTGGAGGCCTGCGAGGACCACTGAGAGATCCCAGGAGGGGAACAGGCTTGGCCGGGAGGGGTTCAACTTCTGGGCGCCTCTTAAGAACCTGATGATTAAGTCGTGCTTACCCAAAGACTTTCCGTCTACTGTGTCGTGGTGGGCCGCGATAGCGGCCACATACACCTTCAGGGTGGAATTAGACTGCCTCCCCTCCAGCCTCTCCTGCAGAAACAAGAGCACTGACCTAACTGTGCAACTCTGTGGGTCTTCAGCTCAGGAAGGGCACCAATTTATGAACAAGCGCCACTTCAGGGCATAAAGTTACCTGGTAGAAGGGGCTCTGGCTTGGTTGATCGTGGCCACGACGGCAGGTGGTAGACCAACTAGATCTTCCACGTCCCATCCAGGGGCCAGACATGGAGGTTCTAAAGGTCTTGGTGCGGATGCCAGAGTATGCTCCGTCCCTGAGAAAGAAGGTCTTTCCTCAGGGGAATTCGCCAGGGAGGGGCTGTCGCAAGAGGTACAAGGTCTGAGAACCAGGCCCGGGTGGGCCAATAGGGAGCCACTAGGGTCAATTGTTCCTCGTCCTCCCTGACCTTCACAGCACCTGTGCAAGAAGGCTCTCTGGGGGAAATGCGTACTTGCGCAGCCCCGCAGACCAGCTGTGTGCCAGTGCATCTGCCCTGAGGGTAGCCTCTGTTCGGGCATACCAGAGCGGGCAGTGGGAGGTCTCTCAGGAGGCAAACAGGTCTACCTAGGCCTTGCCGAACCGTTTCCAAATCATCTGGATCGACTGGGGGTGAAGCCTTGAGACTTGAGTTGCTGCTGGCTCCAAAGGAGGAGACGACTGGTGAGTAATGACATGTGCGGGACCGTACGCTGCCTTGGCAATTTATGTATGCTACCGCGGTGGTGCTGTCTGACCTGACTAGCACATGTTTAGTGAGCGGCAGACGGGGGAACTAGATTTGTACTTTTTCTGAAGAAAGTGACATATATGGTGCTTGTCTGTAAAAAAAAAAAATAAAATCACTACCACAATGCTAGGATGTTGTGGGTGGTGGCCAGGATGTCGCTTAATGGTTGTTAAGGATGGATGCTAATAAAGCTCAACAGTGCCCACTCACTTTTTCACCGGAAATATTTTTCCCATTATGACAAAACAATGACACCAAAAAATGGTAGAAATATGTTTTTTAAAATTTAAAGTTGTTGATTATAAGTATAGAAACACATTGCAAAATATTCAGATATTTACAAATATAAAAGTAGTTTTAGGGTGTGAGTAGGCGGCTGCTGAAGAGCTTGTTTAGCTTGCTTTGTTGGCCACAGTTCTCTGATTGGTGAAGCATTTCTCCTCAGAATAATGGGTAGCTTAGTTCTTGATTAAACATGATTTCTAAAAAAATAAGTTGAAATATTGCTGACTTATGGCTTCAACAGAAGCATATTCCATTAATTAACAACCTCAAAATTTCAGAGTAGGTCTGTTTTTAAAGGTTTATTCATTATCATTAAAAATGAATTCCCCTATGGGAAATATGAATGGAATTTTCACTTTCTGAACCTGACTGTTGCGCCCTATTGGCTAATTCTAAATGCCCACTTCTATTCTCTATAATATTATAGTTCCTATATATGGCTCCTATATATGAGATTTCTTTTCCCCACTATCATTCATGATAGAATAATAGTAATAGTGCACTACTCCTCAACAAACCCCACAATCTGAGCTATCATTCATGCACATTGCAAAAACAATGCAGAATGAGTTATAGCCTGACATTTAATTCTTAGGGTTTGGGGTAGGAATGTGCAGCAAAGCCATTAACTGTATCTGTTACAATGGCAAAATTATCTGTATTTGTATCTGTATCATCTGATATAACCAGATGTGGGCCTTGAGTCTTATCTAGAAGTGCATCAAAACCAAATGAAAAGCTCATTTTAAATGTGACAATTTAATGTATAGTTTCAATATAAAAAACATGCCTCATATAATTTATAGAATTATTTCTTCTTCTTCTTCTTCTTCTTCTTCTTCTTCTTCTTATTATTATTATTATTGTTATATTTAATTATAATATTTTTATTATTTTCTCTGACAAAGTAAAGCTGATTATGTGTTGTCTACCATGGGTTGCTCTACCACATCATCCATATTGTCAAACAACCAAACAAACAAACAAACATAGCTTAAAATATCATACAAAAAGATCCTGTTAAAATCAGGTAACAGACACTGCAACTTGACCATCCAATTTAAACTTTAAGTCACATACCTTGCGCATTTTCAATCATTAAGTTCATAAATTTTTTATACGGTTTTGATATGTTTATTTAAAATATCGCTCTATCCCTGTGCTCGTTTGATAAAAATCAAATACCTTTTTCTACTATTCGTTAAAGTCATAAGTTGTGCTTCAGGCACATTCCTAGTTTGGTGTATGTTCTCTAACGCTAAAGTATAAGCAATAATAAAAATAATATAAACACTCAAAGTCAGTTGGTCTTGTGTGAGTATGGGTTTGAATCCATCTCTGTTCCCTGTTTTCTTTCTCTCTACACTTTCATTTATGTTAAAATGCAAAATCCCATTAATTAAAAAAAAAACAAGCCATCCTAAATGGATTGAATGACATCATTGAAATAATGATTCCAATAATTATACAAATTAACCGTAAAAGCTGTATCTCCCAAATTAAGCTGTAACTGTTTAATCTGCAATGCTGTGAGAGAAAAAGGAAGCTGATCTTCATACAGGAACAGTGCAGGATGTCATTATCACATAATTTGATCACTTACTCATCAAGCCAAATGCACAGTGGGGAAGACCACTTGCTGAGTGTGAGTGTGTGTATGTGGCTGTCTGAATAGTCATCATTTGTGCACAAATTATACATATCTTTTGGATGGATGTACATGTTTTTTTATTGTTTTTTTATGAATTGGGACAAATATAGGCCATATTAGTGTGCATTGTATGTGTTTTGGTGGTTTTATTGAGTGATATATAGATGCTGAAATATACTGACAGCACTCAGCCTTTGGCTTCAGGTTGCTAATTGAAGCCCATCTCCATACTGTATGTCAGGACAATATCATCACTCCTCAATGCACATGGTGGTGCAGACTGCTGGGGTGCTGTCCGTCTGCTTGTTCTATAGGCCTACTACACAAATATACACATGCACTGTCTGAATTACAATTTGATTGTTTATCAGCACCTGCTACTGCTTGGTGTAGCTGCAAGTTGTCAATAGGTTGGTCCCTTTTCATGCATAATCTCCAGACTGGTACTGTATGTAGATAAACCAAAACACTGAGCGTGTTCCAAGCACATGCTTACACTGATTATGCTTATTAAGCTGACAATGTTTGACGTCAAAACTAGAGAATATCATGATAATTGTATCATGTAAACTTGAATTTCTTGCCTTGTCAGATTTTTTAAATAAGCTGATTTTAGAGAGTAATCAGCATATTGGTGTGCATGTAAATGGACTCAATGATGCAGTGGTTTACAAAATGGGGTTAACAACAAATTTCCTGATGTGATTAATGTCCCATTAAAAGTATGTTTGAGAGGGACATTTTGTATGGCTTATCTATTTAAAAAAAAAATAGCCAATAGGCTTTTTGTTTATGTCAATTTGTTGATTTGTTGCGGCAGATTATCAAAACGGCAGACTATCAGTTTCATAAACAATTACTTTTTGCACTTTACATCACACAATGCTATCTTATGACATCCTTTGCATAGACTTACATGGCTATACATTTTAATGTTTGCATTACATACCTTCTTGTAAAGCAATTCAATTGCAGAGTTGCTCAACTGACAGGGCTTTCACTTGTGTTGCAAAGGACAAAGGAAAATTCCTGAAGAGCACGCAAGTCAACACGTGATCCGAAAGTGTCATAGAAGCACTTAGGGTTGCCAACTGTCCCATATAATATAGAATTGTTTTGTTTATTTAAGGTCAAAAAATTGTGTTCCATATAAAATCTGGTTATACGATACATGGACAATTCACTTGACAGAAGCGGCCAGGTGAAATATAATTTACAATTAATGTACATTTTCTGTTGAGTTTTCTGTCAGAAGCAAGAGAATTTTAATATTCCAAAACACCTGCTCATGACATGACATGACACATTAAAAAATGCTGAACTTTTAGTATTAAGGAATAGTACAGTACAGGTAAAATGCGATTTTCTTACATTCCCCTTGTGATATACAGTACAGTACTGCCAAAACAATGATACTGTGATCCAAGGACAAATACATATTTTCATGTGAAGCATTCTCTCCTCAAATCCATTTGAATGAATGGTTGCCCTTTAATGCAGAATCATTTTTAGTAATACTGTATACTGTACACTATTTTGAACACATTAGTCATATACTTTCTACAAACTGATGACCCCAATTTAAAATGGAAAGCGACTCATTAAGGTTTAAAAATGTGAAAGGCTTAAATGTGTTGTGAGCAATTTTAACTATTCTAGAAGTTCCACTGAGCTGTTGGATTAGCCACGCCCCCTCTTTCCAAAACCCCACTCTCCAAATATACCAAATGAGCTTTAATGAGGCCGACACAAGGAGAAAAGGTTGTCAACAACAACAGCAGCAAAATTGCGGCCTCAACTGACAACTGTTATGAGCAACATGGCATAAAAGTGGCATTATGCCTCAATAATTAGATGAAACTGCAATACTGTGAGAATGTGCAAAATGATTGCAATGACATGATTTTTGCTGGCATGTTGTACAGAAGTAATAAGAACCATGGTATGGTAACTTCATGTTAAATATGTATTTAAATGTATTGGTCTTAATAGTGTTCCTTTCATAAGGCTAATATTAAAATTACTTTAATTAATAAACTAATACATACATAAAATGTAATAAACTATTAAGCATTGCATAGATTATATGAGTGTAGTAATGTTCACGTTAACACATTATCTTGTATTACCATATACAGTATAGCATATTTAAGAATTTATGGTTCCTATCACAAGAAAAAGGCACAACCGACAGCACGCACACACACACATTTGATATAATTACAGGACAGTTGTCCAGCATCTGCAAAGAACATCAAAAACTAGCACAGTACAATAACATGCAGTATTTTCACAAAGTTACATTTAAATATATATACTGTATATATTTATGTTTATCAGAGAAATACTCCATGTTACACCATGGATGCTTGTGCATTAGCATTAGATGCTGGAAATATCCCGCCCCTTACTGAAATGGAAAATATGATTGGTTAGCAAAATATCCAATCGGATCCTGTGGCATTAGAAAGTAGTTAAAAACATTTTTTTTCCTTTTCAATTTTTTCCTATTTGTTTGTTGAACTGTTGAATGAAAGCAATTCACACTAAAATCATGCTGTATTTTCATGAGAACACCACAATGCTACTAACTATTAATTTAAGTTAAGTCTTTGATTAATTTTCATAAAATTAAATCTGTTTGTTTATTATGAAAGGCTCGAAACATGCAGATTAATAAAGCTAAATTTAAATGTAAAAAATACTTTATATTCTAAAGGTGCACATTGTCTTGTCACAAACTTGGCTTAGTTGAACCATCAGAGTTATTCATACACACAAAGATTATTTCACTTTGCTTCAATTTTGTTTTCTGCAGTGTGTTTTAGCTAAAAATGCCGGTATCCATCTATATTGTTTCTGACTGTATAACTCCGCTACAGTCTACTGTCATTAAAATAATCGTGTCTGCAGCTCTACACAGCACCATATGTCTACTCACATGAGGGGCAAGGGAAGAGAGGCAACGTGCGCAGAGCAAGAAAGGGTATAAATGAAGCGTGTTCGGTACTACAGAAAAATATTCAAGAAGACAGCACAAAATGATCAGTGCAATGTACGCCCCTGAGCGCTCTGTTGTTTTGTCATGCTGCTCACTTATATTTCAGAAATGGTGAGATGAGGCAACCGCTGTCATGATGTCTTGCAGGGCAGATAGAGCCCATTTGCTAATTGGTAACAGCTGCAATTGGTGGATCTCTTTAACCGGTTCACAGCATCTCGAGTAGGAGTCCAGCTAAAAATATGAAACAGTTGCTTCAGAAAATGAATTTTCTTTGTCACATTTGCCTTTTATTGCACTATTGGTTTGGTTTATGTTTAAGGTTAAGGGTAGGAGGTTGGTTTTGTTGATTTAAAAAAATCAATAGATCATTAACCTTAAAATCTCCTCTTTTTACTCACTTTTAGCAACACTAAGTGGACATTTCACCTTGGAAATACTGCACTACATGTAATCATCAATGTAATATTATTTTGCAAAAATGTCACCATGGTCACATACTTTTAATGGCCTTAAAGCTAACAAAGATGGACTAAAAGCCACAAGACTTCTATTTTGATTTCATTGGGTATTTAAATTAGTTTGTTTGTTTTTACATTTATGCATTTGGCAGACGCTTTTATCCAAAGTGACTTACAGTGCACTTATTACAGGGGCAATCCCCCCGGAGCAACCTGGAGTTAAGTGCCTTGCTCAAGTACACAATGGTGGTGGATGTGGGGATTAAACCAGCAACCTTCTGATTAACAGTTATGTGCTTTAGACCACTACACCACCTCATACATGTTTTTGTCAGTGGTGGTTCAAAATCATGCTTAAAGATGATGGTAACTAGAAAGTGTGCGTTTTTAAAGAAAAAAAAATCTATTTTGGTTTAAAATAACAGACTGTCAATCCTTTTGCATATTTAGCAATGGTCCATTGTATCCTTAATAGAAGATTAATCTAATTTGTCACTGCCAACAAATATTTCAAAGCAAAACAAATACATCTAGAAACTGTTATTAAAGTAGTTCAAGCAGCAGGGCCCATCTGCACATTACCCTCAATACATTTTTAAAACCAGGCCAATTGGTTCCCAGAATAATTGGATGAGTGAGGCGGGAATTAACTGCGGCCTCGACTCATTTTTCCCCCTGAATCGTATCTCAATGGTAACCACTGGATATACTTGTGAATGTCACTATGCACACACCTCACCCTTACCCATTTATTCCTATCCAATGCCCCGCCTTGCACCAAGTGTTGGTGGATAGAGGTTTGAGAACAACCCGAATCCACCAAAGTTTGATGTGTATCCACTTTTATCCTTACCGGAATCCGATACTCCCCTCCCAATCTGGGGCGGCCTGTGGAGTGTCGGGGATCCGGACTAGTGTCCCCCACCTCCATCACCCAACCTGACTATGTCTGGCTTCCTCACAGCCCCAGCAAACCAGCCCAGGCCTTCCTTCCACACTTGTGGGGGCGGTCTTGCCAATCTGGGGGGGATAGCGGAGGGAGACGGGGGAGTAGGAGGGACAGACAAGGGGAGGAGACCCCTGGACCGGGGATGGAGTTTGGGCGGGGCTCCTCCCACTTCCTCCCCGGGAGCTGGAAATGAGCGGGACTGGGAGGGGTGGGGTGGGGGGTGTGGGGCAGGAGACACAGGCGTTGGAGGGAGAACAGAGAGAGAAGAGGGAGAAAAAAAAAACTGGATCGCTGCCTCCTGGATATCGATGACATTTATGGCACTGCGGGTTTCCTCCACCAGCAACCATTTCCAGCAGGCATCCTGGAGCTTCCCGAAAGCAGCCTGATTGTGAGTTGAAGACTTAAACTGACTGAGTGTGTCTGCATCTTGAACAGTGTTAGGGAGACAATTCCATAGTTTAGGAGCCAAATATGAAAAGGATCTACCTCCTTTTGTAGATTTAAAAATTCTAGGAACTATTCACAGGCCGGAATTTTGCGATCGTAATGAACATGATGGAATATAGCACGGTAGAAGGTCACTTAAGTACTGCGGAGCCAGACCATTCAAAACTTTGTAAATAGTTAACAGAATTTTAAAATGAATTCGAAATTGAACAGGTAGCCAATGAAATGATGATAAAATTGGGCTAATGTGATCATGTTTCTTGGTTCTAGTCAGCACTCTGGCTGTTGCATTTTGAACCAATTGAAGTTTATTTATTGAACTTGCTGGACATCTTCCCAGAAATGCATTACAATAATCTAGTCTTGAGGACATGAACGTTAATTTGTTTTTCTGCAACAGAAAGCATGTGTCATAATTTAACAATATTTCTTAGTTGGAAGAATGCTGTTCTACAAACATTGGTGATTTGATTTTCAAAGGACAGATTGGTATCAAATATAACACCTTATAGTTAGGTTCTTCACTGTTGAAGACAAAGTAACAATACATCCATCGATAGTCAAATTATATTTTAGCGGCTTGTATTTAGAGGTTTTTTGTCCAATAATTAGTAACTCTGTTTTGTTGGAACTGAGTAGAAGGAAATGTCTGGCCATTTAATCTTTGATATCATTGAAAGTTGGGTATCGTCGGCATAAGTGTAAACTTATTACACGAATCCTGATATTATCTCCCACGGGAAGCATATACAAGGAGAAAAGCAGAGGTCCTAAAACTGATCCCATACTTAACTTTTGTTTTGTTTGACAGTTCCTCATTTACGTAAACAAAGTGGTAGCGGTCTGCTAAATAGGACCTAAACCATGCTAATGCAAGTCCAAAAATGCCAACAAAATTATCTAGCCTATTAAAGAGAATGTTGTGATCTATCATGTCGAAGGCACCACTAAGAAGTGAAATGCAGTCATGATCAGATGATAAGAGCAAGTCATTTGTAATCTGAGAAGTGCAGCATATGTACAGTGATGGGGCCTAAATCCTGACTGAAATTGTTCATATATACTATTTCTCTGTGTAACGTTATGGAAAAGTTAGTCTTTATTAACATTACTTAGTGTCCTTCAACAGGTATTGTAAATGATTCAAAAGGCTGGTATACAAGAGCAATCAGTTTATTCTCATCAATGACATAGTTAAAATGTTAAAGGTTGGCAAATAATACTGTCCAGAGACACACAAATGACCAACAGCAAAGCCTCACTATCACACCCATACAGTGCAACAAGCACCTCAATCTCAGTTAGCTCAACAACCCAATAGGAAAACTCTGTACACAGCAAGCTTAAAACTGAATAGTACATGCGAAATCACACCACGTCTACGTTAGAGGCTAGCTTTAGGCAAATGCGGCACACCGTTATCATACTATTTGCCAACAAAAAGAAAGAAAAGAAACAAACAAACAAACAAAATACACAACATGAACAATAGACCTTGGAGGTACAGTATGGTTCTTAAAATTACAAAAAGGGAGGGGAAAAACGGCAATTGCACCCCAAAGCACTCCGTTTCTGTAACAAATCACAAACATACCATAAACACACATAGTCTGAAACCAACTGTACAAGTTTCTTTATATCTATATAGTCCTTCTCTGGATCACAAAATAATGTTTCACACTATATACTATCCCACTTACAACATAACACCCAGACTAAATATATCCCATCTGTTACTTACAGCAATCATTCACCACATTTAAGCAGAGACGACAAACAAATAGCACAATACTTCCCACATCAATGAATTAATATCATTACATAATTACATTAATGAATAGCTACCTTGCACTACTGATCCCCGCTCGGCTACTAGGCTTCCCGATTGAAACAAGAGGCTGAGGACCTAACCAGCTGTGCTACGCACGGAGAATGAAACTTCCGCTTCCTGTAGGAGCAACCTCCGCCAGCTCGCACTTGACGCAACCACACAAACAAAACGTCAACCCTGCACCCTGCTTTTATATGCTTCCTATTTCCAACCGCACCCTATAGCACCTGTGCAAAACTAAGCAAACGAGGTTAGCCTGCCACAAACTCCCTCTGTAGGAAGGGAGGTATAGATCGCCTACCTAGATGTCCTGATTTAACGAACCATCTGGTTACATCTGTAGAATTTAACATAGTTGGAAGGACACTTCCTTTTCTAGTATTTTCAAAATATATGGGAGATTCGAAATCAGTCTACAATTAGCCAGTTTTCCAGGATCAAGTTTTGGCTTCTTAATAAACAGTTTGATAACTGCCATTTTAAAGTTTCTTGGGACATTATTATTTAATATTAAATAGGTAGTTAATATTATTTAGAAGAGGTTCTGAGATCACAGGGAATACGTCTTATAAGAGCTTAGTTGGAATTTAATCTAACATACATGTTGTGGCTTTTGATGTTTCGCTAAGTGATAGCTCTTCATGACCAATGACAGCGAAGGACTGAAGTTGCACGTGAGAAAAATTACGAGATACTGTTTTCTGAGGTACTGTGACAGATGATTGCATTATTCCATTGTATTATTTCAATTTTATCACTAAAGAAATTCATGAACTTATTGCGACGGAATATCTGGTTCAGTTGAGGCTTTATTCATAACCACTTTACACAATACTGAATAAACACCTAGGATTGTTGTGGTTATTTTCTATGAGTTTACTAAAATATGCTGACCTGGCAGCTTTTAGTGCCCGTCTGTAGCTACAGACACTATCCTTCCATGCACCGTGAAATACCTCTAATTACCTCTAATACGCTCCATTTTCTGAGCTGCACTCTATGGAGCATGAGTGTGATCATTGTACCATGGTACAGGGCTTTTTTCTTTAATTTTCTTTAATCGAAGGGGGGCCGACACCATCAAGAGTGCTAGAGAAGACTGTATTTATATTTTCTGTTATTTCATCAAGTTCTTCTAGACTTTGGGGCTTATTGAGTGTATGAGATAGATCTGGAAGATTAATAGTGAAGCTATTATTAGTGGTTGAAAGAATAGTTCTATCTTAACAATAGTGTGGTGTAGATTGAATAACATTAGCTGATGCATACAAGAGATGAGGTAATGATCTGAGATGTCATCGCTCTGCGTTATAATTTCTATAGTATCAACACCAACTCCATATGACAGAATTAAATCTAGTGTATGATTATGGTGATGAGTTGGTCCTGTCACATTTTGTCTGACTCAAAGAGAGTTGAGAATATCAATAAATGCTAAACCCAATGTGTCATTTTCATTTTCTATGTGAATGTTGAAGTCACCAACAATTAAACTCTATCTACAGTTACTACAAGATCTGATAAAAAAAGTAGCAAATTCACCAAGGAAATCAGAATAAGGCCCGGGTGATTTATATACTGTAGCAAGGGCAAGTGACAGTTTTTTTTATTTATATCTGACAGTGTCACATTAAGCATTATTAGTTTAAAATAATTAATCTTATACCCTGTCCTCTCAGTAACACAAAAATCTTCACTGTAAATTTTAGCAACACCTCCTCCTAGACCTCCCAACTGAATATGTTGCTACTTCAAAAAGTGTTTGATTCAAATTCCTCAAAGATAATAAACAAGTAGAGCCCCTGAGTTTATAAGTGATACGTGATAAGTGCTAACAAACTGTATTTACAAGCAGCTCCATAAAATAAATTCACTTAAGTAGATGCAGCTAATCAGTGTTCCCTGATATATAACATGAACATTATTTAGGACCAAACATTGAATGCTCACAAAATATTGCCCTGGATTTCAAAATTGCTGAATTTCTAATAATAACTGTTTTTAGATGCATAATATCTAGTTGTATTCACACATTTCAGTCCTTCACATGGCACCTCCATGATGTCGTACTATAGAGAAATAAGTGACTCAAATCTAATTATAATGAAAATGTAGGTAGCGTTAATAAAGGAACCTGTCTGCAAACCAATGAACATTGTTTCCTTCTTTTGAAAAGGCTGCTGGTAATATGTGGGCTGAGGGGGCAACCTATATGCTGGGGGCTTTTCTGACCAGATCAATTTTCGCTGAGAGCCACCCTGAAAGAAAATCCCACCATGATGCACTTTGATAATTAGGTGTAAATTTAAATAAAGCTTATGTAATATAGATTATATTTTGCTGTTGGAAATTAGCCCCAATTGAGTTTGTCATTAGAATTTACTACAACAACAATATAATTATATAGCAATATAATCCATAGCCATAAAAATTATTTCCCTTTAATAACATCATCTTTTCAATTATTGTCAGAGGAATCTCTGTTCCTCATTAGCAGCAATTCAACGTAATTATTAAACAATATTGATGGTACTTTCAAGGCAACCACATGAGAAATATCATTATTTCCCTTTATATAACCAACCACTTTTATAAACAGAAGTACTTACTTACCCTTGTTCAAACTGATGTGTATCTACTGTGTTTCTGTTTTACTGATGAACACTGCATGTTTGACTGCATGTAATTTGTGAAGTAGTATATCTGGCTGCAGTTTCTATAGCGTGGTGTGTATGCATGTATGTGGTTATCCTGATAAGTTGGGGTGTCCTTTTCTTAACCCCCACAGAAGAAAGTTTTGCCCTTTCAGTTTGATAGAGATGAAAAATGAAGCCACTGTATGTACACATTGTAATTGCACACTGTATGCAAAAATAGTCTAATTTCTTTGCATTACATGTTTATATCAAAAGGCTCATCTGCAAATAAATGTTGCTAGAGCTTTTCTCTAAACTAAGTTCACCGTTTTTGGGATTAGTTTAAAAAAATTGGTCTCAATATGATTTTTAGAAGATGCAGTATATGAAGTCAGTTTCCCTTAACCTGTAAGTAATAATTTTACAATTCTTAATTTTTCAGTTTTGTGAAATGTTTTTCTTTAAATACATGTAATTTGGTTTTAAAATGTGCTATCTAATGCAATGACATTTCATAAATTTTTAAGTGTGACCAAATGGTATTTCTCCATCTGTCGCTCACTTCAACGTTTTGTCGAAGAAGCGACACTAGGGGTCTCTCTTGAGCGCCGAATATGCCTCTGATCTATGAAAAAAGGCCAATGAGAAGTTGGCAGCCAGTATTTGCATACCCCGCCCCCGGACATACGGGTATAAAAGCGAGGAAATACGCTGAGTTAATTCAGAAATTTTCTTCGGAGCCGATGGTAGTGCATGCAGTCTGCTGCGAGTCACACACCCATTCCTGTTTTCTTCCTCTGATACTCTGCTTGCTGTTGGATCTACAGCGCACTACAGTGGCTTTTCTCCTTCTCTGTATGGCAGTGCAGTTTGCCCCTGGGTGCTTGGACAGCGCAGAGAAATTAAAAGAGTGATTTCTTTGATTAAAAGAGTATTTTCCTCTAAAAGAGCATTATACACTGCAGCGTTGAAGGTCCTTTTCAGGACGTGTCTTTTTAAAGATGCCCTTCCGCCCCATGTAGTTCCTGGATGCGGTAGAGTGCTCTCCACTTCAGACAGCCACAGGCGTTGTTTAGTGTGTCTGGGCAGCGATCAAACCGAGGCAGTGAAGGTCACAGCGCAGTCACTCGGGCAGGCGATGGCCACGCTTCACAGTTCTCCGCAGTGAAGAAGCAGACAGAGGCCATATCTCACATCCTGCCCCGCCGAAAGCCTGCTGCCATGGGCCATGCCCCGTCTGCTCACCGAGGGTGTCCTCCTGCGGCAAAGAAACACCCTGCTCCGCCTCAACCCGGGCCCAGCTCTTAGCCCCAGCGTCGAGCACTCCGCAGGAAGAAGACGCCTCCCGTCTCATGGTCCACCTCGAGGACCCGGAAGGCTCCCAGGCGCTCCTGAGATATTCGACCCAGATCCCAAGATGTTAGCTCCGGAGCTGGTAAGACCACTCCGTCCCCCGGTGGAGGGCCGGGATGAGAATCTTTTGTTGGATTTATTTCATTTGCCACCCCCCCTACACGGGGCTGTGGTACCCACATTCTCAATAACAGAGCTATTTCCTTTGTCTCCGGGTCACCTGGCCCGCAAATGCCGCTTTCACGGCACCCTGCCGCCAGATCTTTACAGTCCCGGCATGCTGGACATGGACCCCCCACCTTCAGCCCCACGACTGTACCCCGGCCGGCCGGTTCCGATGAGTCTAGAGGACGCCGTCACTGGACCTCCTCCTCAGTTGCTAACCTGCCCCCTGCTGGGTGTGCGGAGCAAGGTAAGTGCTTTGAGTCTTTTCTCAGCACTAGAGCCTCGGTACACGTCCTCGCCTCCCGACGCCATACTACCTGCTTCACCCCACTGCGAAGCCCCGCCGGGTACATCAAAAATAACCGTCCCCTTGGTGCCCCTAGTTTGGAGATTGAATGCGTGACTTTCACTTCCCAACCCGTCACGCTGGCTGGCCCGGACCATTCGACTCGGTTATGCAATTCAGTTTGCCAGGCCCCCACCCCCCCTTCACGGGCGTCTGCTTTACCGTAGTATATGGCAAACATGCCAATTCCCTTCATGCAGAAATCACTACTCTTTGACTCAAAGACGCGATAGAGCCTGTCCCTCCAACCGAAATGAAGGTGAGTTTCTACAGCCCTTACTTCATTAGACCCAAGAAATGCGGCGGCTTATAGCCGATCTTGGAACTGCGAGTTTTCAACCGGGCTCTGCTCAAACTCCCGTTCAAAATGCTCACGCAAAAACACATTCTAACTTGTGTCCGGCATCTAGATTGGTTCGCAGCTGTAGATCAGGGAGGTCACTGCGTGCCACTCACATCCCCGGCAACCTCAATGTGGTAACGGACGCGCTGTCACAACAACGCTTGCCCAGTAAAGAGTGGAGGCTTCACCCCCAGTCGATTCAGCTGATTTGGGAACGGTTCGGCAGGGCCCAGGTAGACCTGTTTGCCTCCCGAGAGACCTCCCACTGCCCGCTCTGGTACACTCGAAGAGAGGCTCCCCTCAGGGCAGACGCATTGGCACACAGCTGGCCTGCGGGGCTGAGCAAGTACGCAGTGAGCCTTCTTGCACAGGTGCTGTGTAAGTTCAGGGAGGATGAGGACAAAGTCACTCTGGTGGTTCCCTATTGGCCCACCCGGGCTTGGTTCTCGGACCTCGTACTCCACACAACAGGCCCTCCCTGGCGAATTCCCCTGAGGAAAGACCTTCTTTCTCAGGGACGGGGCATGCTCTGGCATCCTCACCCAGACCTTTGGAATCTCCATGTCTGGCCCCTGGACGGGACGCGGAAGATCTAGCTGGTCTACCACCTGCCGTCGTAGACACAATCAGCCAAGCCAGAGCCCCTTCTACCAGGCATCTTTACACCCTCATGTGGGACCTGTTTGCAAATTGGTGTTCTTCCCGGGCTGACGACCCACAGAAGTGTGCAGTTAGGTCAGTGCTCTTATTTCTGTAGGAGAGGCTGGAGGGGAGGCTGTACCCTTCCACCCTAAAGGTGTATTTTGCTTCAATCGTGGCCCACCACGATGCAGTAGACGGCAAGTCTTTGGGTAAGCAGGACTTAATTATCAGGTTCCTAAGAGGTGCCCGGAGGTTGAATCCCTCCCAGCCAAGCCTGTTCCCCTCATGGCACCTCTCAATTGTCCTCTCAGAGACCTCCCTTCGAGCTGCTAGAAGAGGGTTGGGGATCTGCAAGTGTTCTCTGTTAGCAACACTTGCCTGGAGTTCGGTCCAGCAGACACGTTTGTGATCCTAAGACCGCTACTAGTGGACCCGCGTCTCCCTCAGGCAGTTCCAGCTGCCCTCCGGTCGCTGTGTTGTAGCAACTCCCCCCTCCTAGCGAGGCTGGATCTACCACTGCACAATCTCCACATGCCGCCTATAAACCCATGTGATGTATTCGCCACCTTTACTTCCCCTTTTGGGCAGGTGTGGCCTCTGCAGGGTCTTTTCCCCCTGAAAGAATAGGAAACTGGGTAAGACCCCCTTCCCTCGATGCATGTATGGGCCCCGGCCATTCTTGCTCTATGTGGAGAAACATAGAGAGCCCATTCCCAGGTTGGCAAGCGTCACCTTTTTCCCCTGCCTAGGGTAACCAGAAGGATTCCGACGACTTTTGTGGGGCATTGAGGAAGGGTACGTGCAGTCTGACACAGCTGGTTGCCTTTGCAAGAATACCTGCTCCTGTGTCAGCAGAAAACGTACACGGCTCAGCGCATGGTGTGATTTAAATTGGACCCCTAGTGTCACTTCTTCGACACAACGTCGAAGTGAGTGACAGATGGGGAAAGTCTAGGTTACAGATATAACCTCCATTCCCTGATGGAGGGAATGAGATGTTGTGTCCTCCCGGCCATGTCACTGAGCCGAGCCACAGTATTGGCCGGACCATTTCTGGCTCCTCAGAAAAATCCTAAATGAACTCAGCGTATTTCCCCGCTTTTATACCCATATGTCCGGGGGCGGGGTATGCAAATACTGGCTGCCAACTTCTCATTGGCCTTTTTTCATAGATCAGAGGCATATTCGGCACTCAAGTGAGACCCCTAGTGTCGCTTCTTCGACACAACGTCTCGTTCCCTCCGTCAGGGAGCGGAGGTTACATCCGTAACCTAAAGTTCTGTATTGTGGCATTACCTACAAATCCAAATTACTTTTTTGGTATCTTTCCATGAATAAATGATGTGTGACAGGACACATTGTGCTGACTTTTGTTGTTATTGTTTTGTTTCGCCATGGGTCATTTGCAGAATTGTTTTTTTTTTTTTTTTTTTTTGAGAGCAGTACCACGTGTTTACATCATATAATGTACATCTTCCTTGAGTGTTTTTGAAGATGCTTCTTTCAGTTGGGTTACTGTACGTATATATAATTAAAAAACTAAACGTTCTGTTTTTCTTAGAGCTGTATTTTCAAGACCCTGAACATTGTCTCAATGTTTCTGCTCAAAAATTGCATTAATAAGATTCAATTTACTGCTTCTTTTATAGAAACAATAAGGGGTTAGCTATAAGCAATGCAGGCATGTCAGGCAAGACACAACATCATTAATGATATTGCAAGTGAAAATCGTCTGATGAACTACTAGCATTTACAGTAGAATATCATGGCCTGTAGTGTTCAAAATTCATGGCATTTGGATTGTATTACCATAGTCCCAAGCCACACTGCATCTTAATTCACTGGACATTATACATTTTTCTATGTTGAGAATATTGTTTATATCTAAATGGATGCAGTTTGTTAGAAGATTGCTAAGATTGAAGAGAAGTTAAACAGAAATCCCAAAGGTAGAGGCAATACAACCAACATAATTACACAGAAAATTAACATGTTGCTGACGAATGTTCCACTGACATCTAACCCATTCTGTTTATGTGTTTACCATTCCCTGTGGTGCTGCTGATAGTGTGTTGCACAAGCAGCCACAGAGGCATTGGTTCTGGTTCCATGGATTGCACTGAAAACAATGTATGTGTATGTCACAGACCAAACTAAATAAACTGTCGGCTCCAGCTTAGGGATGCTACAGAAAACCACAGCTGAAGTCAGAAGTTTACATACAACTTAGCCAAATACATTTAAATAATTTATTTATTTCATCACATTCCCAGTGGGTCAGAAGTCTACATACACTTTGTTAGAATTTGGTAGCATTGCCTTCAAATTGTTTAACTTGGGTCAAACGCTTTGGGTAGCCTTTCACAAGCTTCTCACAAAAGTTGACCCATTCCTCCAGACAGAATAGGCATAACTGTGACAGGTTTGTAGGCCTCCTTGCATTTTCAATTCTGCCCAAAAACTTTCTATCAGACTGAGGTCAGGACTTTGTGATGGCCACTCCAATACCTTGACTTTGTTGTCCTAAAGCCATTTTGCTTATATATATATATATATATATATATATATATATATATATTAATGCTGTTCAGGTTTTAGTCCAAAAACCCAGAAGAGAATTACACCATGGCTTCCCTTAGGATTTTCCTTTGTATTTTTATGTTGTATTATAGGTTTACCTACAAATTGTCATCATGGCTGAAAAGGTCTATATTCTCCAACATTTTTTTGGGGATAAAATGATTAAAAATTGTGAAGCATGTCTAGTTCTCAACTGGTTTTGCATCAGAACCCAGATGCAAAACCAACTGGATATCAAGTGGAAACCCACATAATATCAAATGTAACTTCTATTAAATGTAGTTTGAGTCATATTTTCTTTAACCTTGCGGTGCTCATTTTTAAGAAATAGTATGCAACCTGTCCATGTTGGCAATAATTCTAATTTGGCAAGTGTTTTCCAAGTGACTTTTGGAAATTTGTCACTTAGAGGCTTTTGGCTTCAACAACAACTATATAGGAACTTGAGGGGAGTAGTAGCTCAGTGGTTAAGGCTCTGGGTTCTGGGTCTGGGTTCTGGGTCTGGTTCAAGCCCCAGCACCACCAAGACACCACTGTGTGACCCTTGAGCAAGGCCCTTGATCCTATCTGCTCCAGGGGCACCGAATCATGGCTGACCCTGCACTCTGACCCCAGCTTAGCTGGAATATGTGAAAAATAAATAATTTCACTGTGTATATGCAGAAATGTATGTATAATGTGTGACAATTGATACATACATTTATTTATTTTATTTTTTTAAACTATTTTGTCATCCATTTTAAAAAGTTGTCAAGCTTCTTTATTTTGCTATTCAAGCACTGTTATATGGTTATTTGCATTATATTGGTTTGCATTCAGCATTATTGCAATCCACTTGTTGAGAACCATTGCTTGGAACTGCATCACCATGAGAGATACTGTGCATTCTACATGTACAGCTCATACATTTTATCTTTGCTGCACAGCCAAGGCCCAATACATAATAAGGCACACAGGAGGTCTAACATACCAAAGCAATGCAGGCAAAGCTGTCTCCAACTCTTATAGCTCAGGCATATGTGAAAAAGCCACAAGAGGCGCCAAAAGTCTCTGCATAGGATTCCGGGCCCCTGAGCAGCAGTTATAGGCCCCTAACTCCTGTGCTAGTATTGTTGGATGTTCATCTAATAGAGTAGCTAATGAAAATGTAAATTGTTTTACTGCTAGTGGATGAAATCAATCACTGGTCCCATGGTCTAGAGCAGAGATTTTGATGCCAAGGACCCCCAAATATGATGATCCCCTTGTGGGGACCCTCTTCTGAAAAAGGCAGCTGTATATTTTCATGTGTAAAAACCCATTTATATTCTGTGAGAAAAATAGTACATTTAACATTATATAAAGACAACTTGTTGTATGCAAATAAATAATTGGTCTTTTATATTATCAATGTCCTAAATGTAAAAGAAATTATGAAAATATTAGCTGGAAAATATTTTCTTTGTACAGTGTTTACAGTGTTTTTTTAAAATTATTATTATTTTTTTTTAAACAAATTTATTTGTATAGTGTTTTGGGCAATAAATAGGGTTCTTGTAGCTTAACTGGTAAAGCATTATGCTAGCAGTGCCAAAGTCATGAGGGTAACCTTTATTACCATATTATTACTTTGGATAAAATTGTCTGCCAGAACCATAAATTGTTACATTAAATATTGTTTCAATACCTTTTTTACTGAAAAAAACATTACCCAACAACTGCCGGTGAGCAATGAGCAAGCACAATACCAACAGTGGCAGTAGAATAAAACAATCAGGATTAATCTCATGATTTCTCACGATGTATTTAAAAACAATGAAACCCTAATAATGCCAGATCTGGTAAATTATACCTTTTACAGGTATCTTTTAATGATACTTTTTGTACTTCTTTTTTTTTTTTCTTACTTTTTTTCCCCCCTCCCTATATATATATATATATATATATATATATATATATATATATATAATATTACCATTTATTAAATGTATTAAACACATTAAATATATTTCACTCATAATTTTAGATAAAACTAAACAAAAGTATGAGTGGAAAAATTGAAAATGAAGTAGAAATAAAAACTATCAAAATAATAATAACTCTGGTTGTAATGTCTAATGCAGCTTTCACTTTATTTCAGCAAAAACTATTGATGATTCATGTTGCACAATGCATATTTTTGTCTAATCTCTTGGTAAATCATAGTTTGTGGCTGTGACAAACTAAAGCCTATTGGCTATTTAAAAAAGGGGCAAGTCCAAAAGTCCCTGTTCTATGTTCATTTCAATAGGAAATATGTCAACACACAGAGTGCAGAAAGCTGTGCTTGTCAAGCAATATTATAGGGTCTTTAACATTATGTAATGACATTAAGAGCTACGTCAGGAAAAAATCTGGGAAACTAATCCAGTATTTCAACTCAGGATGTACATGTGGATAATTCATTACAACCTTTCTCTTTGGAGTAAGTGAGCAAGGGAAGCTATGTGCCATGTGTTCGAAGCAGCAGGAGATATGCGAGCCTGAAGGCTGGCCAGATTCATCCCTGTTCTGAATGCACTCTCTACTGGGGTCCAACTCCGTCACATGTACTCTGGCAATTCACATAATAAGCTGCATTGGTCATATATGTAAGCTGTACAAGCTGCTTTGCATTATGATTATTAAGAAGCCTGCTGTTTTAGTAAAAAATATTTACATTCAAATTTAGTCTTTTAGCAGGTGCTTTTAATTAAAGTGACTTCCATAAGAGGAATAGTAAAACATAAGTGATTATTCGTTGGTTTACTGTAACATAAGGATTTCCAAAAAAGCTCAGAATAGTACAAGCTAGAAATGTAAGTGAGACAATGTGAGACAACAGAGAGAAAATGAAAGGTAGTTAGAAATGTAGGAAAGTGGCAGAAAGAAAAGAGAAAAAAACAGCAACTGCTGTCGGGGAAAGGACTGGATTGCATGGCTTTTTAGCTCTTCCTGTTTTGAAAGGGATGTTCCCAGTAGTAAAATGTTATTTTATTCATTGACCAAACAAACATTTCATTCACCCTTATTAGGTCAGAAAAAATGAGCAAAAAGAGTGAGGAATAGCCATCTTGACCATAGAAAGTCAAATCTCTAGCAGACTCTAGTGGTTGAATTTGTTATTGCTATAATTCCAAACAAATAAGAAGCAGGACTTCCTCACTGGTCCATTCTGGCCTACAGCTCTTCATATCCGATGGGACTCTAAAATAAGGTGAGCAGATTTCTGAAATGAAAAACAGGGACATTTCTTGTTTAGTGGTAATTATGTCATTGAAATTAAACATGTTACTTATCTATTAATTACAAAAGGGGGACAATTTGGATGTTATGTATTTTGACCATGGTGAATGTAGTAATGTAATTAACTATAGTATAGAATACTCTGTTGAATATGTCTCAATTCAGTTCTGTTACAGGTGTAAAGTTAGTCATTTTTAATTGTCTTCTGTCACATATGACTATTCTTTTCTGCACTGTATACAGTAGATGACATTGTGGCATAAAAGTGAACTAAACAAACATACTGTATATAAACAATTACTGAATATGGGAACTATTGCAGCTGACTCCATAGCACAGGGTCCCTTGCCCTTGGTCACACACTTTACATCACTATTCTCACTCTCTTCTAAAATTCCTTCTCTTCTGCTCTTTTCCATCAACTTTTCCTGGCACTTTCCTAAAAGTAAGACGGTAGGCTGTTAACTTGTTTGCTGGCAAAGTGGCAGAGGAATTTGAAAAGAAATGAGCTCACTTGACTACCGTTTCTCTGCATTACAACTTAAATCAAATGAAACCCTTACACTATGGACAATATCAGGCCCGAAATTCATTTCTGAAGGGTGATTGCCCTTAGATGCCCTCGTACTTTGTAGTTATGACACAAAGATATTATTATTATTACACTATTTCACCTAACAGTTTCTATCATTTATTTCATATGGTATCTGATATGTACCTGTTTTTATTAATTATAACTTTTATTTTGATCAACTCTTCAGTCACTTGTTTCCCAGCAAAGCGCAAAGTAATCTAGGCTGTAATGTACTGATTTATATTTATTGTTGTTCTTTGAAGATACTATATTTCCATGTTATTAATGTTGTATTGTTATTTTAAATGCATTATTTTTATATAATACATAAAAATATAACTTTTTTATAACATAGCTAGTATGCGCTTCACCTCGAAGCTGATAACAATGATGATGATGATGATGATGATGATTCTTTTCAAGTGCGCTTGGTCCCTGGTCCAGTTCTTAATGGCAAAACTGGTGCAAACAAGTAATCAGTAAAGGAAGCCGAATGATTTAAAGCTGCTATAGCGAGCAGCCCCCTCTGTTGGTCAAAATAAACAGCACACAGTAAACCTTGTTGCCAGTAGGCTTCAATAGTGGCTTTCTTGTCGTGTATTTTCACTTTGCATACTATTTTGAATGCGCAGTAAAAACGGGGACATTTCTGGGGGACAGCTCCAGTCGGGGACAGACCGTCAAAAACCGGGGACTGTCCCCAGAAAATGGGGACGTCTGGTCACCCTACTCTAAAAAAATTACTTCCATATATGATCACCCTAATGTTTTGTGTGTATAGCTACTGATAACAGAGAAACCTTTGACAGTTCCAGCACATTTATTAAATTAAAAGCAAAAGATAATCTCAAATATTCCAGGGCAAATAAGATGCCCACAACTCAAAATACATAACATTTCATGGTAAGAAAGAACTTTCCAGTTTCTTTCGATGAGTGACAAGCTGCTTTAGTGGGATTTGCAGGAAGCAAGACAAGCCCTGCCAAGCATAATAAGAAACCTAGGCCTGTTTATGGACATAACGAGCACAGCAGGCAGGCAGCAGCTGCCTGCTCCAGAGGCTCTCTGAATTTAATAAACCATATCCATTCAATCCATCCACAAAAACAGAGAGTGCATAAGAGAGCCCGGGGTCAACGTACAGTAACAACATTTAACTGAAGCATTGCGGTGAAAGAGGGCATCTGTATAGGAAGATAAGAGATGAATGAATCTAAAAGAGCAGGCCATAATGCTGCTTTATTCTGGACCGTGGAAAGAAGAGAGGCATATATTGTGTGTTGAAACCATCACTTAAAACAAGCACATGTTTTTTTGTCACCCCAATTTTTTCAAGGCTGTTTGCAAGGTGAAATGTCATTTTGTGGGTAACTGTCAAGCTTTGTGTGTTTTTTTGTTTGTTTTATTTTTAAGTGTGTAAATCAGAATTTAACTTCCTTCTCTACCATGTGATCAAAAGTCACAATAATGATTTTTTTTAAATGGTGAAATTAAAAAATGAGATTTTGTTAATATCTCCAGCTGTTTATCCTAAACAGCAATGAGATAAAAAGGAGAGAAAATTGGGACTTTTACTTAAAGTTCAATAGATTTTTTTTATTGAGAAAAAGACCCCAGTAATCTCCTCTGGAGTGATCTCAACAATGTCTCATGCTATGCTTACTGTTTGTCTGCCGTGGTAAAGGACCAAACTGCAATGAAAAATAATGAGAAGCATTTCTCATCAAATTCTTCCAAGACCAATTTGAGCTATCTACATTAATTAGACTTTTCCTCTTTGTTAACAATTGTCTAAACTGCAGCACCTTTTATTTTCCCCAAGGAATTTTAGGAGAACCATGTGAGACAAAGTTGCTACTTAAATTAAATATAACAGAGAACTCTATTCCAAATTTCCAGAGCTTTGAAAGAGCAACATTTGAGCAATAAAATTTTCTCTGCCCTTGATTAAAACAATCAAAAGTGCCTCTTATAAAATTCTAAACCCCTGACACAAAAAATAAAATAACGCTAAGCTTTCCTTCTACTTTTGCACAGCTCCTTAAAACACTCTCAAAGTTATAAACCCTTCAGAGGTTGTGTGACACATGATGCATAGCATTCTTTCCTCTGTGTCCTTCACATGGCCCTTGAAGCAAGTCTAAGACAGCAGGTCACAGTCCATTAAAATGCATGAGACATTAGTGTAGAGTGTAAAGGTTGGGCGTCAAAGCCATCCGAGTATCATATTTCTTCTTGATGACCTAGAGGAGAGAGGAACAAAGAATTAACTGACTTAAGTCAAATATCTTGTAAGGAAGTACTGACCTAACTTTCAAATTCAATTCATTGTGATTCATGGGTAATCACAATGTCAGTGTGATGGCAGTTGATTGGTATCCCTTGTACTTGTTTTTTTTTCTTTGCCATCTTGAGATGGAAGAGTGATTTAGTTTTCCAATCAAATCTTATGCAAATGTCTTAATGTTGTTATGTATGTATGTTGAAAAGCAACATAATGTGATTTTCAACATGTATTTCTGAGTATTCAACCATTGGAAATAAAATCTTGAAGTTGTGCAATCTCAGGTGCTAACCCTAATTCAAAAGTAATAGACTACAGATTTTAACATCCTTCTTGGTGGATCACGGTCATCTCTCCAAAACACACGTACAGTTATCATAAGGGCATTTGAGTGGTTTATGCATTATTGAAGCACTTCCCTGCACTTTGGCTGTTTTCCTAAATTCTGCTGCTGACGCTCTGTGAGCACCAGATGGCATGTCTCAAGAGTACTATTGCATTACATCTGTCTTATTTTGGAACAGGAGTTGAACCTCTAAAATGTTCTACTTTCTGATCGAGTGTAGAATGTGGATGATAAACATGCTAATTTAATATAAAATTGGCATTATTTACATTAATAACAGAGCAATGATGGAGACGTATGAAAAAGAGTCCATGAAACACATCTGCAGACACAGTTACAGTGAACTTCAAGATCTGATCTACAAAGGTTTCAAAGATGAAAGCAAGGACTTAAATGTAAGTATCAAGAAAACTTTGGTTAACAAACTTGCTGATAGAAAATAAAAAAAACACTATAGCTTAAACAAGCTTAAACTGTTTTTGCCAGTCTTGCAGTCTGACCTGGTCTTTTCTGATGGTTTTAGAGGAGTTTTAACACCAGCTTGGCCAGACTGTAAGTCCAGCTAAAACCAACAAACTAGCTTAGGATAGTTTTATAAGGATATCATTTTAAAACTGCACTGCCAATATTTGATAGCAGACTCCAGGTCGTAGAGGTGAGAGAGCTCTGAAACCCAGATGCCATCACTCTCTGAACAGTGTAATCATTTGTATAGGCAGCCTCATTCTCCTGAATGGAAACAATGCTGTAGAAATATACAAGGTACATCAACAGATACAACGCTTTCATGTTTTGATTCATAGCAGCAGTGAAATTAGGGTTAGGGTTACATTTGACAAGTAATGTGTAAGTAATTTAACAAAAGAATTCTTTCTTTTTTCCCCATATTCCTGTAACTGGTGAAATTCTTTGCTCTGATCCATGCAGCCTACTAAGCCAGACAGCTATCAGAGACCAGTTGAGTGACATGTACCTTCCTGCTATCACAGGCAGCAAGGGCCAAACTGAGTCACTCATGTCTTTATCTCTACACAAGCAGACGGCACGGCTCCATCTCCACCATCAACTCACAAAGAGATCCTGACTTCAACAGCAAGCAGGTGAGCTGCCTGACAGTTAGCTTTGACTTTGTTCAGAGAATATCCAGGAGCTTTGTTGAAGAACCAATGATGAGTTACATGTTTCTGTTAGACTGTCTGATTAGCCCCTTTCCCACATACAGTAACGGTTTCCCCTTAGAAAACTTCTTGATGAGAACTTCTTGTTTTGTGTGAAGATGATCTGATATTGCATTATTTTATTAAATAATATTTCACAAGTGTACATTGTAAGAAGAGGTGGGTTCCCAGAACTGAGAGTCTCTCTGGACTAAGGCACTATTTTTGTAAAGCTGCTTTAAAATAATATGTACTGCGAAAATCACTACAAATAGAACTGGCTTGACATCACATAATACAATGATAAAATAAAATATATACAAATATATATATATATTATATATTTATATATTATAAAACAAAAAAATATAAAAAGTTTGTACTGTGTGTTTTATTATAATCAATATTTTTTACTTTGCCTAATAGAGCAGTTTCAGTTCACATCACAGAGACATCTGGGTTACCCATTCAGTGCTACTATCTTTGTGAATGGAATCATGGCAGCCAAAATCAGTTCATGCTGTGAGTACAGATACGCCCCATGATTTCAGCAAGTCTGTAGGATCTGCTTCAGACTCGCCCACCTGAATGGAGGGAAACCCTGCTTTAAGTGAGATATGATGACACACAAGGCTAATTTTAAGCAATAATTTTCACCATGACCAACTAAGATTCCTTTACTTACTTTTTCTCCTTTTACAGATTCACAGTGTGAATTTAAGGCATGGTATTGGCACTCCAGTGATCGATAGTCCTTTCAAGGATTCAACGAGCCATCAGATCCAATGAAGGTTGGTGTTAATTCTATTCATTTAGACGGTCCTGTCCTCAATCTAGTAAAGATCCATGAAATGGACAAGGCAAATTCTTTCCAGAATTCAGATTGCCTCATGATAATCATGTACAGTATTCTGTGCAGGTGGGGTGGAGTCGTGCCCCTCTTCCATTTTGTTCATAACTCTTGGGATGGAAAGATTAATGCAGAGGACCAGAAAGCTCTCTAAAGATGCAGGTGTTTTGTCAACAGACAGTGAAGACATGAATGTCAGTGTGAAAGAGAGAAGATATCACAAACACCAAAAAGGACAATGCAGCCAGCGAGCATAGGGCAAAAGGCTCAGAGGAATCACAATCACATAAAGCAAATGAAATTGAAGCCAAACCTTCGCCTTCCAACACCAATAGACAACAACTGCAAAAAATCTGTATATGAACAAGCGCACAAGGCAAAGAGAATTCAGTTGCTAAAAATGAAACTAATGTGCCAGGTAAGTGCAAATCTTTCCAGCAATCTGATTCATCACTCTTTATCATGCCAGTGAGCGCATGCCAGTGAGTGTTTCTCAATGGAAAGGTTGTAAATCACTAGATTGTATTTCATTTTATAGACAGCAGCACTATCAAGACTGAAGATGAATTGCAAGAAGGAAAAACGCTGAGTGAGCACAATTCAGAGAAAAGGATGGATCCTCCAAATTTGAATGGGAAAAGCAGAAACCAGGGATGACTGAGGGACTTCTACATGTGTTGAAATGAGCACTGGTTTGGAATCAGGCCTAGACCAATAGAGGTGGTTCAAAGTAAACAGTGAGTCAAGAACTGTGACTCATTGCTCACAGACAGGGTTTCCCCAGGGTCTTTTAGCTAGATTTAGATGGAGCCAATCATTTTACCATAAAGGTTGTGACAAAAAGTAGTTTCTAATGCTAAGATATACAAAGGCAAGTGTATAATTGTATAATTCCTTTATAGCGTACATCTCAAGTAAAGTATATTTACTTAAATGGAGTTTTTAATAAAAAAAAATGACATGTAGTTGTATGTAGTTGTATTGTCCTCAAAACCTGATTTGTTATGTCATGGTTATGTCATGGCATAATGTTGATTACCACAAAAAAATAATTTCAATTTGTCCCTACTTTTCTTAAAAATAAATAAATGAATAAATAAAATAAAAATCCCTGAGGCAGTTACAATAGAAGTGAATGGGGCCAATTTTTTGAGGTTTTAAAAGGCAGAAATGTGAAGCTTTTAATGTTCTAAAAGCACTTACAAGAATTCTTCAATTTCATTTCAATGTATGCATTATTTGAGCTGTAAAGTTCTTAAATCGTAATTTTGTACAGTCATTTTAGGGTTTTAGGGTTTGTTGACTACATCTTCATGGCAACAATGTTGTAAAATTGGCTAAACTTTACACAGAAAATGTTACTAAGCGATTAATATCATGTTTACTCACATATTGTTTATAACTTGTGGCTATAGTTTTGAAACAGTGAGTATTTTAATGTTTACGTATTGGCCCCATTGACTTCCATTGTAAGTGTCTTACTTTAACCCAGATTTTAGCTTTTTTTATATATAGAAAAGGAGGGGCGAGTCAAAATTAATTGTATGTCAATATTATGCCACAAATGCTGTCGATTGAGCTTAACTTATATTGAACACAGAATATTCCTTTAAGATGAAAAGAAACATATACAATATGTGATGTGTGTTGTGTGTTCTCTGCTAGAGCTTGAGAGAAACAAAATCAAAGAGCAGCTCATTTCAGGACCCCTGCTAATGATCAGAGGTGGAACTTAGCGAGGACAGGGACAGCAGTGTTCTTCATACAGACACAAGGAAACCAAAAATGAATAACAATCAATGTTGGCACAACCGAGAAAACCAGTCTACAATCTGTGGAAAAGTTTTACAATCAATATCCTCTACATTATTAAGTTGGTTTAATGTAAAAGTTCTTTCACAGTCATTACAGTAATACAATTGTTATTATTTTTTACGAAGGTCCAGAGAATGACACATCTGAGAAAGAACAAGACTTACATATACAAGTAAGCTTAACTACAAACATCCACGCAAAAAATAGTTCAGACCATTTGAAAACCAAACAATCCTAAATATATTTCAGGAAACCAGCTGCTGGTCTAATACTGTATATCATAAGCCGTCACTTACTGGCCTCTGCTTCTGTTCTGCACAGTTTAGCAAAGGAAGTCCATGATTTAATACGGTCACACTACATCAATCCGGCTTCACTCATGATTGAAAACATTCCTATAGCTAAACAATATCCTAGAGCATTTCTATAAGACACTATATCTTCATAGTCAGTAAATTCCAAGATGATTTAATAAAAGATTATGCTACAGAATTAATATTTCAATAATTTTCTAATAAGTGAAATTTAACGTGTCTCAATGATTAGAAAACCACAACAAATGTAAGAGCAAATACTGTATTTTTTATAAATAAAAAATCATTCCTGCTTCGTGTTGGACTTCACTGCTACATGTCGCTGAATGATGATGACTAAATGCAGTCGGTGCCAGCCAAACATCACTTCACTCTATTACAATGGACTTCAGAGGATGAACTGATGCCGACTCCAACCTGCTTCACCTCGGTCTATTGATGGACTACAATCTAGAAATGGAATGCATAGACTAACTATTGCCAACAAAAGCCTTCATCAGCCAATTAACAAGGACAATTGCATCTATGTGAACTTCTGCAATTAATCAAGGATGGACTTCAAAGACATTGGTCATTAATCTTGCAGTTCAAACACAATTGATGTTTAAACACTGACCCTTAACACTTACTTAGTTTAATAATTTTAAACCATGACTTTAACTATACATAAGTAATATTTACATTATATTCATGATGTTAGCCAGAGGGGAACTGGCCCCCACAGTGAGTCTGGTTTCTCCCAAGGTTATTTTTCTCCATTAATCAACATCTTATGGAATTTTGTGTTCCTTGCCACAGTCGCCTTCAGCTTTCTCACTGGGGTTATTAATACAATTATTATTTAATTATTTTTAAACACGATAAAGAATCGTATTTTATCTAATTACACAATGATGATTCATCGACTTTATAGACAGTTTTATTGTCTGTTAATGCTGATCTTCTGTAAAGCTGCGTTGAAACGATGTGTGTTGTGAAAGGCGCTATACAAATAAAATTGTCTTGACATGACTTGACTGCTTCAGATGAATGCAATGATGGAGGTGCTTAACAATTCTGATAAATTGGAGCAATTAATACTGAGAAACACAGGTTTGACTGATGAAGTGCTTGAGAGTTTTGCAACAGCACTCAAGAAAAGCCCATCTGAGGTCATGGTAATTAGCCTTAATCTGAACCACATCGGACCTCCTGGAGTCCATGTTTTACTGGACCTTCTACAGGCCAAACCACACATCAAAGGACTACTGTAAGTTTCCTGCCAAGAATCAGACGTTCTAAATATGTCTCAAAACAAGCTGACTTCACAGTACTGCTCTTCTGGTAAAGAAAGTCTTGGAGATTACTATGAATAATTATGTATGATAATGGTCAATTTCTTTCTTCTTTAGATTATTTGGAAACCATATTGGTGATCTTGGAGAGCAGACCCTGTTTAGTGGGTTGGATGAACTTCAAGACTAAACAGCAGCACTGCGTGGAAACTCTAAACAGCTCCACTTCTCTCCAGTTAGCATTGTGATTAAAGAGTTAGATTTAGGTAGAAATGGCGTTGGCAGTGATGGCCTGAGGGTGCTGGCTACTTTCATGAGGTATCAATCCCATCTTCAATATCTGGGTCTGGCCCTGACATCATGCTTAGACATGGAGGCTTGGACGGTCTTGTATGAAAGCCTGAAAGAGAACACTAAATTAACACACATAATCTTAGATAAAAACAACCTTGGGGGGACAATGATATCAAACTGTTTGCTGAGACACTGAGATCAAATGAGACCCTGAGGAAGGTGGAGTTGGACAATAATGGTTTCGGTAAGGTTGGGGGAAATTATCTCCTGGATGCTCTGAGTTCTGGAAAAAAGTGTTCCATTGAGCACCCCAGCCTGGAGGGGAACTACATCAGCACTGCTCTGATGTCCAAAATACAGCAGGAGGTTGAATCTAACAAACCAGCTCCTCTATAAATTCAGATGCATTGACAATCAAAGGTTCAGTGTGACAATTCTTTCATTTTAATGC
The DNA here is from genome assembly GCA_032164185.1 of Moxostoma hubbsi. NCBI lineage: Eukaryota > Metazoa > Chordata > Actinopteri > Cypriniformes > Catostomidae > Moxostoma > Moxostoma hubbsi. Next base: position 7,757,746 of record JAVLUX010000044.1, read on the forward strand.
CACAAAATTGTATCAAGTCTTGTGGCTTTTAATCCATGTATGTTAGCTTTGAGATCATCTTTATACTAGTATACTCCTACTGTATAAGTTGACAAAATTTCACTTTTAGCAGTAAACACACTGAAAATTTACAGTACAGACTCTCTCTTTCAGAAATATGGAAAAAATATTAATGACTGTGCTCACACATTTTGTCCAATCAAAATAAAAAAAAATCTCTCTAGAACAAGAATGTCCTTCCCCCTAATACCACCTATATAATGGTTCATGGCTGTGACATAAACTTAAGTCTATTGACTAATTGATAAGAAGGGGACGAGGCTTTTGACATGTCCCATCCAAACTTCCTGCCTGATCTTATGAAAATTATATAACTGTAGTGACATTTTTTCAAAACAATATTATGTGGTTAATTACACATATCACTTCAGTTCTGAGGTGAAAAGTCCACTGTGAGCCTAAAATTTAGTTAAATGTTCCCCCAAACAAATCGACAAAACCTACCTCCCTACCCTAAACCTTCAACCTAAACCTAACTGATAGTGTCATAACAGCAAATGTAATGCAAACATTACAAGGCATGTGCTTTAGTAAAAGTTTTTTTGTGTCAGAAGAGAGCATTGTGTGAGGAACAAGGGAAAAAGTCAGTGTCTGTGAACTGATAATCTGTCGTTTTACTTGTGATTTGTGTGAAAGTGAATAAAAGTCATTGTAGTTGTGGTGTATCTAGTGTTTGCATTACCAGGAAACTGATGCATTGTGTACAACAAGCCACATAAAAATAATTTAGCAAAAATATAGGTATAGTAACATGATTCTTTGAGACCAGGTTGCAACATTAGCTCAATCAATAGCGTGAGTTTGGGGCAGGACAATTTGACTATCGGTTTGGCAAACCAATGGTTAACAGGGGAGTGTTCAGGAAACCTTTTTGAAAACAGTAATTATTTGTGCAGTTCCATTTGGTGACTCTAGGAGTGCTGAAATGACACATTTCACCTTTTGCTTGTACTTTACAACCCATTGGCAGTCGGCAGAATGTAAATGAGCCTGGCATTTTTTGTCATCAGCACCGGAAGATGGAGAGAATCTTTGTGGTCTGAATGTGGGTGGCTTCCAATAATTTCAAAAGAATTGCTTTTATCAGTGATCTATCTATTTGGGAGTTTATCATAACTTTATACAGTGGAGGCAAAACTTCAGAGAAATATTTGCTTGGGCTCTTGACCCAGTCTTTAAACCACAAGCCAATAGATTCTCCCACACATGTCTTTGAAGTTAATGAATTGCCCATGCATCTAATGAAAGGTGAGATTTTAATTTTAGTTCAGGGTATAGTTGAGAGTCTGAGACACAATTTATTGTGTGATTTGTAAAATTATCTGTATCAAGAGAGCAGAAATTTATCTTGATCATCATTTGCCTATGATCATCATGATCTCTTTTAAATGTGTTGCAGTGGAGTCCAAGTCGGTTATTTCTATTATGTTCCTAATGTGATCATAGAACTGACCAGATCAGAGGTTTTCAACTGGTGCAACATTTCCTCGTTGACATCTGCCTAATTTAGCAGGTTTTATTAGGTGATAGAGATCATTTCATACCAAAATAAAAATGTTGTTTCATTTTCAATAATTTTCTCATCAATTTGGCATGCCCAATTCCCAATGCGCTCTAATTCCTCATGATGGGGCAGTGACTCAACTCGATCCAGGTGACGGAGGACAAATCACAGTTGCCTTCGCTTCTGAGACAGACAGCCCACACATCTTATCACGTGGCTTGCTGAGCGCTTTCACATGGAGACATAGCACATGTGGTGGCTTCATGCTATTCACCGCAGCATCCACGCCCAACTCACCACGTGCCCCACTGAGAGCGAGAACCACTTTATCCACCTTTTTCCTTCGTCCCGTGAAGCTTAGTGCAAAATGTGGCCATTACTTCCGTTGTCAGGAAACACAGCTGTTTTTGCGGTGTTGTCCATTCATTCTTTCATTACGGTGTTGAGATTTTGAAGAGAGCGTGTATGATTTCATGAGGACATACATCAATCATTATAACAGTGTGATACCGAAATATAATAAACTGCAAAAAAAGTCATAAAGACAAAGAAAGCATGAACAAAACTGGCTCACTATTTCTCCCAGATGCAGTTGAGATTTAATCTAAGCAAAAATGAAGCTGAGATTTAATCTAAGCACAAATGCATTTTGAGATTAAATCTCAACTGCATCTGGGAGAAACAGCGTATTGTTTTGTTTGTGCTTTCTTTGTCATGATGACTTTTTTTTTTTTTACAACTATTTAGCACTGACCATTTGTGATCAGGTAATCCAAAACGCATCTTATTACGGCTGTAAAAAGGATATAAAATGAATGCAACCAAAGCTATGGAATACAATAGAACAGCTTCTGGCAGAAGTCCCACTCACATTTGTTTCCCCAGTAAGACCCCCCAGGAAAAATGTGGATAGACATCACAAGGAAGGTAACCCACATGACCCTACACACCCTAGCAACCAGGCCAATTGGTTGCATTGGAAGCCTGGCTGGAGTCAATCAGTACACCCTGAATTTAAACTTGTGACTCCTTTTCTTGCTGAGCTAACCAGGCCCCCCAATATATATATTCTTTTTTTTTTAATTAGACACAACCTTTGACAGAAAAACAGAACATATGGGAAGCATATTCTCTGAAAAGCAAAAAAAAAGGTTTTTGTAGGGACCCCTAGTATCACCTTCATTGACACAACGTCGAGTGAGTGACAGATAGGGAACGTCCTGGTTACTTCTGTAACCTCTGTTCCCTGATGAGGGAACGAGACCTTGTGTCCCTCTTGCCACAATGCTACACTACCTGCTGAAATGGCCGGGACCTTCTCACTCAGCTCCTCAGCACAAAACCTGAATGAGCAGTTCGCATGCCAACTCCTTTATACCCATATGTGAGGGGGAGCGGCATGCAAATAACACTCGCCAATTCCCATTGGCCTTTTATCAAAGATAAGAAGGTGTCTCGGGCTCCCAAGAGTGACCCCTAGTGTCACTTCTTTGACACAATGTCTCATTCACTCCATCAGGGAACGGAGGTTACGGAAGTAACCAGGACTTTGTATAACAGCATTTAATGAACACAAGGTTGATAAGAAGTCAGAAACTTTAAAGTGTTACTGAAATGAGCTGGCAAATAAAATTAAATAGATTGAAGATCTCCAGGCAAAAGCATATGGCATTATTTTTATGCATTACTCATGTGGAATATTGGCATATTACATAAATAATAGATTTTACATTATTTACATTAAGATTTGATTACTGCCATAGGGGTGATTTTTAAACCTTTCCAAATTAAAAAGGAAACCTAACCACATGGACACTCAGCACTGCCTGCAATCAGCAGCCTGTTGCTCAAGACTGGTTACCCACTGAAACTAATGGCACTTCCACTGCACGAACGGTTCGACTCAACTCGACTCGACTCGACTCATCCCGCCTCAACTCTACTCACTTTACTTTTCTGAGCTTGCTTTTCCTCTGCAGTTTAGTGCCATCTAAACATGGTGGGGTTATAGGCTGATCGTCATAGTTGCGCTGCCTCGACTGCCGTGACATAATCTTAAACACAACACAAACTGACCAAAACAATAACACAACTGGTAGCTGTTAGCTACTAGCTCATTATGCAGCATAAAGCAGTTGTTGCATGGTGATTTTTTTTACACAAGTGTAACAGTTAAATTGGCCTGGTTGTTTTAGAAGCAAGCTGCCAGTAGCTGGTCAACTAAATAAAGTGAAGCTTTCAAGCAGAGTATTGAGTTAACATAACAAAACATACCATCCTCCATCGTGGCTGAGTCCAGGGCACTCTCCCTCCCATTGCTCGCCAGTTTAGACAGCGTCCATTTGGTCAAACCACTTCCACATTTCCTTGATGGTTCTTCAGTCACTTTTAATTTTTTTACTTTTCCCTACACTGTTGGTAGGTCAGGTGGTAGTCATGTGTGTCACTTCCTGAGAGACTTTATCGTTTTGCTCATTGCTAACGAGTGGACCGTCTGCACATCGTGAGTTGTCCACAGTGTGGTTTTGCACACAGTCATTTATTTTTTCACTGTTCGAAAGTTGCATGAACAAATGATACTGCTATCGCTGTTACTAACTTTAAAACTAGCGGGTTGATGTCATGTATCGGAAATCCAGTGACGCTGGTAGTGACGATTCTCCCTGACCAATCAGTGATCTGCAGGATTTTGACGTCATATTTAGTATCGGCTCGGTTCATTTGGAACCTCGACCGAGGTGGTACTAAAACAATATCAGGTACCAGGTACTATCCACAGTGGAAAATCCCCAAAAAGTGAGCTGAGTCGAGTTGAGTCGAGTTGTACCATGCAGTGTTTCCTGGCTATATTCCATTGGCCCTTATCAATCATGGCCTCCTAATAATCTCCATCCACGAATTGGCTCTATCACTCTCCTCTTTCCTCTCTACCAATAGCTGGTGGATACTGCACACTGGTGGTGGTTGAGGAGAGTCCCCTGTTCAGTGTAATGCGCTTTGAGTGTAGTGTCATAAAAAGTGCTGTAACAATTATTCATTAATTCAAACTTATTGCCATAGGTGTCTTAAATGCTCATTATTCTGAAATGTTTTGACTGCAATCATCTGCCACAGTTCTCCAGGGTCTGTATCAAGCAGCATACATTTCTTCACTGTCTAAATGCTCTTTTTAGCATTTTCACTCTTGGGATGCTGCTAGGGTTGTCACTTTTGAAGTTTTAAAATAAGGTACACTTAAATGTGGGAGGGGATTAGCAATACATGCATTAAAAGTTAATATACGTTATCAAGAAAAATTGTATATCCTTTCTTTTATGCTAAAATGAGAACTTTCCTGACCCATATGAGTAAACCTTTTATATGTAAAAAAATATATTTATTACATTTTTTCGATTTTTTTTTTTTGTCTTTATCTAATTTATGTATACATTTTGGTTCGTTTATAAAAACATTTTTTTTAATATAATTGTTTTTCTTCACCTCTACTTGTCTTTATTACTGTGATTGTATTCATACATTATTTGAGCTTATCAAACGTTTATATAGAAAAAACTATTTTTTTTTCAGCAGCATTTGTGGACTTTTCAGGCAGTCCCTTACCACACACTCCACAGTATTATCACGTATTAGCACAATGTGTGGACAATTCAGAAGATCCATTACCCACCATAGACAAATTTTCCAACTTATATTAATGTTAAATTAGCAATCTGGAACAATTTCACCATGGCGCCATCTGATCATATTAATTGCGGGACAAATCGCATCCTGTATTGATTCGATATGGGACGCATCATTTTATCTTAAAAAACATGATGATCCCATATTTTTCGGGACGGGTGGCGACCCCTTGCTAAAATGCACAGGCCTATCTACTGACTGAAGCAAGTGAAGTTTTTGCAATTTTTCATTTTTTAAAGTTGTGGTTAACAGGGTTGACTGCAGCCAAATCCAGACAAAACACTTGTTATTTGGGGCAAGTCTTAACATATGTCCAAACAAGCCAGGAAGTACTGTCTAACAAGTTGAAACACTCAAACTGTGCTTATGTTCTTATGTTATATGTAAAGGGATTAATGGAAAGGAGGAGGCGAGAACCAGCTTGATGATATAAATAATATTTTAGTTATATACTGAACCAAAAAAGACACACACACACACACAGGTGTCGGACAGCTGTCCGTAAATCTCTCTCTCTGTCGCACTGCCGTCTTCAGTCAGCCTTTATCCCCCTCAAGGGCTAATAAGCCTGATTAGGGAACAGATGGGCCCCGCCCTCCGCCCTGCCACATTCCTCCCTCATTCTCTCAGGCCGGGGAGCCCCGGCATGACCTACACCCCTTCCTCCCCCTTTCCCTGGGGAGGGGTGTGCCTTCCGCCCTGTAAGACAGCAGGTCATCCCCGTCTATCTGGTTGAGAGAGGGGACAAGGGGAGGGAAACCAAAAAACATTTGGCACCTACACGCCATAACAGCGATCGTGCGAAATTAACAAAACATTTAAAAAAAGAGAGGGAAAGGCCAACACAGAGTCGCAGTGTGAGAAAGATGAGAAAGAGAGAAAAAAAAACTTACTCGCCAGTTCTCCGATACGCCGTAGCTTGGTCGTCAGCCACTCCCCCACCCTCAAATGGATGACAGATGTGACAGGATTGGAGGAGTACCTGGCAGTGGTCCTCCCACTCCAGACAGTCAGGATCCCCTTCCCGCTTGCTGTCGGTGGTCTCAGACCCTCCCATGTTTCAGTGGCTGGTAGTGGTCTCCTCCGCCCCTGGGAGCGGCACTGACTGCTGCAGGTGGTCAGTTAGGAGCCCTTGTCACCTCGTGGTCGGCGGCCATACCTACGCCCTCAGGCGGCCGGGCTCCTCCGTCCCCCGGCAAATGCCCATGGCTGCTCCGTTGGGGTGGATGGTAGTGGTCGAGGACTCTACTATGGGGCGTCTACTAATTAGCCTGAATACCCTGATTAGTCCGCCCTCCGCCCTGCCATAATGTAATATTTAATGTATTTAAAATCAAGAATACATTTATTTATATAGGCTACTGTATACTATGCTTGTTATGATTTCTAAGCTGATCATTTCAACATGAGAAAAATGGTGTGAGGGAAATCGCTTATTTCTGCTCAGAACAAACGGAAAATAATTTTTTTATTTTAAATTTTTTTAAAATAATAGTTCAGTACTGAAATAACAAATACTAAGAAATTGTTAAATGCATGTTATGTTTTCAGTTCAGTTTTTCATTTAAATTGTTATATGGATGATGAAGAAAATATATTAAGAAAGTAGAAGCCTTTAATTTTATACCAATTTATCATTGTCTATTCTGTAAACTCATTATATTGGTAACATTGTGTATCAAATATTTCTCTGGAAGCACTAGATAGAATATGTCATTAGACGACTACTGACAGGCACACCTCTCAGACAGGGTTCAAGATGGGCTTGGGTGAAGGTGAGAGGCTGTTTATCTGTGAGATTTATCGGCGTGGTGTTACTGGCACAGGTTCAAGTGGCTGCTAACTCAGTTATCTGAAATAGAAAATGCTATATTGACCAGTTTTCTAGAACTATATCTGACCTTTAAGTGAGGTGGCTTAATTTCATTTCCAGGTAAAAATCAATTAATCTGTGATTTGCTGGCAATGAATTCCAGTTACCCCCAGACAGCTCAATTAAATGGAAAAATATTTGAGTGACAGAATAATGTCTTCATTTTACCCTATGAGCAGGGATGGATTACCGACCGGGCCAATGGGGCCAGTACCCAGGGGCCCTTGACTGCCAGGAGGGGCCTTAAGGTTGCACAATCCAGTTTGGCAATCCCCCTGCTGGAAAACCCATCAACAATGAAAACGAAACCCCCCACACAAGAGTGTGAAGTGTAGAAAAGTGTGAAGTGTAGTACTGTAGTATCTAAATATTTTTTTCATGATATCTGATCTTTTCTATTTTTATTTGATGTTATTGTATTTAATTTTGTGGACATTATTAATATTTTTAATATTACCATTAATCAAATGTATTAAACACATTAAATGTACTTAATTAATTACATTAAATGTATTTCACCCATAATTTTACATAAAACTAAACAAAATTTAATAAACAAATTGAAAATGAAGTAGAAATAAAAGCTAAATTAACATTTGAAATAATAATAACTCTGGTTGTAACTAACGCAGCTTATCTTTGGTGTATGTTTGAGTGGAGGGGAAAGCAACAAATAATTGAAATGTCAACACAACACAATAAGAAGTGTGTTGAAGGACAGTTTTGTCTTCATACACCTAACACATATGCTTTCATTCTGAAACCACTTTGAAATTTGTTCAGCAGGATACTACTCATTTGTTTTTTGCATTTCAATTTATAAATTGAGTTGTAAAGGTTAAAATACGCTTAAAATATTGATGTTGAGTTTACAGTTACAATTTTAATTCAGATTCTTGAACAGATTAGTTCGTATTTGGACTCGAATCAGACTATAGCCAATTATAGACTCTGACTTAACTCAGACACGATTGTTTAAAGACTCAGACTTGACTCGGACTCTACTAAGGTGGACTCAAACCCAAAACAACAGCTTGGCCAAATGGATAAAACAACTAGTAACCTCACTTACAGTGTGCATCTGGACCAAGAATGCCCTGAGCTTATTTAACAAGTCAAGCTATTAATTTAACACTTAAAGGCATACCTTGGGTTGTTAGCCACCCCGGACCTTATTCAGTAAAAAAAAGCGAACCAAGGTATGTAATAATGTAAGTAGATATTCTGCACAACAATGTTCAATCTCTTATGTGTTAGAAACCCACTCAATATGTGTTATTCATCTTTGTTCCTCAAGGTGGCACTGCCAGATATACAATGAGGAAGTGATGAAAAAGTAACAACCAATACCACACCCATAAAGCAAAAGAGGAAAAGTATCATCTGCAAAACATGGCATGCCTAACCAGTTTATTGCAAAGCAAGTTCTTTAACATATATTAGCTTTGCTTAAGTAGATCTGATGACGAATTTGACAGCAATTAACAATATAATGACAATGATGAAAATGATAAGTTTGACAGTGATGCATCGGACAGTTCAGATCCCTATATTAGCCATAAGCTGAAAGTACCGGAGAAATTAGCCCTGACCATGACAGTGTTGATGGTGAAGTTGGTGGGGAAGCGACTGCTCAGAACAAGCCCTTCCCAATTTCAACGGTTGAAGCAGTGTCATACACAAGCAAAAATTGACTAAAATGGTTATCAGCCGATCCTCCTTCAAGCAAGACAAGAGCTTGAAATATTCATTACACCAAAGAAGGGCCTTGTGGCAAGGTGAAACTGGTGAAGACTGAAAGAGATGCATTTTCATGTTTCATTGATAATATCCAGCACATGGTGATAGAAAATACAATCAAGTATGCTAGAATGCACAGTGTATGGTGTCCCAAGCACATGGCAAAGAGTTGATGAACTGAGATGAAAGCTGTGATAGGAGTACTTTATCTACTTGGTGTCTATTGTTCTCAGGATCTGAGTCTCTGAGATCTCTCTGTTCCAGCGGTCACAGTGAGAGTCCAATTTTCAAAGCTGCATTCAATTGGTTTGAGCAGATTGTAGCATTCATGAGTTTTGATTATAGAGATTTGAGATTTGACACAATCAGATGAGAAAAAACAATGACAAATTTGCTCCTTTGAGATCTCTATGGAAAACCTTAATTGAAAATTGCATGAAAAACAGCATCATTGGTGCATATGTAACTATTGGTGAGCAGCTCATCACAGTCAGAGGATCTCCTGCATATTTCAGCAGTACATGCCCAAAAAACAAACAAATACAACAAGAAACTGTTTATGATGTGTAATTTTGCAACAGCATACACTTTCAAAGGGCTACCCTTCATTGATCAGGAAGGCAATCTAGGATTTTGAAAATTTTGACTGATTACTGGTTTACAAGTGCAAAACTCCCAGCTGATTTGCTCTGCAAACAAATTATCTTGCTGGAAACAATGTGAAAAAACAAACCAGAAGTTCTGTCTGCCTTGTAAGAGAAGAGCTTTGGGATCATTTCTGTTCATTTTTTACTTTTATCCAGCATGCATGACAAAAAGAGATCGATCAGGTGTCTGGAAAGGCTGTGATGATTCTTGACTGCAAGACAAAAGGTGATGTGGACCGTGAGGACCAATTGTGCCACAATTATAGTGGACAGAGGAGAACAACACGCTGGACCTTGGCATATTTCTACAACTTCCTCAGACTTGCTGCTATAAACGCAGAAGTTGTTTATGTTGCAAAGTTTCCAGGTTGGAAAGCTACATGTCCTCACAGATGTCATGTTTTCCTGGAGAAACTTGGCCTTCACTGTTGAGACCATGGTTGCAAGACAGATTGCAGCAGCCAAGACTTCCGAGAGCATGCCAGGGTGCCCTGAAACTCTGTGGTTTTGTGAAACGGAATCCCCCTGATGAACAAGAAGGTGCCTGAAAGCGCAGAAGGCACCACATTTGCCCACCATCACTTCATTAAAAAACAATGGACTGCTGCTGTGTGTGGCCAGCCATGCTGCAATGACCATAAGAGAGTCGCTGTCATTTGTGACTATTGTGCTGATTAAAAAATTTAGCTTAATAGTACAATTAAACAAAATTATAAGTAGGGATATGCTGCAATGTTGGAGAATTAATCGATTAGATGTCCAATAACTGACTAGTCGATTAGCGGGGTCGACTGAAAACAATATTTTTAGTAGTGTTGGTTTTAATGGGAGACGCAATTCTCAAGTTAATTGAGAGACGTAACTTCTTGGAGGGAGTTTATGATTATGATTATACCTTGCTCTGCTCAAAAGTGAATAATATTCAGCACAGTAAAACCTTCTGAAAGAAGAATCGTCTCTTTAATGTTTTAAGTTTAGCCCATTTGTGTACCGCTGCTGTTACAGCCATCAAAGCTCATTACAAGATGAACTCTAAAACATAAAATTAAAGATTAAACTAAAGTCTTTTGCTGATTCTGACTGATGCTACTTAAATAAATAGTTGCACTTAGAAAGGTGAAACTGCTCTATGTCGTGAAACTAGATGTATATATCATTATCTTGCCGTTTTTTAATGTGCAGCGAGGATCGCCCTGAGACTCCCAAGCTTAATAGTTTTTGTTAAGTTCTTTATTGGAGCCTTTCTTATTTTCGACTTTTTTTTTTTTAACTTTGATAATTTTTTTCAAAAATATGTTATAGTTATTTAGCCTTTTTATTTGTTGAATATCCATTAGTTACAATGGTGAAGTCCTGCTCTTAGCCTATTATATTTCTCTAAAAGGCGTCTGATCAGAATTTACCTTTTATAAATTTGCCTTCTCAGATATTTTTATTTAGAAACATGCAAATATGTCTACAATTCCATTTATGTTTCTTTGGCACATATTTCAGAGGAAACTCAAAAATGAATGACCTCTTACCAACCCCATTTTTATTTACTTTGGCCCAACATTACACCTTCTTACAAGTAGGATCTATGGAAATATCTTACAGACCCAGATTCCTGAAATGCCTCTCTCATAAATAGACCCTTTATAGGCCTTAGCTGACATCATAAGCTATGTACCAGTGTACCTTAATCAGGTTAATTCAGTAACACTGCAAAGGAGGGAAACAAGATACAAGGAAATTCAAAATTACATATGTATCATTCTGTCTTGAAGCTCAAAAAGGCTATCATTGGAATTATTAACATTTATACTCTCAGATGGCAGTTACTGTACGCTCTTAATCGGCAGTCTAAAAATCTTGGCATTTCTATGTACTGGAGGCCTCCAATGTGGTATATTCATAATTATATATTCACAATCGTGTATTTTAAAAGTATCAGCAATGCTGAGCTAGAAGGCTGCTTTTAGTAGTTCTAAGTCAGTGGGAAACTGAAGAAATTCATAAATCTGTAGCTGAATAATTTTTCAAAATGTCCTGTTTACTTCTGTGGAAAGGGTAAATACTGCAGCAGGAGCTGAATTATTGAGTCCAGCTGTACTCTGGACAGATGCATTAGCTGTTTGGCGGTTCTGTGCATACTCTTTATCAAAGGGTTCTTTTTAAAAGTAGCAGCCCAAGTGTTTCTTCTAAAGTTGTATTTAGTGCTATTAGCTTGGGTTTTGAGTTTGCTGCTGATACTGTAGCAAAACCTGTTACACTTTTTTCTTTTTTGTAAAACATTTATTAAGTAAACATCTCATAAATTTAAAATGTATGTAATAATGGATTTATAAACAATTTACACAGAATATCCTGTCTCATGGTGTGTACTTCATAATGTACTGTTATACTTTATATTCACCAGCAAATCACATCTCTAGATTTGATTAATGTTTAAACTCTAAACTGAAAACAATTTTATAGCAATTTATCGTTGTCTATTCTGTAAACTCATTATATTGTTAATTCATGAATTATCAATTCATCTTCTAACATAAATGAACCCAAATGTGTTATCCCACTAATACGTAGATAGCAGTCCAGCATTTGTTATGGACTTCTTGGCTCTATCATATCTGTGTAAACCCTCTAATTTTCGGCATGGGTTGAACTTATGAAAACCAGTGTAATAAGACATAAAAACCATCTGACTTCCATCACCATCCTCCAGTTGAGAATAAGAAATCTGACATGGCATCTGTAAGTAGTTACTGCAAAAAGACCTCTATGGTGCCTTTTATATGACATATACTGAAGTTATATGAAAAACTAAAATGTGCATCAAGATACTGTATGGCAGGTGATAGATACACACACACACACACACACACACACACACACACACACACACACACAAACACACATACTAACTAACTAACTAACTAACTAACTAACTAACTAACTAACTAACTACATGGTCAGAATTTTTTAGCGTGCACACCCTGCTATTGTTTGGACCAGAACAGTTTGGGTTCTCTGTGCACAGTGGAAGGATCCAGTTCCATTGAGCTGAATGTGTGCTATGTTGGAAACAACACTGGACACTGTCAACCATGTTTGGTGAGGGCCAGTCAATGAGGACTTTATTTGGAGGAGGAATTTCACATGGCAGCAGCACACTATTCAGACACAGGACCTGCAAAACAATGACATTTAAGATCAGTGTTGCTAAACTTTTCATCTGAGCAGAAAACCAACATGGTTAATAACACATAGTTTATTTCTTGCCAATGCCCCCAAATCTCTGTTGACATATTTCAGGCAGCCATCCAGTCCAGATGATCCTTAGCAAAATTCAGCCTACAGTAAAGGGATAGTTCACACAAAAATGACAGTTATCTCACCATTTACTCACTCTCATGCCATCTCAGATGTTTCTGACTTTCTTTCTTCTGCTGAACACAAACAAAGATTTCTAGAAGAATATCTCAGCTCTATAGATCCATACAATGCATGTGAATGGGTACCAACATTCTGAAGATCCTAAAAAAAAAAAGCTAATAAAAGGAGCATAAAATTAACCCATAAGACTCCAGTGGTTAAATCCTTGTCTTCAGATGTGATATGATATAGTAGGTGTGAGTGAGAAACAGATCAAAGTTTTTGATTTTTACTATAAATTCTCCTCTCTGCCCTGAAGGGGTAATATGCATGAAGAATGCGAAATGTCAAAATCAAAAGAAAAATGTGAAAGTGGGAATTTATAGTTGAAAAGCAGACGTTAAGTAGATACTTACATATTGATCAGTTTCTCGCCACAATAATTATTTAGTTTCTGAAGACATTGATTAAACTACTGGAGTCTTATGGGTTACTCCTATGCTGCCTTTATGTGCATTCTGGAGCTTAAAATGTTTTGTCACCATTCACTTGCATTGTATGGACCTACAGAGCTGAAATAAAAATCCTTGGTTGTGTCATACAAATCTGGAATGACATGAGGGTAAATGATGAGAAATTTGTAATTTTTGGGTGAACTATCCCTTTAAATGTTGAGTTCTTGTCTGCTGTGCAATTTGATGTGATTTGAACGAAATTTAAAAGTGCACTCGATAATTTTTTTCCTGAAATTTTGCAATTTATGTAGGAAATCATGATCTCTCACATTAAAATTAAGACACATTACATCAGTCATATCAGTAAAGCTGTTTTATTCTACATGGAGAGGGTCCGCACATGGGGGCTGCCATGTTATAATCTCATGACAAGCAGAATATTACTCGCTTAATCGTTGTAACCGTCCTGTCATTTGACACTTTCACTCATTGATTAAAGTAATCATGTCTGAATGTGAATACTACATTTATACAATGGCATCTGACATTGAAAACTATTGATTTTAAATGATACTTCATCCAAGCCACTAGGTGTCAGTGTGAGTGCAAAATTACACAAAGACAACAATTACTGAATGCACAAACTAACACTTTTATTATTTGTTGAAAGTTAAATAACACTTACGAGATAATGATGAGCAAATGGACAATTAAAAATGAAAGCGTGAGTTCATTGGGAGACGGCATCTTTGAAGGAGGACTACAGAGTAAATGATCCATTATGAAAGCCACATCCTCCTGTAATAAATCATCAGATTTTTATTTAAATTGTGTTTGATGTCTTTATATATATATATATATATATATATATATATATATATATATATATATATATATATATATATATATATATATATATATAGTAATTTCTGTTTAGTTTAGTTATTTGTCTGACAAATGAAAAATATATGCCTGCGTTTGGGAAGACACACCTTCCAGTGAATCGCCTCTAATTTCACAAGCGAAGTGTTTCTTTCTCGCAAAGACAGTTGAGGGCGACAGAGGGAAATATGTTTCCAGCGTCCCAAAACTTCAGCAGTATGCTTAAGTATTTGAGATTTGGTCGGCGACTTAACTAATCGCATGTACTTCACCTCAGTAAACCATGTCTGTTGCCGCATTGGACTTTACAGTTTTCAGCATCATCGGATCTATGACTGTCAGATGGAGAAGTTTACATCTCGACTCGCAGGACACCCGCTTTGGGAAGTACTAGATTTGGCATTTGGGAATGACTACGGGATGTAATTTTGTACTGCAGTGTTGCATTGAGACCTTCCAACAGTTATAAAGGGACATTCTGATATGGAAGTAATTCAACAGCTCTGTCATGTCTTGACTGCACCAAACACTCGCGAGGAAGAATGAAGTAAGCGCGATGGAGCCGGACAATGGCCCGTACTCCAAACTCAAAGCAGCTGGAGTCGGGGGGTGAGTAGCCGTACTCGTCATGAGAATAGATAGATCTCAGAGAAATGTTAAATGGGTCATGAATTAGTCTCTTGGCTGTCAGTTCAGTTACATAAGGAAGAATGGGTTCACGCTCTACGGGATGTACATTCTGGAGTTTTGGTCAACTTAACGAATGAATGGGACGCAGCAGACTTGCTTAACTTTGTTTATTAGAAATACATACACATTTTTGACAACTTTTTGGCAAAATGTACTTATACGTTTTTGATTTAGTTTAATTTATTTTAAATAAATTGTTTTTTAATAGGTCTACGTTTTATTAATTTGGTTGTCAGTGATTTACTGTTGAGCCAAGGAATTAATAATAGGGGGAGGGGGGAATGGGTCTCTGGAATGGATGACCATTTCTGCTGATATAGAAGTGATTTAGTCCAGCTGTTTTCTTTTTACATGATTTGTGTGTGTGAAATTTTTAGGGTGTTTTATTCTATAAGCATTTCTCAAGATCCATGTTGGGTGTTTCTACAACTTCATTGGTAGCCTAAAACTTTACAGTAAGGTTATATTCATTTATATTAGTTAACTTTTTTAGTTTACACGCATGAACATTGAACAACTCTTTTACAGAGCTTATTATATTGGTTAATGTTAATTTCAACATATACTAATACACGTTCAAAATTCAAAATGGTATGCTTTAATATTAGTTAATGCATCTCAGCCTAAACTAAAATTTTCAAAAATTAACATGAATCCTAGATTAATAAATGCTGTAAAAAAAAAAAAAGAAAAAAAAGTTCATTGATACTTAATACCTTATGAATTTGCTATTGTCAGCAAATACAACCTCATTGTAAAGAAAAAGAAACTACAGCATAATACTAACTAATAGTTAATATCTCTTTTTATCATTTATCTTCTGTTTAGCTTAGTTAGAGGGAGATCTCTCTCTCTCTGTCTCTCTCTCTCTGTCTCTCTCTCTCTCTCTCTCTCTCTCTCTCTCTCTCTCTCTCTCTCTCTCTCTCTCTCTCTCTGGTCCATGGTGGGACTATATAAAAGGGATATGGGTGAGAGGGGGCTGCACGGCAAGCGTTATATTTCTCCTGTAAGAAAGTGCTGACTTAATTAAAACTGTACAGGATCTAGTCAGGAATATGACATCTCCATATTCACAGTGTCAGCACATGGGGGCAGAAAGAGAATATATAACTGAACACTCTGGATGAGTGTACACTTTTCATGTACTCTGAGTTTTGCTTATGGCTATTAGCACAGCACAGCACAGAGTAGCAACCCTGGTAAGAAGTGATTACCTCATAATAAATAAATAAATACCTAAATAAAATGAATTCAAATTTTAAAGAAATATTTCTATTTTGTAAATCTATATTAACTACTTTGTTACATCCAATGCTGTTAATTACAGTAACTTAATGCTCTTATTGTTGATCTCAAATAATTACAACACTACTTCTTAGAATGAAGCTCTCAGAATTCCCCTGCTTTGGCATTTTGAGAAAAAACTCTTTCTTTCTATATGGAGCATCCCAAATTTTTGGCATCGAGGCAAATGATAAGCTTTGACTGGCCACTGAGCAGAAACAGCTTTTATGGCTTTATACTAAAGGCTGCTGCTGCTGCCAAGTGTTGCTGGGCCTACAGACTAAGCGCTGCTCTTGGACAGTGACTAGACTTGTAATTTAGATGGATGTGGTGATGCTTTAGTGTAGAATGGAACAATGTGATCCCAATACTTTTTTCTTTCAATTGCTGAGAGAAGACCAATGGCAAAGCTTTGATTCTTATTTTGGAGAGTTTTGACCTTTCATGGGTTTTAAAAAGCCCTCTCAGAGGCATGTTAGCATCCCAATACGCTACTGTTGGACTTCTAAGCTTAAAGCGGTGGTGTCCCTCATTGTCATTTGTAAGATTGGCATACATAAGCTTTCATTAGAGATCTCTTCTGTTCTCAGTATGCATGTGGTTATAGAAAGAAATGCATGGACCTTTCTTTAAAGGGACATTCCGTAACTTTTGTCTTTGTGTCATCTTGGACTTACACTGACAACAAGCAGCTTGGATGCAGCATAATTTAAAATCAATAGATTTCAGTTTCAGATGCCATTGTAGAAATGTAGTATTCACATTCAGACATGATAACTTTAATCAGTGAGTGAAAGTGGCATATCCGTGGATACATCTTGCTGAAAAGACCAGCTTAGACCAGTAGGCATTTTCAAGCTGGTATTTACTAGTGTTGGATTGGTGCTGGATTAGCTGCTGAACCAGCATAGCTACAGTGTCAACCAGCAAAACTGAGTGAGAAGGGAACTGCACTAAGTTCTTTTAAGAAGAGAAGGCAGATTAAATAAGAATTATAACAGTTTGTTTTCAGTCTGATCACGTATTTAGACTATTTTATTGTATTGAATGAGCCCTGGTGATGCCAAGACATACATTAGGAGCCAGAAACTTCAATCACAGTAACATTTTTGTAAATGTCTGTCCAGGATTCCATGAACTCATCTGTTCATCTGTTTTCACAGGAGAGCTGTCTTTCTCTGCATGGTTCTTTACTGTTCATGCTGCCTGGGGTTTGCACAGACACAGCCTACAGGTAAGACTGAAATGAATGTCTTAAATGTAAAATCAATTCTACATTCACATATTTTGCAAAAAGTCTGTTCACTTTTGTCATGCACTTGACATATGTTGAAACCCTGTATGCTACATGAATGCATGGGTGCATTGATGTCCAAAGACCTGAGAGACTTCCTTGAAATAAAGTGTGAAGACACTTGACAAGACTTGGATAAATAGACCTATCAAGTTTCAACTAATTTGGAGTCTCCCATGAGTCAGAAGGGAGAGAGGCTACTGGTACTGGATTTTCTTTGGAGAAGTGTGCTTCATATTTGCCAGAGTTAACAATATGCTAATGATGTATGGGGCAGCCTTTGATCAACAGGAGTCTGTTTATCTGACTCTAGTTAATCAAAAACCAGTACATTAGGATTGCTTCTGAATATGCTATGCCTTTTATCTCAATCTCATTTAAGGGGAAATATGTTTGTGTCTGACTGGATGTCACTGATTGAGCCTGTGTACATGTATAGAGGAGTGTTTAATATGAGAAAGATTCCATGTTCATATGTCTGGCATATACTCTACTGGTGGTTTAATATACTGGCAGTGCATAGTTGTCTCTGAAATGTAGGTTTGGTGGTTGTACAGAATAATATTAAAGTAGCAAGTGAGTCATTAGCTTTTTTACACAGCTTTCTGGTGTACTTTATTCTGATTGGTCAATCGTGCCATTCTGCTGTCAAATGATCACTTAACTGTATATTAGAACATCATCACTGGTAAATCTCCTACAGTGTGCTAGTTCCATATCTCTTGTATCACTAAAACTTTTTCTTCTCACACATTAGCAAACATTTAATGCATATCAATATTGCATGTCCATATATTCACTTATTTGATACAGTAAGAAGCCTAACCTTTTTATTTTTATTTTGCTATAAGGACCGCCATGTGACATGAGAAAGGGACTACTACCATGCTTAGTATGCCACATGTTTACTGTAAAAAAAAAAAAAACACAACAAAAAAGATCCACTTTTTGAGAAGCTGCTGTTTGTTTCAACCAAGTAAGCTGTACTCATTTGTTCCATGATGATCCAAGGTGTGTCTGGAATTCCCACATCTGCTCTGTATACCGTGGGAGGTTCATATCGTCCATCACATTCAAGGCAGTGTGTGTTAAGGATCCATTCACTCTTACACATTCATATAACATATGATGCTTCTGTGTCAGACATTAATGAAATGCAACAGCCATCATGTTTTAAACAAGTCATGAAAGATGGCTTTGTTCTTGAGTGCATGTCTGATGTTTTTTCCATAATGGGACAGTCCATATATATACTTCTCCCTCTAATGTCTGGTATATGCCACATGAATTATGACCAAGTCATATTTGTGAGCCGTTACCGGAGATGTTCTGGAATTCTTCTCTAAACGTTGCGCTTATCTTTAGTTTACAATATGATTTCCAGTGTATGATGTTCCACTAACATTTATTCTGATGGAATTTTTGTTTAGTTGAAAATTCATAGTTTTTTTTTATTGTTGTTTCAACCTGGGTCTGGAAACTGATGCTGTGCCTAATGGTTTAAATGCCTTATTGTCCCATTTCAAGTGCATCTACACTCTTGGCTCCATGGAACATTAGTTTCTGCAACAGGGTCTATGTTTTGCTTCTTAATGACCCCATAAATTTGTTTGACATTGTATTTGTATTTTCTATTGAAACCAGAAGTTTGGATAGGACAGGCTCATCACTTAAAAAAAAGAAAAAGTAAATGAACAAATGAATAATCATTTAGGTTTTAGGTATGTTATTACAGCCATGAATAATTATTTGCAGGTTGAAGGTGCTATCAGAGGGAGGGACATTTTCATTCTACAGAACATTTGATTGGACAAAAATCTGCGTAGTGCAAGATAATTTATCAATGGTTTTCAGTATGTTTTTCTGTAATAGAAAAACTGTAAATTTTGTAAAACTGTAAAAATCTGCATAAAGTGAATTTAGTCAATGTTTATTAGGAAACTAACATACACTCACTTGGGCACTTTATTAGGAACACTTATTCATGCGATTATCTAATCAACCAATCATGTGGTAGCAGGGCAGTGCATACAATCATGCAGATACCGGTCAGGAGCTTCAGTTAATGTTCAAATCTACTTCAAATTCAACCATCAGAATGGTGAAATTGTGATCTCAGCGATTTCACCCATAGCATGATTGTAGGTTCCATATGGACTGGTTTCTGTAACTGCTTATCTCCTGGGATGTGTAAGCACAACAGTCTCTAGGATTGTGCCACATGGTGCCAAAAACAAAAAACATCCTGAGAGCAACAGTTCTGCGGACAGAAATGCCTTGTTGAGGAGAGAGGTCAACAGAGAATGCCAGACTGGTTTGAGCTGACAGAAAGGCTACAGTAACTCAGATAACCACTCTGTACAATTGTAGGTAGCATATTAGCATCTCAGAATGCACAACATGTCAAACCTCGAGGCGGATGGGCTTCAACAGCAAAAGTCCACATCGGGCACTTTATGTTCATAAAAAAGTGTATATATGGCTTCAAAGCTTAAACATACATTGAGTAAAAGCTATTATAAACTTTTAAATAAAATTAAGATATTGTTCCATGTGTTTCCTTTAGAGTTTCTCAACATGTCATGGTTTACATAGTTACACTAACTATGACTAGTGGCTCAACTATTGTGTATTCTGTTGAGGTGCATCACTGGAGATTTGTTATTGTTAGTGTTTTGTTTCTGGATCTCGTGTGATGTATGTTAAATTATTTAGATAATTTAAATCTTTAAATTCAAAGCAGTTGTATCCCTGCTGTTTGTTAGAATTCTACAATGGACTGGCCAATATGTTTATTTGCTTAAACTGCAAGCATACTTCTCTCTTTATACAATCCAGTTCAATCCGCTGATTAACATCTGTGGACATGGGGAAAAATCCATTGACATTATCCCATTTACATTTTATAACTGCCTTTTATGATGCATATCCTCATTTGTTTTATATTATAAACTCATTAATTAGTTTTCAGAATGTGCAGCTCTGAGACATATGGCATTGGTTTCTTCTGCCGCTTTACTGCAATACATTTGTTACATATACTTGAAGTAATCGTGCAAAGGGAACACATGGGGGGAATCCACTAAGAAAGAATCACGTCTGCTGATAGCATCATTTATTTGCACGCACTCTCTGCATTTTTTTAAGCACCCAATAATTACAATTATTTTGCAAACAAAGAAATGCTGCAAACATGCTCAAACCAAACACAATTTTCATATCCAGATGTTCACAGGCCAATTCTGAGTTCTAGGTTGAGGAGGGTGCAGCATACTACCACAACCTGGCAGATTTGACTGGAAATGTACAACATCACTCGACCATTGTAAGCCTGAGCCACATGAATTGGTTCTTTTAATTGCTGAAAGTGTGTTTAAATACACAGAATATCTGGACACTATTTCAGTGCATTTAACCGGATTGTTAGTGAATTTACCAAATTATGCATTATTGAAACTGTCCATACAAGTGAGCTCTACCTAAATCCACATTACTGGAATGCTTGACTTAGTGATATAATGTTAAACTCTTAAACTCAAAAGCTCTCCAGAATAAGCCCACACAGTGTAATTTTTCTAAATTAATTTTCTATCAGTACAGTATTTTATTGAAAAACTAAAATGTTACACCAGATTCAACATTACCTTCACCACATATGTTGTACATATGCTTTTGTTAGTGATTTGTTCCTATAATGAGCTCAATGTCTCAGTGTCGAACAGAAGCTGCGTGCTTTCACTTGGCTGTGACAAGACCCATTTTCTTGTAAAAGCTTTCTTTGTCAAAATGTATGTACTATTTGTGTTTATTATGGTAGTCATTTGTGGTGACCAGGTGTTTTTTCCTCTTTGTAGATGTGGACATCCTGCAAAGGCTGGGATTGGTTGGGAAAAGACCTTCTCTTGGAACACGCGCCACACCTCAAGGTGTCATCCCCTTCAAATCTGGAATCATCCTAACACAGAGGGCGCGAATTGATGTCCCTGTTAGCTCTGTCATACCTGCATCGTTGGGCACGGCATTCACTCTTATCCTCAGCATATGTTCGCATCGCATAAACAATGCTTTCCTCTTCACCATTGTGACGAAGAGGAAGAGACTGCAGTTAGGGGTGCAATTCATCCCTGGGAAAATCTTAGTTTATTCAGGCCAAAAAAACACTGTAGATTTTGATTATGATATTCACAATGGCCAGTGGCACAACCTGGCTTTGGAAATCCAAACCCAAAGGGTTAAATTATACACTTCTTGTGGGAAGACAAGTGTACATGCAGATTTGCATTTTAAAAATGAGGAAACGCTGGATCCAGAAGGCTCCTTTCGTTTGGGAAAAATGAGCCAGAACTCAGTGCAGTTTGAAGGCGCCATATGCCAATTTGATATACATCCCTCTGCAAAGGCAGCTCACAATTATTGTAAGTATATTAAAAAACAGTGCAGGGAAGCTGACACCTATCGACCAAATCTTCCTCCTCTTTTACCATTATTACCCCTAGACACCAATATATCTGTCACCGTTCACACCTCACTTCTTACAACAGAGCTTTCCAACAGGCAGTTTAGTCCTAGTCTTTCACTAACACAAAACAAGCTGCAAATTAATCATGAAACCTTGCAAGACATGAACTCCTCTGCTCTGATGACTTCTCATTCTGGCGCAGTCCTGTCTGGACAAAGCACTGTTCCACCAACAAAAGCCCAGCCCACACTCCAGCTCCCCCTGCAGGCCATAACTCAAACCGCCATTGCCCCGTTTGGAAGTAGGACATCACAATCATCTCAAAAGCCAACTCAACCAAGCAGCCCTACAAAAAACCTCCTGAGGTCAACTGTAAAACCCCAGACATTAAAACAGAATGAGATGGCTGTCACTGTCAAACCAAAAGAGAAAAAAATGGATACACCGACATTTACAAAAATAAAACCTAAAACGTCTAGCGCATTCAGGGTTCCAGAGATGACAACAGTTGCACCATGGAAACCTCAGCCAAAGGTGAACACCTTTCTCGAAGCCAAACCCACATCTTCTTTGCCTGTCACACCTGCAGCCACAGATGGTCTCCAAACCTTTGACCTGGAACCAACCCAATACTCCCTCTTGGCTGGGGCACCTGGACTGAAAGGAGAACCTGGATTACCGGTAGGATTTAATGCTAAGAATTGTGGCTATTCTTATTATTTTATATCAAACAAGTGGTTTACATTGGAGAGAGGTTCTTAACCTTTTAGTGTTCAGTTTTGGCCAGCCAATGTGCTGAATGAAAGCCAAACATGGTCACGTTCGATTTTAATGTGTGTAAACAGGACTGTTTTATTCTATTACCCTTTTCCCCTGCTGGAAGAAACAGCTTAAACCAGCCTAGGATGGTTTGCTGGTCTTAGCTGGACTCCTAGCCATGTCAGACAGGTCTGTTTATCTGTTTTTATAGGGGTTTTGGGAATTTGTAAGCTGGTCGGACTGGGAAAACAACTGTCCGAACAGCTAAACCAGCTGAACACCAGCTTGACAAACATAAAGACCACCTGGGTGAGGCTAGGAAACCAGCTTGATGTACTTAAACCAGCTTGGTTTAAAATTATATATATATTTTTGTTTCAGCAGGGTATTATATGTTTTATATTCTATGTCTGTTGGCATACTTTTCATGTCGTTTTAATGTCGTGTTCACCCAGTTCTAGTAGTTGGAACATTTTTTAATTTTCTAACAATCTGGTTAGAAATAGTCTAGCACATAGAAGGTCTTTATCAGTCTATTCTTATTGATGCGGAGGTATTGAAGACTTGGTGATAGATTCTCTGGAGAGACAGAGTGAGTTCAGGAAGAATTAAATAGTTTTAAGGGATCAACCTGTAACTACCAAATCTGAAATACAGTATTTTCGAAAGCTTTGAAAGTGATTATTGATATTGTTATGATATAATTGAATGTGTTAATTTCTAAAGCAATCATATTGACTGAAATTAATAATGAGGCTTAGGCAGACTAGAAGAATATGACCTTAATTCACCCTAAACCAAAGATTTACAAGATATAAAGGAAAGCTTCTGTCAGGCTAGTAAAATGATCCATTTATTTTACAGTAAAATGTTATTCTTGTAGAATTTTTCCACATTCTTTTAGAGAAGGTGGGACTTTGCTTGTTCTTAAAATACACAATACCGAGTCAGTTTACAGTACCATTACAACAAGGTTTTCAGTTTGATACAGACCACTGGCACTCCATGGTATGTAGATAATTTTCTTTCTGTTTTAAACAGTCTCTTATGGTGGCCAGATGGCAGGTTTGATGCTTTGCTTATTTTGAAGAATAGTGAAATGTGAATTATTGGCTGCTGCCTTGTATTCTCTGGTTCTAAATGTGCTTTGGCCTTGATGTCAGTTATATAAGTGCTGAGTGTGTAACATTGCATTAATATGGATTCCTTCTCATTTGGTTTTCATTACCTCAATGCATACTATACCACACACCACTACAGGTTTTACTGGTTAAAAATGCTGTCTGGATGCAAAGTGTTGGCTGAAGGCTGGAAAATAATGTCATCATTGTTGCCTTTGAGCTTTTGGTGGTCTTGGTCTTAAGCCTAGTTTATAAAATCCTTTGAAAGGACATTATAGGCTGGTGGGTTTTTGGCTATGTAATGCTTACACACTTTTTCCTTGTAGTTAAAGGGTGAGGTCACAGGCCAGTGTGTGAGAGAGCTCAGTCGTGATGACCACCTGATGCTGTAAAGACCTACACTAACTCTCCTCTTACAGTATTATGATCACCATGAGTTATTGGAGAACTGCGACCCCCAAAACATGAAATAGTTGCGAATCTGTGTTCTGGTGGATGAGTGCCCTACTAAGACAAATAGTGTTTTAGTGTTTCTGGTTTTCTGCTCTTCACTGGTTTAAGATGGTCTCAGCTGCTTTACCAGCCTGGCCAGCCAACTAGTGCCCTCCCAAAAAACTCTAAAGCCAGCAAACAGACCAGCCTGACCAGGGAAACCAACTTAGGCTTGTTCAATCAGTTTGTGTGTGTGTGTGTATGAGCATGTATTTATCACTTTGTCAGGACCAAATGTCCCCATAAGAATAGTAAAACCCAAAATGTTTGACCTTGTGGGGACATTTTGTCGGTCCCCATGAGGGAAAAAGCTTTAAAATCATACTAAATTATGTTTTTTGAAAATGTTAAAATGCAGAAAGTTTTCTGTGAGGGTTAGGTTTAGGGGTAGGGTTAGGGGATGGAATATAAAGTTTGTACAGTATAAAAACCATTATGTCTATGGAAAGTCCCCATAAAACATGGAAACCCAACGTGTGTGTGTGTTTTCTGCATGGAACTTTATGTAATACTTCCAGTTTGCATGATAGGGATAGATAGGATTTGGTATGAGCAGAATTTTGATGTAAAGTTAGGTACAGTACATGATTGATATTATCTCAGAGTATGGTCAGAACAGTAGCTTACACTTCAAGTCAGCATGAAATTGATTTCGCGACTAATTTTACTTCTGTAATGTGAAATATTTCTGCATGAAAAAGGATATGCAATAAGGAAAAAAAGATAGATTCACATTTATTTTATCTATTGACCATTGATTAGGTCACAAAAAGTGGGAGTTACATTTGGACTGCACAAATAATACAAAATTATAATTGAGATTACCATTATGGCTACCACAATTAATTTATCATGAAGTGTCAATTTCAGAATTCCCAGAATGTTTAATCTGCTGTAACACTATGCATGTCCGTTGTGTGCAAGAATGCATTGTTAAATCAGAGTGTTTAGATTAGTCTAGGTTTAGACAGTATGTGACTTTTGTTTGGAATTTACTGTGCTCATTTTTATGTTAAATCTATTAAAGATTTAAACATGGTTAAATATGTTAAAATGAGTTGAGAGTACTACAGTCTTAATGGCTGCTTTAAATTAGCTAAAGGTTTTAATAAACAAACACACAAGGGGCAGGACATGTGTGGAAATGTGAGAATGATGTGTGTCCTAATTCTGTGGAAATCTGCAGAGTTTTGGTGACATCAGAAAGAAAAAGAGAATTGTTTCAGAGGCAGAGAAATGTATTACATTTTGATGAAAGATTTCAAAAACAATTATTTATTTGTGATTAGAATGCACAAATCTATTGCTCACAATAAGACCAAGAACATGCATTTAGAAAGTTACTGTTAATACTGTAGGATCAACTGTCATTTTGGATTTCACATTGCCTTAAACAGTCCTGCTAGTTGAGGTTTGCTATATAAGCTACCTACAATATAGTACTAGTATACAGTGCAGTGTATGGTATATAGTGAACAACTGATTCTCTCCCATCTCTTTTCAACAACAAACAGCAACCAGATGTGCAGTTCAGTATGGCTGTAACACACTCAGCATTTTCTGTCAAAATCCCCTCAAGGACCTACTATAAAAGGCCTTACTTCCTTCTTTTCTAATCTTTTCATTCCTTCTTGGAGTCACAGAGAGAAATTGAAACTGCTCTTAGGAAATTTGCAACGTGGAAGAGAAAGGGTAGGGGGCTCAAAGGGTCTTGGTATCTCTCTCTCTCTCTCTCTCCTTCTTCTTCTTCTTCTTTTACCTCTTCTGACTGAGTAAATTAATGACAAAGCAAATGACAAATGACAAAAAAAACACAAAGCTGTGAACTCAGACCTCTTGTTATATGTGACTGAGAGCAGTTAAGCCATGTGTGTAATTGATGATGTCCATAATTTACAAGGATAACTAAGACTGAAACCAGTACACGGTACTGTGCCAGTAAAACAATCCAGTAAAACCTTACCAGAATGGACAAAGTTTATTGGGATCAACAGAAGACCATTTTGATTTTAAAATAAAATTAGATTTATGCACGACATAGTCAAAGCAGAATGCTGCCTGTTCTGGGCCAGTTTTTAGCCTGTAATATAAAAAAGACCTGTTTTAAAACACACTGCATAACAAATATTGACTAACCCTATATTTATTCCATTCTGTAAATGCTGAAAATTAATTAACAGTGTGCTTACAGTACTGTGGAGCTAATCACATTATGGATAGTTACAGTATATCTACAATAAATTGTTAAAGGAATAATCCAAATTCAATACAAGATAAGCTCAATCGATAACATTTGTTTCATAATGTTCATTATCACAGATTGTATCACACTAAATCATGTTAACGCATATAAATGTTTACAACTTGCAACTATACACTATACACTATATGTCCAAAGGTTTGTGGACACTTGAACACCAACATTCATATGTGCTTGTTGAACATTTAATTTCAAAACCATAGGGTTTAATCTCACTCTGCTGGTATAACATCTTCCACTCTTCTGGAAAGGTTTTCCACTAGATGTTGGAATATAGCTGCATTGATTTGTTCCCATTCAGACATAAAAGCATCAATGAGGTTAGACTCTGATGTTGGGTGATGGACCCTGGCTCGTAGTGGGTGTCCAATTCAAGGTGTTCAGTGAGATTCAGGTCTGGGCTTTGTGCAGGCCAGGCAAGTTCTTCCACACCAGAGTCAGTACATTATTTCTTTATGAACCTTGCTTTGTGCACAGAGCATTTTTATGCTGGAACAGAAAAGGGCTTTCCCCAAACTGGAGTTGGAAGCACAATTCTATAAAAATGTCACTGAATACTGTAGCATTAAGATTTGTCTTCACTGCAATTAATGGAACCATGAATGAGTTATTTTCTGTGGTAATGCACAGTGGATATTTTATAAACGTTGGATTGCGATGAAGCTCTACATTGTTAGGATTCATCACTTCCATCCAATAAGGAGATTACTGCCTTGTTTGAGAGTTCATTCAATGTCAGCAGGTAGAAATTTAACACTAAACAGCCTACTTTTTGTCACAAATTGCTATCCCTTTTTCTATTTCAGGGACCTCCAGGGCCTCCTGGCAAGCCAGGATTACCAGGAAAGAGAGGGCCTGGGGTAAGCCTGTTAAAATCGTTCACTTATTTTCTCATGTCCCTGTAAAGGGGATCTAAAGGTGTGTTTTAATTCAATCCAATTACTTGGATTTTGTTGGCCTGCTTCAACCCAAAATTTCACTGCATGTTACAATAATTGACATTTGGTTGTCAAAGCTGCATTAAAAAAATATTATATTAGCATTTTAACATTTGAAGTTGTTCATCACATTAGCAGAACAGTTAAACCAAAACCATTCGAACACTTCTTCTCTTTTTCAGGTGTCCTAGTGGTGGTTAATTAGCAGTTTTTATGTCCATGTGTTGTAAATATTGCAAAAAGATCAAACAGATTGTGTCTAAATTATAATTTTTTTCTTCTGTTTGGGGCTTTGATATATTGTATTAATTATAATACTTCATATGAAATGCAAGAAAACAGATAACTTGTAGCTGAACAAATAGCTGTTTTCTCTCACGCTTAACAGCATGCTTTTGTTTATGGTAGTGGACTGCTAGTTAACATTGAACACTAATTGACACGTGGGTCTAAATCCATTTCACCATTCAATGGGCAATGACCAGTTCATTTAAATGTATGTATTTGGCAGATGCTTTCATTCAAAACGACTTGCAGTCCTTTCAGGGTATACATTTTTGCAATCAAACCCATAATCTTGGTGTTGCTAATGCCAAGCTCTACCAGATGAGCTACAGGATTGTATAAAATAGCCCACTTATTCTGAATGCAAGATTAACATTTCAGAATATTCATTGGTCAGTCTGTTTCATGGTCTTGAAACCCTTGCTGATATATTTCTTTGGATAGCGATCTCCCCCTAAAGTTTACTGTTTTGATTTTGGTCATGGTATAAAGTCACTTGTATCTAAATTAATATAGTAATTGAATATTGATTATCTTGACACAGACAGTTAAAAGATTATATTGTGTCATCAGGATGTGTGGAAATGATAGACCTTGTAGAAATGACTCTTTGCTTAGTAAGGTTTTAATCAAGAGTAAATCAATAAGATAAGTCAGGCATATCAATGAGTCACTGATTCAAAGAGACTTCCCTGTGTGTAATGTTAGATGTTTTGTGTATGAGATACCTGCTCTGGCCTATGAGACTGCCCTTTAGAGAGGCCCCTGAGGGCTGCACTGTGGGAACCCAATCTGTCGAGCTAAAGAATGGAGTCTTTGTAGCAGTCTTATTAAAGGTATTTAAAGCCTTACCGGTGCTCACCGGCTCTTAAGCTCTCTAGAGTGGCTGGTTAAGGGTTTGGATCCCACATCATATGGAAGCCCATGAGTACCATTACAAAAGAATGAATAAAAATGTTAATAACAAACCAATTTATAAATGGACAAATAAATAGACAAATTAAAATTAAATTAAATATAATTTATGGTTAAATATGTCATTATATTTAACAATAAAATTGTGCATTAATATATGATATTTATTTCATTTTTAAAATGTCATTAAATGTAGCAATAAATGAGTACATTAATGAGTCTTTTAAATGCACTCAAAAAGCACCTTTTAAGTTGCATTTTAAAAAGGTATTTGCCAATTTCTTTTCCTCATCTATTTGTCAATGTTCGTTTGGCTTTTTCTTTTCTTTTTCCTTTTACTTTTTCTTTTCTTTAACTAATGGAGAATAGAGTAAAAACCATTAGACTGTTGACTCATGAGAGCAACTAATGAATTTCCTTTTATGACACACCCCCTCTCCCACGTGACACTCGAAGGGGATGTAAAACGGCCTGTCATTGGATGACGGTATGAGCAGTTTAATGATATTATTGGATCTGTTCATAAGAAATGGTTGAGAAAATTAGCAATTTTCAAAAGCAATTGGCAAATACCAATTTATAAATTTAATAGATGCTTCTAAAGTGCATTTAAAAGACTCATTAATGTACTCTATTGCTACAATTAATGACATTTTAAATATGAAATAAATATAATTTATTAATGCACAATTATTTTGTTAAAAATAATGAAATTTTTAAACATTAATGATTTATTTGTCCTTTTTAAAGTGATTTATTTATTCAAGTTTTTATTTTCAAATTAATCGATTGATATGGACTGACAAATGGTAAAAGAAAAGAAAAAGTAAAACAATAAAAAGAAGCAACTGGAAAATAGAAATTGAAGAAAAGAAATTGCCAAATCTTTTTAAAACGCCATTTAAAACGTCTCGGTTACTGTTGTAACCTCCGTTCCCCTTCTGTCACTCTCTCGACGAAGTGTCGAAGGAAGTGACACAAGGGGTCTTCTCGGACGCCGAATAGTACCTCTGAACTTGAGAAAAGGCCAATGTCAAGTTGGCAGACAGAATTTGCATGCCCCGCCCCGGACATACGGGTATAAGGGGAAGCGGGGCAGCGAATGCCAGTCAGGATTTTGCACTGAGGAGCCGAAGGATGGAGCACGGCCATTTACAGTGCTAGGTCTAGTGCCGTGGCAGGAGGGACACTACGTCTCGTTCCCTCCCTCGGGGAACGGAGGTTACAACAGTAACCGAGACGTTCCCCTTCTGTCACTCTCTCGACGGAGTGTTGAAGGAAGTGACACAAGGGGTCCATTTAAAAACGCCATGCACTGACCATGTGACGTGACTGTCGGAGCAGGGGCAAAGCAGGCTATTGCGTGTTAGAGCCCCTGGACCGAATGCACGTCACCCTCCCCAACGCCCCCTCAAGGAGTTTTAGCATATCCACCTTAGGTTTTCCCGCACCCCTGGGGGAAAAAGGTATTACATGCTAGCATGGGAGCAAGCCCAACAGCCGCGGCCTTCTCTCTCACTATGTCTCTCACATAGGATGTAGAGCGGCTGGGGCCCAACCTATGTCGGGGAAGGCGGTCATTCCCCGGGGGGGAGCAGGAGAGCCTGGGCGGTGCTGAGAGAAGACTCGAAGCATTAACCCTGCTCCATGCACCCGGCAGGGGGCGGCTTAGAGACTGAGGAAGAGGCCTAAGGAGGCGTCTTCAAAACTCGTCGGCGCCGGTGTGCCGGGCGCTGAGGCAGGACCGGAGGCAAGGTAGCTGTCCGGCCTGCAGATTTCCTATTCTTTCAGGAGGGGAAGACCCTGCAGAGGCCATACCCTGCCCAGTCAGGGGGAGGTAATATATGTCAAATACACCACGAGGGCTGTGAAGCTGGACGTGGGAGACGGCGCGGTGGTAGGTCCAGCCTAATGAAGGGGGGACTCTACAGACACGGGGCCGAGGCAGCGGGGCTGCCTGAAGGAAACACGGGTCCGCCGAGTGGGGGACCGTACTGCGGAGAATACATCACGGGGAGTTAGCCTGAAGAGGGAACTATGCCCGTGGAGCCCGACCCCAGTACAGAACCCAAGACTCGTACTGGGTCTGGCCGCTAGTTGCTCTGCTGAATTCGCAGGCCAGAAGGCTAGGGTGGAAAAAGCATCCAGGCAGCGACAGTCAGTGGCTGACCTGGGATAGAAGGCGCACTGGATCACATTGGTGAAGGGCGCAAGATGCAAGCGGAACACCCGGTCGGTTGTGCCGCGTTACCGAGTTCTACCGGCTCGGACCTGACAAAACACGGGATGAGACCGACTCAACCCTTAGATTGTAAAATCGGGCAAAGGTATTGGGTGTTGCCCAGCCCGCTGCTCTGCAGATGTCTGCTTGGGAGGTGCCGTGGCTCAGTGCTTCTAGTGGAGTGTGCTCGGACCTGCAGGGGGGCGGGCATGCCCTGGGCGTGATAGCATCAACGACCCAGTGGGCTAGCCTCTGTTTGGAGACGGCGTTCCCTTTCCGCCGTCCGTCAAAGCAGACAAAGAGCTGCTCAGAGTATCTAAAGCTCTGCGTGCGGTCCACATAGGTACGCAAAGCACACACCGGACACAGCAACGAAAGGGCTGGGTCTGCCTCCTCCCGAGGCAGTGCTTGCAGGTTCACGACCTGGTCCCTGAAAGGGGTCGTGGGAACCTTGGGCACGTAGCCCGGTCGGGGTCTCAGGATAACGTGAGAAAGTGCCGGACCGAACTCCAGGCAAGAGTCGCTGACAGAGAACGCTTGCAGGTCTCCTACCCTCTTGATTGAGGCTAACGCGATCAGGAGGGCCGTCTTCAAGGAGAGGGCCTTGAGCTCGACTGAATCAAGCGGCTCAAATGGGGGACTCTGAAAGCCCGAGAGGACCACTGAGAGATCCCAAGAGGGAAACAGGTTAGGCCGGGGAGGATGAAGTCTCCGGGCGTGTTTCAGGAACCTGATAATCAAGTCGTGCTTACCAAGGGACTTGCCATCTACTGCATCGTGGTGGGCTGTGATAGCAGCTACATACACCTTCAAGGTGGAGGGGGACAGCCTCCCCTCCAGTCTCTCCTGCAGGAATAGAAGCACTGACCGAACTGCGCAGCTCTGTGGGTCTTCGGCTCGGGAAGAACACCAATTCGCAAACAAACGCCACTTTAGTGCATAGAGTTGCCTGGTTGAGGGAGCTCTGGCTTGATTGATCGTATCTACGACAGCAGGTGGTAGATTTACTAGATCTTCCGCGTCCCGTCCAGGGGCCAGACATGGAGATTCCAGAAGTCTGGGCACGGATGCCAGAGGGTGCCCCGTCCCTGAGAAAGAAGGTCTTTCCTCAGGGGGATTTTCCAGGGAGGGGCTGTCATGAGGAGCGTGAGTTCCGAAAAACAGGTGCGGGTGGGCCAGTAAGGGGCCACCAAGGCGTCCTGCTCCTCGTCCTCCCTGATCTTGCACAGCACCGATGCAAGAAGGCTCACTGGGGGAAATGCGTACTTGTGCAGCCCCCGGGGCCAGCTGTGTGCCAGCGCATCTGTCCCGAGGGGAGTGTCCGTCAGGGAATACCAGAGCGGGCAATGGGAGTTGACCTGGGAGGCAGAGAGGTCTACCTGTGCCTTGCCGAATCTGTCCCAAATGAGCTGGACCACCTGGGGGTGGAGCCTCCACTCTCCGCTGGGCGAAACCTGTCACGACAGCGCGTCCGCTGTCATGTTGCGGTTGCCAGGGATGTGAGTGGTGAGCAGCGACCTGAGTCGCGGCTGACTCCAGAGGAGGAGATGGCGGGCGAGTTGTGACATATGACGAGAGCGCACGCCGCCCTGGCGATTTATGTACGCTACCGTCGCGGTGCTGTCTGAGCGAATCAGAACATGCTTGCCTCGGATTAGTGGAATAAACCTCCGTAGAGCAAGAATAACAGCCATCAACTCTAGGCAATTGATGTGCCAATACTGCTGGGGACCTTTCCAGGTGCCAGCGGCAGCGTGCCCATTGCACACGGCGCCCCAACCCAGTCGAGAGGCGTCTGTGGTTACCACAACACGTCTGGACACTTGCTGCAAGGGAACTCTGGCCCGTAGGAAGCAGAGGTCTGTCCATGGGCTGAAAGTTTGATGGCAGTCAAGGGTGATTGTCACACGATGCGTGCTGTGGCGCCATGCCCATCTCGGGACTCAGGTCTGTAGCCAGTGCTGTAGCGGTCTCATATGCATCAAACCCGAGCGGCGCGACCGCGGCTGAGGATGCCATATGCCCCAGGAGCCTCTGGAATTGTTTTAGAGGACCGCTGTACCAGGCTTGAAGCGAGCGAGGCACCTGAGCACTGACTGGGCGCGCTCATTGGTGAGACGCGCTGTCATTGAGACCGAGTCTAACTCCATACCGAGAAAAGAGATGCTCTGAACCGGGGTGAGCTTGCTCTTTTCCCAGTTAACCTGAAGCCCTAGATGGCTGAGGTGCCTGAGCACCTGGTCCCTGTGAGCACACAGTAACTCGAGAGTGGGCCAGAATGAGCCAGTCGTCGAGATAGTGGAGTATGCGGATGCCCACTTCCCTTAGGGGGGCAAGAGCGGCCTCTGCGACCTTGGTGAAGATGCGAGGGGACAGGGACAGGCCGAAGGGGAAGACCTTGTACTGATTCGTCTGGCCGTCGAAAAATAGAGACATGGAAGTACGCGTCCTTCAGGTCTACCGCCACGAACCAATCTAGCTGTCGAACGCAGGTGAGAATCTGCTTCTGCGTGAGCATTTTGAATGGGAGTCTGAGCAGGGCCCGGTTGAGAACTCGCAAGTCCAAGATTGGTCGCAACCCGCCACTTTTTCTGGGTACGATGAAGTAAGGGCTGTAGAGACCCTTCTTCATCTCGGCTGGAGGGATGGGCTCTATCGCGTCCTTGAGGAGCAGTGTAAAAATCTCTGCTCATAAAGCACTGGCTTGTTGGCCGTGCACTAGAGTGGAGCGAATACCGCTGAAACGAGGCGGGAGCCGGGCGAACTGAATCGCAGAGCCGAGTCGGATGGTCCTGGCCAACCAGCGCGACAGGTTGGGAAGCGATAACCACGCGTCCAAACTCCGTGCGAGGGGAACTAAGGGGACGATCACATTTGACGTACCGGGCGGGGCTTCGCGGCGGGGGGGAGCAGGTAATAATGCGTCGGGAGGCAAAAGAGCGTCCCGAGGCTGAGGTGCTGAGAAAAGACTCAAAGCACTTACCTTACTCCACACACCCGGCAGGGGGCGGATTAGAGACTGAGGAAGAGGTCCCGAGAGGGCGTCTTCGAAACTCGTCAGTGCTGGCCTGCCGGGGTTGGACAGTCGTGGGGCCAGAGGTGAGAGAGCTGCATCCGGAAAACCGGGACTGGAGAGATGTAGGGCCGGGGTGCCGTGAGAACGGCACACACCGGCTGAATGACCCAGGGAGTGAGGGAATCGCTCTGTAGGTACCGCAGCCCGAAGGCAGTGCGGCAGGTGAAAACAAGGATTCTCTTCTCGGCCCTCCACCGGTGGACGGAGTGGTCTTGAAACCATCTCCGGAGCGAACATCCGACTGCATAGCGGAAAGCATAGCGGACATCTGAAAATCAGCCTCAGACTGGGCGAGCAGACCCGGAGGTGGCAGCCCAGGCGAGCCATCAGCATCAGACGCCGCTGTGACGCTCTCCGATGCAGCGGCGATGTCGTCATCCAATTCCGGGAGCTCAAGGGAAAATGCCGGCTGGCGGGGAAGCGAGTGGCACTCTTCCCGAGCTCGGACGGAAGCAAACAAGCGTGCTGGGGGGGGGGGCGGGTGGTTCGTGGGGATTTACCTGGCGAAACCGAGCCCGTGGTCATCCCCAAATCGCCTTCATCGCCAGCCGGGTTGACCTCAATCCCTTGGGAAGAAGGAACGACGCGGGGGGCGGCTGAAGTGGCTTTCTCTCATGACAAAAGAAAGCGCGATCGCAATGTTGCCATGGTTATGTTCTCGCACTGAGAACATGAACCATTCATAAAACGCTGCCTGCGTGTGATCGCAGCCCAGGCACACGAGGCAGCTTTTTATGATCGTCAGAAGTGGAGAGAAATCGACCGCATCCAGGAACTACACATAGGCGGAAAGACATCTTTAAAAAGACGCGTCCTGAAAAGGACGTTCAACGCCTGCTGTGTATTGCTCTTTTATGAGTGGGAACTCAAACTCTTTTAGAGAAAATATACTCTTTTAGGAGGAGAAACACTCTTTCAAACAGAAAGAAGCGCTGTCGAAGCGCCCAGGGGCGTGAACTGCACAGCGTGCAGAGAGAGAGACGCCAGCTGGAAAATGCGCCATGCGGATCCAACAGCAATGCTTCCCGCTGATAGAGGTGAGTGAAACAGGTGTGTGTTTCAGCTGCTTGCGGTACAACCATTCGGCTCCGAAGAAAAATTCTGACTGGCATTCGCTGCCCCGCTTCCCCTTATACCCGTATGTCCGGGGCGGGGCATGCAAATTCTGTTTGCCAACTTGACATTGGCCTTTTCTCAAGTTCAGAGGTACTATTCGGCGTCCGAGAAGACCCCTTGTGTCACTTCCTTCGACACTGGGTCGAGAGAGTGACAGAAGGGGAATGTACATTTACAAATGACTAATGTGCTACTTTATTGCTAAATATAAGTACATTTTAAAACATGAATTCAATTTAAATGTGTTTAATTATGTGTCCATTTTTAAATTGGTTTATTTATTCAAATTTAAATGTGTTTATTTATTTGTCCATTTATAAATTGGTTTATTCACATTTTTATTTTCAAATTTATAGATTGATAATTTATTCCTTCATTCTTTTGTAAATGACACTCCTGGGCTTCCATAGCACCATACGCCAATGCAGTAAAGATTGTAGAGATTTGAAAGACCAGGTATTCAAAAAAGTTTTATTTATAATTTCATCTAGCTTGCCTGCTTTGAATCTAGTATGTGAAATGGCAGAGAAAATTTAAACATTTAACAAATGGACATAAAAGTAGTTAATGCAACTTGTGCATCGTATTCCAAGTCTTCTGAAGCCATACACAAAATGTAAGTAATTTTTCAGTGAAAATCTTGAAGTCTGTTGCGGATTCATTAGAGCTATGAGAGAAGCTCAATCACAGTGGATTGTATGTTCACATTTGCGTTTGTTAGCATCAAAAACTTCTCAAGTTTTTACGTGAGCCACTGTGAGCAGGCATCTCTCATACGGTTTTGAAATGACAGGAGGGTGAGCTATACCTTGAAACTTTAAATATAGATATTCAATTGTAAATCTTCGTCTCTGCCATTAGTGAGTTTATTCTGAGTTAAATTGCTTTGATATGGATCTCATACATGCTTTGAATAGGGATTTTACCCAGACATGTTCACTGTGATCTGATCTGAACACTAAAAATTGTATAATCTTTTCTGATAAGATTAATTCTTGTGTTCTATTAATGACATGCACTTTTAGGCTTGTAACGTTCCAAAGAAAGAAAGTATTTGGTTGCTAACAATTTATCTAAAGATTTTTATCCCAAGTAGCTTATTTTACTATAGTTGTTGGTTCAGACTCTGAAGCTGGAGCTGGGCTAAGTGTCTCACTTAAGGGCACAATTGTGATAGAACAGATTTTGATCTTACATGGGAGAGAACCAACAACCTTTGTGTAAGCAGGCCAGTAGCCATATCCGTAGCCTGCATATCAGGCAGTTTTTAATCAAAGAAGGGTTATGGTTAGGGTTCATTGTTGAGCTTTAAATCAATAAAAAATGCTAATCGAGCTATTACATGATGACTGATTGAAATTAATCGCAATTAATCGCATATCAATATATCTTTAGAAAGGAACCCAAATACAAATAATTTTATAAATAATGATAATATACTGTATATATATATATATATATATAAAAATACAAAATCAAATCCCTTTATTGTCACTACACCATATCCACGAGTATACAGGTGTGAAAATCTTGAGTGGATGCTCACCAACTATGTAGTGTGGACAAATATCAGACACAAAATACATTTACAGTATGAACAATATTTTACATAGGCAATATACACAGATATACACTTTGACATAGTACTAATGTACAGATCATATAAATAAATTACATTTTTGTGTCAGATGAATAAATCATTGATTAGACCATTGAAAAAGTGGCTTTAGAAGGCAATAAATTGTATATTTCCATATCATTTAACATAAGCCTAACATTGGCCTACGATCCGCAGCAATCCATTTTGCAATTGAATTTGTCAATCTTTCCGAGGTAGACTTATTATAAGGGCTTTCCTAATTATACGTCAATGAACACGTGTCAGTCGAAAGCTTTTGGAGCTCTGCCTAGCTGAGTTTGAATGCAAGAATGCATTCTTGTGCATTCTGCTGTCAGTAAGTGCGGTTTGCTGTCTGTACAGCTGCCCGTATCCTGTTCAGCCTGAATTGTGCTTACTGCCCCCTGCTGACCAATTCCTGTAAAAAATGAAAATGAACATTCTTTAATATGGTCGGAGGGCATGATTAATTGTTATTTTTAACATAATTAATTGCACATAATTAACGTGTTAAATCGACAGCCATTTTTTATTGTCATTCTTCGTATAATACTTCCAAAAATATGTATCCAAAAGAAAATAAATAAAATGTCCACTTTTTGAACCTCTCATAGCTCTTGAATGCTGAAGCCTGACCAATGATGTAATATCAGCTCTGTGGATTTTAAAAACAGTCCATGTGCAATGTTCAGCCTCAGAGATAGTTCTGATTTAGATTATGGGATTACAGTCATGGTTGCCATGGGTGACACTGATACTGTATGTGCTAAAGTGGATGGGCACACTATTTTTCTCAAGAGCACAAGAATGATAGTTGTCACTATATTACTACAGGATGTGCACTGTTGAAGACACTCATAAAAAAAGTCATACAAGTTTTTGTTTCATGCCTTGACATTTTCTTATGAACACATGTCTTAGCTATTAATAAAGCAATTTCCATCAAATGCCAACTGACTATGTCAAGATGCCACTGTGTATTTTAGTACAGTATGTAGTATTTATGTATTAATTTTCCCCTCAGGTCTCCCACAACTAAGCACCTTCTGTGAAAGCAAAACTGTAAACCGTTACCTTCTGTATCACAATGTGCATGTATTTCTGGGTCATGCCATCAGGCAGGGTTGTCTGGTGTGAATCAAAGCCTCATAAATAACATACATGAGTGCTCTACGAATAAACACAATAAAATACTTTGTTGTAAATATATCGCCTCTGCTGCCTGGCATCTCCGTTGATGTTTGCACAGCTCAGACTTTTGTAAATCAAGTAAAATATAATAACAATAACAAAGATATTCCCTCAAATGCCCCACTAAACATTAGCAGAGGGCCTCCTTTGAGCCAGGTCATAGGTTTTCAAATATATGAGGTGGAAAGTGACAAGCACCACACACGTTTGCTCACACGGGTGCCTGCTGCACGACTGAAAGTGAAGTGGAGAGATTAACCAATATGTAACTTGATAGGTTTCCTAGATACTTCTCTTGCAATCTCCTCTGATCACTAACCGTGACCACATGTGCAGAACCTGACCAAACATAAAAAAGTGGTGGAAATCTGTACACGGGCTTCTTGTAAGTATCTCCATATGGCCAGTTTGTGTGTACAAGTTTGTGTGTAGCAAAGTCTGTGAATAAGAGCCCAAATCATGGCAAACCCTTGGTGGATCATACATAAATAATAGCACAGCCTTATCAAGTAGGCTTAGCTCTGAATGTAGCCTTTGAATCTCACCGGTGCAAATTATTTACTCATCTTCGCTCTAAAAATCGCAACACTCCCTAAAGATTGTCAGCTACTAATATACCAGGCAATATGCTGCATTCATTTTAGCATTTGTTCCCTTTTTTGTGGCCTCTAGTTTTAGTTGGCACATATTAACCTTCAATGTGATGACCATATTGATTGTGGCTCTTGCTGTTTGTTGTTAAAGACCACTTCCATTTTGCCTGCTATGCTAACAGGGCACATAAATCATTGTCTGGGGAGCTTTCTTGCATTCTCTCTCTCTCTCTCTCTCTCTCTCTCTCTCACTCTCTCTCTCTCTCTCTCTCTCTCTCTCTCTCTACCCAAGCCCCCAGGTTGCTGCTGGAAAAGTGAGCTAATGAAGAAAATCACATCCATGTGCTATATGCCAAAAGAGAACTGTATGCCAGAAGTAGCTTTTAAACACAATGCTTTCTTTTAAGTGGAGGGTGATTTTCTATAAGGGCCAGGATAATAATATATGTATGAGGTATTTAAACATTACTGTGTTCTCTATTTTGGTCTAAGCTGCTTACCTCAGATTCTGACGGGTTTGGGGCACAATTTTGTGTACTGCGTTGAATGTTGTGATTCCGACTTTTCTCCTTTAACTGTTATAAACTGATGGAAGTTAAGGCCATATGATAGGAAAACAGTCTAGTGCTTTGCAAAAGAAATTCAGACTCTGTTTATAGTCGGTACATTTATCCCTCTTTTATGTCCACCTCCTTTACTTTCCCTCTTTTTACTAGCCATTTTTGGTTTGGCTAAAGGAAAAACACTAACGTGGGTCAAGGCCTGTGACCCAACTTAAGTGTCTTATGGTGATTGTACAGTAAATATGGAGGAAACAGCACACAAATAAAAGTAAACATGTGCTTTGTTGTAGGGCCCCCCTGGTCCATATGGAAACCCAGGCCGCCCAGGGCTCCCCGGACCCAAGGTATGTATCATTGAATCCAGTGCTATGATGCTTTTGTGGTTGCTGTCACTTTATACTGGTGTTTTGTTAGTAGTTCTGTATTTTGTTTTGTTTTGTTTTGATAAACTGATCAGTATGCTTGGGCAGGCTATGAGCAAACCGTGATCATAAGATGCAAATCTTGAACTTATTAGTAAATTGCACAAATTTATTATACAATGCATTAGCTTTGATCTGTTCACTAGCTCCTAATTATGAGCCATGTGTGCTTTAAGTGGCACTTTACTAGATGATTGTGTATTTTTACAACAGTGTTATTACAAGGTAGTCTATGTAGAATTATGATTCATAGAAAGGCAAAACATGGTTAATAACATAGCTAAACGCAAAAGAACGGCATGTAACTCCTCCATCTGTATTTGATTGGTGTTAAAGAAAACTACTAAATTAAAAGTAGACCATTGACCAAAAGTAGCTGAATTCTAATGAGCATTGGCAGGAAAGATTGGATGGTGTATGAGTTTGATGAGAACCTTGGACCAATTTGTTTCCATTCACATTTTTATCAGTTGTGCCTAGTATCACATCTGGCTGCTTGTGGCACTCTTGCAATAAATCATAAGAACAACTTTTTTTTAATATATATTTCTCATATGAAGTCATGCCCAAGTCTAAACCCCTAATGTTACTGCCAAATGGGACAAGGATGAGAAAAGGAGAATGATAGAGAGAGAGAGAGAGAGAGAGAGAGAGAGAGAGAGAGAGATGAACAACATTAACACAGCTTCAAGATGTGTTTGTTGTTTTGTATAATGTGTGATTCCTTGCTGCTAAAATGTTTTGTTGGTTAATAATTAGAGAGAAAAGCCATTAAGATTGGACAAATCACAATTAGTTTTTGATTCACTGAAGAAATGAATCAACAATTTTCATGCTGTCTTGGGTTAAAGTAGTAAATTCAATAAACAGTTGCACCACTTTTGCACACTGTATCTCAGAACAAAAACCTGTGTGTAATTCACTAACCACCTCCAATGCAGTTTAACCAGGTGGATAGTGCTGTACCAGGAATATTTAAATTAAGTAATTGTCGTTTTTTTCCTGCCTATTTCAAAGAGATGTGTATTAGCATTTTCTATTGATAATGGTAGCCATAATTCTTTAATTTCTGGAGAAGAGCATTGGAACCAGCCATATATCCATATATTTAAAGAGAAGATGAAGGTGCCTGAATTGCAGTGGTGAAATAATGCTATTTGTTTTTTGTTTTTTAACATTCTATATTTTGTATTTTTGATGCAGTCCTAGCCAAGTAAGCCAGATCATTTTAGGTAACCCTAGCTTTCAGAACCAGGCTGCAAGATGGGGAATTGTGCCGTTAAAAATGCAATCAGAACAGATTTTTGGGGGGGACTTTATGCCATTACCTGATTTGCAGAATTCCAGATTTCAATATTCACATTTTGCACAGTTTGTTCTTAGTCAAATCCCCCCTAGGCTTAAAACATTGTCCTGCTTAGATTAATTATAGACAAATAGCATTAGTTGGTATGACGGATGTGTGTGAATCATAACCTCAAATCACAGCTTTATGTCATTGCCTGAAAAGGCAGAAGAATGTGAGTGTAAATGTGAGTGAACCCAGTGTTGTTGCAGAGGCTTACAATAAACTTGTTCCCACACCCGAACAGGGGTCACTCTCTAGTGTAAATGACACTCCTTCACTTTCAGAGTCTTCATTACTCTCATCCATGTAAACTATATTGGTTATTGATAGAAAGCCTGTTACAGTATTTTCTTGGGAATTGATTTTGTGTATTGAGAGCAGAGATACTGTAGTAATAATCTGTCTCAAAGTGTGAGGAGTGTCACTTTAAGTCATATGATTGGTATAATTCCGATTTGTCTTTAAAACAATTCATTCTGTTTAACTTTTATGTAGGATTTGTATCATTTAAACACACACTGCATGGATTTTTCTTGGTCAATTTAATAGTTTGCATTTTTCCATAAGTGGGAGTTTGGATTCCATGCATAAATATGCTTGTTGCTCTCTGTGTTACAGGGGAAAAAGGGAGACCCTGGAATCTCACCAGGCAGAGCGGCAAGTGGAATAAAGGTTTGTTATATATTTTCATAAGTTAAGCAAATTATAAATAATAAACTTTAGAAATGTACCTATCAAGTTTATTATTATTCACTATTATGTTATTTAGCTTATTTCTATTTAGTAAAAAGTGGTTGCTAAATATGTAGCTGTATAATTTGTACTTTGTAATAATTTGTCATTTGTACAACTTTCTTACAGTATGACTTAAGGGATAGTTCACCCCAAAATAAAAACATTATGTTGCTCCAAACCTATATGACTTTCTTCTCTGGAACACAATTGTAGGCAGATTGCCTCAGTCACCATTCATTTTCATTACATCTTTTTTTGACCAAGGCTAACATTTTGCCTAACTGCTTTTGTGTTCCTTAAAAGAAAGAATCATATAGGTCATATACGTGTTTGTTTGGATTGGCATGAGGATAAGGAAATTATGACATACATTTTTGGTCAATCTATGCCTTTAAAAGGAAGCTCTGTCATCATCCAGCACACAAGCGGACATGCACTGCAAGCAGCATATTGTCGCTGTCTATTGAAAAACACGTATCTCCAAAAAACACATTTTTCAAGAGTATGGAAAAACTCTTAGGGTTGGGAACCGCGAACCAGTTCTTCTTCAGAACCAGTTCCATTTTTAATAAAATACCAGAATCGTATGATCGTCGGACTTTTGGTTCCGTTAACGGTTCTCCAGCATGCAATTTTTTTCACCAATATGACCGGAACACCATCCTATAAAACCCTGACAGTGTTTCCAGCAGTGCTTCTCTGCAGCAGCACTGCAGTCTTCTGGCTTCCCAGTGTATTTAATTCCCAATCGAAAGAGTCTCGAGCCAGCTCTTTTTACAGCACGAAAAACGGTACAGATCCATTCCTGAAATAATTATTCAAAGGAGCCAGTTCTTTTGAATCAACAGCGCAAAACATATGGTGCTCCCGGTGCTCTAATTGCTCTCGGCAATTAGAATTGCATTTCTCATTTCCAAATAATTAATTTAAAAAAGTACTAAAATAATTACCGGAATCGTTACTGGAACCATTAAAGAACTGGAGTTTTCCTTACAATTCCCAACAAAACTCATAAACAATCTTAAAGATACTTGTTAAATAGTCAGTCTGATTAAACATCTTTTCATTGGTCATTTCGATGCACAATTCAAACAGTAGGGAGAGGTCATTCGGTGCAATCTAAAAAGTTTACGGTAAAAAGTAAAAATTGCCAAAAGATTAAACTTTATTGTCATTGTTCAGAGCCAATGAAATGGAGTTGTTTTCACATATGCCAACTAAGCTGGGGTCAGAGCACAGGGTCAGCTATGAAACAGCACCCCTGGAGCAGATAGAGTCAAGGGCCTTGCTCAAGGGACAAACAGTGGTATCTTGACAGTGCTGGGATTTGAACCCCCAACCTTTCAGTCAGTAACCCAGAGACTTAACCGCTGAGCCACCACTGGCCCTGCTCTGGACTATGTATTTTTCATCGGAGATGGACGGCATGTAAAAGTGTGTAGTGTGTCTGAATATGTTGACATTATCAAAATTACCATACCAGAAGTAATTTTCAGTTTCCTCTGTTATAGGGTGACCCTGGGATATTGGGGCTACCCGGACTGCCTGGTGAAGCTGGTCGGAAAGTAAGGCCTTTTTTTATTCCTCTGTTTTTTGATTGACTCCAACAGGTTCATGTTACGGAACAAGTTCCAAGAGGAGTTACCACCCCAGATGTTTGGAATTGTTCAGCACACTTAATGTGTAACAGCAGAGCATTATGTTTTTCTTGGAAACAATATTCCTACAGTATATCTGCCCAATACTGAAGTAATCTATCAATAGTCCAGCAAATTCAGTTGTACAACGGCATATTCTTGATAAGTCTAACCCAGCAAATGTGAAACAGGTTTTTGTGTCGAGTTTCACAAAACCCTTCTAAACTGGTTGTGTGAAATCCCATTGGAAATGGTTCTGCTGGAAGAAGAGCTCATGGAGGTTAGAGCATATTTCTTTTCCTCTTGCTTTTCTGGAGTGAAGTCGAATTTGTTTCAGACATGTTCTCGTAACCTGGTGTCCTCAATGATGCTGTGATGGGAAAGCCAGCACATTATCTCATTGTGCTACCATTTCAAAGGATGTCTGGGGAAAATTACTTAGTGTGGTTTACCTCCATGTAGTATGCGTATTTTATTTTGAAATGCGCTTTACCTAACAGGCCCATAGATCACCATTAAGCGACAACAAAAGAGGTAAATGGGTACCAAATCAAATTAACCGACAGTGCTTTGGCCATTGCAGAAGGCCTCCTTGAAATAAAACAGTCATATTTCCAGTGAATATACAGGCTGGACTATTGAGAAGAACCAATTTGTTTTGCCAGGACACTTTTAACTGCCTGTCCCCATGCTAACACATTATGTCTTGCCAAATTCCAGATTGCAAAGACCTCCATACTCATACATTCTCCAAATGGAAAATAAAAATCCTATTAAGCTTTCATGAGTCAGAGTGATATTTTCAATCGGTTTTCTTTTCAGTGTATTTGGCATAAACTTGCATACACATTATTAAGAGGCAATTTTATGTCCCGTTGACCAGTGCATGCAGTCACACAACACCCTTACATACTGTACACGCAATATTGCATCATCAATTTGACATACTGTATTAAGGAATCAATCAGATAATGCTGTGTTTGTTTGAAAGTTTGGATCAAAATGACTCCCTGAAGCACAGTAATGGAATTACCTGCCATTTTCTGTGCCTCCATATGTTTCCAATCACACAGCCACAGTTGAAAGCAAAAAAATGTAAAAGCTGGTGGAAAAATTGTTGCAGACATTACTTTTGCTGAATTAGTGTTGGCAGTAAATCAGAATGTTATTCTATCTATGGGCTGTAGCCAGAGACAAAATAAAATAAAAAAAGAATGAAAGAAAAAGAGTAATGCTTAAACATACTGTGAAGTAACATATTATATGTAAGTGGCAGTGACACATTTAGTCATATGGGTAGGTAACCATTGGTTGGGATTGAATGAGGCTTTTAATTTCTGCATTTTAGCCATGCTGACTTTTAATTCATTTTCACTTAAACTCTAGGGAACAGCAGATATGAACACTGGCACGGGTAGACAGTGTACTGTAATAGGACTGTACTAGGCTACTAATGTCTGCTAGAAGATTATGTTGCTCCACCCCTTCTCTTTTCTTACTGAAGTTCACGAAAGCCCTGTTGGCAACAGACTTACATACACCATA
Organism: Moxostoma hubbsi; assembly: GCA_032164185.1. Classification (NCBI taxonomy): domain Eukaryota; kingdom Metazoa; phylum Chordata; class Actinopteri; order Cypriniformes; family Catostomidae; genus Moxostoma; species Moxostoma hubbsi. Next base: position 7,802,504 of record JAVLUX010000044.1, read on the forward strand.
TGTGTCATATGGTGTATGTAAGCATTTCAAAGACGTATTGATTGAGGATCGCTTAAAGAGACATATAGGAGTTTTGCTAATAGTCTGAGCATCTGTAAGTACCTCACTCTCACCAGTGAGCCACTGAATCTCATGTATATATAACTATTAGTATTTTTTACATAATGTGTACTGCAGCAAATTATTGTTAGTGCTGACTCCACATCAGTCATTTAAAAGCACCGGATTCCATTCCTGTGACTCATATTCCCACACTCAGCTGCTCTATGCTCAGTTGCTGACAATGATATCAGCCATAGTCAGAACCAGTTTTGTGTTTTCGCGAACAGATTATAATATGTCAGATTTATTGAGATAGAATTGTTATTAACATATTAACATACAAATGGAAAGAGATTCAGAAATTGGAAAGTTGGTTCACAAATGAACTGAATGAGATTTACAAATATATGTTAGGAGTTTTACAAATTAAAGTGAATTCACAAATAAATCAAATTAAATATATTTTTTTTTATCTCAGGTTAGCTATAAAGCAAATGATCAGGACGCTCTATAAATGGGCAATTTTCAGCTGCCGACATTTAACAAGACACTACACATGTTTATAACTGAAAGAAAATTATACAAACCTTAAATCACAGTATTCCTCTAATGACGTCCATTTTTTAAAAGTTTGCGGTCTTGGAGCTTATCTGTATGTGCTTGATTGCATGCCCATGAGAGCTCTGTGACACTGGTCCCACCCTGATAGTAAAATGAAGCATGATTGGTTGAAGATAGAACGTGCTACGATTGGTCTTATTAATGTGGCCATTATCTGATTGGCTTGAGGAGACAATGGGTGGAGTCCATCTATTTGTAAATTTGTGTGCACGTCTTGACGCTCTTGTCTTTTGACGTTTCAAAATCGAAAAATGCGTGTAGGGATCAACAAATAAATGTGCGTGATTCACAGATGAATGCTGGAGTTAAAAATATATATTTGTAAATCATTTTTTTATTTGCAAATCTCAAAATTTAATTTTTTTTTTTTTTTTTTAAACTCCTAACATATATTTAGAAATCTCATTCTTTATATTTGTGAATTACTTTAATTTCTGTGAAACTCCTTACATATTTGTGGATCTCATTCAATCTATTTGTGAACCAAATTTCTATTTGTGAATCTTTCCATTTGTATGTTAATATGCATCAATTCCATCTCATTACAGACTGATCTCACTGTGAATTTGTCAAGAGTAGGTCGAAAGTTCTTCAGCTGAAATCGGCCTGTGCTATCTGAAATTCGAATCACTGCGCCTAGTGGCCATAGCTAGAAGTGCTATTCAAAAAATGGGCAGATTTGAGCTGCCTGGTGAGTTTTTGAGTGAAATGTCCACATAGTGGCACCAAAAGGGAGTTGTAAAGCAAGTTGTTTTTAGTTGTAAAGTTTGTAATACAGTGAACAGGAATATATATTTTATTAAACAAATGCTCCCATACGGGTTCAAGAAATGTTCAAATCTAGTTATTCATACTATTTATGATATTTAGCCTGACAATTCTGCAAAAAATACATTTGTGAATATAAAAAAAAAAATTATAAGAGGCTGCTGTGAATCATAGTTTACATCTCAGCTAAAAATGTCCTAATTTTAATTTTAATTTTGCTATTAGCCTTTCGAACAGAACATTCCATGCCACCTGTCTGAGCAATAAAAACATGTTCATTTAACATATAAAAAAAAAACCCATTTAGACTTTTGGACCACATCTGTTATTTATCTTGAACATCAGATTTCCTTTCAATGTAATAACGTAATTATGTTTCATTTTGCTTCATTTTCTGCAAATCCTTGTCTTAAATTGAGTGAGAGCTAAAAAATTAAAAAAGGGCTAGCTTCTTCTATGAAAAAAAGGACTGGAAAGAACAGCGTTTACTCAGCCAGAGGTGAATGACCATTTGGGAGGAAAATGGCCTTTTGGATCTGGGCTGAAATGTAACCAGAACAAGCTGTGTTTTCTGGAATACGATGTGTCCATTCATAGTTACCTGGAATGAGAGGGATAATTACCCTAACATCTACAGTATTTCTGCAATAAAAGTGACACTCTAGTGCCAGTATACATTTTGTGACATACTGTGAATATATTCATCCTTATTTTCTGTAATTGAGATTTGCTTAAGAAAAATAAAAACAGTCAGGAGACAGATAATACAGACTGTACTTGTCTTAGTGATTGTCTTCAGCTGTTCTTGGCATGGTAGAAGATTTTCTTTTTAAGTATTTTTAGCTTGGCTCAAATGTTTTCAATTGTCAGATTTATTTTTATTTTTTCTCGAAGACTCACTTTTAAAGACATCACAACAGTGAAAATCCTTTAATTATTTACACACCCTTATGTTGTTACAAACCCTTATGGCTTTCTTTTCTCCATGGAACACAAAAGGACAATATTAACTTCAATAACCATTTACTTTCATTGTATGGAAAAAAGATGCAATGAAAGTAAATGGTGACATTGAGGTTAATGAGGTTAACATTCTGCCTAACATCTACTTTTGTGTTCCATGGAAGAAAGAAAGTCATACGAGTTTGAAACAACATAAAGTTGCGTGAATGATTACAGAATTTATATTTTAGGCTAAAAATACACTTTGAGATCTGCTAAGTGCTTCAAGCTATCTTGGCTTATGTAGTGACACTCAATATGAACATTCATATAATCAGAACTTATTGAATACATTAGTGAATCAAGTTCCCAATGTTGGGGAAGATTCAGATCTCCTTAAAGCTTTTGAGATATTGTATTAAGTCTGCTGCTTAACTGTCCAGTATAAAGGGCTTTGTTCAGACATGCAACAAACCATTTTGTTGTTTGATGTTTGAACAGCAATAAGACACATTTTACAACCCTGATCCAAAACATTTTTATGTAGTTCAAGATCCAATTAATTTTGTTTTCATCATTTGAAACATAACGTGTCATGCAAAATGTGAAATTGTCTACAGCTTTGTCTGATTTCACTCATTTTTCTCACTCATTCCCCATACTGTATATTGAACTGTGTGGCCTTCACACAGTTCACAAATAATCAATAGACCTTTTTCACACTCCAGGTTTTGGAACGCAGAAGTAAACGATTGCAGGGTAAACTTCGACAGTGGTGAATGTGAGATCACAGCAAATATTATTTTGACTTACCCATTTGCTCCAAGGCCAAAATTACATTTGAATGACTTTCCAGAAGAGGAAAACAAGAGAGAGTGGTGGATTAAGATCAGATGTGAGAAGATGCCAAATTTACTGTCACTCAGCAGCTGTAATAGGTCGGCACCACCATTTACCAGGAAAATAAGAAATAGCACTCCATTTTAAAAAGGTTGTCGACCCCTGGTCTACACTGTCTGAATCAAGGAGTCAGTGATTGGCTGGTTAGCAAGGTCCAGTTAAGACGTCATAACTACACTGTCTGGGCTCAAAAAGCATATTTCTCTATTGATGGCATTCAAAAGTAGCATTGCATACTGATTTTTTTATTATTTATTTATTTTTTTTTGCAAGCAGCATCTAAATCTGAATTATTTCATTATATTATCCATACCCCATGAGCAAAGAAGAGTGTCGATGAACAAAGATGGCAGAAATCATACAGCCAAGCAACTGCCATTGAAATGAATGGGAATGCTAAAGGATAGCTGTTGCAGGTTTGATAGACCTCCTTGGTAATGGTCCAAATTCATCAGTCTATAAGATTGGATTTGAAAAACAGAACTGTGTCAAATGTGACACACACAGAGAGACACACACACACACACACACACATTTTCATTTTATCTCAAATAGTAAACATATTTTGGTCACATGCATACAGTATGTGCACTTGGGCTAAAAAATTGTTTCCTTGGATCATGGCCTCTTTTGCTCGCACATCTGGGATTTATTTTTTTTCCTGTTTATTCATGGCACAAGCATAAGCACCCATGGCCAGACACATTCTCTTTTTCACAGCATTGGAGACTAGCTCGCCCTCCTTCCTTTAGCTTTTTAGTATTTCTCTTGGGACTTCCTTCTGCTTTTGTAATGTATTTTCAAATTTTAGTACAAAGAGGGTTGTTCATTGTCCTGAACAGCAGAGCTCTCAGTTCCAGTGTGGTGATCACAAGCCTGTGTGTATGTATTTAACCTGTCTTTGATCTCGGATGCCGGCCTATGATTTGTTTTATTATTTACTTTGAAGAGACCATACTAATTAGTTTGATGTGGCCACTGTTTTGTAAAGAGATTTGCCCCAGCAGGCACAGTTAAACACAGAAAACTGTTGATGGAAAAGTTGACACTGGGACAGTAACTGCTGCAGGTAGCATGTTTATGCAGTTAGTAAATCACATAAACAGAATAATCTTGCTGCACACATTAAGCAGACCCATCTATGGCAGCCGTTTTATTCAATAGACAAGGAGGTCTATAATTATATGGAGAATGTCTATAAGCATTTCCATTCATCTCAAAGGAATTTGCTCAGTTAGTGCATGCAGCCCTGGAAGCACGTGCTTTGAATGCTGCCATGAATTCAGTTCTGGATACAGTTTTGAAGGCAATCACTGGTTGTGAAAAGCTGTGAAAGCAATGTGACAGATCACTCTGTAGTAGAGGCCTTCATGGGTCCAAAAATGTGTGCCCGAACCCAAAGAGACCTGGAAATGTGATATCTGGAACTGACCCAGACCCGTCTATTATTTGAAATTACAAGTTGTGAAAATAAAACATTGTGTCGTACTTGATGTAACGTTAGTAGCCTTCTCTCCTGCACCTGACCGTGACGCAAACAATCCATCCTCCTTGCCAAGAAAGTTGGTATAATAACATCCATGTTGTTCCTCTCTTGCTGAAAGAGCATGTTTAATCCACCCATTATTTCAGCTTCAAAAGTCCACTTGAGGTCACGGTCAAATGCGACTTTGCAGCTTTGCAGTTTTTTTGTATCTTGCATAATACGATAACTTCCACTGTTTGCCCTTTTGAACTATAATAACAATTGCTCATTCAGTGCCATGGCCGCTGACATTAGCATTACTAATTTTGAGATGTGTCTGACCATAAATTTTAGATATAAATAGCGAATGAATTCCAACAACAATATCTCAAAAATCGCGCTGACGCCAATAATGTACTTCGGTTTACGTCATCTGTCAAACACTGATATGGCGGAATGATTCTTGCCTTTTAAATGAAAGAGCCAATCATCTGTTGGTAAAGTCATTGCGTCTCTGCAGATGTTAAACAGACACGGGACCCAAAGTACAAGAATGGAACCCGACCCGGACCCGGCTGACTGTTTAAAATATGGACCTGAACCCGTACGGGTAGACCCATGAAGACCTCTACTGCAAATATCCACAGAAAAGAATTGCCTTTTTAGTTGCAAATTATGTAATAGAGTCAACAGGAATGCATATTTTAATATGTTTTTACCCCCTAACCCAACCCTAAACCCTAAACGTCAGTGGCGGTAAAAAATTGGGCCATGCTGATCAGCCAAACCTTTACTCCTTGATGGAAGGTATGACTGCACATGGCCTCTCAAAAAAAAAAAGAAAAAAGGATTTCATCTGTTCTCAAATTCATCCTTGACACATTTCTAAACAAGGTAACAATGGGCTAATATGTCTATAAAATATATTACTCAATTACTCTCAGAATCATGTTAAATGGTGACAATGTACATCTCATTTGAGAAAAAGCAGAACCTTTTCATAAAAATCTCCATCTCTTCCATAGTCAGCAGAACAGAACAGCAATCTGTTATTGTCATCCCTAAGGTTATTAGTGCTTGTGGGTGTACCTCAGCAGCTTTTGGGTTTAGGTCCATGAATGTGTTTTTCTCTTGGGTTAGGTCACTGGCTTATTGTGAAAGCCTACAGATTAATTCAGATTTGTTTTTTGGGCATTGTTTTTGTTCATAGATTCAAGTTGTTCTTAAAGGTGCACTCAGTAATTTGTTCCTCATTAAAAAAGTTAACTCCTAAAGACATGAATTGTTATTTTGCAATATATGCAGGAAATCATGACTACTCACATTAAAATGAAGACTCCAGTCATATCAGTAACCTTATAAAAGCTGTTTTATTCTACATGGAGAGGGTCAGCACATGGGGGCTGCCATTTTAGAATCACATGACCAGCCGAATATTACTCACTTAATCTCAGTAAACGTCCTGTTATTTGATACTTTCACTGAGCGATTAAAGTAATCATGGCTAACTGTGAATACTATATTTATACAATAATATCTGAAATGGAAAACGATTTAAATGGTGCTCCATCCTTTAAAATAATAATTAGCTAAAAAATGAAAAGCTTGTCATCATTTAATCAACCCAACTTCTTTCCAAACCCATATACATCTATATCTTTCACTGTTTGAAAAAGTGCAGCTTGTACAAATTCATATGGGTTTGCAACAACATGAGGGTGACTAAATAATGACAAGAGTTTGCAATTTTGGGTGAACTATCCCTTTAATGTAAAAAGTGCTCAAAATTGTTTGCTTATGAGAACTGCAATGAAGCAAGATTGCATTGTTCAGTAATGCAGTAAACTTGAATAGACTAAATCTAAAGACATATTGTTACCACATATGCATAAATTGCTCTTGCACCCTCATTATTAGCTTATAGGAGTGGTAGAGGCCTGTTCCTGGATGAGTGGAGTCTGTTGATGTGCGCTTTAAGACCTGTTATGTTTTTCTACATGTATTACTTTTCCATTCTGCTTCTCTCCTGTGCTGTAAACCTTTGAAAGCCGCTGGGATTTTACATGCTGATTTTTCTTTGTTATTTTGATTGAGCTCATTAGTAAACACATTTAAAGGAGAAAATAACGTTTTTATTTCATCATATCAGAAAGTATTGACATTGCTTGTGTAATGAGAACTTACAGTCAGCCTACAGACATTTAATAGCTTACAGGGAAGTTAGTAATCTAGTTCCTTAAAGTGACTGAGTTTGAGAAATAATGATACATTTTCTGCTTTTTTTATGTGGAAAACCCCCCGGGAGATGATTAAGCACATGTTCGGGAATTTACTCCCTTAAAAGCATGTTAACTTTCCTGTAATTTACCTCTTCTTTGACAAACTATTGATGGGGAAATTTATATCCTTTTTCAACATCTGTCTCTTTCTCTTTTTAGGGACAAAAAGGCCATCCTGGTCCTCCAAGCCACCCTGGAGATCAAGTGAGTTCCCATTCACTTCATTAAGCTTCTTTTTCCATTTTCCAAAGGAATTATAAGAAGAAGAAAATATAACTATGATTTTTATGTTAGGCTACATAAGATACAGTGACTCCAAAAAGTATTTGAACATTGAATTCATTGTTTTTTTTAAGTATTTCAGGCATATGGTGTGGGGATAAATATGTTTTGGATAAAAATGTGTTTTTATGGCATGATATGAAAAATACACAAATAGGCAAGAGATTGCTTTGCTTATGTGATCTCTTTAATTTAATTTTGTATGTATTGGCCTGTCCAATGCTTAATGTGAATTTCTGGAATTTGCTTGAACACAATATTGCATTTCTCACTCCATACCGAAAAGCAGCACATTCTCACCTATCAGCACACTGGAGACTCTTTGGTTAGAGTGTACAATTCAACTTCATGTTCAGAGGTGTCAAAATATAATAGCTGTGTACAAGGCATTCATCATAGACTGTTTTAGCAATATTGTGATATGCCACACAACATCTCCCCATTTGCCAACACTGGAAAAAAAGACAAAAAACTATTTATAAGCAGGCAGATGAATAACATGTTTTTTTTTTTTAAATAGACAGGGCTTTCTATACTCTCTCTCTCTGTAGTGCTTTTAATCTTTGTTAATTTATAATGACTCTCTATAAGAAGAGCTTTCAAAGCTAATGGCATATTTATTGTAATGGATTTCTTCCTTCTTTACTCTCTCATTCTCTCTCTCTCCACAGGGAGAAAGAGGACCTGATGGAAGCCCAGGTGCCAAAGGCTATCCTGGCAGGCAGGTGCAGTAAATCTTCTGTTGTGCTGTTGCACAATTAACACAGCTATATTGTAACATTTCAAGACTAGTATTGTAGATTCAAAAGTTCGACTAGCCAAAATTGCAATTATTGGACAATGAGAATTGATATTTGAATTATGAAGCTATAAAAAAATCTTGGAAAAAATAATATTGAGTTTGAGCCTTGAATTGTACCACAGAATTACTCATTTTCTTTGGGTGGCAGGGGCATGAATGATATTCAATACTTGGAAAAGTCATTTGGAAAAGCAATGTTCTTATGCTGCTGAGTGTAAGTGTGATTAGTGGCAATTATTAAATCCTACACAAGTATTGCATCCTGAATTACGAGCTTCAAATGTCCAGGGAAACAGTTACAAATGTCTTATATTAGACATGTTTCAGAACACCCTGCTGGAATTGAGTTTTCATAAATGTTCTTGGATTCAGCACCTCATCATCATCTCCACTGGAGTATTATGATTGTTGGTAGAGGCCTAGAGAGAAGTGCAGTTTGCACAATTTTTACTTATTTATCAGTCTGATGTCTCACTCACATCACCCACACACAAAGTCAGATATTATGAATTGTACAACCGAAAGCGATTCAGTGTGGTTGGATTTTCTTAACTCTTCAATGTTAATTGAATGAATTCAGTCATTTTATCACGCTACTGGGAAGGATGAGATGAGAAAGTGGGGATCCAAAGTAGAACTATTTTATATGGAACTGAGAAGATGAAGAAGAAACAATGATGAAAATAAACCACTGGAGCAGAAGGGAAATCAAACTTAACAGCAGTTTGCTGCCGAACTATGTATGTATCATTCATACACGAACGTGCTAACAAACAAGAACTGACAATGAGTGAAGGAAACAAGAGGGTATTTTTATACACAGATGAATAATGAGGGAACAGCTAAACGACTGGGTCAGGAGGCAGCCACAGGGCAGGGACTGGCTGAGGAGGCCCGGGAGGCAGCCACGGGGCAGGGACTGGCTCAGGAGGCCCGGGAGGCAGCCACGGGGCAGGGACTGGCTCAGGAGGCCCGGGAGGCAGCCACGGGGCAGGGACTGGCTCAGGAGGCCCGGGAGGCAGCCACGGGGCAGGGACTGGCTCAGGAGGCCCGGGAGGCAGCCACGGGGCAGGGACTGGCTCAAGAGGCCCGGGAGGGGGATTGGGCAGTGCAACAGGAAGAACAGGTATTTGATTCACAGGAGGAGGAATGGGCTGAGTTGTCTGAGGGCGGAGTTGTGGAAGACTCTGGTCGTGAGCATGGGCATTGATAGGGGAATGACCTCTATGGCCGTGAACACTGACAGTGAACGAGGAGTAGCAGCCCTTCTCTTCCGCTTCCATATGGCCATGAGCACTGCTGTGGGAGACTCGAAAGGTGGAACCATGGGAGGCTCGATGAAAGAAGGCAGAGCCATGAGGAAGGAAGTCTCCAGGACCACCAAGTCTGGGGAGAAAGTGGTCTCCGCTGAAGGGAGCTCAGAGACCACTGTAGCCATAGCAAAAATTCCTCTAGGGCTGTAGAGGGCATGTATGCTGGCTCTTGGATGGACGAGGCTTGCAAGGCTGGCTCAGGGACAGATGAGTCATGCAACGCTGGCTCTGGGACAGATGAGGCGAACTAGCTTGTTGGCCGTGGCAGGTGTGGCCATTGACTTGTTGGCCGTGGCAGGAGTGGGCGAGGCCGTGGAATCGACTGCAAGAGGATTGGCCTCCTCCATTGCTTCTACAATGAAGGCTGATCCACTAAATAATGCAGGTCAATGAACTGGGCCACGGTTTAGGGGCTTATGCCATGAGGCATGACAGACTTCACTGGCCTGTTCAATGCAGCCCGGAAGATGTCCTTTAAAGCCACATCATTGAAGTCAACCTTATTAGCCAGCTCGCAGAATTCCTCCACGTAATGTTCAAGTGAGCGATTCTCCTGATGCAGCTGGAAGAGTATCACTGCTGGGTTCATGTCTAGGTCAGTTCTTCTGTCACTCTACTGGGAAGGACGAGAGAGTGGGGATACAAATGTATGTTGAACTATTTTTTATGGAACTGAGAAGATGAAAATGAAACAATGATGAAAATAAAGCACTGGAGCAAAAGGGAAATCAAACATAACAACAGTTTGCTGGCTTACTATGTATGTAACATTCATACACTAACATGCTAACAAACAAACAAAAACCAACAATGAGTGAAAGACACAAGAGAGTATATAAACACTGATGAATAATGAGGGAACAGGGAACAGCTGTGGAAGATGGAGGGCAGGTGAGTGTAATAAAAAATGTGCATATTTGGAAATGTAGTCCATGAACAAGGGGAAAACTAAACAGTCACTGTAACTGAACTGAAGGTGAGGGGAAAAAAAAATCACAAGATAGTTTGTGACACGTTTACTTGGAAGTTCTCACAAGTTGGCACATCTGAGTGTGTTTAATATTTGCTTATACTAAAACTTGTGGCAGTTGTTGTGGTCATTTTTTTTAGCATTTCTCAAGAGTTGTTTAGTTTAAAAGTTAAAATTGTCCTCCAAAAACCTTATAAGACTCTACTGTAGCTTCAGTAGTGCATATTGAGTTGCATTGGATCAAGTAGTTTGCTACCTGCCACCTGCTCATAAACATCTCCAATATGTTCCTCTGGGTTATGCCATTTTGTTGCCATTTTATTGATTGTGTATTCTTCCACAGCATCCTCTTGAACTTAAGAGTACAAATAACAACATTTGTCACTCCTTGATGTATGTGAAATATATTTGGAACATGTTTTATGCAACACATATACCAACAAAGAAATACCAGTTATCATCGGAAAGAGGATGCTTTGTTGAGGTTTTTTTTTTTTTGTTTTTTTTTGTCTGTCATAAGTACATTTGCCACCTTATATTGTTTAATCATATAACAATGAAGCATGCCCTTTATAAAACTTTGTTTTGGTCTCTAAAATTTCCGCTGAAGTCTTTGTTTTCCAATTCAAATTATGTAGACACAATTAGGGGTGTAATTTCTCACGGTTCGGAGTAGGGCAAAATAACACCCTAAGTGCTTTAGTTATTGTTTCATTGTTCGAACTAGCACTGAGTGCCTGCTTAAAAATGGAAACAGAAAGGGCCACACTCTATCTTTCCCTGGGTGATACCGCCGTAAATGATTAATCATATATCTATGTATTACCAGTATGTGACTCCCGTTGAGCAATGTTTGAAAACAATGCCTGTTTTGTAAAACATTTTTAAAAAGAACATTTTCCCAGACAGGAGATTTGAATAATGTAGTGGGGTTCTTTATCAGTTGTGTTTTCTCCACTTGGCGCTTGCTATTTTCAACTACACACAACGTGTGCAGAATTGTGATGTCATCAATTTGACCCACCTGAAACACAGGCGGAGCATATCCATTTACAGATCCATTTAAGTGCATTTGAAGAGGTTGTAACTGTGTGTCTATTTGACACTTTGTTTTCTTCGCCAAACCTTGTGCTCCAGATGCGTTATTATACTTGAAGTTAACCACAGTGCTGAACCACACTGTTCATTTTTTAACAGAGAACCTTTACACCCCTACACACAATATTTAAAAATATTTAATTGTTTGTGTTTTGTAGGGTTTGCCGGGGCCTATAGGAAATATGGGACCAAAGGGAGTACGGGTAAGAAACTCTCAAGATTTCCTATGTAAATGCATTGTCGTGATTGTGTCCCAGGTATGTCAATTGAAATTAATTGTATTTTGAATATAAATTGATCATCATGTTTTGGCTAAATCCAGTGTAAAATGAAATTATTCTTTATTGTGATGTTTGCCATGGAAAACCTTGGTATTCCATACAGTATGTTTGACTTTTGCTCTTCCTACTGATAAATAGTATTTTCTTAATAGTGAATGAGGTTTTATGTTCAGGAAGTTGTGTAAGGGCTGCTACATTTTTTATGTTGGAATCTTGTTTTCCAGTTTGGGTTTTCTGGAAACTCTGAAAGGCACCAGAAGAGGAAATGGTTGTAGACATTTAAGAATCAGTTACTGGTAGCTGTTTTTATTATAAAACCTCAGAACGTAAGCTCTGGAAGTATACAGTTGTCAAGAGATTTGTCAGCTGGGTTTTACATTATTATTCCACTTTTTATAATTCCACAAGTTTAAAACCATTTTGGTCATGTAAAGTATGTGGCAGGAGTTTACATTCATAGTTTTTTCCTTGTCTTATTGTATTCTATTGTATTATTGTGCTCTCTCCCTTAGTGCCAGAAAATGTCTTTTTTTTTTTTGTATTTGTTGAATTTTTGCAATTTTGTACAAAATCATATTTCTAAATAATTAAAAAAATATCAAATAGTAATTTAACATTTTAAGGTTTTAACATAGATGTTCCATGTTGCTTTAGTACAACATGAAACAGTGGTTCTCAACTGGTTTTGATTAAGGCCCCAGATTATACATTATAAAGTGGTGAGCCGAAACTGAACAAATTTTTTTTTGTCCTGCAAAAGTGAAAATAAAAATCCCCTATATATAAAACGTCTTGGGTTACATGTGTAGCCCTTGTTCCCTGAAAAAAGCGGAACGAGATGCTGCGCTTGCTAAAAGCACTATGGGAACGATCTTGCATTGTGAGCAGCTGTGAATATGTGTGTAACACGTCAATGAAGATTGACCGGAAATGTATAGCCTTGGTTGGTCATTGGATGCACCTGTGGCCGGGCTATAAATAGAGGTGTCACCAGCGTGTTCGTCAGATACTTTTTTCCAGTGCAGCAAAGAAGCGCAGCATATCGTTCCGCTTTTTTCAGGGAACAAGGATTACACATGTAACCTGAGACGTTCCCTTTACAAAAAGCTTCACTATGATGCTGCGTTTGCTAAAAGTGCTATGGGAATGAAATACCCACGCTGCCGGACTGGGGCTGTCCGGACCCCTACGGTTGTGAAGTGTTCTCACAAGAACGCGAGAGGTCTCAGACATGAGCTTGAGATGTCGACTCAAAGGCATAAAACCTGGAGTAGCAAGAACATCTAAACCACAAAATTGATGAATGTGTGCGGAGAGGACCAGCCTGCCGCATCACAGACCTGCTTATACATGAGCTTCAGATGTCAATTCGGGGCGTAAGAGCCCGGAGTAGCATGAACATCCAAACCATAGAGCCTGAAGAATGTGTGCGGAGAGGACCAGCCTGCTGCATCACAAACTTGTTCAGGCATGAAAGATTTAAGCCATAAGATCTGAGAATGTGTGCGGAGAGGACCAGCCTGCCGTATCACAAACTTGCTTAGACATGAGCTTAGATGTTGACCCAAGGGTATAAGAGCCCGGGGTCGCATGAACATCTAGTAACATGACCATAAAACCAGATGAATGTGTGTGGAGAGGACCAGCCTGCCGCATCACAAACTTGTAGAGACATGAGATTGAGATGTCGATTCAAGGACGTAAGAGCCCGGAGTAGCAGCCCGGAGTAGCAACATCTAAACTATAAAATCTGATGAATGTGTGCAGAGATGACCAGCCTGCAGCATCACAAACTTGCTGCAGAGGGACCCCTCTAGCCAAGGCTTTAGAGGAGGCAACCCCTCTGGTGGAGTGAGCCCTGACACCTACTGGCAAAGCCTGACTGCACGCTCATAGGACAGGGCAATAGCATCCCTCACCCAATGCGACATAGTCTGTTTGGTAGCGGCCGCCCCCCTGTTGTGGCCACCATAGCAGACAAATAATTGCCCTGATTTACACCACTGGCAAGTCCGTGAAGTCTTTCTTGCTCCAGCGTTAAAAACAGTGGGGAGCAGAAGGCTTCCAGAGTGACAGGATGTAGTGTCGAAAAAGGCACCTTAGGGAGGTAGTCAGGATGCGGATGCAGAATAGCTTTGACCATACCTGGGGCAAATTCTAAACAGGCCGGCAAAACAGACAGAGCCTGTAGATCCCCAATCCTCTTAAGAGAGGTAATCGCCATAAGAAAGATCATCTTGAGAGTCAGAAGTCTGTCAGACGCTGACTCTAGAGGTTCAAAGGGAGTCTCAACCAGACCCTCCAGGACTATTGCTAAGTCCCATGAAGGAGTTCTGGTCCTAACAGGGGGCCTCAGTCGCATGGCTCCACGAATGAAGTGAGCGAGGGCATATGCCTGCTGACAGTTTTTCCCTGCAGAAAGTCCAGAACTGAAACAATTTGGCAGTTAACTGGATCTGCACCATGTGAACTGCACCACTTTTCGAAGACACCACATTTATTGGTGTAGATTCTTCTGGTAGAGGGAGCCCTAGCACTAAGTCTCGATAAATGTGTCCCTCAGTTGGTACCCTTCAGGGGCCAAACATGAAGTTTCTACAATTCGGGCCGGGGATGAAATATCGTCCCCTGTGCCTGAGACAGAAGGTCCCTCCTGTCCGGAATCGCCCAAGGCGAGCCTTTGAGGAGAGATATCAGCTCTGAGAACCAAATCCTGTTTGGCCAGTAATGCGCTATCTGTAAGAGGCAAGAGCCTTGCTGGAGAACTCTGGCCAAGACTCCCGGGAGCAGAGAAACCAGGGGAAACGCATACAGACTGGGCCATGTATGTGCCATCGCGTCCAGACCCAGGGGGGCTGGGTGACTCAGAGAGAAGTAGAGGGGACATTGTGCAGTCTCTTTAGAGGCAAAGAGGTCCACTTCTGCTCTGTAAAATCTCTCCCAAATTTGTTGTACTACGTCGGGGTGGAGTTTCCACTCGTCCATTGGTATGTTTTGTCTGGAGAGAAAATCTGCTCCCACATTTAGGCGCCCAGGGATATAAATCACCCTGAGTGACAGGAGCTTGCCCTGGGCCCAAAGGAGGATCCGACGTGCCAGCAAATTCAGGTGGCGAGAGCGTAGACCTCCTTGATGATTTATGTAGGAGACTGCTGCTGTGTTGTCCACCCGCACAAGGACATGGCAGCCTCCCAGATGTCGGAGGACGTATTTCAGGGCCAGAAATACCGCCATCAGCTCGAGGCAGTTGATGTGCCAATCGAGCTGATGACCCTCCCATTCTCCTTGGGCTGGACGACCACTTAAGACCGCACCCCAACCCATCAGAGAGGCGTCTGTCATTAGAATCTTGTGACGGCATGACGCACCCAGAGTGGGACCCAAGGTAAGAATCCGGGGTCTGAACCACATAGAAAGGGAACAAAGTGCTCAGCGCATAACCCTTATTTGCCTTAGGGGATTGGCCCATGGATGAAACCCCTTGGCTTTTAGCCACAGCTGAAAGGGTCTCATATGGAGAAGGCCCAAAGGAATCCCCGTGGACGCAGACGCCATGAGACCTAGTATTTGTTGATACTGGAAAACAGTGCAACCTTGACCTAGCCTGAGATTGCTCAGGGAGTTTTGTATGGAGATGATACGAGCAGAAGACAACTGTGCCCGCATCATGATCGAGTTCCATATAACCACTAGATAGATAATTGCCTGGGTCGGAGAGAGAACGCTCTTTTCGACGTTGAGTCTCAGACCCAGAGAACCCAGATGAGCTAAGACGATATCTCTGTGCTGAACTGCTAGTTCTTGAGACTGTGCTAGTATCAGCCAGTCATCTAAATAATTCAGAATGCGGATGCCCTGGAGTCGCAACGGAGCCAGTGCTGCATCCATGCATTTCGTGAATGTGCAGGGTGATAGGGCTAGGCCGAATGGAAGAACCCGATATTGGAAGGCTTCGTCCCAAAAGCGAACCACAGGAACTTCCTGTGCGGTGTTTCCGATATGGAAATATGCGTCTATAAGTTCGATCGTGACCAGCCAATCGTAATGTTGGATCAGAGACATGATCACCTTGACAGTTAGCATCTTGAACTTGAACACCCTGACCGAGCGGTTCAAGCCTCGAAGATCTAGAATCGGACGCAACCCCCCACCCTTCTTGGGAACCAGGAAGTATCTGCTGTAATAGCCTGACTCTTTCTCTGGAAGGGGAACATGTTCTATGGCCCCTTTGTCCAAGAGATTTTGTAGTTCTTTCCACAGTAGACATGCCTGTCCAGGTTTCATGGTAGTGGGAACCACACCGTTGAAACGCGGAGGACAGCGAGCAAATTGAATTCTGTAGCCTCTTTCTACTGTTTCTAGAACCCACATAGAAATACCTGGCAGAAGTTTCCACGCTGCCAGGTTCTCTGAGATGGGTACTAATTTCAACACTTCCTGTTGAGGGGGTGTTGAGTGTTCCGTGTCCTGGATTGAGACAGGAAGCAACGGTACACCAACTCTTTGTTGGAAACCTCTATCACCCGAAACACCAAAGGCGGCGGGAGTGAAGAGGTTTCGTGAGGGTATCGGGAGGGCTGAAGTGGATGATACACGCGCCCCGTCCCGAGGGGAACTACCCCCACAAGGCTGGGTACAAGACCGTCAGGGTTTCTTTCTCTTAGAAATCACGCCCCTAAGGTCTTGCATGGGGGGCTGCTGAGGGTGACGAACTGGACCCCAGTCTTTACGAGGGGGAGCACGATTCGCCACGTTTTGTTTTAGAGCCTCCCGTCTAGAAGATCCATACGAGAGCCCCACAAATGAAGTGTGGACGCTAACTCCCGGAAGTAAGCAAGGCATGCACGAAGCATTTCGATCGCAAGGCTCGCACCTGCCCCGCCCCAACGCAAGAGCAGCATGCTCTTCCCCAAACACACAAAACAAAAACTGGTGTGTGTTTGTTTCAGCCATAGAGTGTAAACATGGGAACACACACACTGCTTGTTTTGTTTATCAATCATTCTTCTTTTTTTTTCTTTTTTTTTTTCTTTTCCAGAGGAAATAGAAAGGAGAAAATGTTCACTGCGCACTGCCTAACAGAATCTAACTCCTAACAGGGGAAAGAAAGTTTGACAGGCTTGTGAGACACACAGCACAGTATGCTCTGAAGAAAAGAGATCTGACGAACACGCTGGTGACTCCTCTATTTATAGCCCGGCCACAGGTGCATCCAATGATCTCACCAACCGAGGCTATAAATTTCTGGTCAATGTTCATTGACGTGTTACACACATATTCACAGCTGCTCACAATGCAAGATCGTTCCCATAGCGCTTTTAGCAAGTGCAGCATCATAGTGAAGCTTTTTGTAAAGGGAACATTATTAACAATACAATGAACTGCATAGGCCCAAACATTATGCAAAATTAGATGCATATAATTATATACTTATATAATTATATTTAATAAGATTATATATTTGTATACTTATTTAATATAGTCTAGGTCATTTTTTCTTTTACCTTGTATAGTTTTGTTTATGGTTTTCAAGGATAAGGGCATTTCATGCAACCTCCATATTGGCATCTGCTTAATTGCCAATTTATTTAGCTACTCTAAATATGCACAATTATATAGTCAGCTGTATGTATGCAACCTCATCAAACCCATTTTGGGTCACGACTTACTAGTTGAGAACCACTGTCATAAAGTGAATCATCTCATAATGTTTGTTTTTTGTCCTTTTCCCTCCATGATTTTATTGTGTGTTGTATCTGTACTAACCTTGTGACCCCAGCCTTAGCCATCCTGCTGAATGCCAGTGTAATCCCTGGTGTGAGGGTATGTGCCCTTGGACTACATCGTGGAAGCCAGCACCATGCAGTCCATGGGCATATACACTTGCCTCAAGGCCTAGATCTTCACAGAGCGACCACTGTCCCCAAAAGCCATTTGCAAGTCAGCATACAGTTTAGTTAGGTATACAATGGTCATATATTCTAAAGTGTCTCTGTTTGTCTCTTGTCCCCTTACACTCTACTCTTGTAGGGCTTCATTGGAATTCCAGGCATCTTTGGTCTCCCCGGACCTGACGGAGAAAGAGTGAGTTTGCTGGGGCTGCTGTACATATTATTAAAGGAATAGTTTATTAAAGGTGGGAAAACACCAAAATGCCATAATAGAAGTATCATAAAAGTCTTCTGAATCCATGCAATCAGTTTGTGTGTGGGAAAGGCTGAAATTTAAGTCATTCGCTTGAACTGTTCTGCCAAAGAGTAAGTAATGACAGAATTGTGTCCAAATTTGTTCAAATGGCAGTTTATGGTGAAGTACTTCTTAAAGAACTGTTATTTATTAAGTATGGATTTGTGCATTAACGAAGGTCCAGCTGGGTTTCCTTAAGGATTTAGTAAAACTCTATGGCATGATGGATACATATAGTCTTGGTTTTAGTTGCCCCTAGAGGAAATACTAATGAAGGAAATCCCACACCCATGCACAAGTCCCATACATGTATTGCTTTGCGTCATAATGGTGGCTTGTAAATCCAAAGAATTGCTTTGAGTTGGAAGTCTGATGAAAGGGGCCACACTCCACTAAAACCACAGAGATCCCCCTGCAATACAGTAGTTAGTCTCAGTTCAAACAATATTTGCTCTGGAACTGCGAGCTGGCACATTCTGGCCTGCAATACTGCGAGGAAATAGCAATAAAGGCCCTCCACAGCTGGAATACTGCCTGCTGCGGATTAGCCAGATCATGTCTCCTATTTTCAGGCCCAAAGGGACAGAGTTCACAGTGGTCTGAGAGACCTTTTGTGCCCAGGAGATTAGAGAAGAAAGGCCTTTTAGCCTCCACATATAAGCTCTGTTTCAAAACCTATGAGCTACTTCGCTGCCTGCTGCCTATAGGGCAGCTGCCTTCTAAGTCTAGTGTAAAAACAACAAGATGCAGCACAATTGTCTAAGACGTCAGTCTAGTGCAGTGTTTCCCAACCACTGTGCCGCTGCACACTAGTGTGCTGTGAAAGCTTTTCAGTTGTGCTGTGGAAAATTATCAAATTCCAAAAAATAAATATATGCATGAAAAAAATTATAATTTCAGGGATCCAATCTCGAATTTCGCGAATTTCGCCATTTTGAAACCATAATTGGTCACTTTTGTGATTGTGAAGATCAATGATTAATGTGCAGAAGTGAGTGATATTTATATTCGTCACTTGACTCGCGTCAGCACTGCAGAATACTTTGAAGTCTATGAAGTGACGTCTAATAATTTATTTAAATTAAATATTACCTTATCGTTTACGAGTATCAGAGACCCCAGTTATTGAACTAATTTAAATTCACCAAGAAAAAGCTTCGACCTAAACATAAATGAGTCCTTTTATTACTTTCTGCTATTTTCTCTCTTCCAAATACATGTTTTCAGTGTTTATTGTGCACACCTCCCACTTTTTTACGTAGGAAACTCGTAAAATGGCCCCTCTGTCGCTTTCTGCAACTCTTGTCATGTGGAGGGCATTGCGGCGCTTGACGCTAGGTTCAGCCTCCAGAACCAAACTAAAACTGCCACGAGAAGTCGTCTGTCCGAGGCAAAGATGCAAAATATAGTGAAAATCACCTCAGCATCAGTCTCACTTGATGCGTTTGATTACGCACAGGCGAGTTTAAGTCGATACGGACCAGAGGAAGGTTTGAGTTTTCGATTGAGTTCAGTTCATTTTTACGTGTTTTTTCATATTTTAATTGTATTTGTTTTTTGTAATACTGCGTTGTTCATATGTTGTGTTTTAGTGTCACTGCAGGGGGGACATTCACCTGCTTCATATCTCTGTTGTTCATCTGTTCTCTTCATAAATAAATAAATGTAGAATCTGCTTCTTGAAAAGGAAAAATATTGACGATGGTTAGCCTATGTGGGATAGATCTATGCCGTGTCAGAAAAAAGGTTGGGAAACACTGGTCTTGTGCATGCTTGCATAGAAAAACTATTGAAAAACAGAGCAGATGGACTCAAAATGACCATTCACATAGACGACACTTTCAAGTCATAAGTGACTGATTTTGAAAGCTATACATGAGCAGCAATTCCACGTGCAATACAAATAATTCTCTGCGTTGAGAGACTTGACTTGTAATTGATTTCAATAGAGTTTGATGTTAGCATAGTGCTGAGCTAACCACATAATATTCAAAAAATACATAGCACACAAAAAGAATGGGTACAATAATCCATTTGTCACTATAGATGGGAATAGTGATGAATTTAACGATTCCGGTTTCCGATTCTGATTGCTCTTAACAATACCGGTTTCTGAACGGTTCCATTAGTGATTTATTTAGCCCACATTCACACTAATCTCTTTTAGTCACTTTTTCAGTGCCATTCAAGTGTGGATGAGAGCCATAAACATAGTGAAATTAACAAATGAAAACTTATTAGTGAGAACCAGAGAGTATTTAGCAGCGATGGGCCACTTCTATTAAAAATGATTGGGAGGAATTGGAACACTCATCCAAGAAGCTCTCTGCACCCAAAGGTCAACGGATGTACAAAAGTCCAACCTTACAGTTAAAAGAGCCAATCACCTTTTAGATACAGACATACCCTGTCAATCAACTCTAGAACGTGCATGCACATTAGCTTTACAAGCCGGGGAAATATTATTTTTTTTTTTTGCGTAATATGAGGTAAAGAATCACAAAAGCAATCACTTAGCAAAGCGCAGCATCATAGTGAAGCTTTTTGTAAAGGGAACAACATTTGCCAACATAGGCATATTTGTTGTAAACAATTAAACGAATAGGCAGTGGAGGTCCAATAAGAGAAAACCTAATAGTCTGGTGAACGAAAATCATCAAGTTACCAAACATATTATAACAGTCAGCACATTGTTGAAAATAACTGACAGGTAATCCAAGTCTAAAAAATGTACTTGTAAAAAATGTAAAATGTAATTTTTCATCTACAACAAAAAGTGACAGCTGTTTGATGTAAAAAAAAAAAAAAAAAAAGCTAGTATAGAAAAGCAGGCCTATGAGAAACATAGAAATAACATATATTTAACCAATTAAACAGCCAGCACTTCTTTGAGAAGTAGCCTACTTGATGAACTGACAGAGTAAAAAAAACTCACTAAAGTGATTCCCATTGATACTTTGCTAGCTCGAGAGGACATTTTTCTGAGCACGTTGCAAGTGAAAGAGAAAAGCAGCATGCAAGTGCTGAAGCAGTAGCACTAACCAAGGGAAGGTTGAATGACACATATTTTGGTGAAAAGTGCTTATCGAGAATGCACACGACAGGATATTATGCCCCGATGAGATATTAACATCAACCCCCCTCTTTTTTCTTTTACTTTGTTTTTGGGATTTACACAATTCACGTGGGGTCACATTTTTAAGGTAGGAAAAAACGTAATTCCATATTAATCTGGAATCAGCGCATGTGAGTGAAGCGGAGCAATCAGAATCTCACTGGAGCAGGGAGAGCGTTTCATGAGACTGCACTCAGCTCCACTCCGGCCGCTCACAAGTTGTTCAATTTCCGCTCCTACAAGACTGTGCTACATTTCTCGTGCGGCCACATTAATTTGTATTTGTGCTTCTAGACTGACAAAT
Organism: Moxostoma hubbsi; assembly: GCA_032164185.1. Lineage (NCBI taxonomy): Eukaryota > Metazoa > Chordata > Actinopteri > Cypriniformes > Catostomidae > Moxostoma > Moxostoma hubbsi. The sequence continues at coordinate 7,823,872 of JAVLUX010000044.1, forward strand.
ATCTGGTATTGGCGGTTATATTCATACCAAGATTTTAAACAGAGTGGATAATCATAGATGAGGCAGTGTTTAAGCTCGATGTGATTCGTGAGCAGATTGTGACAAGGGCTGATTCCAACAACAGACTATAGTTAGGTGAGAGTGCAGAGGCAGTTGAAAACAGATTAGTTTCCAGGACATATATCTGTTAGATGATGTTTTTAAGTGCGCCTTACATTTCCTGGTGTCTTCTCAATGACCAACATCCATTTCAAACACTTGGTGAACTTTAGAAACAATGAGTTCACAAAGGGTTCACAGGCTGGACAGTGCAGATTTACTTGCTTTTTACTAACATGTTAATTTATACGGGATAAGAATAGGGTTATTTTTACAGAGCATTGGATAAGAAAAATACGCTATTGTCTTCACCGGTGTGGGAATGTCCGGAAAATTACTGACATGACTGATTAGCACAGGATTAAAATCAATGAGAAGGTCTGGTAATTAAGCTGTTACATTACCCCACATCCCCATATAAAATAACCCCGTTCAAATAGGGCAGAGAGAATAAGGCTATTTGTTTTTAAGGTAGCCTACAAAAGGGCACTGTTTGTGCAGTTGTTATTTGCACAATGATATATTAGGTCATATGCCTTTGAGGGAATTTTTTTGTGCCTGATGCAAAAAATTATAAATAAACAAGAATATTGACCAAAAAAATATGTCTAATATGTTTCTCATTTCATGATGACATTTGAACTTCGATCGCACTTGAATGATATGATAAATATAAGTATTTGTCTGTTGCAAAGTATCAACTAAACAAGAGGATAAGTACATCAGAGTCTCTAGTTTGAGAATTGGACACCTTACATGTCCACAGCTGACAGCTTCATTGAATTCTACCCGCTCAACACCAGATTCATGTACAACAGTAAAGAGAAGACTCAGAGATGCAGGCCTTATGGGAAGAATTCCAAAGAAAAAGACACTTTTGAGGTCAGAGTAGGCAAAGTAACAGAGACATTGGACAACAGATAATTGGAAAAGAGTGTTATGGATCTTAACCCCAGTGAGGGCTTTTATGGGATCAGCTTGACTGTAAGGTGCGTGAGAAGTGCCCAACAACACAGTCACATCTATGGCTAGTGGATTTTTTAATTAGAACTTTTTTCAAACTGTAATAGTTATTTTTTTTATGTTATTAATGTCCTGACATTGTGATCAGTTGAATGCCACTTTGGTGAATAAAAGTATCAATATCTTTCCATAAGAGCAAAATCTTTACATTATTCCAAAATTTTGCCTCCATTGGGTGAGTGTGTGTGTGTATATATATATTAAGCATATATATATGCTTAATATATAAGCATATATATATGCTTATATATTATATATATATATATATATATATATATATATATATATACTGTATATATAATATTAAAATATGTAGCTAAATTCAATATAACTTCTTTAGTATGTGAATTTATTGTATTGTAAATTGATTTAATACAATTTTAACCACATTTTAGATATTTGTAAAATTTACAAATTCAGTATAGCCTATTCTATCCATATGATGTCATAATGCAATTGTTAAAATTATGATATGTTAGTGCTTGAATTTTCTTGTCGGCTACACTTTTTTCACAAAATTTGCAACATCAGAACTTAAAAATTTAAATACAATTCCACATTTCACATTAGTACACAGCTGTATGAATATGACCTACAATCTCTTATTAAACACTGTGGCACCATGGGAAAGTGAACATTTACAGAGACAGCAAAACATTTCAATTCCATTTTCACGTGCTGTACAAAGAAACAGATAGGCTTCTTTCAGCTTCTTGAACATGCATTTTAATTTGGGCATTTCTAATTTTTGTTGGATGATGGCAGAGAGCAGCAGAGATCGCCAAGCGTCGTTGTCATGGTAACCAGACAGATTCTGAGTGGATTGCTGCAGAATTAGAATGAAAGATCATCAAATATCATCCCTTCCCTGCAAACAATACCAGACATGATACCAAGAAGGACGTTGATTATACTTTATTTTAAAGAAAAAAAAATCAGTGAGCCTAACAGCTGAAACTGGGACATTATTAAAATTTTTTGAGACATGACGGGACACCTTGTAAAACTAGAACTCAACTTCTGGTCACCCTAGCTTTCTACCTTCTTTGTTTCTCCATGATGTGCTGTAGTGATTCTTCGCTCCTGCTCTGTCTTTGCTAATGTAATGAGGGCAATAGGCCATCTGCTTGTGCTGTCACTGCCTAGTGGCATCTTCATGTTAAGATGCTAGCGGGTTTAAAGTTATAAAAACTTATAGCAACAAAAAAGTTTTTATTTTGGTTTTGTTTTTTCAGAGCCATGAAAATTTAGTTTAGTTTAAATTGTTCTAATTATGTTGATTTTTATTTTGTTTACGAAAAAGTTTTGTTTTACATTTAGTTTGAGTTTATGATTATAACCTTGATTCGAACTTGGGTGCGCACCGAAAGTGCTAGTGTGAAAGCACCCTGAAAGCACCCTAAGATGGTTTTCACACTGGGCACGTTTGCTGCGGTCTGAATTCGAATGCAATTGTTCCTGGTGTTATGGATCAATTGGAATGCGGTAAAGTTGGTTTCATTTTCACACATTCTGAGTTCTTTTGTCAATATTTTTCTAATAATGGATGTAATATGATTAGTGTTTGTAAATTCTAATAACTGGCATGTATGGCAATCAACTAATTTAATCAAACAAAATATGCGTTCATTGATTTTGTCACATTTTCTCCAAATCTCCACCGAAGGTATGTCAGAGAAGTTAGGGACCATCTATAAAGTGTGCAACTTTTTTTATTTGTTCGCGACCAGCATGTGATGAAACCACCTGTTTGATTCCGGATGCTGATCAGTGTGCGTTATTATTTCTTTATCGTATGCCTTTCCTGTACTGACAATATTCTTGTTACATACTGTTAATTTTCATCCAACCTTAAAGGGTTATTTCACACAAAAATGTTATTTCAAAATGACTTTATACCATAATTTACTCACCCTCAAGCCACTCTAGGTGTATATGACTTTCTTCTTACAATATTGTTCTTACAAAAACACATCGCTTTGCTTCAGAAGGCCTTTATTAACCCACTGAAGCCGTATGGATTACTTTTTTGATTGATGGTTGTGCTTTTTTGGTTGTGCTTCAAAATCCAAGGTACCATTCACTCCCATTATAAAGCTTGGAAGAGCCAGGATATTTTTTCAATACAACTCCGATTGTGTTTGTCTGAAAGAAGAAAGTCACATACTACTAGAATGGCTTGAGGGTGAGTAAATTATGAGATAATTTTCCTTTTTGGTGAACTAACCCTTTAATGCGCTTTCGATTATTTCAACCATTGTATTACTAGTTGAGTGGATGTTGAATATTGAATTTGTTGATGTTTAATGTTGAATACCTCAAACATATTGGTCTGCTTTAGAAATATAAACCTTTATTGATTTTAATAAATAAAAAGTGAGTAGCTTCTCCATTGTTGTACAGGTTAATTGGGACTATAGCTACTAATACTAATATTAAAAAGCAATTCACCTCATTTTACTCCTCAAAATGTTTGTATATTTAAACAAATCTTTGTATAATTATAATTTCAATACTTTAAGTCGTTGGACAGTGTTGAAAAAGACTTAATACATTATGCTAAAACCGTGCTCCGTTTCGGACTAAACTGCCAGTGTGAAGCCCCCTAAAAACAGCTTTTATAAGGTGACTGATATGACAGGAGTCTTCATATTAACAGGAGTGGTCATGATTTCCCACATATATTGCAAAATTACAATTCATGTATTTAGGAGTTAAAAATGTTTAATGAAGAAAAAATTACTGATTGCACCTTTAAGATATTTGATTAATTCATTATTTTTTTCATTTTTATTTAATATAAGATATAATTTTTTTAGGCTGAAATAAAACTCAGAAAATGTACAGTTGTGGCCAAAAATATTGGCACCCTTGGTAAATATGAGCAAAGAAGTGTGTGAAAAAAAATCTGCATTGTTTATCCTTTTGATCTTTCATTAAAAGTAATCATAAAAATCTAACCTTTCATTGAGGTAAAACAATTAAAATAGAGGAAATATCTAATTATTAAATGCATATTTTCCTCCAAAAAGGATTGGCCATAATTATTGGCACCCATTTATTCGATACTTTTTGCAACCTCCCATTGCCAAGATTTCAGCTCTGAGTCTTCTACTTTAATGGCTAAGGTTGGAGAACACATGACAAGGGATCTGAGACCATTCTCCCATACAGAATCTCTCCAGATCCTTCAAATTCAGAGGACCATGTTGATGGACTCTCCTCTTTAGTTCACCCCACATGTTTTCTATGGGGTTCAGGTCAGGGAACTGGGATGGCCATGGGAGAACCTTGATTTTGTGGTAAGTGAACCATTTTTGTGTTGATTTTGATGTTTGTTTTGGATCATTGTCCTGCTGGAAGATCCAACCACGGCCCATTGTACGTTTTCTGGAAGAGGCAGCCGGGTTTAGATTTTCTATCTGTTGGTATTTGAGTCTGTGATGCCATGTAAACAAGATGCCCAGGACCTCTGGCAGAAAAACAGCCCCACAACATTAAAGCTCCAGCACCACATTTAACTGTGGGCATTTGGTACTTCATCATCTCTGTGTGCGCCAAACCCCTCTCTGGTGTTTTCTGCCAAAAAGCTTTTTTTTGGTTTCCAGTAGTGTCTGCCAAACTGAAGACGCTTGAGTTTGTTGTTGGATGAGAGCAGAGGCTTTTTTTCTTGAAACCCTCCCAAACAACTTGTGGTGATGTAGGTGATGTCTAACCCATGTGATTGAAGATTAAGTGAATTTGGCCTGTGTGTTACCTCATATTTATACCCCTTTGAAACAGGAAGTCATGGCTGAACAATTTCACGTTCCAAGTCACCCAGGTGCACTAAAAAATGTAAAACATGAATGGGAATATACTTCAGAAATCTTTTACTCATAATAATTTCTAGGGGTGCCAGTAATTGTGGCCAATGAGTTTTGGAGAAAAATATTTATTTAATAATGAGATATTTCCCCTCTTTCAATTGTTTTTCTTCAATTAAATGTTAGATTTTTGTGAAAAAAAAGATCAAAAGGCGTTTTCACTTCTTTGCTCATATTTACCAAGGGTGCCAATATACTGTAAATTTAACTTCTCATTGTCAAGTCAACAACTATCCAGTTATTATTCCCATTTAAGTCTCATGATACTTACGTACACATAATAGTTGCAATATTTGTTTTATTTGGAGTTGGACACAGAAAAATGTATGACTTGCATTTCTGTACATTTTTGATTAGCAAAAAAAAAGAATCTAATAAAAGTCATTGGTTCGATAGGATGCACTGTGTGTTTTGCTGTGTAGATTCAAAAGAATTCACACATATAATAAGTAATTTGTTCGCGAATATGAATACACTAGTTCGCACTGTACATATTTTAGCATGACAGGCTAAATAACGCACATTCGAAAACTATTTTTATCTGTACTATTCAATATTGAATTAAATATAAAACTACCTTTTTTATAATCTACATTTTTCTCACCTTGTCCACCATCTTGGATTTATTTTTACGCTGAGTATGTCAATTAAATACTGGGATTGTCTTTTGCAAAACATGCATGCAGTGCTCCCTTAGAGGTATCTTAGAAAGCAGCATAATTTAGGATACCTGCCTTTTGGAACAGCTTTTGCATTAGGGGCGTGCCTATGATAATTTTAAATGCTGCCTGCTCACTAGGTTATGGCACAGAGCAAGACTGTTAAATCCATTGGGATTGTTAGTAATTGTTTTTCTCTTGTTGTCTACTTTCTGTCTCTCACAACCTGTCTCTTCTGTCTTTGCTGTCTATTCTTAGGGTTTACCTGGTGTTCCTGGGAAGAAGGGCAAGATGGGTAGGCCGGTAAAGTTTTCTCTCACCATCCTCTCTAGACAAGCATCTGTGAATGAATTGTGTCCCAATGATTTGTAACCTTTTCACACTGTTTTACCAAGTAGATGTTTGAGGCTGTTTGATTCTGTTTGCTTTGAGTTTGTGGCCCCCATTATCTAAAGCCATAAAGCTTTACAGCAGCCTAAAGGGATTCAAAAACACCATGTCTTGGCAAACATGTACAAAAATCATAATGGGTGGCAACTACCAAGTTTATTTTTGTACTTCTGTAACACCCCACTTGTATTTACTTTGTTCCAAGGCATTGAAAAGGAAAATGAGTTGCAAGATCCCATGGCTGTAATTATCAGTTAGATTTCATTTGTTCCCTCTTTGTGAATAAGAGAACTGGTTCTCAGGGACGAACATTTTTAATTTTAATAGCAGAAATTGTTGGTGTTTTGCTGTTATGAGTTTTCCTTATTTATGTCTATATTTTTATAAATATTTTATATTTGTGATTTTCTACAGATTTATTTTTTGTCTCTTAAAAATGAAATGTCAATCATGAATTCCACCATATTTGAATTCCACAATAGTTGAGCAAGAGGAAACAAATCAACTGAAAGCAAGAGAAGCTAAACTACCTACATATAAAGGATACATATAGTACCAAATCACCCCTAATTATTAAAGTAGCTCTGTACCATCTCTATATCCACAATAACCCAGATTACTTTGCCATTGTGAGTCTGCATAATTTAAAAAGAGCTTAACTGGTCTTTAAGGACTTTAAGAACTCATCATTTTCTTCAACAACTAGCAATTATGTGTAGTTTTTTCTAGATTTGAAGCACAAAAGTGGTGCCAAGCACAGATTCATCTGTTCTCAATAAACAATTTTCTAATTCTGCAATGCATTTTGATAGAAAGCGCATGTAAATATTCAGCCATTACTTGATGTTTACATTGTGTTTTTATGAAAAAAGATCTCCACGAAGTGCAAGATTGGCCATTTGACAAGCACACGATCAGCACACTGCAGAGTGTGACATATCTCTTGTCCTCTTATATAATGTAACAGTAGATGGAGGAGAAACAGCGCTGTCAGCGAATCCCTAGCGGTCCTGCTCTCTCGCAGCTCTTGGCTGTTGCCAGCGCAAGGAAACACTCAGCCATGGAATTTCCTGAAGGGCTGACAGAGACGTGAACTGATCTTGTTTCACTGACTCGGCATCAGAATCTGTTGTACAGTCTTTCTTTAAAAGATAAAAAACCTCCAGTTCAGTGGCCCCATTCTCACATATTATTATTTCTTGCATACTTACTGATTATCTCACTTGCTTGTAAATGATTAACAAATTAAACTTAAAAGAAACGTTTATCCAAAAATTACAATTCTGCCATTATTTACTGATATGTTGTTCCAAACCTGCATGACTTTCTTTCTTATGCAAAATACACTAGGAGATGTTTTAATTAACATCCCGGTCTGTCTTCTCAATACAGTGACAGTTGATAGAGACTCGCTTTCAAATCCTAAAAAAAGCACCTAAAAGTATCCTACAAGTAGTTTTTTATAGCAAGAATTTTGAAGGCATATGATTTTATTTTTGGTGAGAAACAAGGCATGCACGCCACTATGAATGAGCTTTTCTCATGCACTCATAAACGTGCAACAGACATCAAGATTGTCTTTTGAAATTTGAAATTTATGCCTTAGACTTGCAATATGATGGATGAGTTTCACAAGTCTTTGTATAGAGCAAAATATTTAAATATGATATAGCATAATATGATATATGAAATATCATAATATGATATATATGATTAGCAATCGTACTAAAAAGCTGCATATAATTTTTTGGTAGAAATATTGCGTTGTGGAGTCATCATGGATTGGACTTGTTGGTCTAGCACATCCCACAGATGCTAAATCAGATTGAGAGCTAGGGAATTTGGAGGCCAGGGCAACACCTTGAACTCTTCATCATGTTCCTCAAACCATCCCTGAACAATGTGTGCAGTGTGGCTAGGCGCATTATCCTGCTGAAAGAGGCTGCTGCCATGAGGGAATTGCAATGAAGGGGTGTATCTGGTCTGCAACAATCTTTAGGTAGATGGCACGTGTCAAATTGATGTCCACATGAATGGCCAGACCCTGGGTTTCCTTGCAGAACATTGCCCAGAGCATCACTCACCCTCCATTGGCTTGTCGTCTTCCACAGTGCGTCATGGTGCCATCACTTCCCCAGGTAAATGGTGCACACGTTTGCACATGGCTGTCCATGAGAAAATGGGGCTCATCAGACCAGGCGACCTTCTTCTACTGCTCCAAGGTCCAGTTCCGACACTCGCGAAATGTGGCCTTATTAGGAGATGATCAATGCTTTTTGCTTCACCTGTGAGTGGTCATAATCGGCTCACCGATGTATGTGTGCATTTAAAGTGCTCTATATAGGAAGGACAATATCGTAAAAATATTGTTTTTTTTTTGTACAACTATCAAAAAACAGTTTAAAGGCTGATTGTCATTGGCATAGTACAAGAGGGCCTTCACACCATCCATGTTTCTGCATCCGTCCGCTTTAGTTTTCCTATGTAAATGTGCTGACAGACATTTTTGTCCATTGTGCCATGTTTCGCAATTTTGTCAGCATCTCATGCAGGAGCATTGTGTTTTTTTAGAAAAATTTGAACTGCTAAAAACATATCGAGAGACCTGATTACTACACTTTTCTTGGTGCTGGGTCTAGCTTTTTTTAGCGCAAGGATGCATTTGTTTGAGCAACCACTAAGATAACTCTGATGTAAAAATGCAAATTGAGAAGAAGGATAGTCTGGAAGAATAAGACTGAATAAGAATTGCTGACTAATGTGCCAGTGCAAAAGCAAAAATATAATGCAATAATACAGTGTTTTTACATAGTAATCAGATATATATCTAGTCATAACTGTACTTAAATAATAATAATAATAATGCACAAGCATTCATATTATTTGTTTTACTCAAATGCTCTTACAATGATATAATAATTTTCTCTCTGCCCACTGGAACACCAAACCTCTGCTAATGTGAGATAGTTATGGACTACCCACGAGCAATGTCACGTTGCAACGCCTTGAGTTTATTTACACTAGTTGCATCAAAGCGAACATTCTAAACCATTTATTTGTCTTGCTGGCAGGAGTAGCGCCAGCATGTGCAATGGAAAATAGAATGGTGCATCAGTTAACTCTCGCTGTGACAAGGCACAATGCGACGGATGCATCCAGTGTAGACAGCATCATTGATTGTAATAGTGATTTACTTTTGTTGCATCGCGCCGCACCGCTCATGTCTGGTGTAGATTGGGTGTTACTGGTTAGAACTCCTAATTCCTATTGCTTCTTTTCTGTGGCATGCAAACCACAGGAGACCATTTAATGTCCCTTGTAATGATTAATAATTAGAGAAAAGTGGTTCTGGTGCCACAAAGTTTTGAACAGGATTACAGTGAAGGGCCAATTCTTGCCATATGGGCACTGGAAACTGCAAAGCACAAATGGTATCTGCCCTGAATCTAAGTGTGGTTTCTCTATAGCTGCATTTCCACCATCAGGCTGAATGGTTCTCATTGCAAATCCATGCCAGTTTGAATGGTTATGGTTTCTTTTATGAGTGTGGTGCTGCGAAATCATGATTAGAATGTACATAACAAATACGTAAATTGGTGATGACTTAAGACATAAATATTGGAGCAAGTGCACTTTGGAGTATGATCACATATTCCAGTTTTTAGAGATTCTTTTTTCCATGGTTTTTACTGAAGCACAGGAAAAACTTGTCTCATATTGCAAAAAGCGAAAAAGGCGAGAGATTATCAACATATGCAGAGGGGTTGTGTATGCCACTGGACACAAACTCACAGAAAGGTTAAAGTTCTCAGACTAGCTAAAAAAGTACTATGAGTAATATGTTGATATGTTATTTGAGTTTAAGTGAGCTAGTCAGCATAATCTACCTCCCTGACAAAAAAAGCATGTAGAAATGTTTTTTACTATACTAGTTAAACCCTCATCATAAAATCATACACTAAACATACTCTTTCTATTAACTTTCATTATTTCATCCAGATATTAGGAAACTTGGCGAGCTACCTAGAAACAACTGAGTTACCTTATCACTGGCAAATTGACAATTGTGAGTCGCCATATACTAAAGCCATTTCACCAGCAGGGTTAAGCATGTTTAGCTAATCGTTCTGGAAAATCGATTACAAAATGGTTTGTAATCGCTCCGCGCCTAACGTTGTTCAAGTGGACATGATGCTGAAACCATTCCCAAAACATGCTCAGAACAGTTCGGCCCAGTGGTGGAAAAGAACTAAGTGGCTAGCTCTGCTAAACTTTGCTGTCTCTCACATGTGTGTGCTTAGGGTTTTTCAGGAGATTTCGGGGAGCGTGGACCACCGGGACCCGACGGAAACCCAGTAAGTAGACCTACATCAACTATGTGGCTGACTGCCATTGAGGGGGAACTTTAAACAAATGCCTCTAATGCTCATTATTCTTCTTTATAGAGTTGTGAATTCATAGAGTTGTTTCAGCTTAGATGCTTGGGTTATGTGTATAATAAGGTTTAAAAAGAGGATTGCTACGCATAAGGGGAAATGTTCACCGGATGAAAAAACATGGTGCAACTATCAAAAATATCTGTCTAGTGTGTCTTCATACAGTAGTTCACATAGGAAAACAATTGAAAAACAGGATCAAGGAAACTTCTGATATTCAGAAAACTAAAACTAAATGAATGAATGAAATAATAATAATGTTTCCAAAGCAGGGTTATTATAGGTTTACACATTTTTATTTTTACAGATTTTTTTTATCTTATTGTTAATGTTTCTGTTGAATTTTGTTTCATTAGTTTTAGTTTAGTTTTAGTCTTGGTAATTTAGGGTCATTTATTTTTATTTGATTTTGTATTTAATTTGGAATCATGAACATGCATTTTTAGTTCAGTTTTTTTTTCATTTAAATTAATTCAAAAAGATGTAATCACCACACTCTCCTAGCTGATCCAGGTGGTATGACCAAATTATTAAGTCCATACAAGAGAAACAAAAGGAAGTTTTCCTATGTAAACTACTGTATGTAGACACACTAGAAAGATATTTTTGACTGTTTCACTATCTGGCTGTTTTTTCATCGACTTTCACAGGAGTTCCATGTTTTTAAGATGCTGCTTCAACTTTTGGCGCAAGGACGCATTTGGTGTTAACAGCCACTAAGATGACTCTGAATTGGCATGTAAAAATGAAGAGCAAGATAAGGGTAGACTGTGGTGGTACAATCTTGAAGTGCCTGTCTTGTAATTATGGTTTTGTAAAAAATTATTTTAGTTCAGTTTAAGTTTTTACAGTTGTTAATATTTCATTTAAATTTAAAGTTTAGTTTTAGATTTCTCACGATCAGAAGTCTCCCTGGCCTCTGCATGCCCTCTTGCTGTCTGTCACACACTGTCATGCACACATGGTTATACAACCTGACCGGGCAACTCAAACAACTGCACTCTAATAAATGCCTTTGATTTTTGCCATCACAGTAACATATACAAGCCAGTTAGGCATCCAGTGTGTACCGCTCAGCCTTGATTCATGAAATACTAGTAATAGGGAAATCATCTGTCACTACTGGAATCTACAGCAGAAATCTGTTTTTGCCATTACAGGGGTTGCTTCACTTATGATAGTTTTACCATATTTTCTTTTCCCATAAATTACCTAATATTTTGTCCTTTCCTTGTTTAATGTTTCCATGTCCCAATGGTTTTATTGGTCACTTATTATGAGTCATGACATAAGAAATAATTGTGAAACATTAGTAATGAAATACATTTATTTTGTCAATAATGTATAAAGTCAAAAGCAAAGCCACATTTTACTATCTTTTTAGTGGTTCTTGTTAAAGAAAGCACTTGTATATAATTGTATGTAATAATTTTACAATTATTATTGCTTGTACTTAGTTAAAGATTTGACAAAGCCCTAACCTAACTACTAATCTTTGACATGTAACTTGTCCCGCACCATTTGTGATATGGACATGAATGATACATCAAATTGTGTGACTTTTCTAAGCAACGAGACCATGATTTTCACTATTTCTTATGGACAATAAAACAGGTGGAAAAAAAAACAAGACTTACGAGGAACCCAAGCCATGTATAGGGACCAAAATACCATACAAAGTTGTGGGGTGAACTCTTTTGATTTCAGCCAGTAAGCAGCCACCTAGCAACCAACCTTAACACCCTGAAAAAACGCACAAAAAAAATGTCCTTAGCATCTGCATAGCAACGTCCTTGCAACCACCCAGAAAACCAAATAGAAAAGAATCAAAAGTACTCAAAATGCCTTCACAACTACTTAGCATTCACCTAGCAACCAACCACAACACCCCATAGAAATGCAATAAAACAACTCGGAACGCCTTAGCAACCACACAGCAACGCCCTTGCAACTACCCAGAAAACCCCATATAAACACACTAAAAAACACTTGGGACATAGCAAAGCTCTACCAATCACCCAGAATACCCTCTGAACCACTTAGAAAGTGCTCAGAACCCAGTAAGTTGAGCTTGAACAATTAGGCCAGAACCATTAGGGGAAGTTTAAACAATCTCTTCTAATACTTATTTTTCATCTTTAAATTGTTGTGAATTTAGAGAATTGATGCACAATAAAACAACACAGAAAGCCTTAGTAACCACATAGAAAAACCCTTGCAAACACTTAGAACACCCTTAGAGCCACCTAGCAAACACCCCATAGTAACTCACTAAAACCCACTCAGAATGCTTAGCAACCACATAGCAATGCCCTGACAACCACCCAGAACACCCCAAATAAGTGCAATAAAAACCACATGGTACACTTTAGCAACCACATAACAATACCCTAGCAACCTCCAAGAATACCCCAAAACAGTGCAATAAAAACCATGTGGTACACCTTAGCAACCTCGTAACAATGTCCTGGCAACCACCCAGAACAACCCAAAAAAGAGCAAAAAACAACATTGTACACCTTAGCTACCACAGAGCAACACCCTAGCAACCACCTAGAATACCCCTTAGAAACATACTAAAAACCACTCAGAATGCTTAGCAACCACATAGCAACACCCTGGCAACTACCCAGAATACCCCTCAGAAAAACACTAAAAACCACTCAAAGCATATTTGTTACCCAAGGGTTGGGAGAGTTACTTTTAAAATGTATTCCACTATAGATTTCAGAATACATGCTGTATAATGTCATTCATAACATATTCCATTAGATTACTCAAGGTTAGTAATGTATTCTAAATACTTTAGATTGTTCAATTTTCACTTGTTTTGACTACACAAAATGTGCCAGACGAGTAAGACAAAATGCACGTTAAAAATACATTCTTAAAGAAGAAAAAAAAATATCGAATGCAGTGTTGCTTCTAAAACAAGATAAATCAAATGTATATTGTATACCCTAGCATTGTTGCAGAATTTTGCACAGACAAGCACCATCTGTTATTTTTTTGTTTTTGAAGTACTCAACAAAACAGCTTCAGTAAGGAGTCTATTGCTCTCAACTCAGTTCAAATACACAAGAATGTGAGCTAATTTTATGTCTTTGCTACTTTCACACCATGTATAATAAAACCACACTTAAGCTGTCCATAACCAAGCTCTCTTTCTGGCAGTAGTTTAGTGCTAGCCTGGCTGACTGACCACCTCAACTCTCTGTTGCATTGTAACACTAACTATATCTCACAGGGAGAGGACACGCTCTTCTCTCTTTCTCAATACCCTTCTTTAATCAGCGGTCACTTGGCAAGAGCAGCCAACCATGTAACATCTATCTTCTCCCTTTCAAAAGAACAAGGAAAGAGAAACTACACAGGGGATTTTTTTTGGCCTGCTAGTGAGTGAGGAAGTAGGTATGGCAGGTAGCAGCCAGCCAGTCACGCCACACAACAAAACCTTTCTCTGTGCTCCACAGCGGCTCTCTTTCATTGGCTTGCTGAAGGGGCCATAGATTAGCCTGCCATCAGGGTACAAAGGTTTCACCCCCTTCTTTTTTCCTTCTCTCAGCACAGGTCTGCTGTGGCAACACGGATCAGTCTCCTCAGAGAGACTGTTGTACCTGTAATGCTCAATATGTGCTCTCGTTTTCTCATAGGGGGAGATGGGTGCCCCAGGACCTGTTGGTATCCCTGGCCTTATTGTGAGTTAACCAACATTGTATGATTGACATGTTTACCTTCTAGCTACAGTGCTTTCTTTTCTGATAATAAATCTCAATTACCATCTGTATGCACGTTTTTATGCAGATATCAATTAATAATGAATAATTAGCTTTTAAAATGTAGTATATAATTTAAAATCAACTCAAACATGGAATGTGCTAAGTCGAAATGTTTTTATATATGTGCATTTACAGGCACATACACCCTCATTTAGAATGAACCAGATTCATGATTTGCATTCATCAATGTTAGACATTGTTGGGAATACGGGTGAAATTTTCACATGAGACTTTTCTCTGCATAAGTAAGAACACTTACATAATTATTAGTGAATGAGACCCCACGATGCCTCTGTCTTCCTCTTCCTATGAATATTGTATAGAATATAAGAGCTTTTAATTTATATATGTGCATATTTTTTATTATGTATGTGTCTTTGTATAATGGCAGGGTGATATGGGCCCGGTTGGAAATATGGGTCTTCCTGGGCCAGTGGGACTGAAGGTGATTACTCTGAAATTGTTATGACCAAATTAATTAGTTATTCACATATTAGGGTTATGGGTTGAAAACCCCTAGAGTTAGGGTCGGTGTACAGCAGTTTGATTAAAACAGCAAAGGTCTGGGGCTCATTGCAGCCTAAACTGGCCAAAAACCAACACTTACACAGGAAGAACTGTCTGACTGACACATAAAGCAATCAATCACAGTAGGTTTTGTCATTATGTGCCATCTAAGGGAGGGGCTATCTAAGAGATATAATATCATGATAAAGACCCAATTTTACCAAATTTATATGGCTACTTTTCATAACAGCAAATATTGAAGACAAAGCTATTTACTCAGGGATTAATTCAGTTTGCCTTAAGGAAAGATCTCCATTCATAAAACAATGAGCAATTGTACTGGTCTTTCATATTAACTTCTGTCTCTCTTGTGTAATGCAGGGTGTTCAAGGAAACCCAGGAGAACCTGGACTGAAAGGTGATAAGGTGATTTGAATACCTTTCCTTAGCTTTTGATTTTTTCTGTATTTGATTGCAACACAGAATAGCACCGATAGGAATAATGAGTAGGGTCAATTGAGGTAAATTGGGCCATATTTTGAGATAACTGGCTCAATTTACCAGAAACCACCCTATATAACACATTCAATATGTTGAAGTCAACATGAAATTAAAAAGGTATACACAATCCAAAAATCTAAATACTGCACCATTTACTTACCGTCTTATTGATTCAAACCCATATTACTTTCCTTTTTTCATGGAATAAATGGAGAATGTCTATTCGGAATGCTAGGATATTAAAACTTCAAACCCCATTCACTTTCATTGTATAAGAAAATCAACATCAACGTTAAAAAAATAAATATTGACTTTAATATCAGGGCAGAGTTGTCAAGGGTTAAACAGTGGCATGCTCAACTTACAGTGCAGTGTCTGCCCTACTGCTTTGACAATCCAGATGGCAGCCTTTCTGTCTGCCTTCTAGATGCAGTGGGTGCTGACAGGCTTAAACTGACATGTTCTATTTTGTTGCCAGGCAAGATATTCTGAAGGTTTTTTTTTTTGAACAGCTGTTTTCGCCTCCATGTGTACAACTTAACTTCATATATTACCAGCATCATAGGTATCTTGAGAACTTGAATAATGTTGTGATTGTACTTCCTGAGAGAATTATTTTTTTATGTCTGTTTTGACAGGGTGAAGATGGGTTGCCAGGAGAACCCGGGGAACCTGGATTTCAAGGTGACAAGGTATTTTGTCTCACAGATTTTCCTTTCATTTAGTCAGTCACAGTCTACATGGTACCTTTTTGTTGTGTTTATGTGTTTGTACCTGTGTGTATGTGTTTAAATTCAAAACAACCAAGGGGGCTTTTATTTATTTGTTTGTCAATATAACTGTATGATGGTAATTAATTAAATTTTTCAGGGTATTCAAGGCTCACCAGGTTTACCAGGAATTCGAGGAAAGCCAGGGCCACAGGTTAATTTATATGTTTAAGTTATGTACTGTTTAGCAGGCATGAAATATTTAATGTGGCCATGAATCTTCCACACTGACTTAAAAAAGATCCATTTAAAAGTAAACTTTTTTTTTAGGGGAAGCCTGGAGATCGCGGTCCAGATGGTTTGCCAGGCCCACCTGGCCCTGAGGTAATTGTGCTAATTTTAAAACCACTACAATTAGATGTGCAAGTATAACAAACCAGAAGTTGTTCATTTTCAGTGATAGTTCAATGAGGTTATGGGATTTGAGACTTGACTCCCTCAAAGGCAATTGATTTGAGACTTGACTTTGACTAATAGGCAATTGTCTTTAGTCTTGACTTAGACTACTAGGCAATTGACTTGAGACTTGGCTTGGACTCCTAGGCAATTTACATTACTTTTAAAATCTGAACAGACTAAAATTGGCCATCACACACCAAACGGCTGGGGATTTAAAATGCTCAAATAGTGTATATGAAAATCAAGCAAATTTCAACCATAATACCAAAGCATAGCCGTTATAACTTTAATGACACAATTAAGATATGACATGATAAAGTTTTCCTAGTTTTCTTTTTCAAACAAATAGACAAACACACACACACACACACACACACACACACACACACACACACACACACACACACACAAACAACAATATGCTGCCCTGGCATATCAAGAAGCCAAATAATATATGCTGTTAACTGTACTACAATTATAGTTTTGTTTTTGCTTATCAATATTTTATGAGCTAATATATAATATAAATGTTATGTAATCTGTCCTACGTTTTTACGCTGTAATGGCTCATTCCAAATTCCAAACTGTCATTGTACAGACATTTGAACTGGCTAATACACAGAAGAGTCAAAGTTTCCAGACAGCTGTGAGGAAGGAACACAATGATGTTCATCCATTCCATGTTCAGGCCTGTGCGCACATCCATGAGTTAAGAGGAGTGGTGAATTCACTCGTGAAAATACTTTTTACACACGATTATTAGAAGAGTAAATAATATGATCACCATGTGCTAAAATCTCTAAATAACCAGCAGTGTACTCATCCAGCATCATATAACGTCTAGCAAAAAGGCATCAAATCAGATGCAGTTACTCCATTGGGTAGCAATGGCATCAAATGGGCATGAGGAAAAACTCCACAGATAATTCCTGGCATTAATCATGACATAAGATCGGCTATTTCCTCCATTCTTGATTTTATAATTTATAAAACCTGCCCAAATCATCACAAACCAGCCCAAATATTGTCAACCCGCCAAAGAAAATTTTTCCCTACACAATTCATCGCCCAATCTGGCAACACTGCATAGAAATACATGCCCTCACTTATTTGGAGATGCCTGACAGATGTAAACAAAAATAGATACGCAATGGTTGCTGTTGTTGCTGCTACTCACCTTATAACTTAAGGTTTTAATCCTGGAGCCTCATACACATGAGATTTCCAAACAAGTTTCACACCCTCAGACTAAATTAAGTCATTGTCTGAGGTTACAAAATCATAGTCTGTACCCATCATATACTATGTGATTTTGTCAACTCCGACTGGAGCTGACAAGTGTCAACTAGCACTGACAAACATGAACTCGGCCTGACTGACAATCCAAGCTAAAATCTTTGTTAAAGTCGTGTAGTGTAATCTAGTGTTTAGACTCATAGGCAATTGACTTGAGACTTGACTTGGACTAACAGGCAATTGACTGTAGACATGATTTCAACTCATAAGCAGTTGAATTGAGACTTTGCTTGGAATCATAGACAGTTGACATGAAACTTGACTGACTCATAGGAAATTGACTTAAGACTTGACATGGACTAATAGGCAACTGACCTGAGACATGACTTTGACTCATAGGCAATTTACTTGAGACTAAGATTCATGGGCAATTGCCTTAAAACTTGATTTTGACTCAGACAATTAACTTGAAACATGACTTCTCATAAGCATTTTACTTGAAACTTCAGCTCACAGGCAATTGACTTAGAACTTAAGCTCATAGGAAATCAACTTGATACTTGAGATTTAACTCAGGCAATTGATTCAATTGACTCATAGGCAGTTGACTTGAGACTTGGCTTGGACTCATAGGCAGTCTACTTGAGACATGACTTTGACTCATAGGCAATTGACTAGAGACTAAGATTGGCCATCACACACCAAACGGCTGGGGGTCACTCACTACCCAACTCCGTCAAGTTGATCTGATCCAGTCAGATCACAGACTCATGTGGAAACAGTGTTGCCAGATTAGTTTGATGTTTTCCAACCCAATGATTGTTGAAAATGATCCCAATATATATATATATATATATATATATATTTAAAATGCTCAAATAGTGTATAGGAAAATCAAGCAAATTTCAACCATAATACCAAAGCATAGCCGTTACAACTTTAATGACACAATTAAGATATGAAATGATAAAGTTTTCCTATTTTTCTTTTTCAAACAAATAGACAAACACACACACACACACACACACACACACACAAAAATAACAATATGCTGCCCTGGCATATTAAGAAGCCAAATAATGTATGCTGTTAACTGTACTACAATTATAGTTTTGTTTTTGCTTATCAATATTTTATGAGCTAATATATAAAATAAATGTTATGTAATGGGCAATTGTCTAAAAACTTGATTTTGACTCAGATAATTGACTTGAGACTTGACTTTGACGCATAGGAAACTAACTGGAGACTTAGACTAAGGCAATTAACTTGAGATTTGACTCAGGCAATAGACTCAAAGCTTAGATTCATGAGCAGTTGACTTAAGACTTACACTCATAGGCAATTGACTTGAAATTTAAACTTATATGCAGTTAGACTTGAGACTTTACTTAGACTCATAGGCAAGTAATTTAAGACAAAGACTCATAGGCAATTAACTTGAGATTTGACATTGATTCATGGGCAATTAACTGGAGACTAAGACTAAGGCAGCTTGAAACTTGAGATTTGACTTTAGGCGGGTGCACACTGTAAAAAAAATTACAAACTTCTCAATTGACATTGGAGAAAACACAAAAAGGTGGGTTATAGTACGTCTTTCTCCTGTTTTAGGTTAGTAATAGGCCACGCAAAATGTAGAAAATTCATAAAGGCTTCATAAAGGCATAATATATCATGCTTGCAAATACCCTATTGATGCATAAACATGACATTTTTTGTTTCCATTTTTTGTTGACAATTGTATCCAACTGTATTTGCTGATTTGGATTAAAACGTCAAATAAATACCAGTATAAATTGTTCAATCTTTCAATTTTATTTTATGTATATATAAATACAATTGGAGTGGTGTGAATAACTTTCTACTTAAGTTATAACTTAAGCTTATAACTTATTACTTAACTAAACAAGTTTACAGACATTTTAAGTCAATTTATTAAAAGTAAAATAGTATTTAAAATAATGTTGTAAAGAAAATGCATGATAAATGTAATGAAAAATAATGAGAAAATGCAATCATTTATTTATTTTCATTTTGTAGCCTAAGCTCTGTATATATTTAATTCAGAGAATAATGCTTTCATATTGCTGACGTGTTACATTTGTATCCAAGTATTTTCTGCTTATTTATTTATTCAAATATTTTATATAAAATGAAAAGAAGATAAAACATTGAAGGTGCTTGAGCAGAGCGATAACTGGGGACAAATGTTGCTACGGTGGGGCAAATGAGGAGCAGGTTTCTTTCCAAGTGAATTAGAGTGCGAGAGATGAGCGAAATATCTCATCTGGCCGTCGTAATAGCAGTCACACTATACGGCTATGATGCTAAATTTCAGATACTGCCACTTCGGTGGCTGAAGATCATTGCAAAGGCTATTAATCGGCTGTCTGTAAACATGTCACACTGAACGTTGTAAGATTGACGATTTTGCCCTGCAATGACAGAAATTCTTTAGGATTCCCGAAATTTGTCTCAGTCGGCAGAATCATGGCCAAAATCATAAAGTGTGCACTCGTCTTTAGACTCACAAGAAGTTGACTTAATACTTGGACTCATAGGCAATTGCCTTGAAACTTAGACTTATGTGCAGTTAGACTTGAGACTTTACTTAGACTCATGGGCAATTGATTTACCATAGTTGACCAAAGTGCTGTACAGTGGTATCACTGGCAAGCCAGTATAACATAAATAAAGCGTAGGTAATAGGGCAATTTCACTGCTTAACCATGATTTTAAGGGAAATTAAAAGCTAATGAAAATAAGAACGTTTTAAGCAACGATTTAAAAACAGATAGAGAGGAGGTGGTCCTGAGGTAATCCGGTAAGCTGTTCCACAGTTTGGGGCCAGTGATACAAAAAGCACAATCACCTCTATGCTTCATCTTGTATCTAGAAACAGACAGAATTCCACAATCCCCGGATCTGAGTGATCTGGTTGGGTTAGGTGGACGAAACAAATCACAAAAAAAAATAGGGTGCCAGATTGTTTAAAGATTTATGGACAAATGGTAAAATCTTAAAATCAATTTGAAATCTCAACCAGTGCAAGGAGATCAGGATGGGAGTGATATGTTCATATTTATGACTGCCAGTTAAAAGTCGTGCTCTAGAATTTTGGACCATCTGCAGGCGGGCTAGATCTGATTGGTACAAGCCAGAGTACAGAGAATTACAGAAATCCAAGCATGAAGAAATAAAAGCATGGATCACAATTTCAAAAATTTTCCTGGATAGGAAAGGTTTTGTTTTAGCTAGGTGACGTTGGTGGAAAAAACTTGATCTAACCACTTCATTCATTTGTTTGTCGAACTTTATGCTACTATCAAAGAAAAAGCCTAGGTTCTTAGCTTGAGATGTGAGACGAGGAGTGAGAATAGCTAAGTCAATGTTGTTCACTGTTTTAAGAACATTTGTTCCAATAGGATAATTTCAGTTTTATTCTCATTTAGGTGTAAGAAATTATCTGTCAACCAGGTTTTGATTTTCTGCAGACAAGCTAAGAGAGGTTCAAGAGGTTTAAGAGCTTGTTTGTCATGACGTTTTATAGGTACATAGATCTGTGTGTCGTCAGCGTAACAATCCACCCCATATTTTGTGTGACAATATAGTGATTTGATTTGATTGATTTTGATTTGTTAAAAATATCACCCATAGGAAGCATATATATAAAGAAAATAGGGTAGGAGCAAGGATCAAACCCTGCGGAACACCACAGGTAAGCTGTGCCACAGAGGTATGCTGGCCCACTGCAACAGAGAAGCTTCTATCTGATAGATATGATTGGAACCAATTCAGAGCCGGACCTCGAATACCAACACAATGCAAAATAAGGTTTTTTTGGTCAACCAGGTCAAATGCGAAGCAAAGATCTAAGAGGACCAGGGCCATGACATTCCCAGTTTCTGTAGTCATTAGGATATCATTGATTACTTTTTGTAGAGAAGATTCTGTACTATGCAAAGCCTTGAAACCCGACTGGAGAGGTTCAAGACAAGACAAGTCTTTTGGTCTATAAGGAGAAATGTTTTCTCTAAATATTGCAAGTTGCAACACTGTTTAGATACTAGGGAGCCTCTCTTGCACTCTCTGTTGTTTTTTCATGTGAAAATGTGCATCATTTGCTCACCATTTCTAAGAAATCCCTAGAAATAACACAATTTAAAAATATATTTTTATGAAAGGTATTGACCTGCAACAGACTTTATAAAACTATCTTGGCTTGGACTTAGGCTTGGACTTGAAAGACTTTAGACTTGACTTGGAACTGTGACAAAAGACTTGTGACTTGTGACTTGACTCTTCATCAGAGACTTGTGGACATCTCTGAAACTTACTAGCAACAAACAGCACAGCGATGTGGCAACCTACAGCTATTTCAGTTACTATCAGAGTGAATGTACCTAGTGAATGTAGACAGAGATAGTCATTTTAGATAAACTACAATGCATGTGCCAAAGTCATAAAGATTGTCTCATTGTCTGATGTCATTACTTTTCACAAGGGCTTTCCAGGGGATATTGGATCACCAGGACAAAATGGCGTTGAGGGCCAAAAGGTCTGTAACTTCCTTCTAACTTAAAAGTGAAATGATTAATTTAGTCTTAATCAAGTGGAAATTAGTCATTTGTACAACAATTGTCAGTGAGCCTTTAGATTCCAGGCCCTAGAAGAGGTAAGCTTTCCTAACTTGGTTTTCCAAATTATTTGATATTCTCCAGGGAAGCACAGGAGAGAGAGGAATCCCTGGCCCAAGTGGAATTTCTGGACTGGAGGTGGGAACCGCTAAAAATATATTATATAGAAAAAAATTCTATGCTATTTTTAATATGACAATCACATTATACATTATATGTATTAATATCTAACATCTATATACAGTATATAGCATATTAAAAAGTGACTTGGAATTAGGCTTGGCCTTGAAAGACTTGAGACTTGACTTGGACTCAAGTCAAAAGACATCTCATCTTCTGAAGTGTACTAGCAACCAACAGGACAGTGACTTGGCAACCTCTAGCCATTTAATCACGATCAGTGTGAATGTATCTTCCGAGGGAGAAGTATAGTATACATTAGTATATATAAATGTTCAGGTTTTTTGTCACTACTTCCTGCTTGGCTACTGTTAATAAATGACAGTGTACACCAAAAAAAAAAATATTATGTACATCTTATTAGGAGGAACCAAGAGATTCAAAGATGTCATTATACAGGTATTAAACTATTTTGATGCACTGCAAAAGCATTGTGTTTAGGTAGCTGTTGCTCAGTTTCATATTGATACAAAGATCAACAAAGTTCTGTTCAAAAGAAAGTAATTTATTCAGTCTAGATTAATCATGACCTTGTTTAAACCACAGGGGGATGCAGGCCCAATTGGACCAGCGGGGGCTTCAGGACTGGAGGTGAGTTCCCTCTTGATACCACACTGTATATCTCAAATTAAACTTTAATTAGAAATCTTAGCTGTTGCAGTAACATTGGCTTACAGTCTACTCACACTGTGAAGTACTATGTGCTGCACACTGTGAAGTACTATGTGTTGAACTAGTGACCAGAGGCTTTCAAACCAAGCTATTGATTTGTTTAATTGTTGTTAAAATGATATCCAGCTCCATTGGGTGTACAATTGAAGTGTCATATGTGATATACATTTTTGTGGGACTTATTGACTTGTTCATTTAAGTCACTTTGCAGAGACTTGTATGAAGTGTGTATCTATAAAAATTCAAAAAAATATATATTAATCGATTAAAGCAAATGTTGCAATCCTCTACATTGAGTCTTAGAGGTTTATAACACATCCAAATATAAAAATTATGTCTTCTTCTAAGACAAACTCAAAGCAGTTTGCTTCTCTGAACACTGCGTATGGAAAGCCAAATTATCTTTTAATGTTCCCAGCATTACTCGTCGTGGTTGCATTTTTACTAGTAAGAAATAAATTAGAGAGCTCTACAATTGCATTTTTACTAGTGAAAATTCCAATTACAGAGCTGTACAATTGAACACTTGTAAAAAAATCTCTGTAATTGAATTAGAGAGCTCTGTAATTGGATTCTTACTAGTAACAATTCAATTACAGAGCTTTCTAAACCTAATTATTACTTGTAACAATTGAATTATAGAGCTCTCTAATTCCAATGTAGTGCTCTGTAATTGAATTAGAGAGTTCTCTAAATCAATTGTAGAGCTCTGAAATTGCATTCTTGATGGTAACACTTGAGTTAGAGAACTCTCTAATTGTACTTCTTACTAGTAAGAATTGAATTGTAGAGCTCTCTAATTGGACTTATTACTAGTAAAAATGCAATTACGACAAGTAACCCTGGGTGTATTAAAAGCTAATTGTGCTTGCCATACACTGCATCTATCTGACCCAGATTCTGCAAATATAGAGTAATTTGTGGACTCCTCTCTAAAGAATAGTCTGTCCTCAATCCAAAGCTTGTCATACAAACAGCTGTCTATGCATGACAGCAAGAGATGAATCCAAGTTATCATACCTCACAGTGTTTTGGTTAATCAATTATAAATAAGTTTTCAGGTGCTTTATGAAACCTCACCAAATACTAAAAAGTTTCAGGCAGCATGTCGAAAGTATGGATAATATGGATAATTTAGCTAAAGAGGCAGAAGGGTCATACGTTAGCTAATAGCTGGCCAGGGAAAGTCTTTCCAGTCTCCAACATAAACACCAGGATTTTTGTTCATTCATGTCTGTGAGACCACTAGGAGACTGATTCAATTTCTGAACAGTTGTTTAATGAAGTTCCTCCCTCTGGGAGAGCTGATATGTTGATGGATATAGAAGATTGGTGTCAGGAGTAGGGGCTAATTAGATATCAGGGAGTTTTAGAGGGTTGGGAGTTCAGTACTATGGGCCAATTCTGCTTTCTGTTTAGGGTAGACCCGGGAGGAAGGGGTTCCCTGGAAATCCAGGAGCAGAGGGAATGAAGGTAAGAATTCATGACAGCCAAATTGTTACTGGGTGTTTCTTCAACTAGAGGCACTTTTGGCTTCTGGACCTTTAGAAATGAAACTCCCTTAAAACAACCTTTTCAAACTAATTTGTTTTTTTTTATTTGTCTTCTAACATGCCAACATGCATCACAGGAGAATTCTGCTATTTCTGTCATATCCCTGAACCATCATAAACGAATGTGATTTCCACCAGATCTCAAATCACCATTAATTTTGTGGGGACATTTTAAAATTTTGGGTGTAAATGTCTAATTTCTTGACTAGCATTGTAACATTTGAACACATACGCCATTAAATAATGTAGCCTATTCACACTTTTAACAAAATTACAGATTGGAAAGTATGCATAATGAAAATATCCTATTCACAACATATATTTACCTTTTTATTTATTTTTTTACACATCACATCTCATATTTCATCTTAAGCATTGGCAGTCAAGTACACTAACATTTGAAAAAATATGTGTTTGTTATTAATAGGAACATTTTCATAATTTGTAAAATATTATTTTCTATACATTCCATTTTAACAGAATAAAACTTGATATTTTTTTTCTTTTGCATTCTTTACTATATCATAGTTTTGACATTTTGATAATATTTTATTCTGGATTTTAATACTTTTTGGACTGAAAGTCTGAGTATAAACAGTAAAGTAAATACATGTGAAATGCAACAAAGATAAATGACTAAGGCCTGGTAAAATAGTTCCCCGTCTGTCGCTCACTTCGACGTTGTGTTGAAGAAGCGACACTAGGGGTCCCTCTTGAGCGGCGAATATGCCTCTGATCTATGAAAAAAGGCCAATGAGAAGTTGGCAGACAGTATTTGCATACCCCGCCCCGGACATACGGGTATAAAAGCGTGGAAATACGTCGAGTTCATTCCGAAATTTTCTTCGGAGCCGATGGTTGTACTGCAGCGAGCTGCGAGTCACACACCCGTTCCTGTTCCTCTGACGCTCTCTGCTGTTGGATCTACGGCGCACTTTATCCTTCCTTGCACGGTAGTGCAATTTGCCCCTGGGCGCTTCGACAGTGCAAGAGCATATTAAAAGGGTGATATTTCTTTTAAAAGAGCAATACTCGCGGGCATGTGCGCCGCTCACAGCCACGCACCCCCCCAAACCCCCCGGTTCCTTTCTTCCTGGACGTGCATGACAAGTTGAGTAATACGCGGCTTCCTCGCTCCTCCGCTCTCACTACCCTTGACGGTGGAGCAGTCCCAGACCGCTTCCACCCTGCACGCCATGGCCCTTCCTGCAAGCAACACCAGGCAAGGCGCTTCAAAACTTACACTTGGGTAGTCCTGTTCTTGATTTGCTGCAGGAACTGCGCTCAATGACCAACCGCGCCCCCCGGGCCAGGAAGGTCAGAAGCACCAGCACTCGAACGGGCGATGGCCACCCTTGTGGTCCAGAAACGTAATCTATGGACCGGACCTGGTCGAAATGCGGGAGGTAGACAAGGCACACCTTCTTGAACGCCCCTGTCTCCCAGCTCCGTCCATTCGGCAGCGCCGTTGACGACTCCGCCCAGCAGTCCTCAGCGGTGAAGCAGACGGAGGCCATTTCACACATCCTGCCCCGCCGCAAACCTGCTGCCATGGGCCATGCCCCGTCTCACGGACCCCCTCAAGGAACCGTAAGGCTCCCAGGTGCTCCTGAGTCGCTCGACCCAGGGACCAAGACGTTAGCTCCGGAGATGGTAAGACCACTCCGTCCCCTGGTGGAGGGCCGGGAGGAGAATCTTTTGTTGAATTTATTTTCACATTCTCAGTAACAGAGCTATTTCCTTTGTCTCTGGGTCACCTGGCCCACAAATGCCATTCTCACGGCACTCTGCCGCCAGATTTCAACAGCCGGTTCCGACAAGTCTAGAGGACACCTACATTGGACCTCCTCCTCAGTCGCTAACCCGCCCCCTGCCGGGTGTGCGGAGCAAGGTAAGTGCTTTGAGTCTTTTCTCAGCACCTGAGCCTCGGGACGCACCTTTGCCTCCTGACGCCGTTTTACCTGCTCCGCCCTGCTGCGAAGCCCCGCCATGTACGTAAAAATAATCATCCTCTTGGTGCCTCTACCACGGAGTTTGGACGCGTGGCTATCACTTCCCAACCCATCTCGCTGGCTGGCCCGGACCATCCGACTCGGTTACGCAATTCAATTTGCCAGGCCTCCGCCCCCCTTCACGGGCATCCGCAGCCATGACACAGAGTACACGGCGAACATGCCAAATCCCTGCGCGCGGAAATCGCTACTCTCTTACTCAAAGACGCGATAGAGCCTGTCCCTCCAACCGAGATGAAGAAGGGCCTCTACAGCACTTACTTCATCGTACCCAAGAAAGGCGGCAGCTTACAACCGGTCTTGGACTTGCGAGTTTTCAACCAAGCGTTGCACAAACAGTGGTAGACCTGAAGGACGCGTACTTCCACGTCTCAATTCTGCCTCGACACGACCCTTCTTACGGTTCGTGTTCGACGGCCAGGCGTATCCGTACAAAGTCCTACCCTTCGGCGTGTCTCTGTCCCCTCGCGTCTTCACGAAAGTCACAGAGGCAGCCCTTGCCCCACTCTGAGAAGCCGGCATCCGCATACTCAATTACCTCGACGACTTGCTCATTCTGGTCCACTCACGAGAGTTACTATGCACTCACAGAGACCAGGTGCTCAGGCACTTCAGCCGTCTAGGGCTTCAGGTCAACTGGGAAAAGAGTAAGCTTACTCCAGTTCAGAGCATCTCTTTTCTCGGTATGGAGTTAGACTCAGTCTCAATGTCA
This sequence comes from Moxostoma hubbsi, assembly GCA_032164185.1. Lineage (NCBI taxonomy): Eukaryota > Metazoa > Chordata > Actinopteri > Cypriniformes > Catostomidae > Moxostoma > Moxostoma hubbsi. The sequence continues at coordinate 7,851,306 of JAVLUX010000044.1, forward strand.
GCACGTCTCACCAACGAGCATGCGCAGTCAGTGTTGAGGTGCCTCGCAGCTTTCAGGCACAACGGTCCCCTTAAAACTTTTCCAGAGGCTTCTGTGGCATATGGCATCCTCTGCGGCGCTCGAACCGCTCGGCGCTCGCAGACTCGAGTTCCGAGACGAGCATGGTGCCGCGGCACGCACCGTTTGACTATCACTCCCGCCTGCCGCCAAACATTCAAACCCTGGACAGACTTCTGTTTTCTGCGGGCAGGTGTACCCTTGCAGCAGGTGTCCCGATGCATCCTGGTCACGACCGATGCCTCCAGATTGGGTTGGGGCGCCGTGTGCAATGCACACGCAGTAGCAGGCTGTTGGAAAGGGGCCCCGCTGCGCTGGCACATTAACTGCCTGGAGTTGCTGACTGTTTTCTTTGCCTTGCGGAAGTTTCTCCCGTTAGTTCGAGACAAACATGCTCTGATCAGGTCAGACAGCACCACTGCGGTAGCGTACATAAATCGCCACGGTGGCGTACGCTCCCGCCACATGTCATGACTCATCCGTCGTCTCCTCCTTGGTCCAGTTGGTCCAGCTGATTTGGGAACGGTTCGGCAAGGCCCAGGTAGACCTTTTTGCCTCCCAAGAGACCTCCCACTGCCTGCTCTGGTATGCCTGATCAGAGGCTCCCCTCGGGGCAGACGCACTGGCACACAGCTGGCCTGCGGGGCTGTGCAAGTACGCATTTCCCCCAGTGAGCCTTCTTGCACAGGTGCTGTGCAAGGTCAGGGAGGATGAGAAACAAGTCACCCTTGTGGCTCCTTATTGGCCCACCCGGGCCTGGTTCTCGGATCTCGTACTCCTCGCGACAGCCCCTCCCTGGCGAATTCCCTTCTTTCTCAGGGACGGGGCCCGTTCTGGCATCCGCACCCAGACCTTTGGAACCTCCACGTCTGGCCCCTGGATGGGATGTGGAAGATCTAGCTGGTCTACCACCCACGGCCATAGCCACGATCAACCAAGCCAGAGCCCCTTCTACCAGGCAACTTTACGCCCTGAAATGGTGCTTGTTCGCGAATTGGTGTTCTTCCCGTGCTGAAGACCCACAGAGATGCGCAGTTAGGTCAGTGCTCTTATTTCTGCAAGAGAGGCTGGAAGGGATGCTGTCCCCTTCCACCCTGAAGGTGTATGTTGCCGCTATCACAGCCCACCACGATGCAGTAGACGGCAAGTCCTTGGGTAAGCATGATCTAATCATCAGGTTCCTAAGCGGCACCTGGAGTTTGAACCCCTCCCGGCCAAGCCTGTTCCCCTCCTGGGATCTCTCAGTGGTCCTCGCAGGCCTCCAGAGACCCCCCTTCGAGCTTCTAGAATCAGTTGGCTCAGGGCCCTCTCTCTAAAGACGGCCCTGCTGATCGTTCTCTGTTAGCGACAACTGCCTGGAGTTTGGTCCGGCAGACACATATGTGATCCTAAGACCATGACCGGGCTACTTGCCCAAGGTTCCTACCACGCCCTTCAGAGACCAGGTACTGCAAGTGCTGCCCCGGGAGGAGCCAGACCCAGCCCCTTCATTGCTGTGTCCAGTACGTGCTTTGCATACCTATTTGGTCCGCACACAGAGCTTTAGGTGCTCTGAGCAGCTCTTTGTCTGCTTTGGTGGACAGCGAAAAGGGAACGCTATCTCCAAACAGAGGCTCTCCCACTGGGTGAGGGATGCCATTTCATTGGCCTATCGCACCCAGGCCGTGCCACCCCCCTTGCAGGTCCGAGCGCACTCATCAAGGAGTATTGCGTCCTCATGGGCACTAGCCAGAGGCACCACCCTAGCAGACATATGTAGAGCAGCGGGTTGGGCAACACCTAATACTTTTGCGAGATTTTACAATCTCAGGGTTGAGTCAGTATCGTCCTGTGTTTTCTCAGGTCCGAGCCGGTAGAACTCGATAACACGCTGACGATCTGGCCGGGTGAATCGCTTGCACCTGGCGCCCTTTCCCTCGGCTGAGGTAAAACTGTGTGCTTTCTCTCCCAGGAGATCCCACCCACCCCGGTCCCTGGATGACTCCTCTCTAGCCCTGTGGGTCCGCAATTCAGTGGAGGAATTCGCCGACCCAATCCACTACTGGTATCTCAAATCTACCCTGCACTGGGAAAGGTGCTCCACAGATCAATCCTCCTACGCGGACTCCTCATGTGTGTATTTTCTGCGGTACGGTCACCTTACGAGCTGACCCGCGTCTCACTTAGCCAGTTTTTGCTGCCCTCCGGTCGCTATGCTGTAGCAACTCCCCCCTCCTTGAGGTTGGATCTACCACTGCGCCACGTTCCACATGTTGCCTAAAAAACCCATGTGATGTATTCGCCACCTTTACCTCCCCTTTTGGGCAGGTGTGGCCTCCGCAGGGTCTTTTCCCCCTGAAAGAATAGGAAACTGGGTAAGGCCCCCTTCCCTAGATGTGTGTAAGGGCCCCGCTGTTCTTGCTCTATGCCGAGAATCATAGAGAGAAAAGAGGCCCAGCCTGGCTTGGCCCGTTCCCAGGTTGGCAAGCGTCGCCTTTTTCCCCTCTAGGGTAACCAGAAGGATTCCTATGACTTTTTTGGGGCATTGGGGAAGGGTACGTGCAGTCTGAAACACAGTTGGTCGATTGTGCACGTGAAATACCTGTCCTCTCCTGTGTCAGTAGTACACGTACACGGCTCAGCGCATGGCGTGATTTGAAGTGGACCCCTAGTGTCACTTCTTCAACATGACGTCGAAGTGAGCAACAGACGGGGAACGTCTCGTTTATGTATGTAACCTCCGTTCCCTGATGGAGGGAACGAGACGTCGTGTCCTCCTGGCCATGTCGCTGAGCCGAGCCGGACCATTTCCGGCTCCTCAGAAAAATCCTGAATGAACTCGACGTATTTCCCCACTTTTATACCCGTATGTCCGGGCGGGGTATGCAAATACTGTCTGCCAACTTTTCATTGGCCTTTTTTCATAGATCAGAGGCATATTTGGCGCTCAAGAGAGACCCCTAGTGTCGCTTCTTCGACACAACGTCTTGTTCCCTCCATCAGGACCACCGAGATGTTTCCGAGACAGCTTAAACGTGACCTTCAGATAACAAACAAAAGTTGAAGAAAGACCCTCCTATAATTTACACTAAATTACAAATGTCCATTTAGGGTTTTTATTTATTTATTTATTTATTATTATTATTATTTTATAAAAAAAAATTCAATGAGTTGTGTTGTGCTAACCCAGTCCTTTTTTCTGTAGGGAGAGCCTGGAATCACTGGAAATGTTGGGATGCTTGGTGAGAGGGTAAAGGATTGTTTTGTAATTGTTTTGCACATTTCTAATTTTTTTTTGTTTTTTTCTCTTTCCAAGTGTAATAATCCTTTGATATTTATTTCTTCATTTATTCTTTCTCAAAAGGGTCCTGTTGGTTTCATTGGGACTTTTGGTGAGATAGGGCTTGCTGGAGAAAAGGTCAGTAGGTAATTTTATTTCACAGTATTTAGCATGTTTAATTATGTCAGAATCAACCAGGATTTCCTTGTAAACCTGCATGCTTGTAAGTTGAAATTTTCACTCACAGTACCTCTGTGAAAACTAAAAATGTAAATGTGATGTTGAATGTTGCATTCTGCAACAAAAGCTTTTGTTTTGAATTCACAATTGCAGACAAGTAGTCAAATGTGAAAAATTACATATAACTGCAGACACAAACTTGTATTACACATTAACTTTTGTACTTTAATTCATTTTCCCAGTATAACCACAAATCGGCACTTACAACCTCTCAAATCTGGAACTGCGACTTTAGAACTTCAAGCCTTGACTTCTGCAACTACTTTAGGGAAAAATCTATAGCAAAAGTCACTTGTGCACATGTAAATACTGATGCGAGAGAGAAAGACCAGTCACAGGCTGGCGCTGTGATGTGACGTCATCGCGTACAAAAATTTCCCATTTCATAAGCTAGGCATTAACTAATAAAAGGACTTCATTGTCCCCTCCCCTGCCAAATACTGGTCTTGCTCTCTCACATTAGTATTTACAAGTACACAATTAGTATTTTGCTACAAGTAGTTGCAGAAGTCAAGGTGAGAATATTTAAATTTGCAGTGCCATATTTGAGAGGTTGTAAGTGCCGATTTGTGGTTGTACTGCGAATATGAATTGAAGTACAAAAGTTAATGTGTAATACAAGTTTGTGTCTGTAGTTATATTTATGTGAACATCATTTATCACATTTGACTACTTGTCTGCAATTGTGAATTCAGAACACAAGCTTTGAATTATTGTCTGTGAGTGCAGATTTCAACATTCAGCTTCAAAAGTTTTCACATTTGTGTTGTGAGGGTAAATTTCAATTATGCATATTTATTGTACAATTCTTAATCCAAATATGCAAGCTCTCGACTTTTGCTACTGATTTTCCTTCATAGTTTTCATGAACGATGGTCAGTTTTTGTCTTACCTTAAAAGAATATTTCACCCAAAAATACAAATTCTGTCATAATTTACTCATCCTCGTGTAATTCCAACCCTGTATGACCTTCTGTCCTTATTTTGAAGAATGTTCACCCTGCTCTCTTATATGAAAGTGGGTGATGCCCATAGGCTGTAAAGCTCCAACAATGTGCCACATTTCATGTCTTCTGAAGCCATGTTATTTTCAATGTCTTCTGAAGCCATGTTATTTTCAATGTCTTTTGAAGCCATGTGATTTGCTTTGTGTGAGCAACAGACTGAAATTTAAGTAGTTATTCATTGAAAATATTGCTTGACATCCATGGACATTTTGCTATAAATAACTGTTTTTGTGTTCCATGGAAGAAAGTAAATCATAAGAGTGTCAAATTACACATGGCGTAAATGAAGACAGCATTTTCATTTTTGGGTGCACTATCCCTTTAATATTTGTTTAATCTTTTGTTGTGGTATTTGGCTTAGTTGAGTTTCTTTTGCATTCAGGGAGATCGTGGTGAGATGGGTCCGCCAGGGCCACCAGGAGAAAAGGGAGCGATGGTAAGGAGTAAGTCTGGCCCTCGTCTCTGCTCTCAGGGGCATTCTTATACCAGCTTAGTCTTGAGCAGTCACTATAACTCAGCACACAGCGACAATGGTTGGAAAGTAGTAATGTGTGTGAGAAAATGCATGATCGCCATTTTCCATTCATGAGACAATCAGAAAGACCACTGAAAGAGTAATTTCCCTTTCAATGACATAAAGAAATTATAGACATTATTTGCACAAAATGTGGTTTGGGAACAATGTCAAAGTTAAAACCAAATTCAAGCCACTAAAGAAAGAACATTTCAGTCTTTCCAAGAAGGTTTGTTGTCATTTCAATGGTCCAACAGTTCCTTTACTGATCAAAATTTATATAGGTATTTGGTGTCCTGCTAATTTTTCTTTATTTCCATTGTTAATTATTGAACTTTTGGCATGCAAGCAAAACAGTACAATAGAAGAAGACAAACAAAGATACAGTGCTCTCCAAAAGTCTGAGAACACATTGAAAATGTAAATTCAACCTGTTAATAAAATCTGTGGGATTTTGACAAATTTTAAACAGAAACTTTATGTTGTAAAATTATTACTGAATATTTCAGATTCGGCACTATTTGTAGGCCACTTATCAGAAGTAAGCAAATTTGTGCTTACTCATTGGTTACATTGAAGCACAATATGCTCAAATCATGCTGGGACACCATGGATAGTCAGGTTTTGTGTAAACTTGTCGAGTTTATGCCAACTTGAGGGTATGTGCCATTGGAAGGCATCCCAAATTCTAAGATTTGTTTTCGTTTTGAAATTTGACTTTTAACACAGAATTGTTACGCTGATAATACTATCCAAAGGTTATGCATGCTATATGTTCACTATAAATAAAATATACACTCACCGACCACTTTATTAGAAACACTATGGTCCTAATAAAGTGCTCAACAGTCTTCTGCTGTTGTAGCCCATTCGTCTCAAGGTTCAACATGTTGAGCATCCTGAGATTATATTTTTCTCACCACAATTGTACAGAGTGGTTATCTGCGTTATCATAGACTTTCTGTCAGCTCAAACCAGTCTAGCCATTCTCTGTTGACCTCTCTCATAAACAAGGTGTTTTCGTCCACAGAACTGCCCCTCACTGGATGTTTTTTGTTTTAGGCACCATTCTGATTAAACTGTAGAGACAATTGTGTGTGAAAATCCCAGGAGATCAGCAGTTGTAGAAATACTGAATCCAACACGTCTCGCACCATCAATCATGCCATTGTTCCCCATTCTGACGGTTGATGTGAACATTAATTGATAATCCTGAATATCTGCATGATTTTATGCATTGCACAGCTGTCACATGATTGGCTGATTAGGTAATCGCATGAATAAGTAGTTGTATATTCTGGGTGTTCTTAATAAAGTGCTCAATGTGTGTATAGACCTTAGCTGACAAAGTGAAAGTTGAGCCTGTTTCTGTGAGCTGTAAATGGAAGAAATCAGGATGGGGAAAATACCCCCCCCACACACACACACAAGCCCCTTACCAATTTAGAACAACAATATGATAATACAGTATAATGAAAAAAAAATAATGGCATTACTCATTTTTGTTTATTTTAGAGATGGTTGTATATAATAATATGTCAGGACTGTGTTATTTTTAGGGACACCCAGGAGCTCCGGGTGAAAGAGGGCCATCTGGACCAGCAGGTATACCAGTAAGTCAATGTAATCTAAAAAATCTGATTTTTCTTGAAACCATTCTAAGAAAATATTATTTTCTGTTTTCATCTCAGCAAAGGTTACCAAATGTGCCCCTCTCAATCTAGTCACCTGACAAGAGTTGTATGTAAGGGAACCTTATAACAGTGAATTAATTTAATGTCTTAACTTTAGCCTACTTTGTGAATGTATAATGTTTCTGTTGTCTCACTGTACTTTAACTGTCAGTTATATTCATGAAGTATGTAATGGGGCTTTTCCACTGCATGGTACAACTCGACTCGACTCTCTTTCACCAAGCACTTGGTGCTTTTTTTAGTACCACGTCGGTCGAGGTTCCAAGTGAGCCGAGCCGATACTAAATGTGATGTCAAAATCCTTCAGATCACTGATTGGTCAGAGAGAATCGTTACTACCAGCATCACTGGATTTTCGACATGGGACATCAACCCGCTAGTTTTAAAGCTACAGTGATAGAAGTATCATTTGTCCATGTGACATTCGAATTGAAAAAAGAAATGGCTGTGCACAAAACCATGCTGTGGTCAATAAATGAGGTTAAAAAAAAAGTATTTCAGGAAGTGTCTCAGCTGTTGGCAGCACACGGTTACCACCAGCTCTATCGACAGTATAGGAAAAAGTAAACAACTTTTTTTTAAAGTGACTACAGAACAATCAAGGGAAAGTGGAAGTGGTTCGATCAAATGGACGCTATCTAGTCCGGCGAGCAATGAGAGGGAGAGTGCCCTGGACTCAGCCACAGCTGGAGTCCAAGATGGAGGATGGTACATTGAAAGCTTCACTTTATTTAGATGACCAGCTACTGGAAAGCTTGCTTCTAAAACAACCAGGCCAATTTAACTGTTACACTTGTATAAAATCACCATACAACAACTGCTTTATGGAGCACAATGAGCTAGTAGCTAACGGCTAGCGGTCGTGTTATTGCTTATTGTTTTGTGTCGTGTTTAAGATGATGTCACAGCATTAGAGGTGGCGCAACTATGACGATCAGCCTAAAATCCCACCCACGTTGAGGTTGCACTAAACAGCAGTGGAAAAGCAAGCTCAGAAAAGTAAAGCGAGTCAAGTCAAGTGCAGTGGAAAGTGCCATAAGTGTATGTTCCAGCTCCTTAGCTAGCAAACAGTTGGCTTATTTAGGTTCATTAACTACAAAAAACAACAGTGAGGCAAAATTATGGATTGGTAAAAGTAAGGCTATTTCAAGATGTATGGTTTAAACTGGATAAATTGTATACTAGCTAACTGAGCTAGTTAGTGGTATTTCCCTTCCCCCAGATTTGGTGTGTTAGATGGTCTGAAATATTTGTTATATTGATGAAATCCACCGCACTAGAGTAAGTATTATACTGAATGAAACTCTGAACAACTCCTCACACTTCTTTGCTCTATTCACACAAATGTTGACATCATGCAAGCTTTGGCAGAAAACACCTGTTTGAGGCACTCTAATGACCCGCTGAGGTGGGCAGAGAGTGCAGCCGAGTATAAACATAAACAGCAGCCTTTAAAGGATAGAGCTTTCACCCTGCAGTTGTAATCAGGTCAAGTGATGATTGTTTGTCTGCCAAAGTCTCTTGCCAGCTCTCGCTGAGTTTTCTAAGGGAAGATTCTCCTGCTGCCTGCTTCAGGATTAAGTTCTTGTCCTCTATGCTGTGTTCTCCAGGGCCCCCCCGGTTCTAGGGGACTCAGTGGCACCAGAGGACCCCAAGGCAGAAGGGTAATAATTGTTCATTTTGATTATTAGTAAGGATGACCCTTATATATATATATATATATATATATATATATATGTATATATATATATATATATATATATATATATATATATATGGATGGATGGCTGATTGAGGTACACAATTTACACAATATATATATTATATATATATATATATATATACTGTGTATATTGTGTAAATTGTGTACCTCAATCAGCCATCCATCCATTATGAATGAATGTTATATTTATATAGCACTTTTCTGACACTACTGAGCTCATTACATACTGAACAGGGGACACTCATCACCCACCACTAGTGTGCAGCATCCACTTGGATGATATGACGGCAGCCATAGTGCACCAGTACACTCACCACACACCAGCTGTTGGTGGAGAGGAGAGAGTACAGTTATATAGCTAATTCAAGAATGGGGATTATTAGGAGACCATGATTGATAAGGGCCAATGGGGGACTTTGGACAGGACACCAGGGTTAGACCTAGGTCTGTCACGATAATTATGTTATCGACTTATCGTGCAATATATGGACATGACCTCGATCATTTTTGCTGACCTCGATATTGCCCATTATGTTTAAATGCGGGTTTGTATTCATAAGAATAAATGTCACCAACATTTTAGCCAGTTGCACTACTTCTGTCCTCTCGTCTGCTCTGTGTCGACAGCAACAGGTGAAGATTATGTGTTACTCGAGGCTAATTGGTGTTTTAATAGGTGTTTTTCATGACAACTGCATAATTGCTGCCAAAATGTTTGGAAGAAAAAGTCCAAAAAAGACCAAATGTTTCAAAGCTACATTCCACAGCTCCGGTGTGGGAACATTTTGGCTTTAAGCCGAATGAGAGAGGAGAGCCCATTAACTTGAATGAGCCAGTATGTCAACTTTGTTTAAAAACAGTGGCAACGAAAAGTGGCAATACAACTAACCTAAAAGCTCATCTAAAACTCAACCATCCCATCAATTTTTTCCGAGCTGGGAACAAAAACCACAGTTGGAGATGGAGAGGGGCCTTCCCGAATAGATAGTTTTTTTTTTGACATTCCAATGTCTGAATATTCTTAAGAATTAAATGTTCATTGCTCTTTGAAAGGGTTTACTTGCATTATTATGCTATTATATCATAAGCATATCAGAGGCATAAAATGGTCTTAAAATGCGAATAATATTGTTTATCGCAATTATTTCTGGTGCAATATATCGTCCAACTAAAGTAGTTGTCGTGACAGGCCTAGTTATACCCCTACTTTTTACGAGAAAGAGAGAGAGTCATGACCTCATTATGTGTGTAGGACAAGTATAGGAAAGACCTTTAGACAAATCAAAATGTTCAAGAATTTAAAGTAAAATATCATGAATTTAGCTAATGTAATTAAAGTATTAATCTAGAGCTTCTATAAAGTATAAAGTTCTAATCCATCTCTCTCTCTCTCTCTCTCTCTCTCTCTCTCATATATATATAAACATATAAGTATAAACATAACAAATTATCAAAATATAAATACAAATATAATAATAATAGCAGCTTGCTAGTTTGTGAATGTGGCAGGGCGGAGGGCGGGGCCGGGTCATGATCCTACACACCCGGTCCCGTATTAGGCTAATCAAGCCTCCTTCCCGGGTTTCAGCATCAGTGTAAAGTGATTTAAGGGAAAGGAGGAGGCAAGAACCGGCTTGTCAAAATAAATAATATTTTAATTCTAAACTTAAACAAAAGACGAACACACACACACGACGGACATGTCAGTAAACGATCTCTCTCTCCCGCACCACCCTCTGCAGTCTGCCTTTATCCCTCTCGGAGGCTTGATTAGCCTAATACGGGACCGGGTGTGTAGGATCACAACCCGGCCCTGCCCTCCTCCCTGCCACAGTGACCAAATGTTGGTTTGTAGTTATTGATAAACTTTTATTTCCCATAAATTCAAGATTATTTGATCATTTCTCTTACAAGAGCTTTGGTAACAGGGTTGAATGACTGAGCTTGACAAATGCTGTCAAGACAGCAATTTGTGTAAAAATTTAGAACAAGGAATGTGATTATTTACTTGTTCTACCACCACGCTGTAGAAAGGGCAGAAATGTTGTTACATCTGGGAGGAAAGATATTTGATGTAATACAAATGTGATGTGTTCTTTATTACTTTATTATTGTTGTTTTTATTGTTCTTTAATGTGATGTGTTCTTTATCTATATTAGTTTTTTGTTAAGATATCTAATAATTATTAAAAAAAACAACAACAACAACAAACCTGGGATTTGTATATCCAAATGCTGTAACAAAAAGTAATGGGGCACAAAAGCACCCCCTATTTGTGCAAAGTGTCTAAAATAGATTCGCCGAATTTTAAACATTAACCTTTCCCTAATGCGTTTCATCATTGAGTTTCTGCCCAAAACGAGTTATTATGAGTAATGATAATGTCTAGGAAGCATTTTGGAGAAATCAGCAAATTGGGACAAACCAAATCATTAATTAAGGAAATTACTACTTTGTCATTAAGGCTGCTTATAGACAACTGTTAAAAAAAAAAAAAAAAAAAAAATAGATAAAAAAAACACATCCATCTGCAGTTGAATTGGGATTCTTTAGAAGTGAAACATTACTGCTGATGCCACCCAAAGGGATCTGCTCAGAATCAAAGCATGCAGCGGGAGTAAAGGGCAAAGAGAGGACAGAGTCTCATCAGCAGGGGAGAAGCAGCAGTACTCTTAAACAGCTTGGATCATTTTGGATTTAAAATCAGTGTGAAACTCATATTTTAGCCATTTGGATGTGTGACATGCTGGTGGGTGTTATGGGTAATGGGATCCTGTGAGGTTGCTAAAGAGTTCGTCCATTAAGAACTGATGGGAAAGTTGAGGATTGGATTATGTCAATGATGTAAGATTTATTTTAAAGGGAGACAAGAACATCTGCTGTAAAAGCCCACTTAACATTACAGCTTCACACTTAAAGGGATAGTTCACCCAAAAAGTATTGGGGTCATTTAATCACCCTCAGGATTTTCTTTGTTCTGTGAAACACAAAATGAGAAGTTTTGAAGAAGATTCTTGTTCAGCTGCTCTCTTCCACACAATGAAAGTCGATGAGGCTTTCAAGCTCAGAAAAGGACAAAAAAAAGCTTCATAAAAACTTTATTAAAGGTGCACATGTGACTTGCACACTCTAATCTAAGTCTTCTAAAGCCTGGACCTAATTTCACACCTTGTACCTCATCTATTTTTTGGAGTTGTTGCCCACACCTATTTAGTATTCCTGAATTCATCTTTATGTATAGTGTAACACAAAAAAGATTTTTGCAAAATTGAAAAAAATAAAGAAACAAAAAACAATATATATATATATATATATATATATAAAATGAAAAGAGTATATAGAGCCTAGGTATGTAATTGTGTTTTTATTTTATTTAAAAAAAAAAATTACACTTCTATAAATTATAGTTTTTATAATCTTCTATAATTATCATGTTTTTATCTGTATAAGTTTACTTTCACAGGATATTTACAGTGCATCCGGAAAGTATTCACAGTGCTTCATTTCTTCCACATTTTGTAATGTTACAGCCTTAATCCAAAATAGATAAAATTCATTATTTTTCTCAAAAATTTACAAACAATACCCCATAATGACAACGTGAAAGAAGTTTGTTTGAAATCTTTGCAAATTTATAAAAAATAAAAAACGAAAAAAAAAAATCACATGTACATAAGTATTCACAGCCTTTGCCATGACACTCAAAATTGAGCTCAGGTGTATCCTGTTTCCACTGATCATCATTGAGATGTTTCTGCAACTTGATTGGGGTCCACCTGTGGTAAATTCAGTTGATTGGACAAGATTTGGAAAGGCACACACCTGTCTATATAAGGTCCCACAGTTAACAGTGCATGTCAGAGCACAAACCAAGCCATGAAGTCCAATGAATTGTCTGTAGACCTCCGAGACAGGATTGTATCGAGGCACAGATCTGGAGAAGGGCACAGAAAAATTTCTGCAGCATTGAAGGTCCCAATGAGCACAATGGCCTCCATCATCCGTAAATGGAATAAGTTTGGAACCACCAGGACTCTTCCTAGAGCTGGCTGCCTGACCAAACTGAGCGAACTGGGGAGAAGGGCCTTACTCAGGGAGTTGATCAAGAACCCGATGGTCACTCTGACAGACCTCCAGCGTTTCTCTGTGGAGAGAGGAGAACCTTTCAGAAAAACAACCATCTCTGCAGCACTCCACCAATCAGGCCTGTATGATAGAGTGGCCAGACGGAAGTCACTCCTCAGTAAATGGCACATGACATCCCACCTGGAGTTTGCCAAAAGGCACCTGAAGGACTCGCAGACCATTAGAAACAAAAGATTTAACTCTTTGGCCTGAATGGCAAGCGTCATGTCTGGTGGAAACCAGGCACCGCTCATCACCTGGCCAATAGCATCCCTAAAGTGATGCATGGTGGTGGCAATATCATGCTGTGGGGATGTTTTTCAGCAGTGGGAACTGGGAGACTAGTCAGGATCGAGGGAAAGATGAATGCAGCAATGTACAGAGACATCCTTGATGAAAACCTGCTCCTGAGCGGTCTGGACTTCAGACTGGTGTGAAGGTTCATCTTCCAACAGGACAATGACCCTAAGCACACAGCCAAGATAACAAAGGAATGGCTACGGGACAACTCTGTGAAGAGCCCAGACTTGAACCGGATTGAACATCTCTGGAGAGATCTGAAAATGGCTGTGCACCGACGCTCCCCATCAACCTGATAGAGCTTGAGAGGTCCTGCAAAGAAGTATGGGAGAATCTGCCCAAAAATAGGTGTGCCAAACTTGTAGCATCATACAAAAAAATATTTGAGGTTGTAATTGGTGCCAAAGGTGCTTCAACAAAGTATTGAGCAAAGGCTGTTGTAATCACTTATGTACATGTGTTTTTTTTTTGTTTGTTTGTTTTTTTTAGAAATTTGCAAAGATTTCAAACAAACTTCTTTCACGTTGTCATTATGGGCTATTGTTTGTAGAATTTTGTGGAAAATAATGAAATTAATCCATTTTGGAATAAGTCTGTAACATAACAAAACGTGGAAAAGGTGAAGCGCTGTGAATACTTTCTGGATGCACTGAATATATTTATTTATTGCAAGATAAATTAGTACTATATTCATACAAATAAATCCTGTATCACGTTTGTTTTCAGTGCAACAATGGTGAATTATCTGTGATTACTATTCACTTTCATTGTATGGAAAAATGGGCTATTACATTCTGCCAAAAATAGCTAATTTTGTGTTCCAGAGAAGTAAAACAACAAGGCATGAGGGTGAGTAAATGATGACAATTAAAAATGTTTGGTGAACTGTGCCTTTAAATTAATTTAACATCACAAGGATTGCTGGCTTCCGGTCAAGCAATTTCATTACTCAGTCATGATGTCTTTCCACACATCAAAAAAAAAAAAATTTCTCAAAGTAAATTCACCATTACAAATGAAACAGTGATACTTCAAAAACATAAGATGAAAGGAAGTTAGCTAAAATCCCAACGATGGGAGGATGGTGAGGTCCAGGGTTTTGAACGTCATCTTTTCCAGAATGGTAAGAGCTGTTATTTTCCCATGGCCTTAAGTGCATTTGTCTCACTGTAACTCTGTCTTCAGCTTCCACCATTCATATAAATGTATTTGGCAAGAGAACACCTCACCTCGGGCAAATGTGCGGAATGCTCTTGGGCAGCTATTTGCCATGGATACAAGTGGCATAAAAGTACAGCTACTATCAACTTGTATGGGGAAAGACAATCTCCAAAACGGTTGGTCAAGATTACGATCAAAGAACATATTTCAGATCAGCAGTTAAATCTGACTTCAGTTGTATAAATTGTGCTTCTCTAGCTCAGATCAGATCAGATTATTTAGGCTGGTCCAGCTAATGTGAGTTGACTGATCTGTATCTTAAAGGTAATTAGCTCTTTTGCCTACAAGGCTGGACTTCCGTTTCTACATCCATATTGGGCATTCCAATATCTCTATCAGCTAAATAGTCTGTCAATTTTCAATTCAATTTGGTAATTTCTGGACTTTTTGCTTTACGTGCAAAAAAGAAAGAAAACTGCATATAATATTTATATTATATATATTTATATAATATGTGAGGTTTACTTTTAAAATGTATTACAGATTACAGAATACATGCCTTAAAATGTTTGTAATTTATTCCATTAGATTACTCAAGGTCAGTAATGCAATCTAAATACTTTGGATTACTTCAGCACTGGCATATTTTTTCACTTGTTTTGACTCCACAAAATGTGCCAGTACAATAAGACAAAATACATAAAAAATAAATTATCTGAAAAACAAAACTAAACATCTTATGCAGTGTTGCTTATAATACACGGTTAAGTACATTTATCTTGTTTTAAGTGGGTCGTGGCATACAGAATCAAGATTTCCTTGATCTTTTGACAAATAAGAGGTCAATAAGAGGGGCAAGTTTCAGAACTCAAAACATCATCCTTACTGAAAAAAGAGAATTTGTTGAAACCAAGATCCTAAAACAACTTGTTCTCTACTTCCTCCACATTGTGATGTCACACTGTGGTATACATTTGCATCTGACCGCCTCCACAACAACACATCTACTCCTACTTTACCGTATCACTTTGGTAGCCCACCCAGTAGCGTTGAGCAGTGAAATGGCAAGTAGAGGGCTGTTCAGTCAAGTGAAGAGAGCCAACAATAAAAGTGGGCATTTACTGTCAAGTCTTAAAGGGATTATGAATTGAAAAATCAAACATACCATGATATTTTGACATAAGAGTTCATAGCACTATAAAAACATATTTTGTACAAATCCAAATAACTTTACAGATCTTTATTGTAAAGGGTTTAACTGAACATGCACTGAACAGTCATTAAGACACAAACAGCTTACAGGCGGTAGGCAATTAAGGTCACAGTTATAAAAACTTAGGACTAAAGAGACCTTACTACTGACTCTAAAAAACACCAAAATTAAGATGCCCAGGGTCCCTGCTCATCTGTGTGAATGTGCCTTAGGCATGCTGCATGGAGGCATGAGGACTGCAGATGTGGCCAGGGCAATAAATTGCAATGTCCGTACTGTGAGACGCCTAAGACTACAGGGAGACAGGAAGGACAGTGGCAGACCACGTGTAACAACACCTGCACAGGATCGGTACATCCGAATATCACACCTGTGGGACAGGTACAGGATGGCAACAACAACTGCCCAAGTTACACCAGGAACGCACAATCCCTCCATCAGTGCTCAGACTGTCCTGAATAGGCTGAGAGAAGCTGGACTGAGGGCTTGTGGGCCTGTTGTAAGTCAGGCCCTTACCAGACATCACCGGCAACAACGCCTATGGGCACAAACCCACCTTCACTAGACTAGACAGGACTGGCAAAAAGTGCTCTTCACTGACGAGTCGCAGTTTTGTCTCACCAGGTGTGATGGTCGGGCTGTTTATCATGAAAGGAATGAGCGTTACACCGAGGCCTGTACTCTGGAGCAGGATCAAGTTGGAGGTTGAGGGTCCGTCATGGTCTGGGGTGGTGTGTCACAGCATCATCTGACTGAGCTTGTTGTCATTGCATGCAATCTCAATTATGTGCGTTACAGGGAAGACATCCTCCTCCCTCATGTGGTACCCTTTCTGCAGGCTCATCCTGACATGACCCTCCAGCATAACAATGCCACCAGCCATACTGCTCGCTCTGTGAGTGATTTCCTGCAAGACAGGAATATCAGTGTTCTGCCATGGCCAGCGAAGAGCCCAGATCTCAATCCCATTGAGCACGTCTGGGACCTGTTGGATCGGAAGATGAGGGCTATGTCCATTCCCCCCAGAAATGTCCGGGAACTTGCAAGTACCTTTGTGGAAGAATGGGGTAACATCTCACAGCAACAACTGGCAAATCTGGTGCAGTCCATGAGGAGATGCACTGCAGGACTTAATGCAGCTGGTGGCCACACCAGATACTGACTGTTACTTTTGATCCCTTATTTTGATCCCTCCATTGTTCAGTGACACATTATTCCATTTCTGTTAGTCACATGTCTGTGAAATTGTTCAGTTTATGTCTAAGTTGTTGAATATTTTTATGTTCATACAAATATTTACACGTTACGTTTGCTGAAAATAAAAGCAGTTGAAAGTGAGAAGTGCGAGTTTCTTTTTTCGCTGAGTTTATATTATCAAACATATAATGTGTTTTTTAGATGTTTATAATGATTGTGATTATAAGATGCATTTGTGAATGTGCTTGCTGGCTATGCAGCCTGCCATATTGTTTAGACTGTAATGCAACATGGGATTTTGAGTTCTTGATAGACACATAAAGGTTCTAAAAACCTAGCCTGGTTTGATCATACACGTCTGTGCCCAGCCTAGTGTAATCACACTGATTTAATCACACTTGCAAAAGGGTTAAAGGAGAAGCAGCATCAAAACTGAGCGTTTCTGACAGAGGGTCAGAATGAGGCTGGAAAATTCTATTTTTTGTGTGCAAAAAAATTATAAATATTAGAAGTAAACCTCAAGGTATATATAAAAGGCATGTCATGACCCCTTTAAGGATTTTTGGATAGTTTTCCTGTAAAACAATACAAAACATTCTCATCAACAATAATATTTTTTGCAGTACAGTGCTGTGAAAAAGTATTTGCGCCCTTCCTGATTTCTTCTATGTTTGTGTGTTTTTCATACTAAATTGTTTCAGATCTTCAAACGAGATGAAAGAAAGGCAACTTGAGTAAACAAAAAATACAGTTTTCAAATATATATATATATATATTATTATTATTTATTTTTTTATTGAAGCAAAATTTTTCCAACATCTGTATCACCCATGTGAAAAACTCTTAAAGTTAATAGCTGGTTGTGCCACCTTTAGCAGCAAACATCTGCAACCAAATGCTTCCGATAACTGGAGATCAGTCTTTCACAGTGCTTTGGTGAAGTTTTGGCCCACTCTTCCTTGCATAACTGCTTTAGTTCAGCTACATTATATGGTTTTCAAGCATGAACTGCCCATTTAAGGTTATAGGCAGTTCAAATCTTTAATTTAGCTTATTTTGAGCTTTGACCTTTATTGATGCGGCAAAGGCCTGCAGATCTTTGGATGTTTTCTTTGGCTTTTTTGTGACTTGCGAATTTTGGAAGGTCGGACACTTCTGGTTAGGTTCACTACTGTGCAAAGTTTTCTCCATGTGGAGATAATGGCTCTCACTGTTCTTTGGAGTCCCAGAGTCCCATGTTAGATTTTGTTTGAATTTTCAATTTAGTATAAGACATACACGTAAATGGAAGAAATCAGGATGGGGAAAATACCTTTTCACAGCACTGCCCTAATTTTAAAGAGCTTAGTAGAGAAAATGAATTATCATCTAATGTGGATTTTCTTGATACAATAATATAATCATGCCTGATAAAAACAAAATAAAGGTCCATGTAAAATAAATAGAAATAGCATAAAGCTTAATGTTCATGTCAATTTACAAAAGGGTTACCTATTTTCACTGCTCCAAAAATGTACACAACATCTGACCATTTAACATCATAACCACCTTTTCACTCCTAACAGTGGGAAAGTGTCCTCTGTCTAATCATATGGATGTAAAACATTGCAAAAAATCACATCATTTATATGGATGCATTTGAACAAAGCAGACTAAAAATTTAATGAAACAAATGACAATAAAATGCAAAGTAATCTCTTCAGTAACTTTTTGAATGTAACAATTCTGATTACCAATTATTTAAACTGTAACTGTAGTGGAATACATTTACTAATGTTTTGTATTTTAATACGCAATCCCATTACATGTATTCCATCCCCATCCCTGTGGGTAACTATGGTAATAGGGATTTTCCCCATGGGAAAAAAGTGTGCAAAAATGTTTGTTTTCCATAAAGAGTGGAAGTGCATTATCTTTGTTTGGAAATCTGGGAACAGTTGCCATTGCAACCAGAGTAGGGGCTTCTTTTAGAATTCAGAAAGATCCCTCAAAGGACCCCCCCCCCCCCCACCCCACACACAAACCCACACACCGTATATGGCTCAAGTTTTCATCTTTCAATTTTGTGGTTAGTCTCCTAAAGGTCAAAGGTTTCCTGAATGACATCAGAGAACAGAGGCAGCAATGTGCATTTACCCTATCAAGTGCTTTCTGCAGAACTCCACACGTCTGTTCTTCAACCAGAACTGCAGTGGCTGCAGCCATAATAATAAGCCCATTGATCACTGTTTTCACCTCCCAGACAAAGCCATCCCTCAAAGTCATGAGAGATTACCCAGCTGTGCCTCAACATTTTTCTTAAAGCTTATGGATCATCACAATGGAAATATTATTGCTGCTTTCCATTTCTACTAAACTTCCATGATATAAAAGCATAATGTTTCACAGAAGTTCTGTGAAGTTTATTTAAGTATGTAGTGAGCTTGTGGCGAAAGATTTGATTCCAAGAACAATTCATAAGACCAAACAAATTTCTCTAAATAAATGGCCTTCTCTTGATAGGTTATGTCATCTAGGTTTGTCAGCCTTTGGCTAAATGTTCTAATATACTCCTTAGAGTTACAGTAGATGGTCATTGTAAGCCAGCTTATTCCCTTGACCCAACACACATCACCTTAAATAACTCTGTGGCTTTATGTTTGTGCAAGTGGGCCCTCTGCTGTTCATCTGGTTATATTCTTGCACCCATATCTCGGTGTCTGCTCCATACATGCCAATCTCAACTCCCTTTATTCTCCTTTCACAGGGTGCAACAGGACCAGATGGACCAGTTGGGGAGAAAGGGTTGACAGGAATCAAGGTAAAATGTTTATCTTCGTCGTGTAGAGTGATTCTTTGTAGAACTAAGGCACTGCAAAAAAAATCTTGCAATGGTTACACTGTATATGACATCAAACATGCCTTATATGGCTGTTTGTTATTGATGTCCTGTATCTATGGAGGTTTTTAAATTATATCATTATTGGATTCTTTTAATTCTATTTTTCATTATTACAAGGCAGTTAGGAGCTAGCATGCATGTGAAAGATTTGACCATGTTACCTTAAATTCAATATAAAAAGGGCCTTAAACTTAATCCTGCTATCTCTGATTCTATTCTCATGAATTTATGTCAAAAACAACAAAAATATATCTGAAAGCTGAATGAAGCCATGCCACTTTTAGGGGAATTTTGAAAGCAACACTGTGGTACTCTCTTGTGAGATGAGGAACATAGTTTTCTCAATGCTGGCATGCACTGCACTTTCCCTACCACAGAACAAAACAACATGTGAAACACATCAAAATATCACAATGCAACTTTTTTTTATCACCGTACAACATTGGCAATGTGGTGCATTAAAAGTTTGCCCAAAGTTTTAGTTTGATCAAACATTATAAAGATTGTTTCATTCTCCTTTAAAATTTGATAAGAAATTCTCAGTGCATTGCAAAGGAAAACTGATGATGTACCACTGAATAGATGGTGATGACAAATGGGTTCTTTCTCCTCTCTCTAGGGTCCTGATGGCCCACCAGGAAAACAAGGTTTCATTGGCCAAATGGTATATTTATGTTTTATTTTGTTCTTTTTTGGTCAAAAATTTCCTGTGATATCTACTTGGAACCACCGGTCTGATAATGCTGCAGACTGGACAGAGCTATTGAGTTGTTTGAGATTAGCTGATGCTCTTAGGTTTTGAGAAAGTGCCAAGAATCTGTTTGCCCTTAGTGAATACTGATACACTTAGTCTACAGAAAAGATAATAAAAGAAAAACAGAAGAGAAGTTCTAGCTTTGTTTGGTAATGCTCTTATAGCTATATAAATTACAGACAATATAGACTGTATATAGCCTACTGTATTTCTGCTCTCCTTCATAAATGGAACACTTGGATAATTCTCTATTCTGTATTAGGGTAAAATTGGTGAAACTGGTGAAACTGGAGCAACTGGATTTCCAGTGAGTAATTTAAAGTAACTTATCTCAATATAAGCATAAACACAGTTTAATTTCCACAAAACCCTGAAGAACCTTTCTATTTCTAGGGTGTTCAAGGACCAACTGGGCCCCCTGGAGCAAAGGGAATTTTAGGTGAACCTGTAAGTTTCGCCTCTTGAGAGTTTGTTGGTTACGGAGGAGTATGCATTGTTTTTCTGAAGTGACAGTAGTTCAATTTGATCACAGAGTACTTAGACAACATGAAACAGCATTTGCAACCCAGTTTACTGTACTTCCGAATAAAACAAGATATCCAATTAGAAAAATGTATGGCGAGACTTAAATTGATTGGATTGTGAAAAGTGGGCATTTACCAGAAGGGTGCCGGAGCTGAATGTGCGTAATTTTTTTTCTAATAGTTGTTTTTCTATTGCTTAACATCATCTCATGGTCCTCGCTGCCAAGGTGAGAAAAACAAGAAAGTTGTTTTTTGGAAAGTTTTGATTTAAAAATATGAATATCAAATCTTTTTTGATCACTATTGAGACACTGGGTCTGTTCTAGCCTACATAGTCCGCTGTCTTCTATGCAGCACCCTTACTGAAATGATGCCTCATAAGAGAGCAATCTGGAACGCTCTACATTCAAATAATGCTCGTCATGAGCAGTAGACGCAAGATTAAACTTGCAAATGATTTCAATGACCCTTTTAAAATATTAGGAAGTAGATGCAAAGTAGGGCAAACTTGAATGGCGGTGAATGGCAGACCATAGAAAATTATATTTTTGCTTACCTGTTTGCTCCAATAGCAAAAGAAAAAAAAACAATTACGCTTTCACAGCTTTATAAAAGAAGATACAAATATTGAGCACTGGATAACAGCAGTAAGAAAGAAATAGGTCAAATTTTCTGTCACTCCCTCAGCAGCTGTGTTAGAAGTCTCATCGCAGCTGTGGTAACTGATTTTTTCAAACGCATCCCAGGGTAATTAATACAAAGTACAATTTTATACATTTACACTAAATATTTTTAAAGGTGTTATATGTAATATTTTTACTGTACTAAATCATAAACTGACCATAATATGTTGTTAGAGAATTAGGAAACATGCTAAGTTGAAATACTGGCTTCTCTGATAACAATGCTACAGCCAGTATATTCCACTTTGACGTTTCCATTCCGGGATGGAATTTCTGTTTATGTTTTGGCCTGTGTAGGATATTTGGTACGCAACATTTAGAAGTAAGCTTTAAATTGCCCTCATTCTCACGCCATTATATGTAAGAATATTTGGTATGCTAAATTTAAAAGGAAATTTAGGGTCTTGAAGTATGTGAGCTATGAACTAAATTAAACTGTCCTTATTGTACATTATTAGGTAATGAAATGTATAATGGAATTAGTCACGTTCGACAACCATTATAAATTAGATGAATGACACATAAATAGATTATTTGTCTGAATAAACTCTTAATAATAATACAACATTTCATTGTATCAGCTCACAATTTCTACTGTAAGGAATTAGCTTTAATAAGTGAATTATGATTAATTCACTTATTGGAGTAATATTATTCTCATGGCTTATTGAAAATAATATCACACATATTTAGGTACAGCTTTGAAGCGAAATCTTTTAGAAACAGGGATGAGATTATTTATCAAAATATACCACAGTCACGTTGTCTTTGAACACAGACAAACTTTATTACTATTCTAAACATAAATCTAATCTAACACATATATACATAAGACAGGTTGGTGAAAAGTGACAGAATGTGAAATAAAGGATCAGTACAGTAAAAATGAACTTTATGTAGTCTGTTGACAATTCCTTAAGAACCATTTATCCATCTTTGAGTCTACATCGATTTGCTATCGGATTACCCAAATTATTTAATTAATACACCAGCACTTTGAGCACAATATTGGAGATGTACTTGTGTGTCTTTGGTGTTTCCTTGCATTCTTTGTGTTGCTTGGTTCTTGGTCGAAAGTTCGTTCCGTCGATGTTTTGATCTCTGTATGATCGAATTTATTGTCTGGATGAATGATGAGGTTGGCTTTGAAGTGAGGCCATAGAGAGTGATGAGCTCTCTCGGGACGTCGAATCCCGAGCTTTCTTGGACCTCACATGGCGAGGACCTGGCCATCAGCGGAACGACCAGACATATGTAATATATGAGAATGAGTTTGCGACGTGATGCTGGTCTCTTCATCTCCTGTCTTTCTGTTGAAAGCAACGTGCACAAGAATGCCACGTTACAACAACTTGTACACATGCATTGTTTTTTTCCGACCCTCAAGAGGACCTGGGCAAAAGAAAAAATAAACTCTGTGTTCCCAATGCAGCCCTTTTGCTTTCCACGCCATTGTTAGTCGGGAACAAGTTTGCGGCTTTATGCAGGTAACTTTTAGTGCCTGTTTAACTGTTGTTGTTGATGTGTCAGAATACTGCTATGTTGCAATATGGGTATTTAATGCATACGCAAGTGATTTCTTTTCAAGAAGGCCAATGCCTTAAACTGTGATTCCATGGGCGGCACTCTCGCTTCCCCGCTGTTGACAAGATGGGAATGTGTTGTGGTGTATTGCACGTCACAACAGTGCCTGTTTTTACTATTGTTGATGACATGCCAGAAGGCTGCCATATCACAACATAAACAAAAGTCCTTGCTGTGTATTTGTGAGGCATACATGCCTTCAGAGTGAGTTCTTCAACGTTCTCATGACAGCACTCTCGCTTTCCACACCATAGTATGCCGGGAAAGAGAATACGATCCAAGTGCTGCGACTGTTGTATTTCCATTGACATTGTGCCAGAAGACTGCCACTCCCCAGTACAAATAACAGACCTTGTTGCAGCTGCACGAAGCCCATCAGCTCTAATTGACTAAGTTGTACAGGACAACTGCCCCCTGGGGGTCAGTCATGGAAGAACCCGGTTTTTAAGCTCAGAGGTACAGTGTCTCCTCGCCAAAAATGCGATAGAGCAAGTACTGAGCGACCCATAGAAAGGCTTATGTAGCCATTACTTTCTGGTCACCAAGATGGATGTTGGGCTGCACATGCTGGACTTTAGGTGCTTGAAGTGGACACTCTCAAGTCTCTGTTCAAGATGGTTAGTCAGAGACAAATTTTGTATGATGTCTGTCCGTCCAACTGAATTGTTTAAGTGGATATGGAAGATGCGTGCTTTCACGTACAAAATAGCCCTTCACCACAGGCCACTCTTGAGATTAAGCTTCAAGGGGGTGACATTTCAGTCCAAGTTCCTTATCTTCAGCTTGTTCCTGGTTCCCCTCACAATTACTAAATGTGTCATTGTGACGCTTGCTCTGCTGAGACTGAGTGGCATCCTTGTGCTGGTTTATGATTGGTAGCTCTTAAGCACAATCTGAGGAACAAGCTTGCAACCATAGGGATCTTTTGCATTTCAAGCATTTGGACCTAATAGTCAACTCTAGAATGCCTCATCATATGGGGTGATGCAGTCGCTTACATCTTCTTGCTGAGTAGTCATGCTTGCAATTTTGAGAACACCTTGTTCTCTTAGAGGAGTGTTGAAGTGCCAAATGCAAAGCTGCCACGTTGGACAAAGGGACTCCACTGTGCATTGGTGCCCTGGCTCACAAATGACCAGAGAAACACAAACACAAATTCCCTCCTATCTGCTTGCTTCACCAGGTGCTGTGCAAGGTTCAGGAAGACAGTGAAACCAACTGGCCCAACTGCTTTTGGTTTTGCTTTTGCTTCTGAGCTTGTAGAGCTGTTTGGTGCTTCCTGATTGGAAACTTCATGTTTGGCCCCTGAAAAGGGCATGCTTGACGCACTAAGGTTATGACAGTCGGTGTAAGACTCCTTACTACTGGCCAGGACCCCCTCAGCGAAGTGATTGTATACCTTAAAATGGTGACTCCTTGCTGACTGGTGTTCCTCCGTGAAGAAGATCCAGGGTGTTGCATTGTGCAGATGGTGCATTACTTTTTCCAAGAGCACATTGTAGTGAGTATATGTGGGTGTATGTGTGTGTTTCTAAACATATGCACCAGCTAAGGAATTTCACCTTAACAATATAAGAATGATCCAAATGGACCATTCCAAAAATTTGAAATATGTAAATTAGAGGGAGTTGGTCATTTGAATAATCTGAAGGATTTTGTCAAATTCAGCCTAACCTTTAGAGACTCCTACTGTTTCATCAAAACAAGGAAGACAGTTGTCATAAAATAAATTTTATTTACAAAAAGAATAACTAGCAACAACTAACAAATAGTAATAAAATGGTGAGGAATACTAGGAATGGTAAAGAATACTAGGAATGGTAAAGTGCATAGGTTGGAAAGGTTGAGTTTAATTTGGTATGGAAAGATAGACTGCAGATTTTCAATTAAGTGATAAGGTGAAGAACTTATTTCGAGCTAAATAAATTACTCAAAGATTATTTACTATTCTGTATATTGGGCCAACAGGTTATGGAATCTATAAAACATTAGATAATCATAAACTAGTAACATACATCAATTCCATGGTCTCTGGAAAGAAGTTTGGAAAGCAATATTTTTAGTTCCACTTGATCAAGTGATGAGCTTGGTGAAGGCGATGTCTTCCACTGGTCATCTGCATTGCAGTGGGAAAAGAGATGGATTCCATTTCAAACCACCTTAAACTAAAAGCTAAAAGCAGAGGAATGCTTGTCTTCTGGAGAACCGAAAGTGTCCTTGCAATCTGGAACATGCAGATGCAGGTAACTTGAGTTGCTTTCCAAGCAAGAGCTTCTACTTTTTGCTGATTGTGTGATTTTATTGTCTCTCTGGAGCAGAGAGACAGATAGTCAAGTCATTTTTATTTGTATAGCGCTTTTCACAACACACATTGTTTCAAAGCAGCTTTACAGAAAATCATGCTTTAGCAGAAAATGAAACTGTAATATCTATAAAGTCTTAGAGTCATCGTTGTGTAGTTTGATTAAATATGATTTTAAATTGAGTATAAAAATAAATAATTAAATAATAATTGTATTTAGAACCCCAGTGAGCAAGCTGAAGGCAACTGTGGCAAGGAACACAAAACTCCGTAAGATGTTGAATAATGGAGAAAAATAACCTTGGGAGAAACCAGGCTCACTGTGGTGGTTAGTTCCCCTCTGGCTAAACAACATGAATATAATGCCAATATTAATTTTTTTGTGTGCAGTGCAAGTCATGGTTTAAAATTTGTAAACTAAGAAATTGTTAAGGGTTAGTGTTTAAACAAAGATTTTGTATAAACTGTAAGATTAATGACTAATGACTTTGAAGTCCATTGTGGATTTACATAAATGCATTGACCTTTGTTAGTTGTCTTTTGTTGGCAATTAATTGATAGTCTATGTATTCCATTTCAAGAGTGTAGTCCATTAACAGACAAAGGTGATGCAGGCAGAGATCAATGAGGTGCATTGCAGTTCAACCGGCAGGACATTTTGGTGAGGTTCGGTGGAGTCCATTCTAAGTCCAATGTTCAGGCAGTGGCATATGAAGTATCAGATCTCTTACAGTTGGAGTTGGCATCAGTTCATCCTCTAAAGTCCATCATAAAAGACTAAATAAGAAGACTGATGTCTGACTAGTACTGGCTGTAGTTTGTCATTATCACTTAGTGACACGTAGCAGTGGAGTCCAACCCCAAGCAGGAATGGAGCTGGATCTGGCCGGGATATGAATCACGAGGTTGAGATGGAAACAAATATAATAATATTAGTAGATTAATAATAATCTAATATTAGGAGATGCCATTCAATTTATTGCAGAGTTCTAGATTATGAGAAATGTTTCTTAGAAATGTTTCTGGTTCTGGCAGACCTAACTAAAGCTGCCTAATTGCCAGTTGATGGATAAATAAGGTGTATGCTTGGCTAAATAAATGAGTCTTTAGTCTAGACTTAAACTGAGTGTGTCTGCATCTTGAACAGTGTTAGGGAGACTATTCCATAGTTTAGGAGCCAAATAGGCAAATAATCTACCTCCTTTTGTTAATTTTGATATTCTAGGAACTATGAACACGCCAGAATTGTGTGATCTTAATGAATGTGAATTGAATATAGCATGACAGAAGGTCACTTAAGTACTGTGGAGCAAGACTATTCAAAGCTTTGTATGTAGTTAACAGAATTTAAAAATGAATATGAAATTTTTCAGGCTGCCAATGTAACGACGATAAAATGGGGATAATATGATCATATTTCTTGGTACTAGACAGCACTCTGGCTGCTGCATTTTGAACCAATTGAAGTTTATTTATTGAACTTGCATTACAATAATCTAGTCTTGAGGTTGTGAACACATTAATTAGTTTTTCGGCATCAGCAACAGAAAGCATGTGTCGTAACTTAACAATATTTCTGAGGTGGAAGAATGCTGTTCTACAAACATTGGAAATTTAAATTTCAAAGGATAGATTGTTTTCAGATATAACACCTAAGTTCTTCGCTGTAGAAGACGACGTAACAGTACATCTATCGAGAGTCAAATTTTATTTTAGCGGCTTATTTTTAGAGGATTTTGGTCCAATAATTATCTCTTTTTTAATATCTATAGTACTCTGTTTTGACGGAATTGATTAGAAAGAAATTTCTGGCCATCCAATCTTTGATTTAATTGATATACTCTGCTAATTCAGAGAATTGTGACATTTTGTTGGGTTTAGAAGAAATATAAAGTTGGGTATCCTCGGCATAACAGTGGAAATTTATTCCACGATTCCTGATAATATCTCCCATGGAAAGCATATATAAGGAGAAAAGCAGAGGCCCTAAAACTGATCCCTGTGTCACTCCATACTTAACTTTAGTTTGAATTGACAATTCCTTGTTTACACATACAAAGTGTTAGTGTTCTGTTAAATAGGACCTAAACCATGCTAATGCAAGTCCACAAATGCCAACATAATTCTCCAGGCTATTCAAGAAAATTTTGTGAACTATGGTGTCAAATGCAGCACTAAGATCTAAAACCACTAGAAGAAAAATACACCTGTTCCTCTTACCTCTGAACGATCTGCTGTTGGATCTACAGCGCACTTCAGTGGCTTTCTCCTTCTCTGCACGGCAGTGCTGTTTGCCCCTGGGCACAGCGCAACTAAGAGTTGTATTAAAAGAGTGATTTTCTCTAAAAGAGTATTTTCCTCTATAAGAGCAATACACAGCGGCTTTGAACGTCCTTTTCAGGATGCGTCTTTATAAAGATGCCTTTCCGCCCCTGTGTAGTTCCTGGATGCGGTAGAGTGCTCTCCACTTCAGACGGCCACAGGCACTGTCTCGTGTGTTTGGGCTGCGATCACACCGACGCAGTGTTTGTGGATGGTTCATGTTCTCACTGCGAGAACATGACCATGGCAACGTTGTGGTCGCGGCTTTCCTTCAACAGAAGGAACGCCACTCTAGACGCCCCCCTGCATCGTTCCTTCTTGAGGACGATGCGGCCGGCAATGGCGATCTGGTGATGGCAGTAGGCGGTGCTTCGCCGGGTATGTTCCCACGAACCGCCCGCCCCCCAGCATGCTCATTGACTTCCGTCTGGGCTCGAGGCAACAGCGGCTCGCCTCAAAGCCAGCCTGCCTATCCTCTGGAGCCCCCCTGAGCTGGATGAGCTCGCCACTGCATCGGAGAGCGGTCTGACATCTGAGGCAGATGACTCGTCTGGGCTGCTGCCTTCGGGCCAGCATGCCCAGGCTGAGGCTGACGCCCAGATGTCCGACATGCTTGGATGATTGGTTCCTTGGGTTTGCGCGCCACTATCAACCACGCCAACCCCCCACCGGTCCCTTTCTTCCTGGAGGTGCATGATGAGCTGACGACTGCATGGAGAGCACCCCTCTCCACTCGTCAAAAGCCCCTCGCTCATCCGCTCTCACTACCCTCGACGGCGGAGTGGCCCACTGGTACGCGGCAATTCCCCAGGTGGATAGGGTGGTTGCGATCCACCTATGTCCCGAGAATGCCTCCACCTGGCGGGGTCACCCTGTGCTCCCCTCCAAGGCCTGTAGAACGACGTTGGCACTGGCCGCCAAAGCCTACAGTGCCACCGGACAGGTCGCTTCTACCCTGCATGCCATGGCCCTCCTTCAAGTCCACCAGGCCAGGCACTCAAAGATCTGCACGAGGGTAGTCCTGATCCCGACGTGCTGCAGGAACTGCGCTCAGCGACCGACCTGACCCTCAGGGCCACGAAGGCCACACTTGTGGTTCAGGAACGTCATCTGTGGTTGAACTTGGTCGAGATGTGCGAGATGGACAAGACACACTTCCTTGATGCCCCTGTTTCCCAGTTCGGCCTTTTTGGCGACACCGACGAGGACTTCGCCCAGCAGTTCTCCGAGGTGAAAAAGCAGACGGAGGCCATTTCACACATCCTTCCCCGCCGCAAACCTGCCACCTCAGGCCATCCCCCATCTGCTCGCTGAGGGCGTCCCCCCTGCGGCTCAACAATGTGCAGCTCCACCTAAACCCAGGCCCAGCTCTCAGCCCTGCGTCGAGCGCCCCACAGGAAGCGCACGCCTCCCATCTCACGGACCCCCTCGAGGACCTGGAAGGCTCCCAAGCGATCCTGAGACGATCGACCCAGAGACCAAGACATTCGCTCCGGAGCTGGTAAGCAGACCACTCCGTCCCCCCGGATTTCATTTGCTTCATTTGCACGGAGCACATTCTCAGTAAAAGAGCTATTTCCTTGGTCTCTGGGTCACCTGGCCACAAATGCCGTTCTCACGGCACTCTGCCGCCAGATCTCAACTGTCCCGGCACATTGGACGCAGACGTCGCGCCTCCAGCCCCACTCACCTGGCTGGCTGGTTCCGACGAGTTTAGAGGACGCCTCCACCAGACCTCCTCCTCAGTCGCTAACCCCTGCCCACTGCGAAGCCCCGCCAGGTATGTCAAAAATAATCGGCCCGTTAGTGCCCCTAGCACGTAAAAAAACACATTCTAACTTACGTCCGGCATCTAGATTGGTTCGCAGTGGTAGACCTGAAGGACGCGTACTTCCACGTCTCAATATTGCCTCAACATTGACCCTTTCTATGGTTCGCAATCGACGGCCAGGCGTATCAGTCCTTCGGCATGTCCCTGTCCCCTCGCATCTTTACGAAGGTCGCAGAGGCAGCCCTTGCCCTGCTCCGAGAAGCTGGCATCCGCATACTCAACTACCTCCTGGCCCACTCCCGAGAGTTTCTATGCGCCCACAGGGACCAGGTGCTCAGGCACCTCAGACGTTTAGGGCTTCAGGTCAACTGGGAAAAGAGCAATATCTTTTCTCGGCATGGAGATAGACTCAGTCTCAATGTCAGCGCGCCTCACCAATTAGCGTGTGCAGTCAGTGCTGGAATGCTTCGCCGACTTCAGGCCAGGCACTGTGGTCCCTTTAAAACTTTTCCAGAAGCTCCTGGGGCATATGGCGTCCTCTGTGGCGGTCGCGCCACTGGGGTTGATGCATATGAGACCACTTCAGCACTGGCTCCAGACGCGAGTCCCAAGACGAGCATGGCACCGCGGCACGCACCGTGTGATGGTCACCCCCGCCTGCTGCCAATCATTCAAACCCTATACAGACCTCTGCTTTCTGCGGGTTGGAGTCCCCTTGCAGCAGGTGTCCCGACGCATCTTGGTCTCGACCGATGCCTCCAAATTGGTTTGGGGTGGCGTGTGCAACGGGCACACAGAGTTGTTGGCTGTATTCTTTGCCCTGCCTAGTTCAGGGAAAATACATCTTGATCAGATCAGACAGCACCACCACGGTGGTGTACATAAATCGCCAAGGTGGCGTACACTCCCGCCACATGTCACAACTCACCTGTCGTCTCCTCCTTTGGAGCCAGCAGCGACTCAAGTCGCTGTGCGCCACTCACATCCACGGCAACCTAAATGTGATGCCTGATGCGCTATCATGACAATGCTTGCCCAATGGAGAGTGGAGGCTTCACCCCAAGTCGGTCTAGCTGATTTGGGAATGGTTCGGCAAGGCTCAGGTAGATCTGTTCGCCTCCCAGGAGACCGCTCACTGCCCGCTCTGGTATGCCCGAACAGAGGCTCCCCTCAGGGCAGATGCACTAGCACACTGCTGGCCCACGGGGCAGCGCAAGTACGCATTTCAAGTACTCATTAGCCTTCTTGCACAGGTGCTGTGCAAGGTCAGAGAAGATGAGGAACAAGTCACTCTCTGGCTCCCCATTGGCCCACCCGGGCTTGGTTCTCAGACCTCGTCCTCCTCGCGACAGCGCCTCCCTGGCAAATTTCCCTGAGGAAAGACCTTCTTTCTCAAGGACGGGGCACACTCTGGCATCCGTACCCAGCGCTCTGGAACCTCCATGTCTGGCCCCTGGACGGGACATGGGAGATCTAGCTGATCTACCACCTGCTGTCATAGACACGATCGAGCAAGCCAGAGCCCCTTCTACCAGGCAACTTTACGCCCTAAATTGGTGCTTGTTCGCGAATTGGTGTTCTTCTCTTCTTGTCTGCAGGAGAAGTTGGAAGGGAGGCTGTCCCTGTCCACCTTGAATGTGTATGTAGCTATTATTGCAGCACACCACGACACAGTAGACGGCAAGTCTTTGGGTAAGCATGACTTGATTATCAGGTTCCTAAGAGGCACCTGGAGGTTGAATCCCTCCCGGCCAAGCCTGTTCCCCTTCTGGGATCTCTCAGTTGTCCTCTCGGGCCTTCAGAGACCCCCCTTCAAGCTGCTAGAATCAGTTGGACTCAGGACCATCTCTCGAAAGAGATGGCCCTGCTGATCAATCGCCTCCATCAAGAGGGTCGGGGATTCATCTCAATCTGGTTGGCGGAGGACGAATCCCAGCTGCCTTCGCATCTGAGACCTTCAACCCACACATCTTATCATGTAGCTTGTTGAGCGCTTTGCCACGGACACATAGCACGTGTGGATGCTTCACACCATCCACCGCAGCATCCACGCTCAACTCCCCACGTGCCCCACCGAGAGCTAACCACAGTATAGCGACCACAAGGAGGGTCACCCCATGTTTCACTACCCTCCCTAGCAACCGGGCCAATTTGGTTGCTTAGGACAGTGGTTCCCAAAGTAGGGGTCGCGACCCCCCCGGGGGGTCGTGAGACAGCGAGGGGGGGGGTCGCGAGATGATTTCCAGAAATCAAAAAATATATATATATATAACGATTAGAAATAGCATATTGTAGGCCCTATCCATAATTGTAAAAAAATACAAAAATAGTTGTTAAATAAAAAATAAAAAAACATGCAAACAAAAAAGCCATCAGCCTTTTCATTTTCGTCAGATACAGTTTTGACGGAAAACTTAACAAGTACATTATGTTTTGTACCACACTGGAGTGAACGTGCACAGGTGAGGACATTTTCACAAAACTTGACAACAAACTAAATGAAGAGGGACTGTCTTGGGATGAGTGCATCGGTGCAGATGGTGCTGGAGCGATGCTGGGGGGAAAAAAAGGTCTTAAAGCAAGAGTCTTGCAAGTGGCGCCTCACATAAATTTCACGCACTGTATTATACACAGAGAAGCTCTTGCGAGCAAAACACTTGACCCAGAACTTAAACGTGTTCTTGAGACTGCGATAAAAATTGTCAACTACATAAAAGCGCGTCCACTCAATATCAGGCTGTTTGCCACTCTCTGTCAGGAACTGGGATCGGGGCATGAGTGCTTGCTGTTCCACACAGAAGTCAGGTGGCTTTCGTGAGGGAATGTGCTCAGCCGCCTGTTTGAGCTGCGGGACGAAGTGCGCTTATTTCTGATGGAGCATGGGTCCCAGCTCGCTGACCACCTCACTGAACCTGACTGATTAACAAGGCTAGCGTATTTGTCTTGCATATTAGAAAAACTGAATGGCCTTAATATGTCATTGCAAGGTGAAAACACAAGCATCATGTCACTGAATGATAAAATCTACACATTCACGAGAAAACTTGAGCGCTGGACTGAGCGAGTTGAAATGGGTAGGATTGACATGTTTTCTAAACTGGACGAATTCATTGAGGAAAATGAACCGAGTGTTAACATAGTGATGAAGTCTATCACTACCCACCTTCAAGCCCTGTCATCTGACATCCGACCTGGAGGACGCATTGGTTGAACTGTCAAGCGACCGAACCTTAAAGACAGCGTTCCAAGACGCTGGCTGAGTTTTGGATTTCTGTCGAGAGGGAATACCCACAGCTATCCAAGGCCGCTATGGATGTACTGATGCCGTTTGGCACTACCTACTTGTGCGAAAAGACTTTCTCGGCACTCACGTACATTAAAAATAAATACAGATCGCGACTGAATGTAGAGGATGAACTCCGAGTGGCGGTCTCCAAAATTAAACCAAGAATGGACTTGCTGTGCTCCAAGAATTGTGCCCATCCATCTCATTAGGTGATGTTACTATTTAAATAAAAGTAATGAGTAAATTACTATAAAAAAATATTATAGTTGTTTGATTGTTGTCTTTTGTTGTAAACATGCTCGTGTTTAGATAGGCCTATTTGTGCGTGTGCGCAGTTGTGCGCAATGGCATTGTGTCCAAATCTCATTAGGTGATGTTAATATTTAATATAAAATAATATAATGGTTGTTTTGACTGTTTTGTTCTTTTGTGTTGTAAGTATGCCTATTAGTGCGTGTGCACAGTTTCACGCAATGTTTGTATACTTTAACCACCTCCGAGGATAGTAGGGGTCGCGAGTCACTTGCACCTTTATTTTGGGGGTCGTGGGCTGAAAAGTTTGGGAACCCCTGGCTTAGGAGACCTTGCTGGAGTCACTCAGCACACCCTGGGATTCAAACTAGCGAACTCCAGGGGTGATAGCCAGTGTCTTTACCACTGAGCTACCCAGGCTCGAGGCTCCAACTCCTCCTCATCGACCCTTCAGACGAGGCACATGTTTATAACAATAACCTGGGGGAGTTTGCTCTAAACTAATATATGAATCTGGTTTAAGCCAGGTTTCAGTCAAGCAGAGCACATCCAAACTATGATCTGTAATACTTTAATTTACAATTAGTGCTTTGGTTGAAAGAGATCTAATGTTTAATAGCCCTACCTTTGCATGATGATTATCTTCAATTATTTATTTTTCAAGATATACATTTTTTTCTAAATGATATGGTTTTGTTTTGGTAGTTTGGAAACAGACACAGTCTCTATATGAGATCTATATGAGGGAGGGGGGCATATTACAGTGTCTGATATAGTTTCTGCTAGTTCACACACTTCTTTAATATTATCTCTAGTAATCTCTGACTGGCAAAGCCGGACATCATTAGTGCCTACACATAAAATCTACATTTAACATTAGCCTGCACTTATCAAATTTTATCTGATGTCAGATGCCTGAGCCCCGGAAATGCATTTAACGATGGTGGCTAGAGTCTCTATTGCCACGTTCCTTACAATATAATCTTCTATGACCAAGGCTCTTTCAGCATGATTCTCAGTAGGTGCATCACTGAGTGGGGAGAATCGATTGGAAACCCTAACAGGGAGAGTGGTGTCGCCTTGCTGAGTGAGTATGCTGCTGAGATGTCACCCAAACACCCTGCTGTGGGGGCTCTATAGCCGGAAACAAAGTGTGTGTGTTGCTTGCTGTACTACCTGCGTCCGAGACCGTATCTACCGGCATCTCGATCTCACTACCTTCCACTAGCATTCGGATGCATGTCTCTAAGTCATTAACCTTCTCCATCAGCCAGACTAATTAATTACATTTATCACACATAAATGCCTTATTGCTGACGGAAGAAGCTAGTAAACGTGGCATGCAATGCAGGAAGAAATAACATGAGCTGATGCCATGACTTACCGCAATTGTTTGCTGTTGTTGTTGTTGTTATGGTTGTTCTTGAGCAGCAAGGGTTTGAGATTGATGTGGTTCGATGTCGTTCCTGGTCAGCAGAGGTTTGATATTGATGCAATAATCTGTGTAAAACACAGAGGAGAAAACTAATGCCCGCAGTCGAGATGCGAGATGAAGAGAAGCGGGAAAAAAGGAAATAAAAAGAGAGAAAACGGGTGCATGTGGTAATATACACTCAGTTGAAACAGTAGAAAAGGGGGGGGGACTAAGCATGCAGTAAAATGGTAAAGGATAAAACGATGAACATATAAGAAGAATAAGCAATGCTAAGCAGGTTAGCAAGCTACAAACACAGACTTGTGCAGCGTGCCAGCAACAACCAAGTTGCCAAAGTGGAGCAATCTGTTGGTGTCTCCCTCTTCTCTTGCAGGAATGGGGACTTAGAACCTGGTGTATCGTATTCTGTTAGTTTTTCTGGATGGGATACCAAGAACAGGGTTTTTCTGTTAAAGGGTGCTTTTATCACTTTCTGATTAAGAGGAAATTGCAATTTGGTGCCTTTCTGTTCCAGTGATTTGATTTAGCTGATTGGCACTTCCAAAATACTCTTGGCATTATTCTGAGTCCAAAAATGATGCTAAAAGATCAGATATTAAACATGCATTCATTCATACCCTAATAATGTATTTGTGTGAACTATTGTGGTATGCCATCTTGTCCATTGTTCACTACAGCATGTATGCAGGGCTCTCTCCATCCACATTCAAAGTGTATGATGCTGCCATAGCGATTGTCCCCTTTGGGTGGTTTGTCTGTGGGCAAACACACTTTGGACACTAAGTTCTTGTGAGGAGCAATGTATTTAATGTCTCACTATCCCATTGGCTAATGGGATTACATTATTTTGCCAGTCAGTGAACATTCTGTTTCTCTTTTTCCCCCATTGTGGTGCAGATGAGTATTTTTGGACAATGTATCACTATTTGTTATGGCAAGTGTCATTGTTATATAAATTTTTTCCTTCCAATTATTAAATATGAAGGGGAGACTATGTCAATGCCTGTTTAACTACCCTACTAGCTAGTAAGAAATGCTTCCCGGTCTAAATCAGTAGCACGGCATGATGGTATACATTTCCCATAGCGTCAAAGTGACCGACTTAAAAGGGAAAGTTCTGGTTATGACTATAACCTTGGTTCCCTAAAAGGAAAGAAATAGATAATGCATAAGCTTTCTGCACTACTGATTTCACACTTCAGTCAAAATATCCTGATGTAATTGTGCTGTGCTCTCGTTTATATGCCCGCGATGATGTGCATATCATAGCTGGAGCATCAAATGGCATCTGCCAATATATTGCCGTGATTTTATAGAGCATCAGAGATCATCACTCCAGGGAGGAGATTCAATTAGCATCAGCTACTAATGCGCCATCTCTTTGCACTTTCCTTTCAGGGAACCAAGGATACAATTATTCATTGCCTCGGTATGTGACATCACAATCTTTGTCAATATCTCCTGTCTCTTAATAGGGTCCTTCAGGTCCACCTGGAATATTAGGTCCACTGGGTGAGATTGGAGCAGTGGTAAGTTGCTCTGCACAAACTCCACATACTAACTCCTATCTGTTTAGTAACCATGGCAATTTAGTTACAGGATTTCAGAT
Organism: Moxostoma hubbsi; assembly: GCA_032164185.1. Taxonomy (NCBI): domain Eukaryota; kingdom Metazoa; phylum Chordata; class Actinopteri; order Cypriniformes; family Catostomidae; genus Moxostoma; species Moxostoma hubbsi. The sequence goes on from JAVLUX010000044.1 coordinate 7,887,200, forward strand.
CAATTCAGTTAGGATTGTAGATCAGGACGTTTCTGAAATACTGTGCCAGGTGTGTGTGTGTGTGTGTGTGTGTGTGTGTGTGTGTGTGTTTGACACTATGCAAAATATACTATACTACTTATTCAGAATTCAGTGTATTAATAAGCTATATTAAATAAGTTCCCTCTTTTCCAGAATGTTTTATTATTTTTTTAAGTGTTATTTCTCATTCTGACTCTGTCCTACTCTTCTCACTTATTTTCATGGAAACTATTACCATCATGCCCTAATTTAGCCAATGCCAAATTAGTTATTGTCCCTGTATACAATTAAATGCTCTCAGATGGCTCTAGAGAACACTGGTTTTTCTAATTAGAATACTTTAACCAATTACAAAGAAATAAGGAACAGATTTTGTATGGTCTTTTTGTTTCTAATTACCTATCCATTACTCCCACATGTTTTCTGAATAGAAGACATAGCTTTGAGGGACCAAAACCTGTAGCAACATTCAGAAAGTTAAAGCTCTATCCTAATTAGTTTCCTGGTTTATATAACAGGGTCTACCTGGAAAAGCCGGGGAGCAGGGCCTACCAGGTGAACCAGGAGAGAAGGTGAAGATCATGTGTGGTTGGAATTGCTGATTAGTCTGGTGTAGCCATTGTGTAGTGATGTTTTCTCCCACATTTATAATAGTGAAGATATGGTGATCACATGAAGATGTTTTAAATAACCCCTTCAGATTATTGCCCTGTATGATAATCTATCAGTTTTGTCATAAAAGTGTTCATTTAATTATATTTGACAAATTTCTTTTTAAGGACATTATCATGTGGCACTTGACTCTTGTGCCAACATAATTAAGTAACGTTTCACACATTCACATTTTCTTTCATTCTAGGGTGGAGTTGGATCTCCTGGAAGTATGGGGGAGCAAGGCTTGATTGGACCTAGAGTAGGTTGTTTAACTATTTAACAGCACTGTCTGTCTTTAAAGTAGTGCAGAGATTTCTAATCAAAAAATCTCATTTAGGGTGACCCTGGGCTCGATGGGGAGGATAGTCCAAGCGGTCCTGATGGTGCTAAGGTCAGAGAAATGCCAGATTATTTTTGCATAATTACTTTGACAGAACAATAAATAAACACACAGCTGGATTTTTGCTGGCAGGACACATGAAATATTAGAAAAAGAGAAGAATTAAAATCCAGCATCCAGTATTTTCAATATTTTTCAATATTTACAGCCATGCAACCTTTATTAGGAATTTAAAAGCAGAGAATGACGCATAGGCAAATTTAAACAGTGGTCAGTTAGAGAGGTTTCTAAATACTAGCCCCTTTTAATGCATGCAACCTGGTAAATTGCACTAATATTGTTGAATTTGCCTTTACCGTTAAATGGTCCAAATCTGCTATTCAACAGTTTTTTTCCGTTTTGCTGCCATTCACACAACAGCACCAAAAATGCCATTAAACTCTGAGATGTAGTTATTTTATCAGTCAACAAATTTATTTGTCCACTCGGATGAAGAGAAGTTCTTTTAGGCTGGATTACACTAAACCAATTTTAAAATCTGAACATAATCTAAAAATACTAGTTATCACACACTTACCAACTATGTAAATGGCTACAGACAAAAGCTGGACATCACACACTAAACTACAAGATCACTCGGTTGTCAAGTCAATCCAATTACAAACTCAGTGGAAATGCATGCCCCCCTCCGTTCTGAGACGCTTGACAGATGTGAACAAATATGGATGTAGGGAAGCTTTGCTGGTGATGTTGCTGCTTCTCTGTTCCGAGTCTCAAAACAATTAGCCTTGCATGGTCGATTTACATTTACTGCTCACCATATGACTTCATATTTGAGTCGTGTAGTGTCATACACTATGAGATTTCCCTTATAGTCAGATCTAAAATCAAATATTAAATATTTTTATATCCTCTGACTAAATTTGAATAATTTTACTATCTCTCCCATTTTAAGACATTTTTGGACTCCTGAGTAACGCATACTGATACATGCTCAAACCATTAACCTTACGACTCTGTTCACACATAGCATAAAAACTGAACTTTTCAGGTAATATTACATCTTCTCATTCAGGCAAATAGCCAGCCCTAAATTTACAGTTTTTATTTTTTTTATTGGCCGTGTTCACACATGACCTCTAAACTGAAAATTGCAGTTCATGTTCGAGAAAAGGCTGTATGTGTGAAAGTGACTATGAGGAGGGTAAATGATCACTTTTTCAAAGAATGTTAGACATGGTTTCAACTGTTCTTGGATATATAATGATTAAGCTCATTTTATTGATGCTAAAACTCAATAGGTGTTTTTGTATTTAGGGTGAAAAGGGGGATATCGGAATGGAGGGGGAAACTGGTGAAAAGGGAGCCATTGGATTTAAAGGAAAAGAAGGGCGACCAGGAGATCCTGGCTTAATGGGCATCAAGGTGTGTGTTCTGCTCTGTTTTTATGCATCAAATCATTTCCTTAAGGTGCAAGGGTGCTCAGGTATACCTGAAAAAGTAATGTATTATAATATTTAGCTGATTATTAAAATCTAAAAGACCTACTGAACGCCATAGCAAACTAGGCCTTCTCTGCTGGAAAATAAAACGTTAAACCAGCCTAAGTTGTTTTGCTGGTCTTAACTGGTATTCACAACTAATTTGCAATGCACTATATTGGTCTAGCTAGCGCATGCTATATGGTTTTATTGAAGACTGAGTGATGTTAGATAGCAACAATATGGGAAACTACACAATGTGGTAGCTGGGAATTATCAAAATCATAAGTTATAGGGATAGTTCACACAAAAATTCTAATTCTCTAATCATATACCCACCCGTATACCATCCCGGATGTGTGTGACTTACTTTCTTCAGCAGAACACAAAAGAAGATTTTTTGAAGAATTTCAAAGCTCTTTTGGTTCATACAATGCAATTGAATGCCAACATTTTGAAGCTTCAATAATCACAGAGGCCAGCATAAAAGTAATCCTATGACTCCAGTGGTTAAATCAATGTCTTCAGAAGTGACTTGATAGGTGTGAGTGAGAAAAATATAAATATTTTAGTAAAATTTTTACTATAAATTCTCCATCATGCTAAGTCAATCTACACTTTAACTTTCACATTCTTCTTTTTGGATTTTTTGTTGCTTGACATTCTTCATTCATATGCCCCCTACTGGGCAGAGAGAATAATTACTAGCAGAAATGTCCATAAAAATGTATCTGTTTCTCACCCACACTTATCATTTCACTTCTGAAGATATGGATTTTACCACTGGAGTCTTATGGGTTGCTTTTATGCAGCGTTTATGTGATTTGTGGAGCGTCAAAATTTTGGCACCCATTCATTTGTATTGTATGAACCTACAGAGCTGAAATATTCTTTTAAAAACCTTAATTTGTGTCTGTTAGCTTCTAAAGTGTGTAATCTCTTTAATTTAATTTCAGGGTCCTGAAGGCAAACCTGGAAAAATTGGTGAGAGGGGAAAACCAGGAGACAAGGTAATGCTAAATATTTGTTTTGACCTTTTTATACCTTTTTTCCCACTACCACTACAAAGTGTTTAATGAATGTCAGTATGTGTTGTGCATAAGCAAAAAAATATATATTTAGAGTATACATTTTGCTAAAATTTATTACAGGGTAGCAAAGGTCACCAAGGTCACCTTGGAGAAACTGGACAAATCGGGGAGCAAGGTGATATGGGTTTTATTGGGCCAAAAGGAAGCAGAGGAACTACTGGATTTCTGGTACATGCTTTGCTGTTTTTAAATGAGTATTCTGCTCTTTTGCAAAATCATGTTCAATATAACTTTTTGTCAACCAAAAACAGCAAAAGGACCATTGATTACAAAGGACTTATCCACTCATGATGTCACAGGGGAATGAGTTAGCAGAAATAATAAAAAAATGCTCTCTTTAACACCCTTCCCTTTTCCAGAGATAGATTACAATTTTTTGGAACTTCTTATATAACATCATCTAGAAGTTTATCTTGAGACCCCCCAAAAAATACTGATACTAACTCTCCAGGGACACTGTACCACCAACTTATAAAACTGCCAGTATGCAAACGTTGTTGTGAAGTGCGTATCAGTGCGTACTGGCTCACCTTGAGCACTGGTTATATTGGATGTAAAAAAACTGTTTTGGATTATCCTATCTGAATCTAACTTGGCTCCCATGATTTTCAGGGTGCTCCTGGAACAATGGGTCAACAAGGAGAACAAGGTTTAGTGGGATATGAAGTAAGTGTCATATAGCATTGACGTGCCTTTAAAGACTTTATTTGACCTCAGAATGAAGCAAAAAAAAAAAGATTATTATGTATACTTTCTCATTGGTTTTGTATTTTTAACCTTAGTTGCCTGTCTCAAACAGTTCCCTGCACAACTTTTTTTTTACCTTTATTACTTTCTAGTTCATTCATAATTTATTATTTGCTTTAGGGTCACCAAGGTCTGCAGGGTCCAATAGGATCACCAGGACCAAAAGGTGAAAAGGTAAAAACAAATAAACTTTTGTTCATAATTAGAAGCTAGTTTCAGAAAACTAAGAAGTCTAGCAAAGAAATGCTGTTTTTGTATGCATAATAAAAACGAACAGCATTTTTTTCTTAAATATTTTTCTACAACTTATTTGTTAAATCATGGTCTAGATTCTCAAAAACTGCAGTTTATTGATGTAATTTTAACTTGGCTTATGCATAGCACATGGCAAAAGAAACATCAGCACTTGAAGTTTTAGCAAGTGATACCCATTGACAGAATGCTGGCATAAATCCTTTAAAAGCCTCTTATTTTAATAAGGGCCATATTCTACCCCACAGTGATAGTCTTAATAAACAACCAGAGAATGGTCAAATGACTTTCAAATCATTTTCAGGGAGAGCAAGGAGATGATGGGAAGGTTGAAGGTCCACCTGGTCCTTCAGGTGACATCGTGAGTCAGTCCACTAGATTTTACTATGCTTTATTGTCTTGTTTTGGAAGAATTCTGAGTTCCAACCTGATCAATGTGTTTGATTTTATCTGGTATTCAGGGACCTGTTGGCAACAGAGGAGAAAGGGGAGAACCAGGTGACCCTGGATACCCAGTAAGTGTGCATAGCTAAAGATAGCTTTTTATATTATTGTTATAGTTTAGTATATAACTATTTAGATAGCTAGATAAAAGTAGATAACTAAATAAAGGAAAGGTTCACCCAAAAATTGTAATTATGTCATAATTTACTTATTCTCATGTTGTTCCAAACCAAAAATACTCCCTGTCCTCCATGGAACACAAAATAAGATGGTAGAGAGAATGTTAGCGTCTGTCAATTGTTTGTGTTTTGTTTTTTCTCATGTTCATGTCTGTTGTTTTGAAGTTTAGTTTCCTTGTCTTAGACACTTCCTATTTCCTGTCTATGTCATGTGATTTCCCTGGTTGTTGTCTTGTGGCCCTCATGTTCCATGTTTATTTATCTTGTCTTTTGAATGATTCTTGTTTTATTGTCATAATCAGTCTTATTATCCTGTTAATTAGTTCTGTCTTGTTGTTGGTTTATGTTAAATTAGTCTTGTTTGCCCTTTTACTAATTAAGCCCTCATGTTTTCCATTGTCCTTGGTCGTGTATTGGTCTTGTCTAGAAGGTTATGCTTGCATCGTAAGTCACCATTCACTTCCATAGCATAACTTTTCCATTCAATGAAAGTGAATGGTTGCTGAGGCTGCATTCTTCCCAACATCTCTTTTTGTGTTCCATGAAAGAAAAGATTTGGAACAACAGGAGGGTGAATAAATGATGATGGACCTTTAATTTTTTTGTGTGAACTATTCCTTTAAATATGCAATCTTCAATTGTTTTGAATTTCAATGTTAATTTTTTAAGGGTCATGAAGGTGTTCATGGAAGCAGAGGAAAGCCAGGTGCAACTGGACTCCCTGTGAGTCAGTCTACATCTAATTAATTATCTGATCCGTAACTGAGATATGAAGTATAGAATATTTCCTTCAGATATATTTCACATTTTTTATTCCTTGTATATAACCACAGGGAAATGCTGGGCCAAAAGGTGTTCCAGGGCCTGAAGGGTCCAAAGGCAATGAAGTAAGAATTGCTGCTTTTCATTTTGCTTCCATATAAGTGTAATTGTATGGCCTTCATAAAATTTTAATGATTATTGTATTCAGGGTCCAAAAGGCAAAAACGGTCCTCCAGGTGAATCTGGAAGCCGAGGGTCCCCTGTAAGTAAGTTTCTGACAAGACTTAGTTGACAACATGACAACGTACAAAGTAGAACTTTTGTTTTCCTCTCAAAGGGTATTGTTGGTCTTCCTGGCCCCAGAGGGGTTGTTGGTCGTGAGGGACTTGAAGGTGATCCTGGGGTAGATGGACTCACTGGGAAAGATGGAGCTAAAGGAATTCCAGTAAGACACTGAATGTAATTCTCTTTCAAACGTATTTTGGACTAGATGCTTTATGGCTTTATGGAGATGTTGTTTGTGATGTGCTTTGCTATTTTCCCTCTGTTATACACATTAGGGTGAGCATGGAGGTGATGGGGAGGTTGGTCTACCTGGAAAACCAGGTCCTCAAGGCAAAACAGGTGTACCAGGTCTACCGGGAATTCAAGGCTCTTTTGGGCCAAAGGTAATGCACTGTATTATGTGTGGCATTTTTTGTTACAATACACACGTGAATAGAGAACTGTCACTGTTCGTATATAATTCACAATTATTTGCATTTATAACAATATTAGCTGGTTTTATCTTAACCCTAATTTGGTGTTCCCAGTCAAAAATGGCCGGCATATTAAAAATTGCTAAAAAATAACTCATTATGTTATATTATCACCAAATATTGAATTAGATCTATTTGCCAACTTTTCTTTTAAATAGCACAGGTTTTGTATTTCTTTTTGGAACTTATTGATCATAGGCCTCATTGATTGAGCTTATGCACCTCAGTTTTTGAGTGAAAAATTCATTATTTGTGGATCATTTTGGCAATATTAAATAAAATATCTCAACTCAACCTTTATTTATAGAGCACATTTATAACAACAGGAGTTGACCCAAAGTGCTTTACAATACATAATTCAGTCACAACATAATATGCATAATATACACATATATACATAATAATAAATACCTGAGGCTCAAATCTATATCCCTAATGAAATTTTATTCAAAAGCAAACAAATAAAAATGTGTTTTTAAAGCACATTAAAGTATTTAAATGTTGCTTATAAATACCTAGCTTTATATAAAGGCAGAGTGTTGGAGCTGTCCTGATATGAAGTGGAAGCTTGTTCCAGAGTTTTATTATTGCCTATAATAGCAAATGCCTGATCGTCCTTCAATTTGTTGTGACAACAAGGAACTTTCCTGACCTAGAGGAGAAGATTTCCAAGTTAATAGAAAACATACTTTCTTTCAAATAAGAGGCAAACCACTGGAGGGCCGTGCCCTGAATGCCAACCATACACTGCAGACGATCTAAAAGAATATCATGATCAGTAGTGTCAAATGAGATGGCACTGAGATCCAACAATACTAAAACCACATGTGAGCCTGAATCCAAGGAAAGGAAAATATAATTAGTTACCTTCAACAGTGCAGATTCAGTACTGTGTAGAGAAATTGATCTATGATGTTGAACTTATTTAGGTAAGAGTAGAGCTGTGTGTAGACAACTCTCTCTAACATCTTTGAAATTAAATGCAATTTTGAGATTGGTCTATAATTATTGTGAACAGCTGGATCTAAAGATGTTTTTTTTTTCAGCAGAGGGTGTACAATGGCATGTTTAAGACAGCTTGGAACAACACCACTTGCTTATGAATTGTTTATAATTGCTGTCACTCTGAAACCAATTGTTGTAAAAACATTTTTAAAAGGACGTGGGGACAAAACACCCAGCTCTCAAATGGAACACTTCATGTTCAGAGCTATATCAGACACCTGCACAGTTGATACTGATTTAAAGTGATTCAATGAACTGGACAGCCTGAAAATTAGTGGCTGATGAACATGTGAAGGTGTATTTGCACCTTTAATCTGATCCACTTTGCAAATAAAGAATTGTAAAAAAAATCCTCACAGGTATCTTTTGTGGCATTCTGAAAATCAATCCTTGATGGATTTAAAACAGAATCGATTGTCTTAAACAAAACTTTTGGGTGATTTGAATTTTCAGAAATGATATTGGAGAAAAATTTTGCTTTCGATTCCTTTAATGCACTTTGATAAGACATTAAGTGCTCCCTTAAAGTGTCAAATGAAACTTGCTGTTTATCTCCCTTCCACTTTCGCTCCACTTTCCTACACTCCTGTCTAAGAGCTCGGGTGACATCATTTAACCATGGCTGAGAGACAAACTTAACATTCATTAACTTGAGTGGAGCGACATTATCAAGGGTGAAAGTGCAGGATTTATTAAAAGCATCCACTAGTGACTCAGTATCGCCCTCAACTGGAGCTTCATCTATAAAATTTTGGTAATAAAATTCAGAGAAAAGATTGGCAGTGGACGAATGGATGGACCTCGAATAGCGTAAGGGCTGAGAGGAAATACGAAGAGGGCGGGGACAGACAAAATCAAACACTATAGAGTAATGGTCAAAAACACCAACCACAACCTCAACATTAGACACAGTAATGCCATGAGGTAATACCAGATCTAATGTATGACCCTTAATATGGGTCGGACCAGAAATATGTTGTACAAAATTTAATGATTCAATGAGGGAGACAAAATCATTTAACATGGGCTTTGATGGACAGCATATATGTATGTTAAAATCCCCAAGAATCAGAAATCTGTCACCACAAGACAGTAGTCCAGAGAGAAAGTCAGAGAATTGTTGAATAAAGTCCTTGTTGAAATTGGGAGGTCTGTACAGAAGTGCACAGAAAACAGGGCTTGCGACATCAATCTTCAAAAACTAGACCTCGAAGCTGGAGTATGTGTCCACAGGTAGTGTCCTACATTTAAAAGAGTCTCTAAAAAATAGTAGCTAATCCTCCTCGCCCTGAAGTCCGTGGAGAATTTAAAAAGTCACAGCCTAGTGTTAAATCTTCCAGAGCCATTAGTTTGCCGGGGTTTAACAAGGTCTCTGTAATAATTAGAAAGTCCAGTGATCATGAAGTGATAAACTAATTAAAAATGAAGGACTTGTTGGATATCGATCAAGCATTTGTAAGAGCCATCTTAATGGTCGAGACAACCGTTTTGTTCATGGAAATGGATTCATGCCTCAAAAATCTGATATTGTTGGAATTAATAGTCCACTTATCCTTTTTTGCGCACATCAGGAGGCGGCGCGAAGACCACATAGTTATGGTCGTTATTCAGGGAGCCAGCCGGGGATCTAAATTATCGAGATCCTTGATGCACATACAGGGGACGTGCAATCCCCAGAGCAGCACAGTGATTGTAAACTTCCGCTGACAGATGGACTGAAGATTTAAAATGCCATAGATCTGAGGGTAGATAGCGCAAAACCATGTCGGAGTAACAGCATAGGCCCGTAAATACACAGGATGCACTCAGTTGAAGGTGGCAAGGAATAACAACAAAACTCCAGCTGGCCAATATGAATGATAGAAGGCAAAGGATATTATTCATCAGCCGTCACACGGATTGACACAAGAGACAGTGTCCACACACATCTAATCCAGGTCACTGGTGAGAGTAGCGGTGTTTTAAATCATTACAAGACTGCAGTATTTTAACCTTTTCATAATAATAAAATCAACAATGAACCAACTAAATAAAATAATCGTCGAGCAGTGGCAGACAAAACACGCCATCGTTCACTCCACCTCTGATGACGACATGACCTTTGGTAGGAATCACTAATTAATTCTGTACTATTTATCACACTAGTGTGCTTTAATGTTTAACAAATAAGTTTGTTTTAAAATGCTTTTATTTTGTACAAAATGGCACAATGTCACACTTGTGTTGTTCCCAGTCAAAAATGACCAGCCATTGTTCAGGAGCATGTTCATCATGTTCATGTTCACATGTGCATGTGTGCTTGCAAACATAAAGGCCCAGGATATACACGCACATCCAACAATGGAGGGGTTAAAATCAAAAGTAACAGTCAGTATCTGGTGTGGCCACCAGCTGGATTAAGTGCTTCAATGCATTTCCTCCTCATGGACTGCACCAGATTTACCTGTTCTTGCTGTGAGATGTTACCCCACTCTTCCACCGAGGCACTTGCAAGTTCCCAGACATTTCTGGGGGGAATGGCCCAAGCCCTCACCCTCCGCTCCAACAGGTCCCAGACGTGCCCAATGGGATTGAGATCCGGGCTCTCCGCTGGCCATGGCAGTACACTGACATTTCTGTCTTGCTGGAAATCACGCACAGAATGAGCAGAATTGCTGGTGGCATTGTCATGCTGGAGGGTCATGTCAGGATGAGCCTGCAGGAAGGGTACCACGTGAGGGAGGAGGATGTCTTCCCTGTAACGCACAGCGTTGGAATTGCCTGGAATGACAACAAGCTCAGTCCGATGATGCTTTGACACACCGCCCCAGACCGTGACGGATGGAGTACAGGCCTTGGTGTAACACTCATTTCTTCGATGATAAATTCGAGTCCGACCATCACCCCTGTTGAGACAAATCTGTGACTCATCAGTGAAGAGCTTTTTTTTGCCAGTCCTGTCTGGTCCAGCGAAGGTGGGTTTGTGCCATAGGCAATGTTGCTGCCGGTGATTTCTGGTAAGGACCTGCCTTACAACAGGCCTACAAGCCCTCAGTCCAGCCTCTCTCAGCCTATTGCAGACAGTCTGAGCACTGATGGAGGGATTGTGCATTCCTGGTTTAACTCAACTTTAAGTTGTTGTTGCCATCCTGTACCTGTTCTGCAGGTGTGATATTCGGATGTACCGATCTGTGCAGGTGTACATGTGGTCTGCCACTGTCCTTCCTGTCTCCCTGTAGCGCTGTCTTAGGCGTATTACAGTACGGACATTGCAATGTATTGCCCTGGCCACATCTGCAGTCCTCTTGCCTCCATGCAGCATGCCTAAGGCACGTTCACACAGATGAGCAGGGACCCTGGGCATCTTAATTTTGGTGTTTTTTAGAGTACGTGGAAAGGTCTCTTTAGTCCTAAGTTTTTATAACTGTGACCTTAATTACCTACCGTCTGTAAGCTGTTAGTGTCTTAACGACTGTTCCACATGTGCATGTTCATTAATTGTTAAACCTGTTACAATAAAGATCTGTAAAGTTATTTGAATTTGTACAAAATTATCTTTAAAATACAGAAATACTGAAAAAGGGAAGTTTCTATTAATAACAGAAATATCAACAATGTTGGTACTTTTGTTCCATGAAATGTTCTTTATATGACAGTGTTAATGTGTAAATGGTCTTAGGCCAGTTTTCTTTGTCACAATGTTCAGATTTGACTGGGAACACAACAAGTTTTACTTTTTCCCCCTTTTCAGAAAATAAAAGCCTTTCAAAATAAAGGTCCTGCTTTTTATGATCTTCCACATTCATTTTCAAAAGCTGGTCATTTTTGACTGGGAACACCACAATTCTATTGATTCTATTGGACAGGGGTCACTGTGTGGCAAAGATAGTTCTTGTGTGTGTGGGTGCTTGCGTGCGTGCGTGCGTGGTAATGTTGGATGGATGAATGGATAGGATAAATTTCATCTCTGTGAAAAAGAAATACTTGCATGTAATACTCAATAGTTTGTGCGTGCGTGTGTGTGTTAGTGTGAGTGTGTGTGCACATGCACTGATGCAAGGCCTTCATGTTTGCAAGCACACATGTACATATGTGAACATAATGATCATACTCCTGAATATAGATTGATCTTCCCCATTCATTTAAAATGGCGTTTAATTTTTGACCGGGAACACCAAGTGTTTGTACAAAATAAAAGCATTTCACAACAAACTTCCTGGTTAAACATTAAATTACACTAGTTTTATAAATAGTACAAAATAATTTCACATTTTATTTAATATTGCCAAAATTCTCCACTAATAATGCTTTATTTCACTCAAAACCGAGGTGCATAACCTCAGGTCATTGAGGCCTATGATCAATAAGTTCCAAAAAGAAATACAAAACCTGTGCTAATTGAAAGAAAACAAGTCAGCAAAAAAGATAGAATCCAATATTTGGTGATAATATAGCATAACAAGAGATTTATAATCATTTTTTTAGGCTGTCCATTTTTGACCCGGAACACCAAAAGTGTAACAACGTAACCCACCCCCCCACACACACACAATTCTAAAAATGATTTTTTTTTTTTAAATGTAGAAGTTGTGATACTCTGTGTGAGCAAAGTCAGTAAGTTTTAGTCCAATAGTATAACATTAACTGGCATTTTCAGGCAAAAGAAACACAAAGACCGGAACACAACGTGAGGGTTAAATATCTTTCTCTGCGATGTGTTTTAGGGTGAAAGGGGCCTCCCTGGCCAAACTGGACCTCCGGGCAAGAGAGGGTTTACTGGAGGGATGGGATTTCCTGGAAAACAAGGTGACCGAGGGGTCAAAGGGCAACCTGTGAGTTTTGTTTCTCTGTTATGGGAATATATAATCAATCTATTGGAAATATGGCACACACACCAATGAATCTCTGCTGGAATGAAGTAGGTTTGCTTTAATTATTTATTTCTGTTATAAGAGTCCCACAAGGAACGTAACTGAGTCAGTAGCGACATTCAGCTCTCTTGTTGAGATCAATGACGTGCTGAATACTATTAATTATATTTGAATTACCCCAGTGTTAGATATTACCCCAGTTACCCCAGTGTTAGATATTCAAATTTAGCTCCTACTTAATAAAGTAAGATTTTTTTATGTTGCTGTTCAGCACTATTCTATTTCATTATGTTGGCTTGAAAAAGACAGACAAGACAGACACACAGACAGACATCTGACGCTTTATCTTTTTGTATTTCTGTCCATCTAATGTTCTTTCTGTCTGTCTATCTGTCAAACTTAAAGCTTTTAAAACTATTTAAGGAAAGGCTTTGTTAAGCCAACATCATATTTTATCTTGACCATCTTTAGGTAACATTATTAGTCTAGGATCAAGATGTGTGGTTTATTTTTTTCTTCTTAGGGTGATACTGGTGAACAGGGATTTCCTGGAGTTCTTGGAATGTTTGGACCAAAGGTAAACTCCTTCATCATATAATTTAACATTCTGTGCATTCTAAGTATCTTCAGATGATTCATGTTCAGTGCCAAGATGTTTTCAGAAATACCAAAAGATGTGAATATTACACCAGAGATCAAATAAGCTTAAAGTGCAACCTAGAATTTGATCACAACTGTTCTAGCACTGCTGTTTTTAAAGGGATAGTTCATTCAAAAATGAAAATTCTCTCATTTACTCACCCTCATGACTTTCTTTCTTCTGCAGAACACAAATAAAGATTTTTAGAAGAATATCTCAGTTCTGTTGGTCCATACAATACAAGTGAATGGTGATCAGGCATTTGAAGCTCTAAAAAGAAGTTAAAGTCAGCATAAAAGTAATCCACAAATCTCCAGTGGTTTAATCAATGTCTTCTAAAGAGATCCAGTTGGTTTGGGGTGAGAACAGACCAAAATATAAATCCTTTTTTCACGGTTCACCTTGCCATTACAGTCTCTAGGCACGATCATTATTTCAAGCTTGATAACATTTCATAGTGCTTGACACATGCGAAGAGTTCTAGATGGTGCTATAGGATTTGTAACCAAGCTTGAAATAATGATCGCCAAGGAGACTGCTGTCAAAATGTACAGTGAAAAAGTTGTATTTTGGTCTGTTTTCACCCAAAACCAACTGGATCACTTCAGCAGACATTGATTAAACCACTGGAGTCTGATGAATTATGTTTATGCTCACTTTATCTGCTTTATGGAGCTTCAAGGCCTTATCACCATTCACTTGCATTGTAAGGATCTACAGAGCCCAGATGTTCTTCTTAAAATCTTTGTGTTCCGAAAGAAGAATACACATCTGAGTTTATTAGAGAATTTTAACTTACCCTTTAAATTAGTAAAGAGAATGAGTTAAGGAACGCAACTAAACCAATCTATTGTGATTTAAATTGTATAATGTCAGTTTGGACCGCACAGTTTTGTCTGATAGCTATTGCCATGGCTATAATCTGACTTAACATGAGTTACAAGCTGTGTTTTTCATTCACAGGGTCCACCTGGAGACCTTGGTGCAGTTGGTATCCAGGGTCCAAGGGGTCCTCAGGGTTTAATGGTAAGAACTACTTTGAGTACTGTTATTAAAACACACAGGAGATGGATATAGTTCTTGATCAGCAACTACAGTAGATGTTTCTTCTATTAAGGGGATGCAAGGAGTCATCGGACCTGTTGGTATCATTGGGCCTGGTGGTAATTCAGTATGTAACATCTCATTTTGTTTTATGGATGGTCTCTAATTTGGTGCATAATATAAAATAATCAAAAAAAATTATCTGTGTATTAGGGACCACAAGGAGAAAAAGGAAGTAAAGGGGAAATGGTGAGTGTCGTTCTTGGGATGCTTAACTTCTCATATTAGTTACAGGGCAGTAATGTTTTCACTTTTAATGAACATAAAAAAACAGGGACAGTACTGAGAGAGAGAGAGAGAGAGAATCTGAAAAACATCACATTCAAATGTGCAGGGAGAGAGTTTATTGTTAGTTTAAAGTCAGTTCATTATTGAAAAAAGGATCCTTATTAAAAATTAAACATTTTGTGGTTCTCCTTTTTCTTTTGAACAGGGTTTTCAGGGACCCAGGGTATGTTTCCCAATTTTTGTCTTCAAAGTAACTACCACTTTACCTTAATAAATTAAGTGGTACTATTTAACCTAGACTTAACCTACATAACTGACATCAAAATTTTATTTTCTCCATCCGTCAGGGACCTCCAGGTCCTTGTGGACCACCTGGACCTCCTGTAAGTATTCTTTCAATTAATGTTATTACTTTGATGCATTTTAATAACCATATGAATATAATGTGTTGTGCATTTAATTTAAGAGCATTAAAATGAACTGTTAATACAATCAGTGTTTGCTATTTTCTTATCACTCTTTGGTTTATAGGGTTCTCCTGGTGTATCTCTGTCTCTTGTAAGTGTGCATATAAAGATATCTTGTCAATAGAAACTTAAGTCCTCTTAAATCTACATGTCTAATCCCATTAGTTGCTCTCAAGTTAAACTCCACTTTGTTTTGACATAGGACAATGAGGCTCTTGGTGCTGCTTTACATGAGATTATTGATTCCCGCTCTGCATTAAGGTCCGAGGTAAGAGCCAAGTAATATTTAGAGCTCATTCCTAACAAAGTATTGTGTAGTACAATCATTCCTCTGTCAGTTAGCTACAAGTTAGTCTGCAAAACATTATATATGGACTTTGTCTCATTCCAATCCACAGATATATCAAGATACTGACCTTCCAATGTTGGACCAGGGATATGACATATTTAAGACCCTTCACTACCTCAGTATCCTGATCAACAGCATCAAGAACCCGCTGGGAACGCAGGAGAATCCAGCTAGAATGTGTAGAGATCTGTTTGATTGTGAACATAGGTTGAATGATGGTGAGAGATTCTGTTAATTTCTTCTTTTTTTATTTTTTTTTGCTCTATGTAAATCTCTGAAGCTACATTATACAAAAACAGTTCATTTAATTAAGGTAGCTAATAAACAATTTATATATGATATAAAATTTTATATACAGTAAGTGTTTATCACCCAAAGCAAGTCACTTATGTCAAATTCTGGGCAATGCAGTCTGATTTGAATCATTTGTTTTGCTTTTATCTTGTTTCTTTACTTTATCTTAAGGCACGTATTGGATAGATCCTAATCTAGGCTGCTCCTCTGACAATATTGAGGTGACCTGCAACTTCACCAATGGAGGCCAGACCTGCCTTAAGCCAGTAGCTGTGTCCAAGGTATTGAACGCTGGAAATTTGCTAGAGCAATTTATGAGTAGGCCTGCACCGAAACTCTACCTGCAGAATTTCACAGATTTTGCAGAACTTAAATACACACTTAAAAACTCAAAAGTTCACCCAAAATTGTGCATTCTGTAACCATTTACTCACACTCATGTTGTTCCAAACCTGTATGACTTTCTTCATGTAACACACCAGAAGATATTTTGATAAATGTTCAAGCAGCTCTTCATCATGCAACAACAGGTCATAGTGACAGTTACTGTCAAGCTCCAAAAGGACCAAAATAAAATAAAAAAATGTTTATCCTTTTTGGAGCTTGTGCTCATATGTATCAATTGTATAAATATGTGTATGAATTAAATAGCTCTGTATTAACTGATAATGAACCTATTATATACTGCAATCAAAACAGAAGCCATAATGTTAAAATGCTAAACCATTTCATGCTATTTTTAATGTTTTATTCATTCCTAAATTTTTCTCTTGAAGTTAGAGATTGGAGTTAGTCTGATCCAAATGAATTTTATCCACCTCCTGAGCTCTGAGGCTGTGCAGATCATCTCCATCCACTGCCTGAACACCCCTGTTTGGGCAGCAGGGGACTCCAAAATACCTTCCTCTAGTGCAGTGTACTTCAAAGCCTGGAATGGGCAGATAGTCGAAGCTGGGGGATTCATTGAGCCTGATCCAATAAAGGATGACTGCTGGGTAAATATGTAATAATCCTATAGTCATAATATCTAGCCATGTATATATGTTCCTGCTGGAACAGAGTGGGTTTAATTGCCTTGCTCAAGGCCACAAGGGTCCCTTCATGTGTCGCATCTACCCAGGAACTTGCAATCTCTGTGTAAACTGCATAGATCCTTACCTATTATGCTACTACCATCCCTTTACTCGTTTTACAACTAATCCTTCTACTTTTTATCCTATCAGATTACAGATGGCCGCTGGCATCAGGCACAGTTTGTTTTCCGGACACAGGACCCAAATTTACTGCCCATTGTTGAGGTCTACAACTTGCCCAGCACTAAACCTGGCTCACATTACCACCTGGAAGTTGGCCCTGTTTGCTTTTTATAAAAAAAAGGGACGATGAATTACCTTAAATACCCTTGCTACAGAGGCTCTTTTTATGTTTAGAGGCCAATGAAACTGGTCTGAATTCTGTACCTCTCCTCTCAAGCCTGGACTGCAGCCTTAAACATGAGGACAAAGGAATCTGGAGCAGCTTTGGAGAAAGCAAGACTTCTTATGCTAGCAGCTCCGGATGACATATGCTCTGTTTTCAGAGCTGCGCTTCTTGTTTCTGGAAAACAAGGCCTGAATATTTTGCTAGAGGTGCTTCTAAAACTTTTTCAGAATGTTACAAGTCTTAATTTATTCATATAGTTGTGTTTTTTGCACAGCATGTGGGAAAATGATAAGGAACAATTAAAACATTTAATTGTATTGAAGTACTTATTTTGTATTCTACAGTTACACATGATCATGTGTATTTATACATGTACTTGTGTGTGTATGTAAAATTTTCTGTAATGTGCAATAGAGAATGGAGAGATTTTTTTTAAGATAAATCTTGTATTTGGCTGTCCAGGCGAGTAAGGTTTACTGTCACACATATCATTCAATTCAGGTTGTTGTGTGTACTTGCATATACCAGCAGGTCTGAAGCCTATCTGTTGTAAGCCTCCAATACTAGCTAAGTGGGGTTCAGATTTGCTGAGATCATAATTACAAACTTGGACTCACCAACACACATGCATATACACAAACTTTCATGCAAAAGCCAGCATATGACTCACCATTTAAGTAATGGAGGTGGATCCAAACTTGAAAATTTACATGTAAATGTCTACCTCCCATCTTTCACTTTTTGGGAAAATAAGTTTTAAAGAAAAAGATTCACATTTAACTCCTGTGGTTTGGTTTAATTGAAAGAAGAATCTGTTTCTGTCAAATGTTTTTAATTTAAGTGCCTTTTATATACTTGGAAAGGGAATATTTTTGTATACATTTTAAAAATAAAAATAGTTAAAATATCCTTTTTGCAGCCACACAAATTGTAAATCCTTTATTTTATAGAATGCCTTTTTTTGTACAAGTCTTTGAACTGAGAAGACATGAGAATTGTCTGTCATAGCAAGAGTGGTGTTCATAGATGTCATTTTTATTGTAAAGGGCCATATTGTGCAAAAACACTTTGTGCTATATATCACACTTGCCTCTCATCACACTGATTTTTATCAAGTGCATTATATTTGTCACATCGGGGGAAAAAATACATTTGGTTTACTTAATTCCAGAAGCCTTTTTTGACTGCAGAAGTAATTATTTGACATGGAAAATTCACTGCTCTGTGTCATATTATGTCTTTGTTGAGGTGCTTGCGCAAAACCAAAGGTTAATGTAACAAATTATTAATTAAAACAAGGGCACTAGCAACTTCCACTATAATGGGTTTGTATGTTTTTCATGAGTGGCTTTAAAATTATGTTAAGCTAAATATTCTTTAGTTGTGACCAAAAAGAGGTATTTGTATGTGATTCTTACGACATTTTCTGTTGATTTATGAGAAAACTGCCAGGAGCCAACTTATTTCGCCAAATGAGAGTGTTTAATATTTGTACCTCTTTGTGTACATCTTAGATTTTATTGTCTAGTGTATTCAATGATCTTTGAGTAAAGAAAGATAGAAGGTAGGTCTGTGAATATTCTTGAATATTTTTTCACCAAAAAACAAAAATGTCAGTGTTCTGCCAATTAAATTAAATTGATTGTTACCAAACATTCACATCATTATTATGGCAGAGAGTAGAGTCCATCTCTATCTGTCTGTCATACTAAATTTGTGTTTTTTTACTTGGCCGTTTCCATTTCTCATTTACCTCTGAATAAACAATGAATAATGAAAATGATTAAAAACAAGTATTAGTCATGAATGGCCTAATACAGTATGTACTATTATGGTTCTATTGACTTTTTAATGGCCTAAGTCTCTGCAGAAAAGGGCACTGCTGCACTAGGTCTCTTACAGTAGCCTGCAATACTTTAACGGGAGAAAGATGCATTGTTGTTTTTGTGCCTGTTTGGTTGTCTCATGTATTCATAGACTTTTCTAAACTGATTTAATTGTACAAATCCTCTTGTTTAAATTTGTTCATTAAGGGAACTGAGTCTAAAATATAGAAATGTGTGAATTTAGGATTAAACTGGTATATAGATCCAAGCGGTAGCCCTGATAAATAGACTGGTCAATTGGCTATGCACTCTTGAAGCTTCAGGGTTGATGCCCCATGCAGATTTCTAACATTATGGGATTCAATTTGCTATGAAAAGTTTGCTACATAAATATGCATTGTGTCACTACAGCTGCTGACCATGGGCACTCAATCTAGACCAGTGGTTCCCAAACGTATCAGACCATGCTTTTTATTATACATTACACAACTAATTATGCGTCAAACCAGGTTTGACATCAGGGACTTCAAAAGCCATTAGTTCTGTATCTAGTGACAAATTGCAAGGAGGAACGATTATTGTTAAACATAGCTAAATCAATAAACAGATGTTTAAATAGCACAGCAACAGTCTCATTAAAAACTTGCCTACATTTTTTTTAATCAATTAATCCTTCAGCCTCTTCTCTGCTATTGTTGGTGACATAATTAAAGATTAATTAACTAAAATGCAGTGTAAGCAATGGCAAGAGCGAGAAGAAGAGAACAGCAAGAAAAGAAGTGCATGTTTATACAGAACATGGTTGCCATGTTGACTATATATTTCATTATATATAAAAGAGCATGTAAACATCTTTTTGTAATTAAGGTTTAACAAGAATATGGACATTGGTTGATAAATGGTGTGGATTTACAGTAAACGCAGTCAGTCAATTAATGGATTTATTATTGATCATGAAAATGATTAACTTATGATGATTTGTTGAATAAGCTGCATTTTATGGGCAGACACAAGTAGGTGCACTCACTTTTTTAGGAAACCAATGCAATGGAAATGGCGTACCCTTTTCTAAAGAAGCCATTTTGAATAAGCATTATCTAAATTGTTACTAAAAAAAACATTTGCTTAATTTGACAGATTTTGCCCTATTACTATTGGCCCTACTTTTTTCTTTTCACACTAATGATGTTGATTCGTCAGTATTTCTTTCAATCTTGATAGACTTTGTGGCTAGAAATAAAAGAACATTTTCCTTGAGGTGTGCCTTTCGCCCCGTTACACCCTATAATGTCATAATGCTACCATCTGGTGACAAGATATGAAAACATAACATTGAACTCAATATATTCAACATATTTGAAATTACAGTTTTTTACATGATAGTTTTTCCTGAATAGCTACAACACTAAACCCCATTCGCTGAACCAAATGCTCAGTGGCCTATACCCATTTGTCGGATCAATCAATCTTTTGGCAAAACCTTAAACAATTTCAGGTAGCCTACAGTAGTTAGACACCATTTACAAATCTCATCATTGCACTTATGTTGCAAAATGGTAAACACGGTTGTCATCATTTGCACACAACGACACAAAATAGTTCAAACTTGTTTCTAATGATGTGATCAATCAAACTGTGCAAAATACACAAAGCATGAAGACGTGATGCTGAGGTGGAATTAATCTCTCATTGACTTTGATTTTCCAGTTTTTTTGAGTGTACTGTAATGTGCTTTTCATTTAGAGTTTATAGTGTAAACTGTAAACATATACTGAATATTCATACATACTGTATATATATATATATATATATATATATATATATATATACAGTATGTATAAATATATATATATATATTTGTACACACATGTGAATACTATGACAATCTGCTGTGCACTCTGAACATGCAAAAGACTCAAGATAGTAATGCTTTACATTTGTCACATACGTGTTTAGTTGGTGTGTATAAGAGCTAATCATTTAATGGTTTGAGTGTAAAGTTTTGATGTAAAGATACCATTTTGAGAAGAGTTAATATAGTTTTGAATGAAGTGTTTCAAGTGTGTGTACCCCTGGAGTGATTTCCCATCTTAGATGGGGTGGTATATGTTTTGCGAGGGTCCTAGGAGAATACAGGTGACAGGTGAATTTCTGCTAAGAGAATTCACTTGGTCTGCAGTTACATTTACATTTATGCATTTGGCAGACGCTTTTATCCAAAGCGACTTACAGAGCCCTTATTACAGGGACAATCCCCCCGGAGCAACCTGGAGTTAAGTGCCTTGCTCAAGGGCACAATGGTGATGGCCGAACCTGCGATCTTCTGATTAGCAGCCCTGTGCTCTAGCCACTACGCCACCACCACCAGTTAAAGTACTTGTAACGGGGCTGCCGTAAGCGGGGATCGAACCCCGGTCTGTAGTGCTCGAGTGTTTAGGTGATAGTTGACCCCAAGAGCAGAAGAGTCTGGATACTTGTGTTTCTTCCAAAAAGTAATCTTTTAATTGAAATTAGCAAACTACAAATAAACCAGGAAGCGAAGCCAAGCTTCCACAAAAACAAGAAACAAAATGGTTGGTCACTGGAGGTGCACAGTACATAGGCTCAAGACTGAACATTTGAGTGAGAAACCAACAGACCTAATAGGCCTATGCACAGGTGAAGGGAATGAGGGTTGATGAGCAGAGGATTGAACCGGGTTAGGGGCGTTGGTGCCATCTGCAGGTGTGGAGAGGAGCATGGCACGGGAGGTCGAAGGCGAGCGCCCTCTGCTGGTCTGGAGGGGAACAGCGTCCCAAATAGGAAATCCCTTACAGTATGTATGAGAGACATTGAGTTACATTGTCCAAAATGGTTTCTTATAATATTATATATTACAACTATAATGTTTCCCATGTCCTTTAAATGAAATCTGGGTTTCTACAGTCATGGAAATAAATACATTAATTAATAAAAAAAAAATAGATAGATAGATAGATAGATAGATAGATAGATAGATAGATAGATAGATAGATAGATAGATAGATAGATAGATAGATAGATAGATAGATAGATAGATAGATAGATAGATAAACTTGACTGTTTATATATAATAACTGTTACCCTCAGGGCTTCCTTTTAAAGCTATGGCTGCTTCCTCAAGTACTGTCTTTAGCTGTCCTCTCAGTTTCCTCTCCTCTTTAAGTTCCTTTCTCTGTCTCTTGACTTAAGTTTTTGTCTGCTCAAGAGCATTGATGACTGTTGCATGATTCTCTCTGTGATTAGTGCATAGTGATAATATTGAAATATTTGTTAATAGTCCAATGTCCCAACTCAGCCATTAAAGGCCATTCTGTGACAACAACAAAAAACAACTTTCAGAAGTCATTTATTTAACAATTAATGATCTAGTGACAACATGACCTGAGAGCTTCAAGCTTTGTGCATACTGCAGAGTAATTATCCTGCAGATGCTGGTGCTCCAGTTGAAGTATGGCACATTTATCCAGTTCAGAACGCATTTGCTTGCATTTTTCTATCAATTGATAGACTACCTTTCAGGAATTGAGAAAGTTATGGTTCATTCTTTCACTAGGCTATATAATGTCCATGTATCTTAAAACAAAGGGTGACTATTCAATTGTATGGATTAAAATATAAATGTTTAACATTGCCAACCTTTTGATTTGCCACATTTTTCTTATTCATCTCATTCAGGAGCAGCTCTGCAATCCCATTTTCTATTTTGAGTTGATTTTCTCTTGCCCTTAAAACATCATACTCTTCCAGCAGTTCTTTGGTCTTGTTGTTGAGCTGCTTTAGTTGAGCTGTTACTGCCAGACTCCCTTGCATGGCTCGCATTGTTGTCTCTGGCATTTTCTGGTCTGACAGCTGACGGAATTTAGATGCTACAGTTGTAACATTTATTAGAATAATGCTACATTTTCATATTTTAAAGACTGGCACAGTCACATTTATTGCAATGTATTTATTATCAATCTAAATGTATTGAAAAGATGTAGTAATAATAATAATAATAATAAAACTTTGGGGAAAATTAAAATTTAAGCCAAATATTCTTAGAATTAAAGGCTTCAGAAGACTTCTGCACATATTTTGTGAGGACTGAGAATTTGGGAAAATCTTGTTTACTTAGCAAATATCCATTTATAAGGTTCTAGTCCTTACATTGCAATTATTCACTGCAAACAGAAGATGAATGGAAAACAATCTCCAAAGTTGATATTGCATACATGATTTATGTCTGGCTGATGACTTCAAAGCTCAAAGAGTGCACAATAATTATGAGTAAGAATAATAATTTATCAAATTGATATTGAAAAATGGCAAGCGTATCAACATGCTAACCTGTCATTGTCTAGTACAGCTTTTTTTTCCAGATTGTACATTTCTTTTTGCTTTTGTAGCTGCTCTTTCAGAGATTTACATTCAGCAATGAGCTTCTTTCTTTGCACAGAAAGCACTTTCAAAGATGCCATCTAACCAGCTGAACACAAAAATATGAACATATAAACACAATTGAATCTGACGATGTTAATAGGTTGGAAGGTGCATTTATTATTATGTTAACTGTCACTAATAATAGTCACTTATATGAGACCTGACAGGGTGACAATATTGTCCACTTTCATTAAGAAGTTGTTGCTAAAATGTTTGTTTTCTAGATTCTACAAATGCAAATATGTGACTACTCAGCATCTTGTACCAAGGGCCATGTTCTCAGATGTGAATTTGTCCTTTATTTCATGAAACGCATGCCTAAGCAGACTAAGCTGCAACTCAAATGACTCGCTCTTTGCCTCTTGAGCTTGCTGGTGTCTGGATAATGCCCCTGCCAGTTCAGTGAGATTTTTTTTAAGCTATTCAGCATTTAAAGTAGAGGACTATGTCTTTTTTTTTCTCTTTCTCCACATTTTCAATCTTAGAGGATAAGTCCTTTTATTTAAGTTCTTCGCATTTATGCTGCTATCAGCAAGGAAAAGACAAGGTTACAGTTCCGTTCAGCTTATTACAATTTCATAAAAAGGGCAAGTGCTTCCTGTTGAGGTAATGACATATATGGTGAAGTATGTTGCCTGGTTAATTATTTACAGTTGGCTAGATTGAAATCCAAAGTCTTTTTCATTTTTGTTTGCTCAAGGGCACAACATAAGGTACTGAATAACCTAATCATATTTACTATTTACTATATTCTGAAGATGATGTTATATTCTAACATCTTTCAAACCAAAGATACCCAAATTTCAATCACTTTGTTAAATCTACATAATCAATAGGTAAGTTGTTCCTGCTCTGCTCACGTGTCTGTTATGGGGTTACCAGTAGGGTAGTTGTACTGTGAATATTTCCCTTTTCATGCAAGTTTGAACTGTCATATATCAGTGTGCACATTCACATTAGCATCCACTCTCTGTGTGAAAAATTTGGAGGATATAGTCCCCTTTGATGCAAAATTACTTGAGAATATCAGTTTGGGGGGTGGGGGGTTGTATTTGTCTACTTAAAGTAAAATTAACATATTATGGGACATGGATGCAAGGTCACTGAGAAAATCAGGCAAACATCCAAACTTACAACTGTCCCCACGCCATAAGAAACATGGTGGCAAATGCTCCTAACATAGTTTTTATAAACATAGCTTTTATTCAGTCAGAGAGCTTAAGTAAAGGAGCGAGACAATGCGAGAAATGAATTGGTAGAAAGCCTCAATGAGTGAGACGGACGGACGGACAGATATGATTAAATAATACTTGAAATGTGTATTTTTGTGTGCATGTCACATGATTCCCTGTTTCAGGGTTAGAAGTTCCAACTGATGTGTTAGAATTTATACATAGGCCCTATGCATGAATTAGATATATTTAAAAACAAAGTATACAATGTGTCAGTAAAGTAGGCTAATAGCAAATGAGTGTTACAATTCGAATTTCAGGCTACCCGGCATGAGGATTTGCAACAAATGCGAACTATATGTCAATTTTAGACCTTTTGTTTAGGCCTACTGGTAGACAGATAAAGACATTGCATGTGAAAAACTGACATGTTTATTCTTGTCAGAAGTCTATTTATGTAGACAAAAGCCATACACATGTAATTAGTCTACCTTATTTGATTGTCTTCCGACAAAATTCCATGTCACATAACAAGCACTTGTATTAATGGTTTTAATAACTTGCCAGAGATTCCCATCTTTCGAGTCGCTCCTTTAAACAAACGCAATGTTTTCTTGTTACCATGGATTTGATGTTTGAGGAAGTGCGCATAGAGACCTGCGTGAAAGTTTCTTTGATTTTATGGTGCAATAACCAACTCACTAAACTCGCTACAATGACGTATTATAAAAGCGGTAGGCCTGTGGTATGTTCAACAACAGTTTCACTTTCATGTTTGACAGAAAGCTGTGTTGTGTACCACTTTATTGACTTATTTAGTTGGCCGATTTCTCCCCATTTCTTACCTCTATTTGTCAACTTATTGATAACGATTAAAGACTCGTTGTTATTATCCGTCACGTGCTCAGTTTACAGAGAATTTGCTTTACTAGTGAAGGACTGCCCTCAGTACCGCCGCTCCCTATAAGCAGACTACGCAGTCTGGGGGGACCATCTTACCATTGGAGGGCACCAGAAAGTCCACCGGCTGCACTTACTCGCACGTTATGCGTTATTCAAGGATCCGAAAGCAGTGCGAACAATGTAGGCTATATAAAAACATTATTTAAATATATGTTCATAAATGGTTTTCACAGATATGAAAAGTCACATACTTATATAGCTACAGTAGGCTATATGGAGAATACATTTCAGAATTGGCATTTTCATATATGTAACATTTATTTTCCAAAATACTAATGGAATTAGAAAATGTAAATATGCTCAAATATATGAATACTTTTATATGTGGTCATATATCAGATTTCTCAGTATCAAACAATAAAAAAAAAACATTTTTTTTTTGCCACAAAGTGGTTTAAAACATGGACAAATGTTTTTGGTCATTTTAAAACTCTTAAAGTTACATTTCGTTTTCTGTATGGGGTAGGCTACTTTACGTGAGAGTAATACTGAGTATATTTGGCAATTTCACGTAGGTATCTAATGTGGTGTTGTTGTTTTTGTTGTGTTTTTTTTTTGCCACTTTTGGGGTTTAAAACTTTGACATAAGTGTGTTTATTATGTTCATGTTTAAACACTAAAAGTTAAATGTAGTTACACTTCGGAATAAAGTTTGAAAACTGCATCTTGCGCTTTTTAACATCTACTCGCAAACCGACATGAACAAGAAATTGATTTGTGCTCAAGCTTGAAGCAGAGCCACTCAGTAACTGGCACTAACACAATGACATGAATGACAGCATGATTGGAGTACTGTTTAAATGTGTCTATAAACAATATGTATATGTATACGCTTATGACGTAGGCTACACAGGCATTTAATGACTATAATCAAGTTGCCAAAATTGGTGTGGGGGTGCGGGCGGAGGATAGAATAAACAAACAAAACACACAAAAAACCGAATAAGACACTGCAACATTGTAGCTAAGTATACTAGACATGCTGTGCGTCTGAAGTAGCCTACTGCGTATGAAATAAACCCAGCACAGCTGATGAACTGGCCCCTTCTCACCACGACTGACAGTGGGGTAAGCAGATCTCTGACCAAGTCAGTCGCAATGAGTTGGTTGAGGCGGCAGGTGGAAGTTTGATGTGACATAAACAACTTTCAAACATGGAAGTAAAATGGAACTCTTGCACTGCGCTCTACTTGGAGTGCTGAGGTGAGAAACACAATTATTTCGAATGTTGCTGCGAACCGTAAAATATCTTTTGACCGTTAAAGCGTATAGATATGGTTAAAACTAGACGTCACATGATATCGCAAACGTTCCATAGTTCCTATCTGTCAGTCAGAGAGATGTTGTTTATAGTGTGATGGATGGTGTTTGCTAAGGAGAGATGAGAGAGGCTCTGGCAGGGGAGTCATTATGTAACCCTCTGATTAAGAAATTAGTTTTTTGCTCTCCGCTTTCAGTGCCTGACATTCCTACAGTTCCTTTGGGCTTCGGTTAGACAACACAACAAGAAGAGATCAGAGCGGGAAACAGTTCGAAAAAGTGCGTAGATGCCCATCCTGTATTATGGAAGATGCTCTTCTATAGCTATGGGTTTTTTTGTATTGTTTGTTTTTTGGAAACTAAGAGCAAGTGAAGTGACTGGGAACTTTTTGTAGAAGAGAATGGCTTTGGTGAGAATTTCTGTCTGGTAGGAGGTTGTTTTATTATAAGGTTATATAAGGATGTTTTACAGAAATCTCATTTATGATGGAAAACGTTTTTTTTTCTCTTTTTTTTTTCTATTTGTAGCCTACTGGACCAATATGTGTTGAGCAATGTGATGGAAGTGTCTTACAATATGTTATGTTGTCAGAGTGATAGTCTGCAAATATACACTAAAATTGCCTAAATAGTCTTAAAAGGTTACTGTATGTTTAGTGTTTGGCCACATGCTTAGGAATGCGTTTAGCTTTTTCCATGCTAGACCCAGAAGTCTGCTTTCTGTGCACAGTGTTAAATATTTGATTGTGAAACCATTAAAGAGAACCAATAGTGTAATCTCTCAAATATTCAACCTGGCATGTAGTTGTTTTTGTTTGGAAATGGAAAAAGCAGGCAGTTGCTGGGTGTTGTCAGATGTGTCTGTTCCAGCTATTAATGTACTTAATTGTGAAATGCCACCCCGTAATGCACATGGGATCTTAGTGGTCATTGGAAAGAGCAGTGTCATTTCTGTGACGGTTTCTTGTCAGTCATCCACTCAGTCTTCATGTTGCTCAATTATACAAAGCTTTAGTTCTGTAAAGTCTGCAATGTGAATTTATGAGTATAACACGTTGGAGCATACACACACACACACACACATCCGTTATATTGACCTAATCTTGCCACTCTTATTGTATTTACAGTCATTCAGATCTCATGGAAAACAGCTGAGATTATTTTAAGGTAAGAAACCTTATAAGATTGTAATATATAAACTCAAACTTTGACAAGTTGACATTGTGACATTGTTAAGAGTAACTTGTCTTGTAAATCATTAAAACATTATTAGTCTGTGAAATTACGTGAAGGTTTGCAGTCATCCAGGTCATCATAGAAAAAAAACAGATGGTCTATTTTGTAACATATGTGAAAAAATAATGACCATACATTTTAAGGGATGGTTAATCCAAAATTAATAATACTCTCATCATTCACTGACCCTCATACTGTGCCAGATATTACTTCTGAAGACATTGATTTAACCATTTGAGTCATATGAATTACTTTTATGTTGCCTTTATGTGCTTTTTGAAGTTTCAATATTTTGGCATGCATTCACTTGCATTGTGAGGACCTACAGAGCTGACATATTCTTTTGAAAATCTCATACACATCAGGGATGGCATGAGGATGAGGAAATGGTGAGAGAATTGTAATTTTGGGTATACTATCCCTTTAAAGATGGAAATTGCAGACATAGGAAGGTTATTTTTTCTGCTGGTGACATTCCCTTACAAAGTGGTAGTCACAAAGGAATCGGAGAGCTTAGCCTTTATACTCTAATTGAATTAAGAGGGGTGACACAAAAGGGCTTGGACTGTTGCCCATGTCTTCAGAATGGTTGAGGACAAACTGGGTTACTAGGCAACAAACTGTGCCAAATGTTGCAGTTTATTTTAGAGCAACTGAAAATAGGCTACATTAGTACCACTGGTAGTTTTGTTTTAGCCTCTAGGATAAAGGCAATCCTCTTACCATGACATTTGTCTTTGTGCACAATTAGTAGTCAACATTCAGGGCATTTTCCCATAATCTAAATAAACCTCTATCAATTTTAGTGTTCCAGATGAATAGATGAATATCCACATATCTTTCACTTGTAGAATGGGGCCTAGTTTGTGTTTTTAGGACTCCACACAATCACAAAATTGTTATCAAGATATATTGCTGCAGTGATATATTGGTCTGTTAAAAACTGCAACACAATGATGTCACCTTAACAACTGACCAGATCTGCAGATCTGAGATGTGAGTCACAGCTCTGAATTTTATTGAAGAGTCATTTGATTCGTTGGAAGCTTCTTATGGGGTAAGAAGATTCTCACTATTTCTTTACTTACTTTAGTTTTCTAGAGAGACGAGCCAGCTGAATTCCCCATCAGAGAAACTGAAGAAGGAGTTGGAGAAAGAGCTGAAATTGAGCAGTGATTACTTATCAAGTCACGGTTGGTACCATGGTCATATACCTAGGCATGTGAGACATCAGTGTGTCTACTTGAAGCATGGTTCTAGGCTCACCTCTTTCCATACTTTAAAATAATGTACTTATTAATGTAATTTGCAAAATGGAGTCATGACTTAATAATTATCTTCCACAGGTGTCTAAGTCTCTTGTGCAACAAAATGGGGATTTTTTTAGTATGTGACTCCCTCACTAGCATTGGAGATGATGTCTTAACCTGCTGCTAGAACCAGAAAGCTCTTCATTTCCTAATCAGCAAGGTTCTGCTCAAGTTATATGATGTGTTAAGTGCAGTACATTCTGGAAGCAGGAACATTTAATTCAGTGCCAGCACTGGTTCACTCTTATGTTGGACATCAATGCCCTCTGACAAAGCAGAGTGGTGCCTATGTTTACTCACCAGTTATTAGGGCACTTCCAATAAGGTCATGCTTGGGCTGCAAAGTGTTGAGAACAGTCCGGTAAACTCACCAACCAGGCAGAATGGAAGCCACAAGAGGAGGGAAAGTATAACCGTGACAGAGGCTTTGGAAATTGAGCTGCGGTGCCCACAGAGGTGAGATCCATGACATAAATTGTTCAGAAAATGCCAAATGATTGTCAATGTTAAGGAAAATACATATATATGTCTCATCCTGCAAATCAGCGGTTCTCAGCTTGTGGGTCGTGACCAAAATGTGGGACTGCAACTGCTAAATGCAAATAGTGAAATGCAACCAATATTGGGGGGGGGGGGGAAGTTATCCACGACCAGTGACTTATTACTTCTCTAAAAATATTTATCAGATTACTTTACTGATTTATTCATGGAAAATCTAATTGTATTACTAAATACTTTTACAGTACTCTTGAAAACACTTTTCAAGTTTTACTTTTTCCGCTCAATGAATTCAAAATTGTCTATATTTTCTCCTTGTTGATTATGGCACACACATTAATATGTACAAACATAAATATTAACATACTTCATGTTTTAAATGTATTATTCTACATAGATATGTTTTTTAGAAATATGTGTAACCTAAGTAATGTACTTACAGTAAATTTAATTAACTTAATTGAAAGCCAGTAACTGTAATTTGACAGAACTAGATTTTGAATTGTAATTTGATACACTACTTTTTGACAAAAAAAAAATAATTTGATTAAAAAAGTAAGCAGATTGCACCCAACACTGAATGCAAATAACCACATAATTGTGCATAATAAGTGAATACAGGTAAAGTGAGACAATTAACTTAATTGATACTTAATATCTATCATCATGTGTATAGTCTTCCATTACTAAAAATCAGCATTAAGTTAATTATAAATTAGTAAGAGATGATGTAGCATTTTGATCATATTTTCGAAACAACACCAATGGTAAATTATCAAAAAGTGTTCCACATTACCTGTATTCACCTGATGGCAAAATAAAAAGGCTATCAAACTCTTAAAATGGAAGAGAAAATGCTTCCCATATTTATTTATTTTTGACGTCAATGGCTGTGTGTCCAATTAGACTACATATTTTGGCACAGATTCAGTAGAAGATAGCCAAATTAGGCAGATACCAATATGGACAGGTTGCTTGAGGGCATGCACTCATTCTTGAAAACCATGAAAAAAACTACACAAAGTAAAAAAAATATTGCATGAATTTTGTTTTCACTAGCAGCGAGGATAAACATGTTTTGTGCTGAACGCAATTTGTTTTGTGCAGTGAATTATTGGCTGTCGAGATTATGAAGCCAAAAATTAAAGAAACATTTAGAGACCAAAACTGTCAATTGTCCTCTTTTGGACAATTGTCAATTGTTGTGTTAATCATTTTGCCTATTTTTTGGGTCTTTGCAGTTCATGATCATATTAATACATTACTATGTTTAATGTAGAGGACATTGTTTTTCACTTCTGTACAATAAACCATTTTAGAACTGCGCTGGGAAAAACAGTTATGAACCACTGCTGTAAATTATGAATGTGTTGTTTTATTGAGTGATTGTTTTGTACTCTATTGCATAGTGATGTGGTGAGGAAATTTGATGGCACCCTAGAGCAGCACCTTGTAGATTCCACTTCTCCGACGTTGTTTAACACATGTAAGCCTCCTTATGTTACACCTTTTTTATCTGAGAATAAATTAGTATTGTGATTGTGCACTCTGCATTTGTCTCTAGTGACCAGGCGGCGACGGAGTCCCTCAGAAAACAGGAAGTTTGTTATAATCCCTTCATCACCTATTCTGCCAAATTCCAGTGAAATCCATCTTTGTTCATCTCCATCTGAGAATGCACTGGTCTATTTGGAACCAACTGTGCATCTACTGTCCAACATTTTCACACATTCTCATCCAAATAATACCCAAACTGACCTTGCAGCTTCTCAACCAGTCTCTATTGCGATAAATCATCCCTTTGAACAGAGACTTGAGATCCAGACTTTGGAACACAGAGAGGAGTATGATGACGATTATTTAGTCCCTTTAACCATTGACACAGTTTCCTGTTTTAGACCTAGTGTGTACCAGTCAACACTGCTGCCCACAGACAATAAACCTTTGGAGACCAGAATACTAAAAAGAGTCAAGGACATCCTGTTTGAAGTGGACACAAAGACAATGGCAATGCATATCACCAAAATTGACTGCACGGTAGGTTTGATTTTATATATACACTGCCAGGCCAAAAAAAAAGTCACATACAGGATTATTTAATTAGACCGCCTTTAGCTTTGATTTTGATTATTTATCTTGATGAATCTTAGCATTGTCGTCCTGGAATATACCCATGCCTTCAGGGAAGAAATAATCCATCGATGGGATAACCTGGTCATTCAGTGCATTCAGGTAGTCAGCTGACTTCATTTTATTGCCGCATAACTTTACCGAGCCTAGACCTGTCCAATTGAAGCAACACCAGATGATAACACTGCCTCCAGAGGCTTGTACAGTGGGCACTATGCATGACGGGTGCATCGGCCACATGGCGTTTTTTCATTGTTCTACAGTCCAAACTTTATGCTCCCTGGCAAATTAAAATATTTTTTTCTCGGTTAGCCTCACTCAAAAGTGGCTCACTTGTGGCCACACAGATGTTTAGTCCAAATCCTGTAAGTTCTCGTTGCATTGTGCATGTGGAAATGCTCTTACTTTCACTATTAAGCATAGCTGTGAGTTCTACTGTCAATTTTTTATGATGTGACATTACCATGCGTTTCAGTGATCTCCGATCAATATCATTCAAGATTTTTTCCGAGCAATTTTCTTCCATGAAGCTGACAGTTCACCACTATCCTTCCAGGTTTTAATAATGCATTGGACAGTTCTTAACCCAATTTCAATTATTATATCCTTAGTTGTATTCTTTGCTTGATGGAGGCCAATAATTTGCCACTTCTAAAACACAGTACCATATATTCCACAACCACGGGGTACATCTTCTGACATGGTTGTTTAAGAAATGAGAAGCTACACACTGCATCAGTTAGGGTTAAAATAATTGTTGCCAACTGAAACAACACTTCAGTAATAATCCAATCATAGGCTCTTATGTATCTGCGTATTTAAATTGTAACGGTGACTTTTTTTTTGGCTAGGCAGTGCATATATATATATATATATATATATATATATATATATATATATATATTTACTCAGAATGGTGCCAAAAATAAAAATATCAAGTGGGTGGCAGTTCTGTGGATGGAAATGCCTTGTTGATGAGAGAGGTCAACAGAGAATGGTCAGACTGGTTTGAAATAGCAAAATCTACTGTAACTCAGATAGCTGCTCTGTGCAATTGTGGTAAGAAGAATAGCATCTCAGAATGCTTTTCTGAGATTAGGGTTGGTGCTGTTTTGGCGGCACAAGGGGGACCTACACAATATTAGGCAGGTAGTTTTAATGTTGTGGCTGATCGGTGTATATATAAATATATTAACTTTTTTCTTTTTTTTTTGAGAAACATACTTTTCATACACCGAAGCAATGCAATTGATTGTGTTATACTGTATTTTGTGTATTTTTTTTTTAACTACTCTGGGTCTACTAATCATTTTATGTTTTGTTTCAAATGCATTTTGCACTGCAAATCAGATAAAGTGATGATTTGCTGGTTTTTAAGTAATCTTTTCAAGTATTCAAATATAGCAGATACAGCTGCTTGTGATATCTGAAATGGTACTTTTGAATATCAAGATTTAACAATTAACACTCATCTTCACTCTTCAGGTTGCTCGAATATTGGATATGCCTGAGGAAATGATGAAAGGTATGGGGGTGAGTTCAGGAATGGAGCTACTCACCCTCCCACATGGACATCAGCTCCGTCAAGACCTGCTTGAAAGGTTTGTTACCCACACTTTGTCCAAAAATTCTTGCTTTGAGATACAGTTTTAATTTTTGACAATCTCCACTTGAGCACAGATTTTCATAGGCTTAACTCTCCATTGTCCGCTCAGGTCCCACACCATGTCTATTATGTTGGCTGTACAGCTGCTAGGCTGCACAGGCAGTGCAGATGAGAGAGCTGCCCTTCTGGATAAAGCCATCTCCCTAGCTTCTGAACTGAAGAGCAACTTGGGCAATATGTTTGGCTTTGCTGTAATTTTGAAATGTCTGGAATTCCCTCAGGTATGGAAAAATGATCAAGCATTGTTTTGAGCCCCGAACACCTCTATTCTTTTGAAAAAAGGCCAATGAGAATTGGTGAGTGGAATTTGCATGCCACCCCCTTGGACATACAGGATAAGGAATGCCCACTCACAGATATACTCACAGATATATGGATATATGGTGCATTTCCAGTGGCTATCTATCCTTCTGCAGATTTCGCCCCTGGGTGCTTCGACAGCGCTAAAAGAGTGTATATTCCTGCTATATTTTCACTATTAGAGCACACACATAGACGTTGAACGTCTTTTTAAAGATGCTTATTTACAAGGATGCCTTTCTGTCTTTGTGTGATTCCTGGATGCAGTCGTTATCTCTCCACATCCTACGGTCATGGGCGCTGCCTCATGTGCATGTGTCTGTGCAGCGATTTGTGGATGGTTCATGTTCTCATTCGAGAATATGACCATGGCAATGTTGTGGTCGCGGCTTTCCTTCTTCCAAAGCAGGAAAGCTACTCTAGCCACCCCCCGCGCTTCGCCTTCTACCCACAGGTATGAGGCAAGCCCGGCTCTCACAGGAGGCGATTTGGGGAGTTCAATGGATGTGGTTTAGCCGGGTAATTTCCTGCGGACCTCCCGTTCCACAGCAAGCTCGTTTTCAGTTCTGTTCCGAAATGAGAACAGCCCGCCTCATGGCCAGCTTGACAGCTCTTTCGGGCCTGTGAACAGGATGAGTCTTCGATCACTGCATCAGAGAGTGCACTGGCGATGTCGGATGCTGAGGACTTGACTGGGCTGCCACCTTTGGATCTGCCCGCCCAGTATGAGGCTGACGCAGAGCTGACCGACATGCTTGTCTGGGCCGCCGCGAGTATCTGGTTGGACTGGAACCCTCCAACCTCCCCTGAGCGCTCGTGGCTTGATGATTGCTTCCTGGGTTCGGGGCGCCACTCACGGCCACTCCATCCCCCGGTGGAAGGCTGGGAGGTAAATCTATTGTTTCCTTCTCTTTTTTGTTTAAAAAAAAACTCCTTGGGTCACATAATCGGTGTTCATGACAGGCATTGTCACGGTGACACCGAGCACTCGCAGCCAGGGCACTGCGAACGCAGTCCCCCTGCCTTTGAGTACCCGGCTGCGCCATACCTATGGCCAACCAGTTATGACGAGTCTCGAGGACGACCCGAGAGGTCCTCCTCCTTAGTTGCTAACCTGATATGCCAGATATGCAGAGCAAGGTAAGTGCTTTGAGGTTTCCCTCAGCGCAGCCACCTTGAGACGAAGCAACTCTCCTCAAATTGTAGCGTCACCTGCTCCTCCCCACTACAAGGCCCCACCTCCCTTTAGTGCCCCTTGCCCGGAGCTTGGCTAGCGCTTTCCAACCCGTCATGGTGGCTGGCCAGGACCATCCGACTCTGCTATGCAATTCAGTTAACCAGGCGCCTGCCCGGTTCAACGGCCTCCGCTTCAATTCAGAGCAGGGAGCCTGTAGATTGAGCCTGTCCCTCCAGCCGAGATGGGGGAAGGGTTCTACATCCCTTACTTCATCATACCAAAGAAAGGGGGTGGGTTGTGGCCAATCTTGGACCTGCGAGTTCTGAACCTTACACAGACACGTTCTTACACAATGCATTTTTATGTGCATCCAGCATCAAGATTGGTTTGCAGCAGTAGACCTGAAGGATGCGTACTTTAACGTCTCAGTTTTACCTCGACACAGACCCTTCCTACAGGTTGCTTTCGACGACCGGAATATCAGTACAAGGTCCTCCCCTTCGGCCTCTCCCTGTCCCCTCATTTCTTCATGAAAGTATGGCATACTCAACTACTTAGATGACTGGCTGATTCTATCACACTCTCGAGATCTGTATGCAAACAGGGACCTGTTGCTCAGCCATCTAGGGCTTTGTGACAACTGGGAAAAGAGCAAGCTCTCCCTGGTTCAGAGCATCTCTTTTCTCGGCATGGAGTTAGACTCTGTCTCAATGATAGAGCGCCTCACAAGCGAACATGCACAGTCAGTGCTGAACTGCCTGAAGTCATTCAGGCGGAGGACAGCGGTTCCACTGAAACACTTTCAGAGGCTCCTGGGGCATATGGCTTCCTCGGCGGTAGTCATGCCTCTCGGGTTGATGCATATGAGACCGCTTCAACACTAGCTTCAGACTTGAGTCCTGATATGGGCAAAGTGCCATGGCACACACGCGTAGCCATCATGCCACCCTGCCGCCACTTATTCAGGCCTTGGACAGACCTCATGTTTTTGTGGGCAAGAGTTCCCCTACAGCAGGTGTCCAGATGCGTCGTTGGGCTGGGGCGCCGTGTGCAACGGGTACGCTGCTGCTGGTTCCTGGACAGGACTGTGACTGGGTTGGCACATCCACTGTTGTTGTTGGCTGTACTGCTTGCCCTGCGGAAGCTAATGCCGTTGATCCAGTTGGACAACACAGCGAGTAGTGTACATAAATCGCCACAGTGGTGTATGCTCTCCCCGCATGTCGCAACTTGCTCGTTTGGAGTGAGTGGTGGCTGAGGTTGCTGTGGGCCACTCACATCCCAGGTAGCCTCAACGCTACAGTGGACATGCTGTCATGGCAGGCAATGCTCAGCGGAGGGTGGAGACTCCACCCCCAGTTGGTCCGGCTAATTTGTAGTCGATTCAGCATAGCACAGGTAGACCTGTTCGCTTCCAGGGAATCTTCCCACTGCCCGCTTTGGTATTCCCTGATGGGAGCCCCCCTCAGGACAGATGCACTTGCACACAGCTGAGCAAATATGCACCCACCCCCCCCCCCCCCCACCCCCCAGTGAGCCTACTTGAACAGACCCTGTGCAAGGTCAAGTAGGACGAGGAACAAGTCATCCTCGTGGCCCCATATTGGCCCACCCAGGCTTCCCAAGCTGAAGCTGTCCCCCTCCACCTTGAAGGTATATGTAGCCGATATAGCGGCTCACCATGATGCAGTGGACAATAAGGCCTTAGGGAAGCACAACCTGATCATCTTGTTCTTCAAATGTACCCAGAGGCTGAATCCTCCCAGGCCATGCCTCTTCCCCTCATGGGATCTCTCCGTGGACTCCTGGGCCTTTGCGGAGCCCCCTTTGAGCTGGAGTGCTAGAGTCAGTCGAGCTGAAAACCCTCTCCTTGAAGATGGCCCTCTTGATTGGCCCATCAAGAGGGTCGGGGACCTGCAGGCGTTTTCTGTCAGCAACACTTGCCTGGAGTTCGGTCCGGCAGAATCTCATGTGATCCTGAGACCGGGCTATATACCCAAGGTTCCCACGACCCCCTTCAGGGATTAGTTGATGAGCCCTCAAGCTCTGCCCCAGGAGGAGGCATACCCAACCCTGTCATTGCTGTGTCCGGTGCGTGCTTTGCACACCTATTTGGATCACACACAGAGCTTTAGATGCTCTGAACAGCTCTTTGTCTTCTTCGGCGGACAGCGGAAAAGGACTGCTGTCTCCAAACAGAGGCTTGCCAACTCGATCTTGGATTTCATCACTCTAGCATACCAGGCCCAGGCCGTGCCCGCTCCTTTGGGAATACGAGCACACTCTACTAGGAGTGTGGCATCCTCATGGGCACTGGCCCATGGCACCTCTCTAGCAGACATCTGCAGAGAAGTGGGCTGGGCTACACCCAATACATTTGCGAGATTTTATAATCTCCGGGTTGAGCCGGTTTCATCCCATGTTTTGTCAGGTACGAACAGGTAGAGTTTGGAAATTCAGAACAACTGTCTGGGTGTATTGCTTCTGTATAGTGCTCATCCCCTCCCCTGCAGCAAAAGCATGCGCTTTTACCCCCAGTCGAGTTCACAGCTAGGCCCTCTACGGGTACTAATATGCCCTGTAATAGAATAGGTGCTCCACAGGTGCCGATTACTCAGGTAGCCCCCTGCGATGTATTTTCCACTGTACGGTCTCCCTGTTGGCAAACCCCTGTCTCCCTTGGGCAGAGTCCTCTCTGCCCCCGGCCGTCGTGTTTGTAGAGCTCCTCCCCTACGAGGCAGGACCTACCACCGTGCCTCTTCCATGTACGGCTGGTGAGCCCATGTCTCGTATTGCCACATGATGACCTCCCCTTTTGGTCAGGATGTGATATCCGCAGGGTCTTTTCCCCCTGAAAGAATAGGAAGGGAAAATAACACATTCCCCGATGTGTATAATAGCGTTAGATGGCCCCAGCCAGATCTAATACTCTGTGCAAAACATAGAGAGAAAAGGCCATGGCTGGCGCTGGTGCTAGTTACATCGCTTCCCTCCCTCAGGGTTGTGGGGAACTACATGACATAATTTTGGGGCATTGGGGGAGGTTACGTGCAGACTGATGCTCTTGCTATTACACACGCAGCAGCTTGCTTGCACCTGCATCAGCAGTTCACGTAACACTGTTCAGCTGTTGTGCGTTTTTCTATAGGGACCCCTAGTGTCACTACATCGACACACTATCGAGTGAGTGACAGGAGGGGAACATCTTGGTTACTGTCGTAACCTCCATTCCCTGATGGAGGGAACGAAACGTTGTACTAACCACTGAAATGTCCGGACCTTGCCTCTGAATGCGAGTGGGCATTCCTTCTCCTTTTATACCTGTACGTCCAGGGGAGTGGCATGCAAATTCCATAAATTTTTTTCTCAAAAGAATAGAGGTGTTCGGGGCTCTCAAGTGCAACCCCTAGTTTAACTACATCGACACAACGTCTCATTCCCTCCATCAGGGAACGGAGGTTACAATAGTAACCAAGGCCTGTGTAGATCCCCCTCGTGCTGCCGAAACGGCGCCAACCTGCATCTCAGAATAGCATTCTGAGATTATTTTCTTCTCAACACAATTGCACAGTGTTTATCTGAGTGAAAATCCCAGGAGATCAGCAGTTACAGAAGTATGCAAACCAGCCCATCTGGCATCAAACATCCATGCCATTATCTATTTAGCCAGTCGTGTGGCAGCAGTGCATAAAATCAAGCAGATATGGGCCAGGAGCTTCAGTTAAAATTCACATCAACTGTTAGAAGGGGGGAAAACATGTGATCTCAGTATATATACAGGTGCTGGTCATATAATTAGAATATCATCAAAAAGTTGATTTATTTCAGTAATTCCATTCAAAAAGTGAAACTTGTATAATGTATACATTCATTCCTTATTTTCAGAGATACTGAATTTGGGATTTTCATTAGTTGTCAGTTTTAATCATCACAATTAAATGAAATAAACATTTGAAATATATCAGTCTGTGTGTAATGAATGAATAAAATATCCAAGTTTCACTTTTTGAATGGAATTACTGAAATAAATCAACTTTTTGATGATATTCTAATTATATGACCAGCACCTGTGTATATATATATATATATATATATATATATATATATATATATATATAAACAAGTCAAGTCAAGTGGTTTTAATTGTCGTTTCAACCATATACAGTTAGTACAGTACACAGCGACAACGTTCCTCCAGGACCATGGTGCTACATAAAACAACATAGGACAAACCCAGAACCACATGAGACTACACAGACTAAATAAAATACCTATAAAATACCTATATAAAGTGCATGCGCAAACATGTGCAAAAAGTACGGGACAGTACAATAAATTACTAACAATGAACAGGACAATAGACACAGTAAGAGACCAGTACACAGTAGTGCAAAAAGATGACACTTTCTAAAAATGCCAAATGTAAACATAACATATTATGAGATAGTGTTCTATGCACATAGCAGTTATAGAGGTAGCAGCCAGGTATAAAGTGACAATCATTAAAGTGCAGCTCAGGAAATGTGTGTGTGTGTGTGTCAAATCAGTCTCTGAGTATTGAGGAGTCTGATGACTTGGGGGAAGAAGCTGTTACACAGTCTGGCCGTGAGGGCCCAAATGCTTCGGTACCTCTTGCCAGATAGCAGGAGGATGAAGAGTTTGTGTGAGGGGTGGGTGGGGTCGTCCACAATGCTGGTGGCTTTGCGGATACAGTGTTTTTTGTAAATGTCTTTGATGGAGGGAAGAGAGACCCCGATGATTTCTCAGCTGTCCTCACTATCCTCTGCAGGGTTTTGCGGTCCGAAACAGTGCAAGTCCCAATCCAGGCAGTGATGCAGCTGCTCAGGATGCTCTCAATAGTCCCTCTATAGAATGCAGTGAGGATGGGGGGTGGGAGATGTGCTTTCCTCAGCCTTCGAAGAAAGTAGAGACACTGCTGGGATTTCTTGGTAATACAGCTGGTGTTGAGGGACCATGTGAGGTTCTCCGCCAGGTGAACACCAAGGAATTTGGTGCCCTTGACGATCTCCACATAGGAGCCTTTGATGTTCAGTGGAGAGTGGTCATTCTGTGCTCTCCTAAAGTCAACAACCATCTCTTTTGTTTTGTCGACATTCAGAGACAGGTTGTTGGCTCTTCACCAGTCCGTTAACTGCTGCAGCTCCTCTCTGTATGCTGACTCGTCGTTCTTGCTGATGAGACCCACCACGGTCGTGTCATCGGCGAACTTGATGATGTGAATCGAGCCATGCATTGCTGCACAGTCGTGAGTCAGCAGAGTGAACAGCAGTGGACTGAGCACACAGCCCTGAGGGGCCCCAGTGCTCAGTGTGGTGGTGGTGGTGGAGATGCTGTTCCCGATCCGGACTGACTGAGGTCTCCCAGTCAGGAAGTCCAGGATCCAGTTGCAGAGGGAGGTGCCCAGGCCCAGCAGGTTCAGCTTTCCAATCAGGTGCTGGGGAATGATTGTGTTGAATGCTGAGCTGAAGTCTATGAACAGCATTCAAACGTATGAGTCCTTTTTATCTAGGTGGGTGAGGGCCAGATGGAGGGTGGTGGCGATGGCATCATCTGTTGAACGGTTTGGACGATATGCAAACTGCAGTGGGTCTAGTGAGGGGGGCAGCTGGGTCTTAATGTGCCTCATGACGAGCCTCTCGAAGCACTTCATGATGATGAGTGTGAGTGCGACGGGTTGGTAGTTGAAGATGGCGCACGGTTGGTTGGGCTCCGTGCTCCTCTTGCTGTTGCCTTTAAAATCTGGCAATTTTATACCCTCTGATGAACTTTCTACTGACACCAAGATTAATAAGCAGCAAATACGTGAATATGTCTATAAACCAGAAGCCGTAAGTAAGACGGATAAACAACATCAACAAATGAATTACCGGCGTGGAGCAAATAAGCAGTGTCAGCGTTCAGACCTGCTATTCACCTGTTTGGTGTGGCTTTTTTTGCTGCTAATATTTGGATCACTTGTCCTAAGGATTCCACAAAACGAGCCTGACAGTCTTCTATGCCACATGCCTTACCTGAACAACGTTGGATATGGCCGTTTTACCATCTACTATTCCCTCCTGAAGTTTGGAGGTGCACGTGTGATATGGCGCGCCAAAGTGGAGTTGGGTAGCAGGAAAAGTGATAGTGGGCGCACTATAATGTATCTCTCCTTCCTGGTCCTGTTGGCAGGAGACATCCAGCTTAATCCCGGCCCAGACGCTGACTGTGCGCCGCGGGTCCATGCTGCCGGCTTGGGGCCGGGTCCCGGTGTGGAGGCGGGGCGGGCAACGGCAGACTGGATTGGTGAGCGGGCGGGAGGCTCCGCGGCGGAGCAAGTGCGTCATC
Organism: Moxostoma hubbsi; assembly: GCA_032164185.1. Taxonomy (NCBI): domain Eukaryota; kingdom Metazoa; phylum Chordata; class Actinopteri; order Cypriniformes; family Catostomidae; genus Moxostoma; species Moxostoma hubbsi. Next base: position 7,928,611 of record JAVLUX010000044.1, read on the forward strand.
TGCGGCGGCCGGCGGACCCGGAGGTGGTTGGCGGAGTTCCAGCTGGAGACAGCTGTGGGCACTTTTTGCGGACGAGTGTTCGGACATCGGCACCGGAGGAATCACTGGAGACGGATTTAAAATCACTGTGTGCTCAAGGAGCCAGAGGCGCTCCAAACCGTAAGACTGACTATACTAAGCGTAAAGTCAATACAACTCATAAAGTCAAGTATAAGCGAACAAACAGGGACTTTATTGATAATATAAAAACTTTGCAGTCACAAGCAATAATAAAGCAGAGACAATATTTATTTTTCCAGACAGTAAATCATGCGAAAATAATCTGGGATCCTACAGTAAAGCCTAAGGGTATTTTGGGAGGACATTTAAATATTAGAAGCCTGTATCCAAAATGTGATGAAATTAGAATTCTGCTAATTGGTTCTAATCTTGATTATTTGTGCATAGGTGAAACATGGATGCATGAGAAAATCCCCACCTCAATGATAGATGTGCCTGGATATAAGTGCTATAGAAAGGACAGGGTCACTGGTAGAGGAGGAGGAGTTCTGGTTTACATTAAAGACTCCTTTAAGACCAAGGAAGTCCAATTAGATGAATCTTTATCAATTGAAAGTCTGTGTAAATGTGGTCCTATCCTCACGCATGATGTTTAACATCCTTGTGGTGTATAATCCACCATCCAGTTGCCTACAAACTTTTTATCAAAATTTAGAAAAAATTCTTAAATCTTTTAAACAGAACAGTGAGGTGCTTATTTATGGAGATATAAATGTTAATTGGTTAAATAAATCCTGTAGGAAACAACTCAAAGAACTAACATCAAAATATGATTTTTATCAATTTGTAAATGGACCCACTCGCCTGACAAAAACATCACAGACAGCAATAGATTTAGCTTTCTCAAATAAGCCGGAAAGAGTTTTAAAAACATATAATCTGGTGTGTGGCTTATCAGATCATAACATGATATTAATTTCCAGAAAACTCTCAAAAAAGCGTTTAAATGAATATAAAAATGACAAAAAGGCAACCAAATTAATAATTCCCTGCAAGGATCTTACTAAATTTGAGAATGAGTTAGCAAACACTATTTGGAATGATGTCTCACAACATAGTCAAGTGAACGAGTGTTGCGATATATTTACTTCCACAATGAGTAACATTTTAAATAAATTCCTAAAACAATGTAAAAGGCCACAAAGAAAAGTACAGCTTCCATGGGTAAGTGATGCAGTACGACAGTTAATTAAAAAAAGAGATTTTGCTCTAAAAACCTATCTTAAAACTAGATATGACTCGGATCTGATGTTATTTAAAGGTTTACGAAATCAAGTAGTAAAAGAATTGCGCAACTCAAAAGCAAATTATTATATGAAAATTCTAACTGAAGCTAAAGGAAATTGCAAAGTAATGTGGAAACAAATAAACAGTCTAATTAAACCTAATGCAAATACAAATAACTCATATGAACTAAAATGTGAAGGAAAAAACATATCAGACCCTGTCCAAGTTGCTAATGTCTTTAATGAATTTTTTATTAAATCAGTACAAGATCTTGCTTCTAATTTTTTAGATGGCGAGCATAATAGTAGCAACTTAAACATATTGTCATCAGCAAATGAGAATTCTTTTAAAATTAGAGAAGTGGATCAGGCAGTGGTATTGAAAGCTATTTCAGACCTGAATACCAATTTATCCAAAGACAACTACAACATAGATGCAACTTTCCTCAAAAAACATGCTCAAATTATCATTTAACCTTTGACTCACATTATAAATGTCTCTATTAAGACTGGAATATTTCCTGATGCTTGGAAAAAAGCACTGGTTAAACCCATCTTTAAGTCCGGGAATACCATAGACGTTAGTAACTATCGACCAATAAGTCTAGTTCCGGTTATGTCAAAAATACTAGAAAAAATAGTTTCAGAACAGCTAACTCAATATTTAGAAACACATCAGTATATACACCCTCAACAGTATGGTTTCAGACAGAACCATTCCACTGAATCAGCCATCTGCGCATTATTGGAAAATGTTGTGCAGTCACTTGACAAAGGAAACATCGTGGGTGCAGTATTCCTGGACTTAAAGAGGGCATTCGATACAGTAAACCATAGCCATCTTATCTCAAAACTGTCATTTTATAACATGTCTCACAAGGCGTTATCATGGTTCGAGTCATACTTACAGGGCCGAGAACAATGTGTTGTTATTGATCATGTAAAATCTGCCCCATATAAAATTAAGATCGGAATCCCTCAGGGAACCATACTAGGGCCTATTCTCTTCAGCCTGTATGTGAACGAACTGCCTGAAGTGTGTCCTGAAGTTGGTCTTCAGATGTATGCCGATGACACTGTGGTTTATGTGTCCGGCAAAAGCCCTGCTGTTATCGGCAGTATACTGACAAAAAGTCTCGAGAAAGTGTTTAATTGGCTAAACAAATCCTGTTTAACACTTAATTTGAGGAAAACTAAATCTATGTGTTTTTCTATAACAAGAACACGGACAATAAATGCCCTTAACATTAAAATGAATGGCGAACTCATCGATCAGGTAGAACAAGAAAAATATTTAGGAGTGATTTTAGATTCGCAGTTAAACTTTAAAAGTCATATTAAAAACATTTCAAGAAAAATGAAGGCTAGTATGAACTGTTTCAGAATGATCAGGAGCAGTCTAACATTTGAATGTGCTCTTGTCTTTCTGAACACTATGATCCTGTCTCACCTGTCATACTGCACCACTGTTTGGTCTCAAACCAGCCTAACTACCCTAAAGCCTATTGAGAGGCTTTATAACCGTGCCCTAAAAAATTTTGATAAAAAGCCCATTCGATTCCATCACTGTTATATTTTAAGTAAACATAAAATCTTAAATTTTGTTAATTTTGTTAATTTTAGACACATAAAGTTGTTTTTTAAATGTTTGACTGGACTTGCACCAGAGCCATTTTGTAAATTTGTGAACAGGCTGGAATCTTCCAAATCAACAAGAGCTGCTACATGTGGAGACTGTAAAGTTCCATTTTGTAAAACCTCTTTTGCCCAAAATGCTTTTTCAGTTAAAGGAGCCAATCTGTGGAACTGGCTTCCTACAAATCTAAAGACTTTAACTAAACTGTACACCTTCAAAAAACTAACAAAAGCCTGGTTCATACAGCAGCAGCAGTGTCATGCCATATGAAATGTATATCTGTGTGTATGTGAGGTGTGCATCTGTGTGAGTTCGAGTGAATGTGTTTATTTACTATACTAACTTTTATTGGTGCTAACTGGTTTCTAGACATTATATTGTATTCACTGTGAATTTTTTTTTTTTTTTTATTCTTTTAGTATCTTAACTGTTAAAAGCCCTTCTAGGGACAGGTGTTGCGAATTAGCCATGGCTATAAACACTGTGATACAGGCATCGGATTGTTATTCATGTAATAATCTATGTTTTCTTTTGTATCTGTCCCTATTTAAATAAACAAATAAATAAAATAGTTGTTGAGGCATGACACTGAAGACTTCTTTGGCATGGGGACGATGGTGGTGGCCTTGAAGCACATTGGAACGACGGCGCTGCTCAGAGAGATGTTGAAGATGTCAGTAAGAACATCTGCCAGCTGGTCTGCACATCCTCTGAGCACTCTGCCAGGAATGTTGTCTGGTCCAGCAGCTTTCCTGACTCTACATAGAGTTTTCCTCACATCAGCCGTGGTAAGACAGAGCACCTGGTCGTTGGGAGGAGGGGTGGTCTTCCTCGCCACCACGTCGTTCTGCACTTCAAACCGAGCGTAGCAGTCAGTCAGCACATCTGGAAGGGAGGCATCTTTGTCACAGGCAACTGATGTTGTCCTGTAGTTGGTGATGGCCTGGATGCCCTGCCACATGCGCCACATGTCACCGCTGTCCTGGAAGTGACTGTGGATTCTCTGGGCATGTGCACGCTTTGCCTCTCTGATGGTCCGGGACAGTTTGGCCCTCACTGTTCTTAGGGATGCCTTGTTGCCTGCTCTGAAGGCAGAGTCTCGGGTCCTCAGCAGAGTGCGCACCTCCGCAGTATTCCACGGATTCTGGTTGGAGCGTGTGGTGATGGTCTTGGAGAAAGTGACATCATCAATGCACTTGCTGATGTAGCTGGTCACTGATGCTGTGTATTCCTCCAAGCTGGTAGAGTCGCCATATGCTGCAGCCTTCCTGAACATGTGCCAGTCAGTACACTCATAACAGTCCTGAAGAGCAGAGATGGCTCCTGCTGGCCAGGTTTTCACCTGCTTCTGAAGCGGTTTTGTGCATCTGACGAGCGGTCTGTATGCTGGAATTAGCATAACAGAGATGTGGTCCGAGTAGACGAGGTGGGGGCGGGGCTCCGCCCGGTACGCGCATGGGATGTTTGTGTAAACAAGATCAAGCGTGTTCGCCCCTCTCGTTGCAAAGTCCACATACTGATGGAATTTAGGGAGCACTGTCTTGAGATTCAGATGGTTGAAATCTCCGGCGACAATAAACAGTCCATCAGGGTGAGCGTTCTGCAGTTCGCTAATAGCCCCATAAAGTTCAAAGAGCACTTTCTTAGCGTTAGCGCTGGGGGGAATGTAAACTACAGTATGATTACAGTGGTGAATTCCCATGGTAAATAAAAAGGTCTGCATCTAACAGTCACAAGCTCCACCAGCGATGAGCAGTAGCTAGAGACTAGCATAGAGTTCTTGCACCATTCCGTGATGATGTAAACCACCACGAGACTTACTGCACAGAGCTGCATTTCTGTCGGCACGAAACGAGGCGAGCCCGTCTCACAAACAAGGGGGGTAAATAGTGTCAATATAATATATATATATATATATATATATATAGATATAAATCAAGCAATAAAATTAAATAGTGTCAATTCAACCTACCTCTAAATTAAAAACGTACACAATGAATGTGTTTATAGTGCTCTAAAACATCAGTCTTTTGCTTTCCAGATTGCTCGTTTGGAGGAAACATGGATGGTTTTACGTCAGAAATACACAGAAAGTGCTGTTCTTTATGAGAAAACCCTTAGACCCTCAATGAGGATGATGAATGATGGAGAAGGTATTCATTCATACACTGAGGTAGCCTTTAGTGTACTTAGCTTTTCAAAAATCTCCAATGACAGCCTCAATCTCTCTTGCAGAGATAAATATACCAACTGAGACAACTTTTCCCCATGTGCTCCCTCTACTGTCTCTTCTCGAGAAGAGTGTTGTGACTCTTGAGGAATCAGAGTCATGGGAAAGTGCAGACACTGGAGCGGCCATGGTCTTGAGCCATCTGGATTCTGCACGTACAATTGCATGCAATTGGAGGATCTTCAGTGCTAATGCAGAGGCCAAACTGCAGGGTAATGGGTTTATAGCAAAAACATGCTCTTATGATTTCAAATTTTAGATATTTAGGAATGTCTTCACTTTTAGAATACACTTACAATAATCAGGTGTTTCATGAGCCCTTTGCTAGTTATACTCAAATGGAGATTAAAATGAAAGTAAAAATACTGGACATAAGCGCAAGAATAAAGTTGACTAGAGGTGTGCTGGTATGTACCATATAATTTGCTTAAAACATTCAATTAATTTACTAATTGTTCTGGTAAAAAAAATTACAATGTTATATTATAGGTCATGGTATATCATGCTCATAAGTTTTGAATATTTATTTGCAGGGTTTCACGAGGAACCAGATGTTCGGGAGGTCTTTCTTACGGAGTTTCAGATGCGTCTCCTGTGGGGAAGCATGGGAGTGGACAGGAATAAAGATGAACGTTATGTAAAGTTTGATGAAGTGTTAACAGCTCTGTCCAACAGGCTAGAGCTTTCTTACTCAAAATAACAGAGATGACTACTGTTCACTGTCAGCCAAAAATTTACTATATATTTACTATGTTTTTGAATACATTTACAGTTGATTGGTGTCATAGGTATATGCTGTATATCTGGATGAGATGTATTGCTGAGTTTGGAATGGCAAACTACCCATACTACTCTCACTACTTCTGCCATATATGTTTATGTCAAAAATAGTAAGAGTAGTATAGTAGTATGCCATTCCAAACAAGGCCTGTGTCTGCAAAACTGCACATTTTGCAATTTTAACTTATTTAATTTTCAATGTTTTCTTTTTTATAAGGTTTATTTGTGTACATAAAATTTATACTCGGAATTATATTTGGATGGGAAAGCAGTTTTAACTTGTATATCTTTATAATATTTTAGGTGTTAACTATTTAGGATTAATGTACTTAATTGCACTGTTGTTGTTTTATGAAATCAATGACCAAATAATGGGTAATATTTACTCTTTGGGGCACTTTTTTAACCCTACTATTTCATAAATGTACTTACACAAAACTTTTAGCAAATAAATTCAGAGGCAAATGATTTGAACTTTGTCTTACATACCTGATGTACATGGGTACTTCATCCAGAGTAAAGTGTGTTTGTTTGGAGTACTGCCTTGCACTGACTGATTTTGAATGTTAGTGTCTGGACACTGATACAGTCACCACATCACAGATATTGTATGTAAATTGAGTCAATTTTAAAATAATCTCATTATGTTTTCTCTGAAACTAAGAATTGTTGAGCCAAACCCATCTGTCATTGTACAGAGCATAATTTAATCATCCTATTGTCTTTGGGTAATTTTTTTTGACTGGGACTGATAAAGAATCTGTTATAAATGCTGCATAGTTTTTAATGATGAAACCAAATGTTGTGACAGTCAAAACCATCAAAATAAATAAAAATACAATTTTTATTCATTTTTGTATATAGTTTTTAATAGAAATAGCAATTTAAAACTAAATATTTCTTACGTTATCTTTGTGGGTCAATTTTCACCCTTAAGAGAAGAACCAGTTGTGATCTTTCACCTTCATTTTCACCTTCGATATTCAGCTTAAAATAATTTTTGACACATTTATGAATATATTTGACCCCAAAATTTTTAATTCAAAATTTAGTCCCTAACATAGCTGCATACTGTTCTCTATATGTTCCACTTGCTTCACTGGGTACTGCATCTTTCTTACAAACACAGTTTTGAACTGGTCATATGTTATATATATATATATATATATAAATACTTTTTTGACATTGGAGCTAAAGGCATATAAAGGCCCCAATTGGTAAAATGGTAAAAAAAAACTGATGTTATTTTCTTCTAAACATTACATGGCAGAGAGAACAATTAGGGAACCTTCCTAAACCGTTGTTACACTGCAACAAATTGTTTGACATTAATGTGAGGTAATGGGTTTGTTGCAATGGATGTGCAAAATGGGGGCATTTTGACTGCTGGAAAAAGCAATAGAGATTCATTTCTGAAATAGGCATGTACTAAAATTGTGACTAAAATGTACACTTGATTTTATACAAGCAGAATCAATCAGAAATGGTAGTAATGTAGTTAATAAAATAAAATACCAAAAGTGATTGAAATAAACTTAAATTGAGTTCCCCGTCTGACACTAGGGGTCTCTCTTGAGAGCCTTTTGCGTCTCTGATCTATGAGAAAAGGCCAATGAGAAATTGGCAGACAGAATTTGCATGTCCCGCCCCCAGACATACTGGTATAAAGGGAGGGAAATGTGTTTGTTTCATTCCGAAATTTTCTTCGGAGCCGACCAGTTGTGTGAGCAGTAGTGTTGCTTTCGTCAACGAAAATGATGACTAAATATCGTCGTCAACGAACCTTTATCACGTGACGAAAAAGAGACGAGACGCAACGTAAATGCTGGTCATGTGACGATGACTATAATTAAATGTATTTTGCAATATTGTTGACGAATAAAAACGAGACTAAATGTGGTTTACAAAACGAAAACTATGATAAAATGTCTCTACATTTTTGTTGACCAAAACGAGACGAGACGAAATGTTATACCGTTATTTCGTCTCGTTTAGTTGCGTTATTATTATTATTTTGCAAGTATTTCTGCAGTATTTTCACTTCAGGTGCATCAGATCGCACTGCGCAGACGCAGGCAACGTCACTTCCTCAAGCCCCACTCGCGGCATTATTTAGAAGATGCAGATGCTATGTGCAGATGCGGTGGTGAGTTAGCATAAACGAGAAAAAGAAGACACGACATTTGGAATAACTTTCATTACATAGAAGCGGAAAAGAGAACGGAATGTGTTGTGGAAAAAGATGGGGAGAAATGCGGTCACAAAATAACAGGAAAAAACACCACGAATCTTAAGAGACATCTCAAGGCATTCCATAATGAAACTGAGGTAAGTCACGACATTAACGTAATGTTACTTTCTATTTTAGAAATGTGGTTAATGTGTCTCATTTTAACGTTAGCTTTAAATGACTCAGACAAACGTTTTTGACTACCGTGTGTGTGTGTGTGTGTAACGTTATATTTGTTTGTGAGAGAGTGTAAAGTGGGTTAACGTGTGTGTGTGTGTACGTACGTGTGTGTGTACGTGTATATATGTTTGTGTGAGAGAGTGAGTGGGTTCTTAGTTCCTACCTGACTGACTGACTCCATGTGTACTAAGCATCCCTAGTTGGCCAAAAACTAGCTAGTTTTGTCATTCACATAGCAACTGAATTTGGCATCAACAACATGACTTTGAATACCTTATTTTAGACCAATACATACATTTAAACAAATGGTATTGGCATCAACATGCCATTAACAAGCATAGACTATTGCTTAGACTATATAGACTTTTTTTCTTTCTTTTATGGATAGTCAAGTCACTCACTTAGAGGTTGATTTACTATGGTAAAAATCATAGCAAGGATTTATGCTACTTAATATTTACAACAGTAAGATCTTCCAGAGGCTGCATCTGTCCTGACATTGTATCTATTCCTGTGCTAGATTCCAAAAATAGCACCAGTGAAGCAAGTCCTACCCAAGAAGATAGACAAGCCAACTAGTGCTCAGGATTTCTTTGCCATAAGGATGTACAACGACAACTCCCCAGACCAACGTACCAAAGAAGAGGGGATAGCGCAGTGGATAGGCCGTACAGGACTCCCAGCACGGATTGTCGAAGATGAGGAGTTCATCGCCATGATGGCAAAAATGGACAAAAAGTTCAAAGTGCCAAAAAGACATAAAATTTTAAACTTGATTGACAAAATGTACAAGGAAGAGAAAGAAAAGATTAAACAAAACCTGGCCACAGCACGCAGAATAACTACAGGGTTGGATATTTGGACTAAAAAGGGGCTTACAGCATCCTTCCTGGGAATCAGCGCCTGTTACTTCAACCCTGAGGACAACAAGGCTGAACACAAACTTCTGAAGCTGAAGGAGATGGTTCACCCTCACACCGCAGAGTCGATTAGTACACTTGTAGAGGAGTCAATGGAAGAATGGGGGATCCCCAGAGAGAAGGTCCTCACAACGATTACTGACAATGGCAGCAATATGGTGGCTTCGTTCCAAACACATGCAGAAGTTGCCACAACTTCTGAAGAGGACTCAGAGGCAGAGCACGACGATGACAATGAGCATCAGGAAGAGGAGGATGACAGGTAACGTAGGTCTTTGTCTAAAACTATGCAATTAATTCAGAATCAGCTTTATTGGCCAGGTTTGCATATACAAACAAGGAATTTTGACTCCGGTTAGTCTTTGCTCTCAAAGTACACAACAAACAGATAAAGAGTAAAAACACAAGGGGACAGTAAGAAACATAAAAAATACTATATACAATATAATTCATTCAACATTTATGTAACTGGTTATATATTGTTTTATGAATAAAAAAATTATTCCATAGGAAGTTAAAAGATTAAAAATTATGTTATTAATTAATTCAGCATTAAGCATATAATTTCATATACATAGTTCTAGTAGTTAACATCCTATGAACTTATTTAGTCTATTTCATTTGGTTCAATAATATAAGGGCTAAAATGGTTAAATATGTCCTTTTTTCATGTAGATACTCCTACGGAGCCATAGAGAGGACCCCATGCGTGGTTCATACCGTACAGCTTGTGGTGAATGTGGTCCAGAAGGAACCCCCAATCCGAAGGCTGTTGGAAAAAGTGAGGCACTTAGTGAACAAATTTAGGAAGTCATCTGTCGCCACAGAGCGGCTGCTGCAGAAGTGTGCTCTGGTTCTGGTAAAGGACTGTCCCACTAGGTGGTCAAGTTGCTTTGCTATGATTTTGCGCTGTCTTGAAGTCAAGGAGCACCTCACAGCTGTGGCGGAGTCCATGGGCTGGGACAGCCTGCAGCCCAGTGAGTGGCAGAAGATCGGGATGCTGAGAGACCTTCTTCTGCCATTTGCAGAGCACACTAAGTCACTTGAAAGTGACACTCAATCACTTTCCCTAGTTGTGCCAGCACTCCTGGATCTCAAAAACCACCTGTCAGAGTTCTCGATTGCACATGGGCGAACCTACAAAGATGCAGCTACTCTAGCTCAGAAGATGCTGTCCAGCATGAATAGGCGCTTTAGTGTGTTTCTTGACATAACGGCTGACAATTTCTCGCCACTTCCTGCAGCAGCATGCTTTGTGGACCCTTGTGTAGCTGAAACCCTTCTGGAAAATGATGACAATGAAGTAAAGAATCTTGTCAGAAAGGCAGAGGACTACATTGCTCATCTTGTGCCACAAAGAGTGCAAGTACGAGAAGAGCAGTTGACCGATGATGAGCAAGTCGCAAATGAGGGTACAGAGGCTCCAGAGTCAACCCCCGCAAAACGGTGTAGATTTAAGTTCTTCAGTGCAAATCGTCCATCGAGGCCCAAGACAGCCAAGACAACAAACATTAGGCAGGAGATTTTAAAATATAAAGAGGGGCTGTCCGAGTCCTACCAGACTGCTGCTGCTAGTGCTGAGGTTGAGGAATCCGGCATTGAGTATTGGACAGCCAGTGCTTCCGAATCCATTATATCTCTCTAAGGTCCAAACCATTTGTATTTGTGGCGAGCAGGCCGAGGGATGTGAGAGAATGTGGCGAGCAGGCCAAGGGACGTGAGAGAACGTTGCGAGGCCGGTGGCGTGAGTGTTAATGAACATCACCTGTGAGACGCACCGGTCTTGCATCTCTCACGGAGGAGCGGAAGCATAAAGGAGGAGCGACGACGCTGAAGATCGAGAGAGGAACAGGCCTGATTTTATGTTGTGTTTTGTTTGTGTTTTATTGTGTGCCAGCAGTCGTCCGTGAGGGGCTGCTGGCTTTCGCTTTCGTTTTGTATTTGTTTATTTTATTAAAAGTCTTGAATGTTCGCCGGTTCCCGCCTCCTCCTTCCCACAACATCTGAAATTTGTTACATTGGTGCTTAAACCCGGGGAGGAGGCGGGAACCGGCGAACATAATAAAACACAAACAAAACACAACATAAAATCAGGCCTGTTCCTCTCTCGATCTTCAGCGTCGTTGCTCCTCCTTTATGCTTCCGCTCCTCCGTGAGAGATGCAAGACCGGTGCGTCTCACAGGTGACGTTCATTAACACTCACACCACCGGCCTCGCAACGTTCTCTCACGTCCCTCGGCCTGCTCGCCACAGTATTGTTATATCTTTTAATAGTTTTTATGATGCAAAATCTGACTTCAGTTTACAAGTAATACAAGTAACAGACACACACATTTTATTTGCACTTTTTAGTATGTTATTGTTGCTCGAGCATTCAAGCACCTTGTTTCTCTATATGTAAACTTGAATGTATTCATTTATTTCTGCCATTGTCATGTGATGCTATTTTATTTATTGTTTTTATTTATTTTATTTAAATTTATATGTGTGTACTTCTAACATGTTTGGTTGGTAAAATAAATATGTTGTAATTTCAAATCAGTGCATCTTCCGTTCCGTCACTTCCGTGTCTGAAATGGATGTATATTCTTGAGTCTTTAAGGCAACAATAATATAAGATAACCTTGTTTGAAATGGGTTTGGCTAAAAGAAAATTTTGGTTTAGTCTATACTACTAGTAGGTAGTTATATTATATTGACTGGGTTAAATAGAATTGCATTACTAAAAATGGACTAAAATACACTTTTCGTCAACTAAAACTAGACTAAAATGTCATCAGTTTTTGTCGACTAAAACTAGACTAAAATGGTCAGACTTTTAGTCGACTGAAACTTGACTAGACTAAAAAGAGTATGAACGTGAGTAAAACTAATAAAAACTAAAATGACAGCTTGACACAAAGACTAGACTAAAATTAAAACAGGCCGCCAAAAACAACACTAGTGAGCAGCAAGCTGCGATTCACAAAAACTGTTCCTCTCATCTCTCAGATCGTATGCTGTTGGACCTACAACGCATATCAGCGGCTTTCTCCTTCTCTGCACAGCAGTGTAGCTTTCGATAGCACTTTTAAAAGAGAATGTTTTCCTAAAAGAGTTTATTTCTCTATAAGAGCAATTCACAGTTGCCGTTGAACGTCCTTTTCAAGACACATCTTTTTAAAGATGTCTTTCCGCCTCTGTGTAGTTTCTGGATGCGGTTGATTTCTCTCCACTTCTGACGGTCATAAAAGCTGCCTCGCACGCCTGAGCTGCGATCACATGCAGGCAGCATTTTATGAATGGTTCATGTTCTCAGTGCAAGAACATAGCCATGGCAGCATTGCGGTCACAGCGCTGCACTGGCACATCAATTGCCTAGAGTTGTTGGCTGTACTTCTTGCCCTGCGGAGGTTTCTCCCGCTAGTTCAGGGCAAACACATCTTGATCCGTGTGAAGGTTCCCCAAGGACGACACCAGTCAACAGGGTCCTTCAACTTAAGTGAGTATGTTTATTTACAGAAAAAAAAAACACTCGCTTTACACCTCAAACTTAATGAACACCAAAGTCTCAGGGTGTTCCTGGTAGCTCTCTCTCCCAGACTGCTGGCTATGTGGCTCTTTTCAAAATTTAGCTCAGGTGCAAGCTCTCCCTCTCTCTCGCAAATGACTGGGGTGAACTGATTAAGTTTTGAAACTAAGTCAGGTCCAAGCTCCGCCCTCTCCGGAACTACCGTAGCCAACGTCACAGGGGCCGCCTCCCGCCACAATTTCAGGAGGTTTAGGTTATATATTTGATGTGCGCCCCCTCTATCGGTTCATTTGACCTCATAATCGAGATCCCCCACTTGTTGTGTGACCTCAAAGGGTCCTTGCCACTTGGCGAGTAATTTGGAGGTCGATGTGGGGAGTAATACGAGTACTTTATCTCCCGGTGCAAATTCCCTTGGCCGAGTACCCCTGTCATACAGTCGGCGCTGACGTTCTTGGGCTCGGAGCAAATTCTCCTGTGTTAGTTTCCCCAAAGTGTGGAGTTTTGCTCTAAGATCAAGGACATATTGAATTTCATTCTTACTATTTGAAGGCCCATCCTCCCAGGCCACATGCAAGACATCAAGCACACTGCGTGGGCGCCGCCCATATAGAAGCTCCAATGGGAAGAAGCCAGTGGAGGCTTGCGGGACCTCTCGTACTGTGAACAACAGGGGGTCAAGCATTTATGCCAATTTTTAGTACCCTTGTGCACAAACTTAAAAATCCTATTTTTGAGGGTTTTATTAAATCTCTCCACTAGGCCATCTGTCTATGGATGGTACACGCTAGTACGAATCGACTTAATGCCCAATAGTTCATAAAGCTTGCGTAGTGTACGTGACATAAATGTTGTGCCCTGATCTGTGAGAAATTCTTTTGGAATCCCCACCTGGGAGATTATTTTGAAGAGTGCCTCCGCAACACTACATACTGAAATGTTCCTCAAAGGCACTGCTTCTGGATATCGCGTTGCATAATCCACTAGGACTAATACAAAGTGATGGCCCGACGAGGTCCATCCCAATTCTCTCGAAGGGGACCTCGATCAGAGGAAGGGGGTGCAATGGCGCTTTTGGGATGGCCAGTGGATTTACCAGCTGACATTCACGGCATGCCGGACACCACCTGCGGCCATCGACGCCAATGCCCAGCCAATACAAACGGGCTATTAGACGGTGTTGTGTCTTCCTTTCTCCTAAGTGACCCGCCATGGGATTATAATGAGCCATCTGGAACATTTCCCAACTGCTCCGTGGTATCAAAAGCTGAGTTGTATTTTGGCCTCTGGATTGCTCCGGATCGCATGCCGGTCCTAGCAGGGTCTGATGGTGGTTCTGATGCAAACCAGCGAGGGACTGGATGACCTCTGCCAACTGGGAGGACTCTACGGGGAGACTTCCTTCCATCATCTTGGATAATCTCCCGGGTTTCAGCACCAGTGTGAAGGTTCCCCAAGGACGATACCAGTCAAAAGGGTCCTTCAACTTAAGTGAGTACGTTTATTTACAGAAAACAAAACACTCGCTTTACAGCTCAAACTTAATGAACACCACAGTCTCAGGGTGTTCCTGGTAGCTCTCTCTGCCGGTCTGCTGGCTATGTGGCTCTTTTATGCTGCTCTCCCCGTGTTCACTGTAATCAGAAACAGGTGTTAGGCATAATTTAGCTCAGGTGCAAGCGCCCTTACCACTCCCCTCTCTCCGAACGGACACTTGACCATGCCCCCGCTGCCACAATCCGATCAGACAGCACCACCACGGTAGCTTACATAAATTGCCAAGGTGCCGTACACTCCCGTCACACATCACAACTCGCCTGTTGTCTCCTCCTTTGGAGCCAGCAATGACTCATGTCGCTGCGTGCCACTCTCATTCTCATTCTCACTCTCAGAGACCAGGTAGTGAACCTGCAAGCGAAGCTGCCCCGGGAGGAGGAAGACCCAGCCCCTTCGTTGCTGTGTCTGGTACGTGCTTTGCATATCTATTTGGACCGCACGCAGAGCTTTAGACGTTCTGAGCAGCTCTTTGTCTGCTTTGGTGGACAGCGGAAAGGGTAACGCTGTCTCCAAATAGAGGCTTTCCCACTTGGTAGTTGACGCCTTAACATTGGCCTATCATACCCAGGCCGTGCCCGCCCCCTTGCGAGTCCGAGCACACTCGACAAGAAGTGTGGCACCCTCATGGACAATGGCCAGGGGCACCTCCCTAGCAGACATATGCAGAGCTGCTGGTTGGGCAACAACCAATACCTTTGCGAGATTTTACAGTCTCAGGATTGAGTCGGTTTCGTCCAGTGTTTTCTCAGGTCCGAGCCGGTAGAACTCGGTACATGCGGACAAACTGACCGGGTGGAATGCTTGCACCTAGTGCCCTTTCCCTCCGCTGAGGTCATACCATGCGCTTTTACCCCAGGAGACTCCTCCCAGGTAACCTATCCATTGTTTTAAAGTTTTTATTATAGTAATATTATAAATTTAGACTTGTATATTTGAATCCCTCTCTGGGAGAGACAAGAACTTTGCCATGGTTAAATTCCATGGCGGCAGGTCTGGAAAAAAATTAATGCTCTCCTGTACAGCTTTGTCCACTTTCTTCCATGCCACTGGCAACAGCAGCACCATGCTACACTTCACTGAGAGCAACATCATCACCCTGCAATTATTCAATGCTTATGACGGATGCTACAATGGAGAGAATAAGAAAAACAAGATGAAAGCACTTAAAAAATTTAATTTCAGGTATTCAATGTAACAACTTTTGCTCACAAAAAAACTTTCCACACAATTTTTTATGTTGCACACAAAGGAAGAAAGCTCACAGACACACGCGAACGGACGAGTAAGAGGCCATTCACACTGAACTTGTATTTGTGCGCATCTGTTCTGTTTTCCCGTTGTTTTCCTATGTAAACACATGCTGGATGAATGTCTTTGACATTTGCAATGCTTCTCGCTTTTTCTTCAGCGTCTCATGCAGGTCCAGCACATTTTAGACACCACAACAAATTAAAAATTGCCAGAATGTCAAAAATGCATGTTGAAGGGGCCTGGGAAGCTCAGTGAGTACTGACACTGACTACCACCCCTAGAGTTATGAGTTTGAATCCAGGGTGTGCTGATTGACTCCAGCCAGGTCTCCAAAGCCACCAAATTGACCCGGTTGCTAGGGAGGGTAGAGTCACATTGGATAACCTCCTTGTGGTTGCGATTAGTGGTTCTCACTCTCAATGGGGCATGTGGTAAGTTGTGCATAGGCAACGGAGGGAAGCATGAGCCTCCACGTGTGGAGTCTCCATGGTGTCATGTACAACGATGACTGTTTCAGAAGCGGGGGCAACTGAGACATGTCCTCCGCCACCTGGATTGAGGTGAGTAACCTTACCACCATGAGGACCTACTAAGTAGTGGGAATTGGGCATTCCAAAGTGGGGAGAAAAGGGGATAAATAAATAAAAAAACACATGTTACATTTCATTCATTGTGCTGTGTCTAGATTGTTTTAGTGCAGTTGTCACAAAGATTCAACAATCTGAACAAGTTCAGGCTGCATAGAGGGGACTGTTGCATTGTTTCATTTTATTCCTGAATTTTTTGCACTAGTGAAATTTCCACAAATAACGATGTTTTTACCCTTTTGCTCTAGTGCACTAAGGGGTTGCGGTGACTTGTTAAAACTGTGTATGTTTACTGTTTCAGTACTGTTACAAATGTTACCAATATGCTAACATAAAATTCAGCCTATTGTAACAGTATTTGCTAGGAGAAGAAATTAGATAGTAAGCAATTTCAGGTTGGGTTCAGGCTTAAAATCTGACAGTATTGTTCAGGCCGGGTAAGACCGGGCCACATGTTTTCGGGTACGCGTCGGGTTTGGGATTCATTTTAAGGCCCGTGCAGACCTCTAGCCTGGATCCTGATGATGACGACAGCTGAGTGTAGTAATTGTCCTGCTTATCTTCTCACACAGACTGGTGGACCTCTTGCATTGTCAGGACTAATGTGCAAGGGTACAAATTGATATGTGCAAAGAGGCCAGTTTCTCGGATTATGGTGCTTCTATGGCTCCTGAGGTCTGATGGGCTTCCAATGCACTCTGCACTCATATCCACTCAGTCTGATGTTGAATTGGCTTGAGCTTGGTGAGCGGGTTAATTAAATTGCCCTCCACAATCACCATGAGCTTGGAGACCATTCCAATTTCAGGGAAATCTTTGGAATGTTGTCTGTCATCTTGTCCGTTAAAAGCAGTGACTTGAGTGGGGAAGATGAATGAAGTCCTGGCCTCGATGGCTAGATGGGACTCAAGCATAGATGCAGCTTCATTCCCCTTATGACCAAGAGGCACTGGATACAACAGCACCTGGGGAATCTTAAATATAAGGGTGTCCAACAGGGTGGCTGAGATGATCAGGCAGAGATTCTCACCCTGATGGAGGACTGCTTTGGAGCCTTGCCTGCTGGTTTTTGGGGCAGAGATTAACCCAGTTGGAAACCTTTGGGACAACTTCTATTTAATTCAAAGAGAGGAGAGCTGGCTGGTTGAGGTGCAGGACAGATGATATATGGTCAGAAGCAGAGCTGTCATCCAATACAAGTATCTCTTCAATGACAACACCAGGCAATGTCACCCCAGAGGTGTCCTTATTGTAAGCGCGGGCTGTCTTCTCTATGCTGAGGGACAATGCCACACTCAACTGACTGCAGCTAACGAGATGGCTGTTCATCACAGACAGACCCTTGGATGCAGCTCCCATGGTGGAGAAAGTTTATGTTTACCCTTCAAATGTTTACTTCCACATTCCAAAACCCGGAGTGTGAAAAAGGTCTATTGACACTGAGCAAGTTACTGTGCCTTATTACCAAAACCCAGTTAAAGAGATTTAGATTAAACTAAAATAAATCCATAAACATAAATAACAAAAATTAACCAAACCCTCATCAAAGCAATAAATTAGTAAATATAAAGCTAAAATTCAATAAGTCATATAAAGCTGTGGTTTTGGAAATAAAAAAAGAAATGCAGATTTTGTTAAAGGTTTGGTCATTTTTAACTTCATTTTTCTTTTTCTTTTTTCTTTAATTATACCCACTTGCTGGTGTAAATGCTGGTGGACAACAACATAGTTTGGCCAATACAATGATTTGGTCATAACATACAGCCAAGCAAGTCTGATGGGACTCTAATTAGTATGATGATTGGAAATATTAAAGTACCCAAAGCAATATGGTCCAGATGTCAAAGTGTTCAGTGGTCTGTCTAAGAAGAATATAAATTTTATCTTGAGGTTGTTGGCTAAAGTTTTACATGAATGACAGATGACAATGTCACTGGTACTGTAGTTATAAAGGATTTTATCATGGCTGTAAGGTCAGGAATGTCTGAAATGTTGAAGTCTTTAAAATCTTAAAAATACTTAATTTTTATATTTAATATGTATTTTTAATTAAATTGTTACAAATAATTAAAAACTTAATTAATTAAAAATAATTTAATGAACATTATTTCATTAAATTATGAAATTGAATTAAAATAAATAACTAAGAATATTGGTGGCCAAAAGTTTGGAATAATGTACAGATTTTGCTCTTATGGAAAGAAATTGGTACTTTTATTCACCAATGTGGCATTCAACGGATCACAAAGTATAGTCAGGACATTAATAACATGAAAAATTACTATTACAATTTAATATAATTTAACAATTTAACGTCAGCTGAGGACATGTGAGGCGTCTATTTCTCAATCTAGTTACTCTGATGTATTTATTTCAAAATGTATTTTTTGACATTTTTGACCTAATATTGACCTTAAGACATGCCAATACTGTGACAACTCAATAACAAAGACAATGTTAAGCTTCATTTAATGAACCAAATAGATATAATTATATTTGATATAATGGCAAGTGGAATTCTAGTCCCAAATTATCGATTCAGCATGATTACTCAAGGATAAGTTGTTGGAGTGCTGGAAATGGGGCCTGTCTAGATTTGATAAAAAATTACTTTTTTTTTCAAATAGTGATGGTGCTGTTCCCTTATGACTTCAGTCCACTTGACATTGTGTTACTAACGCATATGGGGAGTGCCTTCATACACAACCTATTTGAAACCTCTCTACAATAACGCCAATATAGATAATATTGGCTATGGTGTTTGAGCCAGCTGTTTTTGGCGCGAAACTGACCGCTCGTTTCGACGCGAACTGACCACTATAAAACAGGTGCACACACACAATTTCCTCAGAATTTCTTCTTTCAAGACAGCGATTTCCTCTTGTGATTCGCGTTCGAGGGAACAGCGTAAAGTGGTGACTACAGATGCTTCCAACACAGGTTGGGGGGCGGTGTGCGATGGGCGCAAGACTTTTGGCAACTGGACAGGTCCGAAGAGGGCATGGCATATCAACCGCCTAGAACTATCGACTGTAATTCTAGCCTTGAAGGCTTTTCAGTCAGAAATAGCGAACTGTCATGTCCTGGTTCGTTCAGACAACATGACAGTTGTGGCATATATAAACCGCCAAGGTGGAGTTCATTCAGCGCCACTGCTGAGAATGACACGGCACCTCCTCCTATGGAGCGAGTGTCATCTCCTCTCCCTGTGAGCAACATATGTCCCAGGCTGCCTGAATTACGGCGCGGACCTGCTGTCACGCCAAGGGGTGATACTGGCCGATTGGAGACTTGTGGATTTGGGAAATATTCGGCAAAGCAGAAATCGATTTCAATTCATGAAAAAAATTCTTGTCTGGAGTTTGACCCCGGCCTGTCAAGAGCCACGGTCAAACCCAGAAAAGGCTATATACCCAAGGTTCTGACCACACCCTTCAAAGCGCAAGTGGTTCACCTCCAGGCATTCTTCCCTCCCCATTTAATTTGGATGAGGAACAATCATTGCATTTGTTATACCCTGTGCGGGCACTACATACATACGTTGAGCGTACAGCCAGTTCAGACTGTCGGATCAGCTCTTTATATGCTATGGAGGACGAACAAAATGAATGTCCATCAAGACTTTCTCATTGGACTGTCGATGCAATTACACTGGCTTACGAATCGCAGGGTCAGACTTGCCCAATTTGTGTTAAAGCACACTCAACTAGAGGCATGGCCTCCTCATGGGCATGGACGAATGGTGTGTCTTTGCAAGACATATGTTTTGCAGCAGGATGGTCCTCGCAAAACACGTTCGTAAGGTTTTACAACCTAGACGTAACGGCTCTTTATTCACAAGTCCTCTCTGTTTAGAGCACTTGCTATTCATGGGCCATATAGATAGATAGATAGATAGATAGATAGATAGATAGATAGATAGATAGATAGATATTTACTTATGCCCCCTTTTTAAGTACGGGCTCTGCATCATTTACACAACCACCTGCATTCAGGCTGTTATAATTCCATAAGTCACCAGCACTTCATTATAAATAAACTCCCTTCCCGGTCGGGTTCATGAGGAGTAATTCATACTATATGGCTATAGCTCATATATCCATTATGAGTGCTCTCCTCCTGGCCATCATGAGGAACACTCACTGCGGCATACTCATGTCAGTCGTCGTCCCATAAGACTGCGCCGCCATGTTTCCTCTTTAGGAAGTTATGTCATGTAGCAGGGACGTCGTTAGGCCTATTTTAGGGGGGCTGAAGCTACCCCAAAATGTTCCTAAGCCCCCCTAAATGATAATAAGAACAACAATAACAATTTGATTTATCGATAACCGTATCCTCATTCATATTTATAATTAGACGCAACAAATGATATATATCCAGCTACAAAAAATAGCCGAAAAGTCGGAAGTTGGACAGAAGTACAAAGAGTCGTTGTGCTATCAATGTGATGCACCGCACCGTCTCGTTGCATTGGTGTGAACTGTGGCAGCTTTCAGAGCGTTGCAGACCGGAGCGCTGCAAGTAAATGTTTTTACTGGTGCCCCGCCTCTTACTTCTCACCCCTCTTACTTTATGCCGTTCTATGGTATCGTGCTGGGAAAATGGGAAAGAACATCGTGCTTTATCAACATCGCTTGTTGGTAAATGGAGTGTACCACATTTTGCTTTGCCGATTGCTAGACGTGATTGGCAAACGGTTTGCCAGAATATACCCTGACCTACCCTGAACCCTGGAGGATTCATCTCGTCTCGTCGTTACTCTAGTTTGGTCTGAAGTTGAACACACACCGATACACACGCTAATGGTGAAAGGAAGATTGGTAAGTGTCGTGATACAGAGTGAAATTTTAAGTTGTTTTTAATTACCTGCTTACCTTTAGCTACATTTTCTTGAGGTAAAGGAAAGGGGATATTTTGGTTTGCTATGGAAAACTGTAGTCTAGCTAGAGTGAACAAGCAAAATACAAGAAATGGTTAACTTAGCAAGCTAATCACAACTCTTTATTCTTTGCCAATAATATAACCTAGCTCTATAATAGGCATATAAAACAATATCAATCCCCATAGAATGTTGTTGTCACTGAAAACTAAATGTCATAGGGTCCCTGTTAATGCTATTGTTGTATCCTTCAATTCATTGAGCAGATAAGATGGATATTCAAAGATATTTTAGCAGAGAGAGAAAGAGAAGCAGCCGCAGGAGATTGGCAGGCCAGTTGATTCTGAGGGAGCCGGTGTGACTGAGGTCAGTAATGGTCTATAGGTCTAAGGATTGTTTTGTTTTCTTATAACAATAAGCATTTGTTGGCAGGTCTAGGCACTATGCATAGCCTAAACTAAATTATTATATTTATTATATATGCTAGCTATACCAATTTAACTTTCTGCATTCATTGGCTGTGATAAATTAAATAAATACATAGATGTTACCTAAATGTAATTACTTTATCATACATTTACATGAGCAGACAGATAGCATTTAAGTCATTGCTTATAGAATAACTCATCAGGAGCAAAGTCTGGCCTAAGTAAATTCCCCCATGCAGCTTTGATGTGTCTAAAAGCAACATTACAGTAACTTTTCTTTAATAGAGTAGAAATGGAAGAAGAGGATATGTCACGTTTTACTTGTTAACGTCTTGGTTTCTTGACTAGTTGTTGACATAAGTGTAGCTCTAGATGTGAGTGCAAAGATTTTGCAAACGCAAGTTACAAATACCCTGGGGCTAAGCCCCCCCTGATAGCAATAGACTCCGGGGCGGATCCGCCCTCAAGCCGCCAGGTCCGCTGTTCTCGGACTCCATGCGCACAGAATATGCCCCGCCTACAGACAGCGCACTGTCAACTCGCGGACTCGCTACAGACGCTGGGCTGATTCGCTGACTGAACGCGCCTATTTTCAACCGTCACCATCACTGAATCATTCTCCACAGTGGAAAAGCTGCTGCCGTCAGTTCAGCGAAGACGGAACACGGTAAGAATAGTTAAAATATGCTTTATTTGTACAGTTAACGTTACTTAGCCTGTAATATTCATACCGTTCAACATACCGATGTTTTTATTTCTGAAATGATTGTGGCAAGCCAACTTAGCAAATTGTCATTGGCGTAGATTTGAGTAAAATGTATTTGGTAATTAATAACTCTGAGTAAAAATATATTTGGATGGAATTATTTCTCTCTGGGAGGTGATGTGTTCACGTAAGTTAGCTCTCCGGATTTTTATCAAACCCTGAGCGCATATTTTCTCCCATTTCCAGTAAAATGTCAGGCGAGAAATGATTGTGTTAGGCCTACCGTTACTTTTTAAAACTGAATTTCTGTTATAACGTTAGTTTAAGTCCATTTGTGTTTACATTTTGACAGTTCCACCATCCCATGTAATGTTGTTTCAGAAAAATGTATTCATATTATATTAAATCATGATACGGTATGCGTATCGTGTGTGTGTGTGTGTGTGTGTGTGTGTGTGTGTGTGTGTGTGTGTGTGTGTGTGTGTGTGTGTGTGTGTGTGTGTGTTCTGTTGCAGCTTACAGTTCGTTCAAGTGCCACCAGTTTTTTTGGAGTTTCATCTTTTCCATTCATCTGAGTAAGGTAAGATTAAATAGTACTGTTTCAAACTTGATTTAGCCAGCTATTTTGTCAAATACTGACACTGGTCCAGACTACAACATTTAGCCAAACACTCTTCTGCTAAAACTAGTTTGAGTCTATTTTTGTTTACATCATGACAAATATATTCTCCACCACCTCCCCATGTAATGTTGTTTCAGATAATTATTTCATATCATATTAAGATACTGTGTGTGTGTGTGTGTGTGTGTGTGTTCTGTTGCAGCTTACAGTTAGTTCAAGTGCCACCAGTCTGGTTTTGGAGTTTCATCTTTTCCATTCATCTGAGCAAAGTAAGTTTAAATACTGTTTCAAACCGTTTTCAAATTTAGTCAGCTATTTTGTCAAATACTGACACTGGTCCACACTACAGCATTTAACACTTTTCTACTAGTTTGAGTCTATTTTTTTTTTACATCATGACAAATAAATTCTCCACCAAAGTGGAGTACCAAACTGAGAGACGCGGGGACTTCCTTGTCTCCTTGCGCTTCAATATTTAAATTGTCAAGGCTTAAAAATTCGCAAATTATCAACTTCCTTGAAGATGCAGCACTGGCCCGATCGGGCAAATGACAGTTCCGGCAACTGGCCCAAGTAGTGTTGTCACGGTACCAAAATTTCAGTATTCGGTACCAATACCAGTGAGAATCCACGGTTCTCGGTACCAAAGCTTAATTTAGAATAAACTTACATATATTATTAAAGTGAACTGCTATTCAAAGACATGTTGTCATAGCTTCTTGGCACATAACGGCTACCGTAGATGCATCACGCATTTGAAAAAGCAAGGCGCTACAGAGCACAATTCGTTTGAATGCAAAATACAATTTCACCGCTAGATGGGGGAAATTCCTACGCAGCGTACCTTAACATTTTAAGCAAAATATCTTTTATCAGCCATTTTATAAATGTTTTTAATGGTCTTCCAGCCAATCAGAAAGTCATATTGTTATGCCTATAATAAATAACACATTTTTGTTACATTTTAGATTTCCTCCCTGGCAACTATTGGGGGCCATGACACCAAACGTGTCACATGGAACATCCTTTCCCGTATGTTCCATGACGATGTTGGGAGGAGGATCAATTGGAAGGGCATGAATGGGAAAAAATCATTCAATCAGATGGAGTTTAAAAAGTTAGTCCTGTGTAAGTAAATGTATTAAATATTATCTGGCTAAAAAATAAAAGCTAAAAAAAAAAACATTGTTTTTTTAACAATTTTAAACTGAAACAGTAACACTTTTTTGTTTAAAATTTACAACATTAATGTAAGGAGCAAGTATATCATGAATCCATCTTCCAAAGTGTGTTTTTGTCTTATCCTGAATCACTACAATACACCTATAATAAGTGTTTATATTCTGACTATTTTAGACAGCGCGGGATGCCAACCGCTACGGAGTATCCCATTACCTGCCGTGACTTGCCATAGAAATAAACCAAGAGAAGTAGCTCTGGCTACAATGTTCTACCGCAAGACGCATACGTTTCTGTTTATTAACCGCTAGAGCGCCAAAAGTTACAGTGTACCTATAAATGTCAGATTGTACACTTTTGTTTTAAAGGCAGTGGTTATGTCTATCCTTTAAAAAAACAACTTCGTAGTTTCAATGTGATTTCATGTCATTTAATGAAAATCTGCTTGTGTATTACAGGTGCTGTGAGAAAGAGCCATGTCTCCCATGCCGCCACCGATGACGAGATTACGAAGAATGTAATACGGTGGTTCAACCTGGCAGCAGAAAGGGGAAGCTCAAGGAGCCGTCCCACTGTCAGCATCCTGACCCAACAGTAGTGACTTTTTTTAATTTTTTGTATGTTTTTTCATTTAGTAAAATGTTTTTAATTGAATAAAACGATGTTCTTGGAACAATTTATGGTTGAATTTCATTTTTCTGTAATGTCTATTCAATGTAGCCTATACATGAATAAAACTATTAAAATAGTAAAAAAAATAGTAAATACATTTATAGTCTTTAATGACCTTTTTTTTTATAGTTTTATTGTTACTGGCTAAAAATTATGATTTTCAAATTTTGAATGATTTCATGTTTTATTAATATTAATAAAGGCAGACACATTAATAACTATTCAAGCTTTTATAGAGCAATCTAGTCTATCTAAAAATCATTAGATTTGAAACATTTCTGTAGTTTTGGCCAGATTACTATACTGTCTTCCAATCCTAGTGACCTCCCTGTCATGTAGTGTGGCATGATGGGATTCTGTTCCCCATATGCATTAGTAACGCAATGTCAAGTGGACTGAAGTCGTAAGGGAACGTCTCGGTTAGGTTAACCTCGGTTCCCTGAGACAGGGAACAAGGCTCTCCTTGTTCTCAGTCAGAGATGAGGAAATGGTGTGTGTGCACCGGTTTTATAGTGGAACAGCGGTCAGTTTCGCGCCAAAAACAGCTGGCTCAAACACCATAGCCAATATTATCTATATTGGCGTTATTGTAGAGAGGTTTCAAATAGGTCGTGTATGAAGGCACTCCCCATATGCGTTAGTAACGCAATGTCTCGTTCCCTTCGTCTCAGGGAACCGAGGTTACATACGTATCCGAGACGTTTACATCAGTCCTGAATTTGTGATATATGCCGCTTTGGTGAAAGTATCAATTTCCTTCAGAAATATCCAAATCTGTTCATTATTCCAAACTTTTGGCCGCCAGTGTACATTAAATGATTCACTGTTGTGGCATCTTGACGGGAATTAAAAAAGTGTAACGACATACACTGTATTAAGTTTAATGCTACTACCTAATTTTCCACAGCTTGTGTTGTCTGGAGTTATGTTTATTTAAATTCCTTAGAAATTTCTCAAGATTTCGTCAGCGGAACGACCCAACAACACTATAAACAACCGTGCTGCCCATGGAAGAGACCGCACGTCTATCCCTCACAGCCTTGTTGTCATTTCCGTCCACAATGAACGATGGCGCTGTTGTGACAAAGCAATGAAATTAGGAGGC
Source organism: Moxostoma hubbsi (assembly GCA_032164185.1). Lineage (NCBI taxonomy): Eukaryota > Metazoa > Chordata > Actinopteri > Cypriniformes > Catostomidae > Moxostoma > Moxostoma hubbsi. The sequence continues at coordinate 7,954,371 of JAVLUX010000044.1, forward strand.
ACGCTCTGATGTGGCATGCAATCTATCCATTTTTTTTTATTGTTAACACTGCCTCAAACAATACATGGGCAATTGCAGCATTCTGACTCATTGCATTCAATTAAAAATGATGAGAACGTCTTACTTAATAAATATTTTAATTGTAAAATGTACACGTAGCCATTGTTGAGACTTATGACTCCTCCACACTACGTGGAATGTCAACGTGAAAATCACTTTGTTGCCCTCTAGTGACTGAGTCGTTGTGGTGCGCTTCCGCCGTCCAACACATCATGGAGCTGTGCTCAGAGGGAGTAGCTACCATGATATTTACACTGCTTTTAATTTATTGCACGTCCAGAAGTACCGGTTTTGAGATGAAGTCTATTTTTTGTACCATATCAGACAGCTGCGACTGTGACTTTAAACCGGACATAAAAGGTAAGGACGCTACCGGTCATCTGTTCAGTCTGTGGTCAGCTAACGTTAGCTTATCCTGTTATAACGGAGCTCTAAAAAGATTGTCATATCTTGTTTGTTTTTTGTTTGTTTTTTTCTTCTGTCAATCAGGCAAACTACCAAAGAGTTATTACTTTATTGGTATGTGTGTGTTTATTTAGCTGTTCCGATAAAACAACCTAAAACAAAAGTCTTATGACACAACAAGCTTCTGCTTTGACACACTATTGTTTTTCCCCTCCTTATTTGAAGCCTTTACTAAATTCATTTTCAATAATGTAACTCAATATATCTGTCAAATGAAGTCCTTGATGTTTTGTGTGCATCTATTGTAACAGCTGTAAGTAACAGCATGCTTTATATAATATACATTGCACCTTCTATTCAGCCCAACTGTCTTTACAGGTTTGGAGTGGGACCTTTATAAAAACCTCTATGGTCAACATATGGCTCAGGACATTGTCTCAGAAGCAGTGGTGAACTTTATACAGAATGAAAACCCTGACCGACCACTGGTGCTGTCATTCCATGGAGCATCTGGGACTGGAAAAAGCCTGGTCAGCTCTATGATGGGAAGACATATCTATGGAACAGCTATGGGCAGTCCGTACATCCATCAGTATGTTCCCACGTTACACTTTCCCTCTGCTGACCGGGCACAACAATACAAGGTACAACATATTTAATTTACTAATATTGTCACAAATGCTATGCATTGAAACATTTACATCAACAGAGCCAGACGACTGCTGTTGAATTTGGTAACGCCACAAAATTAAGAAACGTAATGCAGACCAAACATTCTGTCATTATCCACTCACCCTCATGTTGTTTCAAATCTGCATGCAGCTTTTTTGTGAAGGAGTGTAGCGGTGTAAAATATGACCACATATGTGTTTGAATGACACGAGGATGAGCAAATAATGTCAGGATTTTTATTTTTGGGTGAACTATTCCTTTTAGTTTATTCACATTGTTCATCATGAGTCCATTGCTATCTCATATTTATCTGTCCCTTCACTTTTTTGTTTACAGTCAGATCTAAAACACTGGGTCGAGAGAAACCTCACAGCTTGTGCTCGCTCGATCTTCATCTTCGATGAGATGGAGAAGATGCCTCCTGAAGTGATTGATGTTCTCGAACCACATTTAGGCCCCTTTCATGTGCTGTTTCAGACAAATTACCGCAAGGCAATTTATATCTTTATCAGGTAAGTTTGAATGAACAGTAGTGTTTTAGAGGCTTCAGGGAGGTATCGGCTCCAATACTGATGTTTGTAACCTGATGGTGTATCGGTCTGACGAGGCCGATCCAAATCCAATACTTTCTGTTAATCATGGTCATTTCCATCAAGCTCCAGAAATGGCATTAAAGAACCATAAAAGCACCATTAAAGTAGTCCATATTACTTTTGCATTCAAGTCTCTTGAAGACATGCAATATCTTTGTGAATCTCAAAAGGCTGCGTTTAATAAATAAATAAATATATATATAGTCTGTATGCTTAGCTCGCTTCAGTAAATGAACGGTGCTTAGTTGTGTCACACACATAGCACAAGCACGGCTGATGATGCCCTAATGTTTTCAGCTCTTACAGTGGCTCGCAATGTGTGAGCTCTCCACACTAACTGCATCTCCAATGTAGATGCTCAATAGTTCAGTTCTCTTATAACATGCATTGAGAACCGGAAGAGCAATTCACCAGATCTTCAATGAAAACCATATTAAACTACTGTGAACTAGCCCCCACACACACGCACTCACTCACACACGCACGCCAAGGTCACCTTTATTGTTATGTCAAAAGCCCCAGGTTTTCAAGTAAAGAATATACAACTGAAATACATTACTATTGTATAATACAATTATAATACTTTATCATTAATATGACTTTCAATGAAAATGCTGTTAATTTTGTTGCCGCATTATCCATGGACTATTTAATAGTTTAAACTTTATTTTACATTGTCCTTGTTACAGTTTATTTACACAAGTAAGGATTGATGACACTGTAAAATAAAATGCTACCTTAGTTTTTCTTAATAGGCTGCACGTTTTTTTAAAGAATATTTTTTTGTTTTCATTATGTTATAATTAATTAATTTGTAGTTAGATATGTTTGTTTCTTTATATATAAAAGAATACTCCCAATCAGTTCCACATTGTGAGGTATAGATATTCTAAACTGATTCAAAAAACGACAACACTGGTATCAGATCGCGATCGGTATCGGACAATACTGAGAGGTTTGGTATCTGTGCATCCCTAATGGGCTTATTATGCTTATTTCATGCCTTCTAGATATGTGTTGTATCCGGTAATACAACCCCAATTCTGAAAAAGTTGGGACAGTATGAAAATTGCTAATCAAAACAAAAAGGAGTGATTTGTATATTATATTCACCCTTTTTCTATATTGAAAACACCACAACCACACATAATATGATGTTTTACCTTTTTTTTTTTTTTTTTTTAATGTACAGTAATTTCAAATCAGATGTTTGCAACACGCTCCAATAAAGTTGAGACAGTCGAGTGTTTACCACTGTGAAACATCACCATTTCTTCTAATAACACTTATTTGGGCACTGAAGACACAAGCTTCTTAAGTTTAGAAAGTAGAATTTCCCCCCATTCATTATGATGATCTCCAGTTGCACAATTGTACGGGGTCTTCTTTGCCATATGGTGTGCTTTATAATGCACCACACATTCCCAATTGGAGATGGTCAGGACTCCAGACAGGACAGGCTAGTATGTGGTTTGAAGTTGTCCTGCTGGAAAATCCAGGGACGTCCCTGGATGGCAGTATATGTTGCTCCAAAGTTTGTTAATATCTGTCTGCATTCATGGTGTTCTCACAGATGGGCAGTGACAAACCCCTGGCCCATACAGGCACTGGCTTTTGGACCTGACGCTTATAACAGCTTGATAACAGCTTCCTTTTCATCTTTGGCACAGATAACACGACGGCTGTGTTTTTCAAACACTATTTAAAATATGGACTCATCAGACTAAAAAACACAGTTCCATTGTTCTACTTTCCATCTAAGATGAGAATGAGCCCAGAGAAGTCAGCAGCACTTCTGAACAGTGTTGATGTAGGGGTTCTCCTTTACACAGTAAAGTCTTAACTTGAATCTGTGGATGCAGCAGCGAGTGGTGTTGACTAACAAAGGATTACTTATAACCAAGCCCATGTTCATGATATCCATTAGATCAGTGATATTTTTAAGACTGTGATGTCTGAGGGATCAGAGATGTTGTGGCAAAAACAATAATTAAACAATAATTATCATCACAGCATAAGAGACTTCAAGATTCAAATTATATTTTAAAAGATATTTTATTCTTTTAAAAGAGGCTTGTTCACAAAAAAGTACCACGACAGCTACCTCGTGATAGGAACAAGACCTGACCACACTAAAACAGACAACCCTCTTATACCCCTGACTTCAAAGTCTCTTCTTCTCCCCCCCCTCTTTACTGTCTTCACACCTGTGAGGTCAAAGGCTAGATAACCCCCAGGGTTTTACTGTTTTCACACCCATGAGGTCAAAAGGTCTATATTTATGGATAAATAATCCCTCTGTCCTTCCTGAATACAAATTACCCATACTAAAGAGTTAAAACTTTTTCTGACCATTTGTTTTGTGTGTGTCCTTTGTTCCTACCAGGAGCATACATACATTCAATGAGAGAAACACATGATTGAATCGAAAGAAACCCACACAATGTCTAAGAAAGTAAATAAGAAAAAAAAAAGAAAATTAAATAAAATATAAATTTTTCCACAACAATTCTTCCTCTTTATCATTCTCTGATAAACGATTTGGTTTCATTAACATTAGGTTTGAGCAACTTAACATGATTATAATACAAAAAAAAAAAAGGAAAAGAAAACATCACTCAACATTAAACCCAAAAACAGTTACAATCATTTCAAGTCTTTACATCACAGTTATACTCTTCATGTCTGATTTTCGTATACCTGATCACTCTAATAAAAAATAAAAAAAATAAAAAAATAAATAAAAATCCCTCATTTCAAACACTCTCGTCACTCTCGTAATCATCACATTTGTGTGCATCATCTATCGGATAAACGGTCAATTTTACTGCTTGTATGGACATCCCAGCCCTGACCAATCTCTGTACTGAATTGGAAACACATCTCATACTGCATGGCAAGCAGAACAGAATCAGAATTCCTATCACTACAATTGGCAGAACAGTTTGAATTATCCAGTACATCCATCCTCCCCACAAAGACATAATCCACGCGGCCCACTGGTTGTCAGTCCGTTCAGGTTCTTTTACGGCCTCTCTCATGTGTTCAATTATGTTGGTTATATTATAACTGTAATCAGGAATGTTAAAACAACAAGACACCCCCAGCATTTTACAGACTCCGGCCATTTTCTGCCGTAAGTGTATCAAGAACTAAACGGTTCTGGCTTGCACTTGGTGTTTGGGCTCGATCTTGGGGCTTATTGTTGAACTTGTTGTTGTTGAGGCTCCTCCTCCTGTTGCCCTTCCGATATGGGCAGAACTCTCCTGCAGTGGTTGGCGTGCACCCACATAGCTCTCTCTCCGACCTTCACCGCCGTGTGTGTTGTCAGCAAGACTTGGTACGGTCCTCGCCAACGTTTCGCCCTCCAGTTCTTCCTTCTCAGGTCACGAATTACCACGTAATCCCCCGGCCTGATCTTATGCAGGAACGTCTCAGCAACCTTCCACTGGGCAGCTTTGACCTGCACAGAAATCTTGGACAACAGACACGACATTTCTTTGCAGTAATTCAACATCTCATTTTCACACACATCTGTTGATGGAAGCCTGCGTTTTTCCCCCCTCTACTCCCATGAATGGTGGTCTACCAAAGAGAATTTCGACCAGGCTCAAATTTGTTTTGACTCTCTTTCTCATTCTCATGTACATTAGCACGGTTGGGAGTGCTTTCACCCATGAGAGTCTAGTTTCCTCACAACACTTTGCCAATTTGTTCTTTACCATCTGGTTCTCACGCTCCACAGCACCTCCGCTGGCGGCGTGATAGACACAATGTGTTCTCATATCAATTCCTAAGAACTGACCCACCTGCTTTATTGCCTCATTAACAAAGTGTGTTCCGCTGTCAGTACTGATTTTTCTTGGAATTCCCCATCTCGGAACAATCTCGGTTAGCAGAGCCTTGGCTACTGCTGCCGCATCTTGTTTCGAGGTTGGGAAGGCCTCGACCCATTTGGACCACATATCAACCATTACTAGGCAATATTTCTGCTTCCCACAAGGGGTCAATTCAATGAAATCGATCATTAAGTACTCGAACGGCCCTTCTGGGGCTGGCTGAGATACCAGCCGTGTTTTAACGCTTCGTGCCACATTGTGTGTATTACAAATAACACATCTTTTGCAAAAATTCTCAGCGAATATTGTGAAGCCCTTGGTAAACCACAATTCTTTCATTTGTGCAATCATTCCCCCTTTTGACACATGATCTAAACCATGCGTCAATTTAGCATAATGTTGAAAGAAATGTTTGGGTAAACAGGGCGTTCCATCAACTGATGTCCACACTCTATCTACAAGGCTGCAGCCTGACGCCTTCCAGTTGTTTTTCTCAGCTCCTGTGGAAAAAGACTGCATGCTCTGTAAACAAGGAGAAATGTCGAGGATAATGTCAACTTGTGCGCAAGTGGTGCTTTTACGATCATCTTTAGTTTGATCCCCTGCCGCTGCTTTTGCAGCCATATCAGCTCTGGCATTTCCTGTTGAAATGAAACTTTTATCATTAGTATGCATGCGCACTTACAAATCGCAATTTTGTCTGGCAACAGAATGGCCACGAGGAGGTCCGATACCAGAGACGCGTTTAGTATCGGGTGCCCATCTGACTTCAAAAATGTCCTGTGCTTCCACAAAGCACCAAAGTCATGCGTGACTCCAAAAGCATAACGCGAGTCTGTGTAAAATCGTCACACATTTATCCGTCATCAGTTTACATGCTTCAGTCAGCGCAACCAGTTCAGCTGCCTGCGCAGAATAATGTGATGGTAATTTGGCAGACATCAGAGTTTCAAATTCAGTCGTTACTGCATAACCAACTTTATTCTGTCCCGTTTGTTGATCTTTTGACGCAGACCCATCAACAAACAGGACATTGTCACAATTATCTAACGGTACATCTAAAAGGTCTGGACGTGGTGTGCACACCTGTTTGAGCGCTGACAGACAACAATGATGTTCCTCGCCATCCTCCTGTGTGGGCAGAAGGGTGGCAGGATTCAAAGTTGTGCATCTTTTCACAGTTATGTTTGGCATGTCCAACAAAATTGTATGATACCTCAGCCATCGGGCTGTAGACAAATGTGACGTTCTCTGCTCTTGCAAAATCATGGAGACTGCATGTGGAACCATTAAAGTTAAATCTGAATATCCCACAAACTCTCTGGAGGCCATCACAGCCAGCTCAGCTGCTGCCACTGCCCTGAGGCAATGCGGAAGTCCTGCAGCTACAGCATCGAGTTTCGTTGAAAAATAGGCCACAGGTCGCAGTCTGTCACCATGAGTCTGCAAGAGAACAGAAGTCATGAAATTATTATTTTCATCAACCATCTGTACAAACGGGTGGTTTATGACAGGAAGGCCTAACGTTGGAGCCATAGCCAATTGCACTTTCATGTTATCAAACGTTTCCTCAGCCCCACTTGTCCAAACAAGTCTGTCACATGACCTCAGCTCTTTCCCTGTCGTTAGGGCTTGCAAGGGCTGTTCAAAAATGACATAATTGGGAATGAACGTACGGCAGTAAGAGCACATCCCCAAGAATGACGGCATCGGTTTCTTTGTAACTGGTTTTGGCACCTCTTTTGTGGCCCGCAACCGTTTCTCAGACAGTGCTTTGCTGTTACGTTTGATAACATGCCCCAGGAATGTCACTTCCTGTTCCACAAACTGCAGCTTTGAAAGACTGACTTTGTGCCCCTCCCGCTCCAAATGCTTCAGGAGAGCCACAGTGTCAGAGATGCAGGTAGTTTTATCTTTGGCACAAATTAATAAATCATCAACGTATTGTAATAAAGCCATTCCAGCTGTCAAAGTCAGAGGCTCAATACTTCTCCGAAGGGCCTCGTTATAAATGGTTGGAGATTCACAATATCCCTGGCACAATCTTGTAAATGTGTAGCCTTTATTATTAAAATCAAATGCAAACCAGAACTGGCTTTTCTCTTCCACTGGGACGCTAAAGAAAGCATTAGCCAAATCCACCACAGTGAAATACGTTGCATCTTGCGGAATTTGTGACAAAATAGTATAAGGGTTTGGCACTCGTGCTGCCCTGGCAATGACAGCTGAATTTACAGCCTGTAAATCCTGCACAAATCGCCACTCTGTTGGCTGACCCTTATCTCTGATCTTTTTCACAGGGAAAATTGGTGTGCGCAGTGCGCACTGGTGAATCGTTGCATGACACAATTATTCCCTCCTTCAACAGAGAATCAAATACTGGCATTATGCCTTGCAATGCTTCACTTTTGAGGGGATATTGCCCCTGATACGGTTTGTAATCAGATTTTGGGGTGATTACAACCGGCTCGCATCCCTTTATCAAACCCACATCGTACTTGTGTTTTGCCCACAATTTTGAAGGTATTTCTGCCAGAGAAATATCAATTTCTGATGCAGAAATAGCCCCCACCTCCTGTTTTGTCACATCATTGTTCACAATAGCAGTTACAGTTCTCAAAACTTGCACATCAAAATCGCAGTTTGATTTAAATGCTCCAACACTTTTGCTCTGTGCTATGTCTGTATCAATTTCAACCCAGTCTGTAGCCTGCAAACAGTCATTCACAAAAAGCCCCAATTCTGTCCATTGCTCATTCGTGCTCTTGGACACAGATAAATGAGGAACACTGTCTCCTGCCATTAAATAACACTGCAATTGTTTTTCATTCAAACATGCATACAACGCACACACATTCTCTGTCCAGAAAATCTTGTCAAATTTCACACTTTCATTATCCCCTCCACTAAACCAAGTTTCTTCAAAGTGTGAATCACGCTCATTTACGACATGTGACGTACAATGCATTCTATCAGGCTTCATAAACTCTGTGTTGACTGGTGTTATTCGATCTTTAGCCAATTTCAAAATCATCTCTGCCCAATCAACATCTTTTATCTGCCATTCGTAAGCCCACTGCGGCTCAAATTTAGAACATGTAATTTGTGGTGCTTCCTCAATGCTGATTCCAGAGAAATCAGCACAGAGGATCAAATTTAATTCACACATTAAATCTCTGGCCATTAGCGGCGCGGGACAATTGGCCGACCGGAGAAACTCATGTTTCAGAGTTCGACCCCCCCTCTGTCTCACACTCTAAGGGCACGGTGAATCGTTCAGAGATCAAATGGCCCGAAGCCGAAGTGCTTTCATACACTTTTCCTGTCATTTTCGGCACACATGGCAAGTCACATGGTCGTAAAGTGCTAATTGAAGCTCCCGAATCGACCAGAAAGTTAATTACAACTCCCTCGACTATCATTGGGTATTTTGGCATTTGAGAAAACCCTGTGCTTTTGTACATTTTCAAACATTCATTGGAAACACTGCTCAAAATTTCATCATTCACAACATTGCTCAAAACACACAAAGATTTGCAAGCAGATTCTTCATTGCAGATAGCAGAATGTAAATCAGTGTATGTGTTTGTGTGTGTTTCGTGTTTGCGTGTTAGTAATAAATGGTCACTTCCCTTTCTTGTGGTCAGCCACTGATTGCCCTGAACCAGACCCTCTCCGTCCTGCTCTCCGTTCCTCTCGTTTCAATCCGACTTCAGATTCGGGCACGCACTGCTCCAATGCCCCTCTCTCCTGCACACTCTGCATTTGGTACAGTCTCTGATCGTATGGTTGTTTGTCACACACATAGCACAACTGCCATTGTGAGTGGTTTTCGGTCTTTCTTTTCCTGCAGCTGATCTTCGGCGTGTATAGCGTGCATCAGGGCTGAAGTTAAGCGCCCGTTCTTCCACTCTATGTAACTTGCCTTCGCTCCTCTTGAAATTTCTGGTCTCAGTCCTTTTAGAAAATAACCTAGCAGAAGGCTTTCCCCACGTACTTGGTTGATTCCCTCTGTCCTCAGGCTCTGTCAAGCCGCTGTGTTTTCCAAATGTTTCAAAAAGTCTGTAGTAATAGTTGCTGACAGGTCTTTCTGAATCAGTTGTGCTAGGAACCATTTCAGACGCGTCCCCGAAAACTTTCTTCTTCTTCTTTGGTGTTTATTGGCGGTTGACAACCTATCTTGTTGGTGCATTACCGCCACCAACGAAAACTTTCTGTTCTTCGTTCTCTTCCCTTTCTTCTTCGCTGCCTGTGGCAGCGGGCGCTGAGGATTCTACCGCCACCTGCTGTACTGGAGGTGATGGTGCTCGTGGAAATTCTTGCGCTTGAATCACTTGCGCTGTTGCTCGTGCATCTTGTGCTGGTCTTCGGATCGGAGAGCAGTCGAGATTGTGGTCCAGTTTCAGGGCTTTCAGCTCCGCCACGGGGTAGTGATGGTTATATGCCGGCGGCACCAGAACAATCTCGGTTACATTTTGGAAAAAACAAACACACTGTTTATTAGTAGTATTCTGCTCTGGAGAGCCGTTTTCTCACACACATCCTCATTCATTCCTTTGCTTAATTCATTCCGCATTTGCTTTCATTCTCATCTGTCGGCTTCCTCAATCCAACAAGCTATAGTCTGCTCACATTCTTAACACACATGACGAAAACAACCGCAACAACTCTGTTGCTTTTCACTGGTTTTTTTTTTTTTTTTTTTTTTTTTTTTATTATTATTTTTAAAATTGACTTTTTCACAACATTCAGTCTTATTTTGCTCAGTGTCCCTTCTTCGGGAAAATCATGATATTTTATCAACTTCTCTATGTCCAGCATAGGGCCTACATTTATTTCCGTAATTCTTTTTCATTTGACTGAAAACTGGTGTGTAAAAATTATCTAGTTTAGGCCTACTGTTAGATGACCCCATATTGGCTGATCTTATCTCTCCTGGATTTTCCGTCAACGCGCGTCTAATAATCTGTCAAACGTCTTCAACAGATCCGACTTTGTCACCTCAAATCGGCAAGGGTAGCAAATATGCTTCTGAAATTATGGTTTACTCAAAACCTTTCCGTGAGCGTTTCCAGCGCTCGTTTTGATTCTGATTCACCTAATTAATCAGGTGTGGCTCTTCCGTCCACATTTACAAGCTAATTTTCGGCATAAAATTGACTTGACTTCCTCAGGTTACAATTTGCCCCTCGAAAACCTTCTCTGCTCGTACCAAAGAGATAGTTCTAGCCACTATGGTTCACTCACAGTCAAATCAAATTACACAACACCAAGTAAAATAATTTTACTGTCTCTTACCCGAGATGCTTTTACTGCCATCGGGTTCTTTCTGATCTCAGTCGAGTCACTCCTGGCCCTGAAAGCAGTTTGGCTCTTCTCTCTCAATTTTCGAGGTAAGACCAGAAGCCTGATGCTTCTAGGATGATCAGTCGTCAAATGTGCTGTCTTCAGGACCAGAAGAAACTGCCGTGAGATCCCACTTCTGACACCAATTGTTGTGGCAAAACCAATAATTAAACAATAATTAGCATCACAGCATAAGAGACATCAAGATTCAAATTATATTTTAAAAGATATTTTATTCTTTTAAAAGAGGCTTGTTCACAAAAAAGTACCACGACAGCCACCTCGTGATAGGAACAAGACCTGACCACACTAAAACAGACAGCCCTCTTATACCCCTGACTTCAAAGTCTCTTCTTCTGTAATTTTCCACTCACCCCCGTAAACCAGATCTGCCCCCCCCTCTTTACTGTCTTCACACCTGTGAGGTCAAAGGCTAGATAACCCCCAGGGTTTTACTGTTTTCACACCCATGAGGTCAAAAGGTCTATATTTATGGATAAATAATCCCTCTGTCCTTCCTGAATACAAATTACCCATACTAAAGAGTTAAAACTCTTTCTGACCATTTGTTTTGTGTGTGTCCTTTGTTCCTACCAGGAGCATACATACATTCAATGAGAGAAACACATGATTGAATCGAAAGAAACCCACACAATGTCTAAGAAAGTAAATAAGAAAAAAAAAAAGAAAATTAAATAAAATATACATTTTTCCACAACAGAGATCATGCACATTCAGAAGTGGTTTTCGTCTTGCCTTTTACGCACTGAGATTTTTTTGAATCTTTTAACTATATTGTGCACTCTAGAGGATGAAATGCCCAAAATCCTTCCAATTTGTCTTTGGGGATCATTGTTCTCAAAGTGCTGGATTATTTGCTGAACCATCTTTTTGCAAATTGACAAGTCTCATTTGATCCTTGCTCTTGAAGGACTGCAATAATTAAACCAGTGAATTAAACTGTGGAAAAACAATTTGTCAAATTTAGATTTTTCTGAATGCACATTTTTAGATTTTTCTGTAGCTTTATTTTCATCAAGGAGAATCAGTCACTCAATGCATGTTAATAATTGCTGTACTTGCTAGTGACTGGTAACTTTATAAAGAACTGCAACAACTTATAGATGGTTTAATTATGGTTGTAAAATTAATATATCTCACTTATAATCCTCACCTATGTAAGTGACACAAGGGATTGAAAATAAAATATATTTTAATCGTCCGCTAAAGACAACATTTGTTGCGAACAGCTTACCTCGATGGAAAATGTGTCATCAGAAGTTCAATAACTAGGATGCCTAAAGTTCTTTTTCCACCAGAACTCCGTGACGACACATATGTCGAATATTCCTTGTATTAATGCACTAATTGCTTCGCACTAAAATAAAAATACGACAAACAAGAATGCAATGTGTCTTCATGTTTTTGTGGCAGGTAGATTGTCTCAAGTAACAATCACCTTCACTGTTATATGGACAAATAATATGTTCATGATCTTAAAAATCTTTTGATCTGAAGGCGTGTGCTTAAATGTTTGAAATTAGTTTTGAAGACAAAAATACAATTTGTGCCACCATATTAATTTATTTCATTACAAAACTAAAATGTAATTAAAAAAAAAAAAAGTTTTTGAAATTGATGACTTGGACCAAATAATAAAGAAAAGCCAATAAGTGCCCAACATAGATGGGAACTCCTTCAATACTGTTTAAAAAGCATCCCAGGGTGATACCTCAAAAAGTTGGTTGAGAAAATTAGTGCATGTTTGCAAATTCTAGCCAAAGGGGGGCTACTTTGCTAAAATATAACACAGTTTGGATTTTGTTTATTCACAGCATAATTCCCATATTTCCATTTATGTTATTCCATAGTTTTGATGACTTTAGTATTATTATAAAATGTGAAAAAAAATTATAATATAGAATGAGTATTAATAATATTATATATATATTATGAAGTATTAATATTTTTTTTTTATAATTTATGGAGAGACTGATAATATTTTAAGACATAATTAAACATTCATTTAGTTTCTTAAATGTTCAAGGTTTTTTCAGTTACTTTTTTTGTGATTTTCAACCTGTTACGTAATGTAAATGTAATGTAATAAAATACTATGAGAATACTGCATACTATGATAAAACTACCGCAATTATCACAAAATGACAATTTTATTCAAGCACATGCTTAATGACTTCATCTGAAAGTAATTTAAATTTTTTTATCCAGTACTGTAGGTCAGGAGGTAATTAACAAAGTTGCACTGGAGAGTCTGCAAGCAGGAAGAGATCGAGAGGAAATTCGGCCCGAGGAACTGGAGGAGGCTTTGGCTGATGCTGTGTACAACAACAAGGACAGTGAGTGTTGTGGGTCTTCAGGTCAATCATGTTAACTATAAAACAGTTTCAATCTTGTTGTATTTAAAGTACATATTGCAGGTAGGGCTTTAGGGGATAGTAATGGCTAAAAGGAATGGTTCAACCAAAAAAAAATTATATTTTGTAATAATTTAATCACACTCATTTTGTCTCAAACCAATATGTCTTACTTTCTTCTGTGGAACACAAAAGGAGATGTTAGGCAGAATTTTAGGGACTGACAACTTCAGTAACCATACACTTTATTGTATGGAAAACATAATCTAAATATCTCATCTTGTGTTCCACGAAAAAGAGTCATACAGGTTTGAAACGACATAAGGGTGAATAAATGAAAACAGGATGTATATTTTTGGGTGAAATGAACCCTTTAAGACAGCATGGAGAATAAATAATGCTTAGCTAATTGATTGATTCTTTTTTCTCTTTTTGTAAAGGCTAATTGTAAAACTATTATTATCAACATGTGTTGCACCATTTTCTGCTGTAAAGTGTAATCTAATCTGTGAATGAACTTTGATTCACAGGTGGCTTCTACCACTCCAGAATAATTACAGAAAAACTTATCACTCGATTTGTGCCTTTTCTTCCCTTGCGGCGGCATCATGTTGAGCGCTGTGCCCAGCGGGAGCTCTGCCAGCGTGGGGAGTGTCAGCGTGTAGATGTGGCATCGTCAGTAGGGGGCGCAATGAATTACATACCACAGGACACCCAATATTTCTCCAGCACTGGCTGCAAATTAGTGCCTGGTAAAGTTAACCTCTTCCTTTGAGGGCCGGATCCCTCTAGGATCTTACATGATTTATTGCAGATTCATAGCACAAAGCCCTTAGGGAAGTCGCACTGCAGAGATGAAGCTGCCTTGATTATGGATTTGGACACATTCTTTCAGTTATATGTGGCTAAATTCTGATAATGAGAAATTCATATATTTCAGAAAGTCACTTTAGCTCTGGATTTTGCTGTTTTTAATCAAGCAATAATAAGCCAGTGTCAAGTTAAACAAAGCGGAAATGCACAGAGCTGACCACATTTATACAGAGTTCTCTGGGATACTAAAATAAACTTTCCAAAAACACTGACCTTTTAGTCAGCTTGCAGTTAATTACACATCAAGTGCATTCAGTTTTCTTCTTATTATTTATTTTATCAGGGGTATTTGTTTAACAATAAAGGTAAGTGCTGTACTTCAGATAACAACATTTGGGTTGCAGCAGTATGATTTTGTTATTCCTGCTATTCCCTTGATCTACAGTGAATTTTTTTATATTTTTTTTTACCTTATTTCGTATGTATGTAAATTATCTACAATGCCTTTTTTAATATTTAAATAGGTTTACAAGTTTGAACTAGAGAAATCAGAAAGTGGAATATAACATCTCTTTTAGGAAAATTGTAATTTTGTTGTTAGGTGCATAAGTGTGTCTTAAAAAGAACTTAATGGCAATGAGACATTTATGTGCTGCCACATCAAGATTTACATCTGCTCTTTTGTCTAGAAAGCCACATTGTCCCATTTGATTGAGGCAGGCTGTTCAGTTTTGCTATATTATTTGAAATTACTTGAATTATTTGAATTTTTTCAATGTGATTACTCTGCTATTGTCCTCCTCCTTGAAACATTTTCCATATGAAACTCATAAAATTAGTATAAAAAAAGAAAATGTGTATTGAGAACTTTTTTCTCAGTATACACAGATCAAGATAAAATATTGCAGTGGTGTATTGAAAAACACTTTTCCATTTATGGATTTTTATTTTTTTTTTAAGCACAAGGGAAATTGAAAGATGAAAATGTAATGTAAAGGTAAAAAAAAAAAAAAAAAAAAAGGTACTGTAAGCATTTTTAACATTTAATTTCAGCAAATAATAATCACTAGAATCCAGGTGAACCAGTTGTGTCAGCTAATGGCAATTAATTTGTGCATGACGTGCATTGACATTAACAAGAGAATTCTAGTGTTGCTCTTTTTTTGTTTACATTGTAAAGTTATTCTGCACATGCATTTCAGAGTAGCTTGCATTGTGATGTAATTCATTTGTTAAAGCATAAACATTTTTCTGCACCTTTGTTAATGATTTGATTATCCCTTACCAACTGTTATTATTTTATTTATTTTTTTCCAAATATAATTTTTTTTTTTTGTATTACTTGATTTAAATTTTATCTTGTACAGTTAAATGAAATGAAGACACTATCGCTGCACATCAGTGGCAGAATAAAATCAAGTTTCTTCTTTTGAACTTGTGTATCTGATGTTTTAAATCGACAAAATACATTTCATTTTACTCATATTGACTATAAAGACTTTCTACTTTGCTTGCGAGCTTTTGTCTTACTCGTATGTTTCTGAAACATAGGCTAGTCCTTGTATCTTACTGTGTAACTCTGTTAAACATGGACTGAATGATAGGAGAGCCCCCTACCATCCTAAGAACCTCAAAAACAATAAAGAACCGATGTAAAACTCTGCTGGATTTGCTCCTACTCTTACCAAAGAAAGTTTCTCAGCAGGAAATGTTAGCAGGTGGTCGGTGGTCTATAGTAGGTTCATGCGAGAGACACCAGAACTGTGAGGTAGACATAAAGTCCTTCTAAGAACATTTTGTGGATAAGCTCTTAACGTAAAGCTTTTCCTACTATTTCACCTGAGTTAAAAGCACTAATACCCACTTTGATGACTTAATCGATCCAATCTCTGTTTAAAGAGAGGGCCTGAATACTCATTCACCTTGGGTGGCATTTAAGGGGGGGTTCAAATGTTGCAGGACTGTTACAAAAAGCCACCAGATAATACCAGGCTGCCCCCTCCTTTCTCCAAACCTTTGCTCTTGGGTTGACCCCTGTGCTCCTGTTCACACGCTCTCCAAGGCGGCTGCCCTTGGCTGGTCACTGGCCCCTTCATTTGGACACCTCTCCATTCTGTCCCAAATCAGGTTTAAAATGGCAAACCCCCTCCACCACTCCCCTCTGGCCTGGCTATAATGGCCCCTACCCTCTGTCAACATCTGTGAGCACCCCTCTGTCTCCTCGTTTTCTCCCTAACCACCCCATTATTGGCTTTCTTTCACTTGTAAATGTGCCCAGTCCTAGTGCAGATGAGGCTTTCATCTGCATGGCCAGGGTCAGGACGGACTTAGCAGCTAGCTTAGAGGTGGGACGAAGGATGCAGCAGGCCTTGTGTGGCCCTAAGATGAAAAAAAAATCTGTGCACTGAAATAAGTCCTTTTGAGGAGCATTCAGCTGTAGGTTGGCGAAATCAACTTTTGCCTTTTTCTGGCTATGCTTGTTTGTTTTTTTTTGGTGGTGGTGGTGGCATTTAGTGTGGTTATGCTTTAATAACTAAAGTTGTATACTTCTTGTCATTATTAACATTACATTTGTTATTTTAATTTTGGAAACTCAAGTGTTATCCCATTTGTTATTACTAAACATTTTGTTTGTTACTGTACATCCTCAAACAATTCCAAATTCAAAAGAGTCACATTTCCATTACATTTATGTACTTGGCAGTCACTTTTAACCAAAGCAACTTTTAGTACATTCAATCTATACAGTTTATCATCATGTGGGTTCCCTGAGAATCTAACCCATGACCTTTGTGTTGTTAGCACCTTGCTCTACCAGATGAGCTACGGGAATATTTCCATCATGTCATGCTCTTGTGAGATTACTTCTGGACTGTGTAACTCGTCATCCCTGTTCTCACCCAAACAATGGGTGGTTACCACAGCATTGGAGTCTCCAGGACAACAGGTGAACAAAGGGCGAGAGGAGGGGGAATGTTGGGAGAGGGGTGGAGGGGGCACTGGGGATGCCCTTGGCCTCTGTGTAGTCAGTGGGGGGTATGGGCCTCTGGATGATATATAAGAATATGTCTGTCAGAAATCTGTCCCTCTTTACAGACATAAAATGATTGATAATCCTCTAATTTACTGAGAATCTCAGCACTCAGATACTCTGACTCTGTCACATCTTCCCTCTGGATGATGTATTGCCTCATTTGCTTCTAACTGAGGTAGTTGCAATGATAAGTGCAAATTCCTCTAACGCAGCAGTAATGCAGTATAGTTTTTATATCAGTCTCTGTGAACTCAATGGAATTCATGGCACTGAAGAAACTATTGATTTCAAGCCATAATTATTTTAATAATGTGGTATTAATATTTAGCAAATGTACATTTTTACAGACATTAAAATCATGTTTTTTTTTTCAATAAATATAAATATATTTTGTATATCATATAAATACTTTAGGAAAAAATAAACACCTGAACTAATGTTCATGTGGAGGTAAATATACAACAAAATGGACTAAACAATATTGAGAAGGATCTACCAGATTAATATAAACATGTGAATGGAGCTGTCCATAAAATGGCAATAAAAATATAGTATTTTAGGCTAGTATTACTTTGAATACACATTGAATAACAGAATTGAAAAAAATATATATATTTTGCTGAACATGTCATATGTCAAATATAAGTTATTGCTAAGCATATAGCTAAGTGTATTTTGAAGTAGATATTGTAACATGTTTTGAACCTAATAAATTTAAATCTGATTTGATTGCTATTTAATAACTATTTTATCGTGGCTTAAATCGTGGCTTTTCTTAATTAAGAAAAAGGTTTCAAAGACTCATCGTAATTTTACCATAGGTTATTACTAGAGCTGTACTGAAGAAGAAGAGAACAACGTGTTCAGTAGCAGTCAAATAGTTGGCTATAGGCTACTGATATTGTTGTTGTTAAAAGTAATAAGTATTGTGCAACTGATTGAAAAATAATGCATTCTTTTAAAGCTCTTCTAATGTTATAAATGGCTCCTTTTAAAAGATCAAACGATCTGACTTGCGTGTAAAACTAATCTTGTCTAATCCAATCGGATTAACACGTTTTTTTCTTTGTAATCCTCAAATCTGTACCGGACACCTCATCCATTGGCAGTAAATGTGACAAAATAGTAAAAATCCTGTCAGCTCATGCTATACTCTGATGCTTAAAAAAATATTAATTTAAACAACTTTGATTTTATAAACAATTAATTTGAAAACTTTTTTCATGAAGTAATTTTGATGAGGTAGGCCTAATGGAAATATCGGATGAATTAAGTATTTTTGTTCTGCGTTGTTAAAAAAATACGTAGCCTAGATAATTATGCTTTATAGATCTGGTGAATTAAACCTAATTTTGCGCATGTATTTTACATAGACCAAGTATATATATATATATACTATATATTTCTTCCTAAAAAGACAAGCGAGCTGTGTGGTGCTGCACTGGCCTGTTTTTTTTGTTTTGTAACTTTAGAATCCAAACAAACCAACGGAAAATAGTAGTTTGTGAAAAATAAAATGAAAAAACAACAACATATAATTATTAAATAAATCAAATCATCTAAGCCCACAAAATGTATCTAATGCTTCTGCGTTATGAAGCTAAATTTTTAGGCAAACCCGTTTTTATATTGTCAATTCAACACATAAACTACAAAACAACACATGAAAACGAAAAATACAACAAAACGAATCTATTGATGAAGTATTGCTTTTAATAGACTGATTTAACAGTCAGACAATTAAGTCAACAAAACGGTTTGCTTTAACATGCCGTTTTAAATATCAATATTAAACAGTTCTTCAATATGACATAATAACATTATATAATAATAATAATAATAATAATAATAATAATAATACTAGGCCTACATAGATAGACTACAATTGATATGATCACCAGTGCTGATGGGAGATGCATGGGAACCTCCAGCAACAGATGTCCATGCACAATTCTCGACTTATCGGTTGACATTTTACAAGAATTGCGTTTGGACAATCAACTGCTTGGGCTCATATTTCCACACACAGCACCACTGTTTAAATACATCCACTGTATATATTCAGACGATTCGGGATCCATGCGTGTGTGTGTCCTCGTGTGTTTTCTGCTCGTTAGTGGGAAAATTAGGCCGTGAACCACACTGTTTACTGGAGAATTTTGGCCTGTCGGCTATATTTTACATATATTTTAAACTATTTTGCGATCAAATAACATTATACTGTTTCTCTGTTAAATTGAGATAGTCCACAATAGCACGCAACGAAATCAACGCTGAATAGCTACACTGCAGCCATATAGTGCTATCTTATCAAAAACAATATGACTACAGACTTATTAGAGTTTTTTTAGTTGTTTTGGTAATTTAAATAATAAAGGTTCAATTAAATCAGGTTTAACGAAGAAATAAGGTTTAGCAATAGCTAAATCATAAAATAGCCTATCATCAGTAGCCTATATTCGTTCCAGTAAAACAAATAATACATTTTACCTAAAAAGCAATTAATAACAATTCTCCTTTTCTCGTGGAAGAAATCAGCGAGCTTTGTCGATGAGGGTTGTGCTGCACCATCATGAGGCACTTTCTTCAGCTGATCGTGTATTTGCTCGGCGATTCGCCATTTCTGCACCTGTGAGATGCTCCGTTTTCTGATCAAGCGTGGAAGACCAAAAACGAGCAAAAAAAGAAGAAGAAGAAGAAACATCTTGCTGTGCGTCAAATTCCTCCATAAGGTGCCTTGACTCACGCGTCTCCAACTTCATCTGTGTTGGACTAATGCGCAAAATAAAATGCAGAAAGTTGTTCCGTGCATTTAAGGCACGACGTGTGGCACTCAAAGTCCATGTTAGTGAGGATCGAAACAAGACTCCGCTTCATACAATAATTGCCTTAGAGAACTCGCATCCAATGGACTGCCAGCATTTCTGTCCAAAGGATGTGTCCGAAGACTCCCGTGACAATTGCGCAGCTTCCTAAACAAACGGCGAGCTCGAGAGTGGGGTCGGTGGTCGCTTGGTACGAGATTTGAATAACACACCACTGAGTGATAAATGGCCATTGTGATGAGAAGGGGACGAGTATCCACTGTCTCAATCGGCGCACTGGCCAGCAGCTGCGCTGGGACCAGTCACCTCTTAAAGAAACAAGACTCTATTTTTTGCCCATCGCAATTACAATCCAGCAGTGTCTGTACTGTGCCGTCACGCAGTGTGTCCTCGATGACGTTTCCCTTTATTATGGGCTGTCAAAAGCCACTCATGGCAGGGATTACCTGGCACTTTACCACAAAGGAATTGTTCATTAACAGTTCATAAATAAAGTGTTTTACAGGCGCATAAAGAAACACTGAAATCGAAGATATTTTGAAATGTCAACTGATCTCATAACAAGAAAGATTCTTTCATTTATCCACAAGTATTTTCCTCTCATTTAAAACTTAAAGCAAATGTTATATGGGCTGCAAATTTGTTGATTTTTGTTTTTCAATTATTGTGGAGACAAAATCAAAATGACTTTTTGTCTTGGCTTTATGTAGCTTTATGTAAGCTATTACCTAAAATATTTTTTGTAAAACAGGAAAGACCCCCTAGGAGGCTCAAAACATTACCCTGAATACATTTGCACGTTAGCATTTGTCCAGTCCTGCCAGTGACCTCTGGCCTATGTATTGTTAGAGCTGTGAGTGACCATTCACAAAAACTGGGAACGGTCCATAGTAAAAGATAGCTAAGGGACAGCGCTAAAGTTTAATTAGCTGGAATGTTGAAAATGTTTCTTTGAAAAGGCTGGGTTAGTGGATCATTTTTACTGACAGTTACACCCCTCCCTCCTCCCACCTCGATGCAACAACCCACTGATGGCGTAAGATCCAACATGATATACCGATTTCGGCTAAAGAAAAATCGGCACGCACTTGCCGATTTTTATGTGAGATCATTCTTTCAGAACAGATTAGCTGATGAGTTACCCGAAGTGGATTTTTTGGATGTCTTAGGGAGTGAGCGGTACTCGTTGCAGAAAATTGGAGGATTTATTCTATGAAATAAGGTTTGTGTCGTTTTTTTTTTTTTTTTATCTATAATATCAGTACTGTACACCAGAAAATGCAAAGGTACCGTTCCAATCAGAACTGGACAGCTTATATGACATCAGCTTTTATTAGAGCTTCATGAGCTTTGGCTTTGCTAGTCTGTAATGCCCACTGGACGCTGAATTTAATTACTTTTTCTGATTTTTTTAGTAATGCAAATTACTCCTTTCGGCTAGTTCACCCAAAAATGAAAATACTTTCATCATTTACTCCCTCTCATGCATTTCCAGATGTGTATGACTTAGCGAAGAACACAAATTAAGAATATTTCAGCTCTAAAGGTCCATACAATGCAACTGAATGATGATCAAAATTTGAAGCTCCAAACAGCAGATAAATGCAGCATAAAAGTAATCCATATGACTCCAGTGGTTAAATGACTGTGAAAGTGAGAAACACATCAGTATTTAAATCTAAAAAATCTAAAAGTCACATGTGGCACCTGTTAGGTTTTTCTTTCAGAAGTGCAAGTGGAGATTTAGAGTAAGAAAGGATTTAAATATTGAACTGTTTCTCAACCACATTTATCATATGACTTTTGAAGACATATATTTAACAACTGTCTTATGGATTATTTCATGCTGGCCGTATGTACTTTTTAGAGCTTCAGAGTTCTGGCCACTATTCACTTGCCTATAATGGAACAACAGAGCTGAGATATTCTGAACAAAAACTAGAGCAGAAAAAAGGCAAACACATCTGGGATGAAGGCGAGTAAATGAGAGATTTTTTATTCTTGGGTGAAATTTCCTTGTAATAATACAATGGGTGTTTAATGTTTTTAATGCCTAGTGTATTTAACATTTAATTGTAAATGTTACTTTATTGTTTAACATACTGTTTATTAAGACATTTGTAGAATTGTTTAAATGTACTTATTGAATGCATTTATATTCATCCAAAAATAAAGGAGCTACCATGTTTACACATTAGATAAAACCGTCAGAAAATATTAACCTTTAATGAGATCAAATTAAACCAGCATCCCTGTAAAAATTAACCTGCATTTGGGTTGAATAAATTACACATTTGCTGGGTTAAAATGAACAACCCAACTTTAGCCCAACATGTGTTCTGTCCCATATATAAACATAGTGTATATTTTTGTATTTGCATAAAACCTTTGGCACTTACATTTGTAGTGCTCTCAGTTAGTAGCCTTCAACACCCCAAACCTGTCAGAAAGCTCCACATAGGATTTATATATATTACTTATTCTAAATATTTTCTTACCATTTGCAGTCCTCATACACCTTATTAATCAGAACCGAGTTTTATGGCACGATTACAGGAGTGGGTTATTTAATATAATAATTGCTTACGATCATTTAAAAAAAAAAGTTTGTTATGAAACAATTTGCCTACACGGCCTATAATACAGACATACATGCAGAGTGCTGACAGAGAGAAATGTAATTGTCCTTATGCAATGTATTTAAATGGTAAATATGTATGTGCTGTGGACATGATTGATTCAATTATACAATATTAAGATATAAAGAGAAGTTACTTTTCAGGTCTTGTGAATATATAGGGTATATTATATATAGATTCTGCAAGGAGTAGGTACATTTATGAGAATAACTTATATATATATATATATATATATATATATATATATATATATATATATATATATAATTTATACACCGATCAGCCAAAACGTTAAAACCACCTGCCTAATATTGTGTAGGTCCCCCTCATGCTGCCAAAACAGTGCCAACCACATCTCAGAATAGCATTCTGACATTATATTCTTCTCACCACAATTGTACAGTCTGGCCATTCTCCGTTGACCTCTCTCATCAACAAAGCGCAGAACTGCCGCTCACTGGATGGTTTTTTGTTTTTGGCACCATTCTGAGTAAATTCTAGAGACTGTTGTGTGTTAAAATCCCAGGAGATCAACAGTTACAGAAATACTCAAACTAGACAATCTATAGGATGTTGCATCCAAATAAATCTTCTAAACTTCAAAAGATGGAAGTCCTATACTGATTGTACCTCTCACAGATATTAAACACCATATCCTAGCAAAACTCAACTACACCAGAACAGAGATACAGTAATTAAAAAACGGCATTTATCGTAACATGATGTAATTTTTGCATCTGCCCTTCTGTGGTCTGACCTATGGTGGTCAAAGTGTCCATTCTTTATCTTGGGTGATGCTCTACTTCCCTCAACTTTGGGATCATTGCATCATACCAAAACAGTTATATAAAGATATTTTGTATGGTAACAGGAGCTCAGTTCTGTTTCTGCTCTTCTGTGATGCCCTGAGGAGGTGAAATTGTCCTTTTTTATTCTTTCATGACACTCTCCTTCCCTCTGCTGGGTAAGTCTGGGGTTGCATGTCTGTGAGATATGTCAGCAGAACATTCACACTCTGCTTCATGACATAGTCCAGAACTTTTGGTTCAACAAATGTTTTACCTGATGGTCTTCCAATACCGAAACGCAATCGTGGCATTATCTGCAGGCACAAGGTGTGTGTTGTTATTATGACTGTTACAGCAAATTACAGTTTTGCTCTATAAAAACATTTGCTTACTTACATCAGTATGAAGGCAATCCACACACAATCTCACACCATTGTTTACAAGTGCACTAATCTTTGAAAAAATGTATTGGAAATAACACAACTGTGGGACAGTTGTAATTCTTGAAACATTGATAGAAATATTCACACAATACGCCTAAATATGGAAATGAATATGTTAATTTCACTCTTTGTTTAGATTATCATAGTTTCAATCATGTCTCCAACTTGCATTTATGATGTATTTTCACGGTTTAATATTGATGCCATTGTAGAAATGTTGTATTCAGTCATGAAATAAAATTTATAAAATGATTACTTTAATCAATGACTGAAAGTGTCAAATACCAGGATGGTTACTGAGATTAAGTGATTAGTATTCTGCTGGTCATGTGATTCTAACATGGCAGCCCCCATGTGCAGAGTCTGTCCATACACACTTTTTGCTTATTTGCTTATCGTTCTGATGTGCCATAGCTTTGCACATTCATGACCTGAAGTCTTGCAGGCCAGGCTAGAGGAATCATTTATACCCTCAGCAATCAAAAAGCAGTTGGATGTTCTGGTTGAAGCTGGTGACATGTGAGTGGATGATTACTTTTGTGCAGTGAGAAACTTTTATTCAGCATCGGTGGATTACCTCCAAAATTGGAGCCGCTCATTGGAGATAACAGAAAAACATGAGTGGGCCCTACTGAGAGACATTCCAGAGCGGAAAGACATTCAGAGCAGCCTCGAACACTTCTAATCCAGAATCCCCGCTCTCAGTTTGATGAGGAAACCACACTCTTTGGTAGGTGGGCCTGCACGAGAAACTTGTCGCGTCACTGACCATAAGCAGGAATCTTGTCACCCTACCATTGGGTCTACCATTTTTGTAACAGCGGCATTTGTAATAAAACTACAATCATACCATGGATGGCTCAACATTATAACTGTGGTTAGGCTTATGTAGATAGTCTTTCTTAAAAAATAAACTATAGTATTTGAAAAGACTAATAGCCTAAACCCATTTAGAAACCTTTAACTACAACTTTCACAGTAATAAAAAGAGATCTTAGATTGAGCTCAGTCACAATTAACTTTCATTGCACCTTTTTCCATAAATGGAAAAATACATTCATCTTGTTTCCATTCATAGAAAAAAGAAAGTCCTATGGATTTGGATCAAGATAAAGGAGGAAAAATTATGACAGAATAATATTAATAAATTCCGTCTTATATAGCCTATATATTCTCCCTTATTGTTAACAACATACCAGATACCACTTAGTGTTACTGCATTAAAAACATTTTAGTTTGGATGATGATGTGTATTTAAAAAAAACTTGTAATCGCTGTTGTTTCACACTGTTGACTCTGTACCTCGTCAGTGCTGTTTGAGTTTGAGAGGTTCGACTTCTCTCAGAAGAGTTCAAATGTGTCACAAATTTTTTGGTGTCGAAGCCTGACTGGAACACAATATGATACAACACCAGCACCCATAAAATGCTTGCATTAATCCAAATTTTCCTTTTTTTCTGAATAACTCAGTATAACATCATATAATATGTCTTGTCGTGCTGTAGATAGTCCACAAGCCTGCAAGTGCTGATAGAGAATCTGTGCATATCACTAATCGCGTTGGTTGTATATCTTCTACCCACTGAAGAGCTAGAAAAATGGCTAGTAATTCTGTGGTGAATATTGATATATGACCTGTTATTCTTTTTGCTATTTTAACTTTAAAAAGAGGTATAAAAACTGCTGCCGCTGTGCTTCCAGAATCTGGGTCTTTCGATCCATCTGTAGGACTCTGTATCATTGTCTGTATATCACTGTAAACATTGTATATATGTTTGATTAAGATATTGTTGCATTGCTATATCTATTGTAACTTTCATTTCCTTGTGATGTATTTCTTCATGTGCATGGAGGTTAATTGCAGACATTGGGAAGAGCCTAGGAGGCATTGCTGGCACAACCACAGAAGGGGCGATATCAACATCACTCAATCCCATTCTCTGTGCATCCTTACGAACGGCGTTTGGTTTGGTCCATCCCACACATACACACTGATAAACATGTGAAATGTAAATATTAATTATGCACTAATGCATTCTAATGTATTTTTCGCCATCACCTAATTTTATGACATTCTGCAACGATAGAGCCGCTGACATCATTAAATAGAAAGAGGTTGCTGTCCGCACTTACAAACGCACATCGCCATCTATCGTGATGGTGTAGAAGTAACACATTTAAGGGGCAGTTCACATTAAATATTGTTATTGTGGTCATATATATTATTCCACACTGCTATTAAGACTTTTAAACCAAAATCTTCCTTTTAAACATCTCAGTTCCTAAACCACCATTGCCATTGTGTCGTTATAGTAAAAGTAGTCTAGGCAACGTATGTAACTGAAAACTTTCACAAAATTGACATCTATAGTGCTCGTGTTGCCCCTGATTTCGCACATAATTTAATTCCAATGAAACAATCATGTTTCAAAGGTTTTTTTTATGGCTAAAGTGCACAGAAGGGGCTGTTCACACCGAAAGGTTGCTGTGTCTGTTCGCGTTATTTAAAAAATAATTATATACGCTATGTAAACGTCTCGTCTCGCTGTGTTCTCAGCCGCTTTTTTGTGTTGTTTTCAACACTTAAAACTGTATTTTTACTTGCCCCTCCTTTTCTTTAAAAAAAGAAAAAGAAAAAAAAAATCTGGGTTATAGTGAGACATTAAAATGGAAGCGAATGGGGCCAATATGTAAACATTAAAATACTCAGTTTCAAAAGTATAGCCGTAAGACATAAACAATATGCGTGTTAATGTGATTTTAGTGTGATACAATTGCTTAGTAACCTTTTCTGTGTTATTCAGAAATGTAAGTCAATTTTACAACTTTGTTGCCATGAAGATGTAACATCAACAAACCCTAAAATGACTGTAAACATGATGATTATTTTTAGTATGAGAAAAATAGTGCTTTTATAAAATTATAAGCTTCACATTTCTGCCTTTAAACCCTCCAGATATTGTCCCATTCACTTCCATTGTTAGTGCCTTTCTGTAATGTTGATTTTTTTATTTTATTTTTTTAAAGAAAAGGAGGGAGTCTAAATATTTTTTTTTTTTTATGGTTATCAACATTATGCCACAAATGCTGTCAACTGAGCTTAACTTGTATCGGACCCGAAATGTTCCTTTAAGACCAGCTCTGTATTCTGGCAAATGCTGGTTTCAAAATATTTGTTATTATGCAAAACTTTAAAATATTAGGCTACATCATTTTTAGCCCTCTTTACAGTTTGCACAAATAAATATAATTATTTATCTAAAAATTCTATACTCCCCACCCCTGATAGCACACCTATGATGCTATCTTTAGTCTATAGTTGAGGAGGCTCATTACATAATATTGAATAAAATCTCTGAAGCTCACTTTCAAACCAACCTCTGTCTCACTTGTGTTATTCATTAAAGTGACTGATAATTCTTAGCATATCATTCATGTTTTAGCAAACTCTTACACTTTTTTTAATCATGTCCATGTAAATGCATATTCAATAAACTCTGTGCATCAATCGTAAACCTTTGATATAGAAAAACACAGTAGGCTTGGTTGCATGTGCACAGAAATTATGTATTTATTTTGTGATTGTGGATTTCAAAGCTAAAGAAACTGAGCTCCATTGTGATTACAACAAGTGATTAATTAGGCTAGCCAGTTTCATAATAAAAACTTTACAAGTACTAAAACATTTTCATATTGTTCAATTTGGTAAGGACAAACACTAAAGCCCTCCCATACTCCTGCCTTCTCACTAAAAACAAATGCGATTGTTAACAGACAAGTGTTCTTACAGCATTTAAAAATATAAATGAGAATAATAATTTGAGTGGAACAGAGAATATTATAGTATATATTATGTATATAAGGCTCATCACCCTACACAGTAATATAGTAAATACAGCAACATGTATAAGATGACCATGAGGCAAGGATCAGGAAAAAAAAGAAATGTTGTACAAGCAATTTAATCCTATCATGAGGAATTTTTATAGAAAAATTATCTAGAAAAATAAAAAATGCAGAAACAACATAATGCACAGTCTCTATACTTCCATAAAAGTAAGACCCTTTAAGTGAATACTTTCTTTATATGTCAAGCTCACACTTGCTGACATATCCCTTCAGTAAGGGATTGGGAAATTATTCCACAACGTTTTCTCATATTGCAATACTGTTGGGGATTTTGTCTGGGGACAGATACCAATAGGGCATTGGTAAATTCTCATTTCGTTTCTTGATGATGTTGGTCACTTTTGCTAGTTCCTTGCGGAACGATTCCATGGCATTTAGGACTGATTGCTCAGTGAAGTACTTGTCTGGATATGTCCCTAAAAACACCTGGGGAAAACGGGGAAAATAACAATATTTTACTGTCTTTTTACAAGTTTAAATGCCAATTAAATTACTTTATTATTGCAGTGCTTGTACGTCGGCATTGCAACAAGTGAACAAGCAAGCAGTAAAATAAATAAATAAATACAAATAAAATTATGGTTCAGTGACAAATAAGGGTGTCCAAGCGAAAATCTTTTAAAAATCTAGTTTAAAATACATGTGCCAAGTTATTATAAATGTAATATGTGTATGTTGGTTTCAAATGGTTTTGAAACATCAGTTTACAAGTAAAAAGTAATATTTCTTACATCTTGAATGCATGTAAGTGTAGATATCTGCTTAAACAGCCTGAATACTTAATACGTTTTTACTGTTTTTTTATCATGAATTTAATTCTTTCAATTAGACCTTTTTCTTCATTATGATCTAAGGAAAGTTGTATCACCCTGACATTGTTTACCTAAAGCCCCCGAAACAATAAACAATATCATCATTTAAGAGGTGGATTCAAGTCATTGTATTTGTGAATTGCATTTTTAATGTCGAATAAATTAGAAATATTTTTCACATCTTTTTTTTTTTTAATAAATTAGATAAATGAATTGATTCTGACTAAAAAATGAGTCATGCCATTATCAATGGACCTCTCTAGACAATAAGGGTACACTTCTTTACATGGTCAGATTACTGTGTATACCCTCAGATGAAATCCTGCAGCTGACCCCACAGGTTAAAGTTAGACTTCTTTTGGGCTTTTTGACATTTATATTGATAAATAGAATAGAGAGGGGTCAAGAAATGACAGGGGAGAGATAGTAAATGTGGCCGGGACTCTACACACCCCCTTGGGTTCACATCACCAGGGGTCCCTGGTGGCTGAGAAGCCCTAAGCAGTCACGTATTCGGCTTTTACCAAGAAAATTCCCTGATATAGCTCAGTGTGTTAGCGCATTTGTGCTAACCAGTAGGAAGTAGACTCTCTAAAATCTTGCATATGCAGTATATTCAAATCAGTAATGATGAATCAGTCTACAAACCTCATTCTTCTGGAACTGACTCAGGGCCCAAACTGTTCCTAGAATTTTGCTGACACGATCACGGTCAGGCAGACTTTCCATGATATACTTCATGTCAGTATGGTTCTTCTTTGCGGGAGGGGGTTTCCGCATGGTGGAGGGGCCGTTGAGGACCCATCCATACCAGTCAAACTGGAATATAAGTTTAAACACACACACACACACACACACACACACACACACACACACACACACACACACACACACACACACACACACACACACACATTAGCCAATAAATATTATTCAGATGTTTTTTTAATTGATGAAAAGATAGACTTGCATGCTGCCTAAGATCTCCTTTTGTGTTTAAAGGAAGAGGAAAAAGTCATATAAGTTTGAAATAAGTGACTACATTTGGACAGAATTTATTTATTGATGAAATATCCCTTAAAGTTTATGAAATCCTACCTGTCCAAAGTTGACTGCAGCATGTTGTGCTGAGACTGTGAAGATCACTACAGTCAGGTACTCAATTAAATCGTCTCGAGTTTTGAGGGATTTTGGAAAATCTGTGGACATCAAATGTTTGTTTGTTTACAGATGTAAAGGGGAGTTAGTATACAACCTTGAATATGCAAATGTACTCCATTGACACTTGAATGCATCCCCCCCCCCCAGTGTTAATTTCGTCAGACGAGACGAGACTAAATATGTTCTTCAACGACCTTTTTTTCCATGACTAAGACGAGACGATGACGAGACTGCACCAATGTCCAAAAACGCTGACTAAGACTAAATTAACATGCATTATTGTTGATGAAAAAAGACGAGACTAAAATGTTTTGCATAAAATAAAAACTAAGATAAAATCTCTCTTCATTTTCGTATACAATCGTCTCTACTTTTTCATCATGAGATAGAATATTCAGCTGTTACGCCTTCAAAATATTCCGAATGAGTTCGCACTGTTGCTCAAGTAACGGTTACAACAGGTCTCATACTCCTGTGGCTGCAACACGAATCTACATGGAGCAAGAACACAACAATCATAGACAGTGGCGAACACGCGATGAGCGCCGACGACATGCTAGGTAGAAGGAAGAGGCTCGATATTTGGTCGCATTTTAGGTACAATCAATGATATTGACAAAAAGTCAGAATGTGTCATTATAACTGACGGGAAGCACTGCGGACAAAAAATATCTGGGAAAACACCACCAACCTTAAGCGACATCTAAAGGCTAACCACCCACACATTCAGGTAAGTTAACTTAAATTAACGTCTCATAAGCTAATGCTGATTTTAGGCATCTACGCTGTAAATTAACCAGTTAGCTATGGTGTTGTGGCACATACATTATGCAGGTTATATATATTTTATGTAACTTATTTGCTTAATAAAATACTCTTCAGAACAAGTTCATCATTTGTGAATGTGTCTCTTAAATCAGAAAACCAAACACGTTTAACAAAGTGAATTCAACAAATCATTCAAGAAGTGTATTTTGTCAGGTAATTATGACATTTAACTAATATTTGAGATGTGTGAAACATTATTTGACTGAAATGGTTATCTCAGAATTAATCTCAGAAATAATTTATTTAAAAAAAGACTAAAATGTTTTGAAACTTGACTAAGATATATTGAGTTTTCTTTTGACTAAAACTAGACTAAAATGACGAGACTTTTAGTCGACTAAAACTTGACTAACAAAAAAAGATATGTGAATGACTAAATATGACTAAAACTAACAAGGACATTTGGCACAAGACTAAGACTAAATTAAAAATAGGTGACAAAATTAACACATCTTTAAAAAAAAACGACCATTCACACGTTATCCATTAACTACCTTTTTGTATGATTTTGTACTCACCACAGCGATCATCCATGGCAAAGCAAACATCCTTAACAAAATTCTGAATCTCCTCATCACTCTGAACTGTCTCATCACACTTGTAGTAGATTTTCACCACATCAGAAACAAAACTACAGAAAAAGCAAATCAAATGACAAATCACCAAATTCCAAGGTGCCATATTTCTACATTGTTACAAATCTGGCTGAATTTTTAATCTGTTAATCATTCCCTCCATTAACATTTGAACTGTTGTAAAATGTCCTTTATATTATCACCAACCTATTCACTGCTTCCCAGACCATCATGCCATCGTCCCTATAGTAGTAGTTGGGCACATCTGTCTTGCTGTCCATTCCTCGATCTTTTATGGCCTCAGGAAAACACAGGAACTTGTAGGTGAAAGTCTCCATGACCTTTTTGACCACGTTCCCAAGTGTAGACCCACTTATGCTATTACACTTTGGAATATAAGAACTTTAGTGAATCATCTGCAGCCTTGCAGTCGGAAATATAGTTACGTGCACATGAACGACCAACTGAATTCATATTTACATGTGGGAAACACAATTGCGTATGATCATGAATTAATCAGACAATAATGATATCTTGAATCTGTGCAATGGAAACATTAGTTTCTGTTTCCTGAAGTTCTCCTCTCCATGTATTAATTCATCTTTTTAACTTGAAAAGTACATTATTGAATGTGTTCTTTATAAAGTGCTATTTAAAACAATTTTAGATGCTGTTCATTATTTTAATTATAGCACATGTTATTGACATTAGATTTTGATTCATATGGGTATATTTTAGTTATAATGTTCCCTTTGCTTACACATGAAAGACATCCTCTCCCAGCTAATGCTGTTAATTATACAGGGAACCTAATTATATTTTATTGGTTTTTCATCATTTAAGTCACATTTTAGCTTTTTAAAAAATTAACACATCAATGTATTTAATCAATAAATATGATTTTATACAGCATATATTACATTTTATTACAGGTTTATTGTTTAATTGCATAATTTGTACTATTTACGGGTATTTACATTGATTTGTTGAACAGTAAAAAACAGTACTTTTACCTCTCTTTAAGGAAACCTTACCAGACATTTCTGTAAACGAGTTAGTTTCTGTTAATGAGAGATGACTCAAATGGCTTTATCTCATTTGTGCTATGCCTGATTAGAATTAAAAATATATTTTTGGACTGTTTTTAACAACTGACTGTAAAAAACAGACGGTATTAAAAGAGACTTTATTCATTTACTAACGGGTCACGTGGCATGGATCTTGTCTTTGGACACACAAGGAACAAATTTTACTCTCAACACGCAGTGAAAGGATCTCGCAGCTGAATGAAGATTGCGATGCACTGAAAAATCAATATTTTTACCCATCCTTATTGAAAATACCAATAAAACTAGATCTATAAAACAGAATCTAGAGCATTGTGTTACTGTAAAAGACAGAATGTGCAGGCCAGAAGTCTGCAATTAATGAAGATTGTAAAAAACTACATCCTCATACCTCAAGGTAATGTGGCATTACTAGAGATAACAAGGACAGAAGAATACAACTAAGGCAGAGGCTATTTGCCTAAGTGTAAAAAGCAACAAAAAGCATCTTCTTTGTCCTCTTAGTCACAAACAGCTTCAACTCAATTAACTCTTTTTACAGTGATTATCTGCACACATATCTGGCTCCTGCACTGGCTATTGTGTGCAAATGCATACTGTATTATAGAGAAAAGGGAGGAATAGACATTTTCTCTTTTTTCCAAAAAGAAAATTACAGGTGCACTCAGTATTTTTTTTCTTAATTAAAAAAAGTTAATTTCTAAAGACATGAATCGCTCACATTATAATGAAGACTCCAATCATATCAGTAACCTTATAAAAACTGTTTTATTCTACATGGAGGGTCCGCACATGGGGGCTGCCAATTTATAATCACATGACCAGCCGAATATTACTCGCTTAATCTCAGTAACCTTCCTGTTATTTGACATTTTCACTCATTGAATAAAATCATCATGTCTGAATGTGAATACTACATTTCTACAATGGCATCTGAAACTGAAAACTATTTATTTTAAATTATGTTGCATCCAAGCCGCTCAGTGTCAGTGTAAGTCCAAGATGACACAAAGACAGAAGTTACTGAATGCACCTTTAAGTGTATTCTTCAGTAAAAATGACTGAAAATTTGATTTTATATGTGGGTTGAAATTGTGAGAAGGCTTTAGCAGGTCTAAATGTTCCTCCTCAGTTTTCATAATTCTAAATTGTTAAAATAATCATTGTTTTTTGTATTTCAAAGTAAAGTTGATCAAAACTAATTTGTTAGTTTTGATCGAATTTGTTAGTTTTGATCGATAGCAAGTCATGTTTGTTCTTCAGTCAGATCTTAAGAAGGAATTATATGGCCAAACTTTAAAAAATATTTTAATATAAATAAATGCACAGTATTTTTTATTTTAACATGTTACTTGTAATTAAAGTAAATAAAGAATATTTCTTGGCCCTCGTCAAGTTTTCTTCTGTATAATCTTGCTCCAGCTAGAAAAGTAGTTGAAGAGCCCTGAACTACACCATAGAGCGACACTTGAGGGTGCAGTTTGCCTTTCATTTCTGTCTGTCCACCAGACTATTGGAGAGCAAAAAGCGCTGTGTGGCAGGTGCTATTTACACCTAGTAAAACTAAATATGACAACACTTGCTCCTGATTAAATGCTGTTTTATGTGTGTCCAGATTAAACTGGGGTAAAACTACCTTGTCGAAGATCCCTCCTTCAGAGATGAGATTTTCACGGGCTTCTGTGTTGATGGCAATGGTGTATCGAATATGAGGGATCAGTAACTGTGAGGAGTGAATGATGCAATTAAAAATATAACATTGACATGACAATATGACAAAGCATTTATCCTAAAACAGGAAATTTGGGTTCTGTAACACAATGCCAAATAAATAGGTCTTTTGTCAAATTTGGGGCTGCTAGTCCCTATAACATTCTGCCAAACATCACTTTTGGGTTCGACGGAAGAGAGAAAGTCATACAAGTTTGGAATGACATGAGGGTGAGTAAATTATTTTTAATTTGACAGAATAAAAAATTTTGTTCGCAAAATGTAAAAGATTTGTGAAATTAGGCCTACCTTGTATACAGGATGGACTGCAGGGAGGTGTCTGTACATGGCTATGGTAAAAACCTCAGCAATCAGATGTGTCTTGAAAAAGTGTGTGAGCCCCTGATGAACATTAAAGTTGCAGGATCTGACCCAAATCTTGGCAAGCGTCCAATCGTATTGATTATCACTTGGGAGAAAAATTGGGTTTCCCTCTCCTGGTTTTTGACAGAGCTGTTTCAGATAACATAGTAAACACAAATAGGATCATTTGTACAAAATAATTGTACAAGCATTTTTATTTATTTATTTTTTATTTATTATTTTCATTTTATCCGATCAACTAGCTACTGGTTCTGTATATTACAGATACCTGAATGGCAATCGGCACAATTTGATCCTGTGTGTTCTTGTACAGGAGGCAGATGGGTGCAGCGAAATACAGCGTGGTGTTTGGGTCTGTGGTATTGGCTGGCACGCCGTCCAGTATTTCATAGTCTGCGATGTAAATATTTCCTGCCTGTAATACAGAGCTATTTATTTAATATTGAAACCATGGAGTAACCATGTGAAAGAATAACTGTGTACAGAATAAAAGTGTACTTTTATCATTTCAGTGTTTCAGAAACTTAGTTTGGCAATTTACATTTACTAATTTCTGCAAAACACTGACACAACCCTGATGAAAACACCAGCATAGCTTGTTGTTGTGTTTTATATAACTTTGAGTTCAAAAGTAGTGAGACATGACAATTCAGTTAATTCAAGTACACTACTTGGGTTACACATATTTAAAAAAATACAGTATATGACTTGCATGAGAAAATAAAAAGGAGAATATGTAGACATTGTTTTGAATTAATTAAATGGAAAAACCAACACTTTTCTGTAAAAAGTGTTTTTAGAAAGTAACTGAAAAGCAGTTAGTAATGTGTTTACTTTTTCAATGAAGTAATCAGTAAAATAGTTATTTGATTAAAATTGTGGATAAGTAATTAGTAATTTGGCTACAGTATTCTGGTCCACCAGCTAGACCAGTACTAAAGCAGCAATAACCAGTCTGGACCGGCATGGAAATTCATGCTGGTCTTTTCAGAAGGGTATACAAAATGCATGTCTTGGATTTGATTACTGATAAAAAGTTTTACAGTAATGGATCTTGTTTTAAAACCTCTAATTCCTCATGTAGAGTGAGACCTCTCTTTAGGAAGCCCTTCACCATCTCCTCTGTGACTGGAAACTTTTCTGCTGGAAGTTTCTCACACTTCTTTATCATGACAGGATTGCAGCCATTTAAGAACTGATATCCAAACAGGGAGTCGTCATTCCAATTGTCCATCAGATACTCTGTTCAGACAAAGAGTTCAGATAAAGTCTACAGCCCATGAGTTTTTACTATACTGCCCTACAAAACAAAAAGGCAGTAACTGCATTTTTGGTCAAAAATGAGTTATTATCATTTTCATGACATTCAAGGCATCCTTTGTTATGTGATAAAACATTTTATCTCAAATGTGTGTCGTTTTGGAGAAAAATGGTAGTCGTTTGTACAGTAACTGCAAAAAGCCCTAGTGAAACAAAGCATGAGTACAGTAACATCCATTACTGTGTTCTTGTTATGTTTAACCTAACAAAAAAAATAACCGTGTTGCTGTGCAGTGAAGTTACTGTTTCCATGGTGAACACACACAGCTTCGCGGCATCCTCACGGGACGGTTTTAACATTTGCGATTTCACCCTTCTAACTTCACACAATTTTTTTTTGAGATGGCTCAAAGTCGGGGAAAGAAGATGGTCGAACTGGCGTTGAAAAGAAAATATCCGGAGAATGGTAAGTAAGTGACAGATTAAACATTTAGAGGCTAGGCTATCACAATATAAATACCTGTCAGCCGCCAGGGCGGGACTTCCTCTCAGAGGTCCATTCAGATAGCATTATGCTAATTGACAGGCAATGTTTTAAATAACTTTGCTTACCTGCCCCTGATTCTCCCTGCTCCTAGCTGTAACTTTATCCTCTGTAACTTCACATCATCGTCGATACCATGTCATCATTTTGTTGTTCATGTCACAAAGTTATAATCCAACCAGCGGAGGAAAAATATTCAATAACTAGAAAAGCACTCGGAGAGCACTAACCTCTGTCAAGGTAGCGTAATAGGTCACTGAGGCAAAAAATTCCAAATGTCCCGTGTTCCGGATCACCACCAAATGTAGTAATCTGTTCCTTGTCCTAACCCATGTTGTCCGAAAATGTCATCCAAATCCGTACAGTACTTTTCGAGTTATCTTACTAACGAACAGACAGACAGAAACAGCACCAAACGATAACCTTTGGGTGGAGGTAAAACCTCTAAAGGCATCAGGCTATCCCATAACATCCAAGCAGCCAGCGTGATCTTCTTCGCTCTTATTAGCCTACATGAACGGCGTCTTCTTTTTTTCATAGGCTAATCATTCACGGCGTTGTTGTCCAGCATGAGAATATAACTGTCCATAAACACAGCTATCGGTGTAACAGTTATTCTTTAACGTGACAGGTGTCTGTTCAACTTAAAACACACTCTCTTCGCGGCCGCTGTTTGAAGACTATGTCCGCTGTTTAGAGAAGTTAGCGAGTTGTGAGCAAAACTGACATCTTTCTCTTTACTGTTGTAAGCATCCATGCTTTCAACAAAAACAAACTTCTGCAGAGCGAGCCGGCAGGTATTTACGCCCCCCTTAGCTCTCAGGCTCAAACACATTGGTTCCTGTTCCTAAGCATTTATTTATTGCACGGTTTCTTCTTCTGAATATAAAATTATATATTTAATTTGGATTCCCCTTAATTATATTAACCTATGAAAATGTTGTCCTATTATTGTAGGCCTAATGTAACTTATGAAGCCAGGCTGTGTTTTTGTGTGTTGGCTTTTCTTTCTTCATTTTCATTAAGGGTGCAAAATTATTAATTTATTGTGTTAGCCTAATAATAAGTTGTTTTGCAGTGCTTTAAACATTGTGATTTGTAGGTATAGCAGATACTACATTACAGATACAGAAACACCTGTAAGCACACATTAATCTAATACTCACACATAATAATGTGGTCCTATTCAAAATAAATTGTCCCCATTTGGGCCTTGATACAGCTTAGCAATGTGAGACTTTAAGCAGCCGTTTCAGCACCAGAACAGCTTCCGGGTGGAAAATATTGACCTAAAATGGTCAAATTAGTTTGGGTTTGGTATATCCATGTTCAGGAAAACAAATGGTTCCAATTATTTCAAATACAGTGTATCTAACACACCCAGAGCCCAAGTTGTGGCAAAATATTTTTGGAGAATCTGTAGTTACTGCCTTTTTCCTTGGTATGGTGCCACGTTTTTGGTAAGTAATACAAAGCAAGAATACATTAACTGCAAAATAGGGATAAAATATCAAATTAAATATGAGAATTGATATGTACAAATAATAAGCTAATAAAAAGTAACAAAACAGCCACATGTCCAATAATCTACCTACAACTACTTAGGCTGGATGACAGGATAACTTTAAAGTCATTTTTCTCAGTTCTGCACTCTGTGTAGTTACTGCCTTTTTGCTTTGTAGGGCAGTATATTGATCTGTACTTCCACCTTTCTGATTTTACATAAGCATGTTTTTTTTATAAGAGCAAAGTAACAAGAATTCTGACTAAAGAAGAAATAATGGCACAAACCTGGCACAGAGTTCTTCATAATCACATTAATCTTTTTAAAATCTTCAAATCCTTCCCTAGGGCTTTGGAACATTTCCTCAATTTTGTTAATAAATTCATTCGATAGCCTGAAACAGACAGAATATTTACAATCAGAGAGTGTCTGGCAATGCTGTAAAATGTAATTCTGGGCCCCCAGACTGTAAATTACTCCGGGTCCCTTACCTTTTTTAAAAATACAATTTAGACATTTTTGTGAGGCCCAACTGGACCTGTAGGCAACCTAGAATCATTCCCACCTTTCCACCCACTAGCTACAACTAGTAGAAAATAATCGTAATCATCTTGTTTCTGTGACTTGTTTCTCCATTTTTTTCACCTCTGAATTACTAAATTCAATGTTAAATCATGGCCATGACATACATTCATTTAAACTTACGCCATGAATATATTCAGATCAAAGTCAACATTTTTATCTGTTTCAAACTTCATATCTTGTGGAAGATTTTTGTAGTCATCTATACTCATGGGGTAGCCTGGGCGCCACTGGCTCCATCTATTAAAAAAAAAGACAAAAATTATTTTTCAATTACAAATTCACCAAGAATAACATTTCATCATGAACAAATGAGTTTTTTGAAGTATAATGTTGGTATTCTTGTGTTGACACATTAAATTGTAAAACATGCGGTCACATCAAACCTGAATATGTTTTGCCGCCATTCCAGTTCAGCACGCCGTTGCTCTTTTGTAATTTCATTTTCATCATCCTGAGGCAATTGAGCTAAATCAACACACACCCAACACATACAGAATTACAGCATGCTTTATTCACAGTTATAAAATGTATATTCTGGTCCTAGAAGCCGATTGGGCAATAACTATTTTTTCAGGACAAAGCAGCAATGACCTCTTCTTTGAGCTACTATTTTTAGGCCTATCACTGCGCAGAAGCAATAAATAATCATTTTTTAATAATGAATAAATAATCATCAAACACACACACACACACACACACACATAAAATACACTTTCAAAACTGTTCAATTAATTGTGTCTTTCAGGAAAATTATTGATTTTAAATGATGCTGCATCCAAGCCGCTCAGTGTTAGGTGTATGTCCAAGATGACACAAAGACAAATATTACTGAATGCAACTTTAAACTGTGTGATCACTCCTCTCTCCCAGCTAAGAAAGTTTTTTTCCCCGCTGGGAGAAGTAGATGTTTGCGTGTGTGGATTCCTATTCAAGTTGTCAATAATCAGAGGGCATAGGCCTACTATTTATTGTGCTATGACAAACAAGCAGTTCCTCATCTCTGTCTTAAATTGAGCTCTATCAGATGAGGTCTGTTACAAATAGCAACATTCTAACTGTCAAGACTATTTCTTCTAGCATTAGGATGGCATTGCATTTTGCTTAAAATAAATAACATTTTAAACATTTTTGTCCTTAATATTTTATTGTGTGGTTACTGTTTTTTAAAAGCAATAATTTGAAACCATGCTATTGTGAATAGTCATGGCTGAAGGGGTTGCAGGCACTCCGCGTACGCCTCTCAGAACGTAAGGCTATTGCTTAACTAGAAAATAATAAACAACTCGACACATCAAGTTGACTGTCGTCACTTACCTGTGCCTTCTCTTAGAACCACTTCTGTTTCATCTACTACCCAGTGATAACAGGGAAACTCTAAGCAGTTTCCAGATGGTGTCGTTACTTTGACGTGTCTACAATACCACTCGTCATTGATGCAGAATCTCTCCT
Source organism: Moxostoma hubbsi (assembly GCA_032164185.1). Lineage (NCBI taxonomy): Eukaryota > Metazoa > Chordata > Actinopteri > Cypriniformes > Catostomidae > Moxostoma > Moxostoma hubbsi. The sequence continues at coordinate 7,993,991 of JAVLUX010000044.1, forward strand.
TCTCAAGTTTCACCAGCACAATGTCTCCAAGGTTTTCCTTTACATTGATGATGAATGTTCTCTCCTTGAAAGAAATTTTTTGTTAGATGACATGCTCTATGCAAAAATTCCTTCCCAAATAGTTTTGGGAATGGAAGATCAATTAAAAATGAGCCACCCTGCATCAGCACCATCATGATGCACTTTGAACAGACAATAAATGACCAAACTAATAAACATCAAACATTTCTTACCGTGCTTCTTTTAAAATCATCTAAAAAGGATTTATCCAGCAGAGTTCTGGCACTGGATCCCTCCATGCCCACCAGAGTCAGGTAAATGTAGTTCATTGATCCAGCAAAGAGCTGGCTGCCTGTGGAGACTGAAACTTTGTAGATCCACATTCTTCTTGTACTGATGCACAGGTGTAGTAGTCTATACAGACCCCGAAACCTTAATTTATACCCAATTCATTTCCTGCTCCCATTGTCTTTAGGAATGAGGAAAAAAAAACAAATGAAACTGAAATGTGAATTTAAATGTTCACTAAATATTAGATGAAAGTGCATACTTACATCAAATGTGTTTTGTATTGTTATGGAACAAATAATTAGTAACACAAATGTTTAAGTGTATTTTCAATTGACTTAACACAAGACACAAAATCCAAATGTAACAAAATCTTTAATTTACTGTAAAAAATAGTGAAAGGCTATACATAATTGAAAGGTAGAAATGTCGAACGCAGGTAAGAATCTGCTTCTGCGTGAGCATTTTGAATGGGAGTCTGTGCAAAGCCCGGTTGAGAACTCAAGGATTGGTCCAGGATTGGTCATAACCCACCACCTTTTTTGGGTACAATGAAGAAGGGGCTGTAGAAACCCTTCTACATCTCTGCTGGAGGGACGGGCTCTATCGCGTCCTTGAAAAGCAGAGTCATGATCTCTGCCTGTAAAGCACTGGCTTTTTCGCCGCATATGGAAGTGGAATAAGGCAGGTAATAGCAGGTGCTGAGAAAAGACTCAAAGCACTTACCTTGCTCCGTGCACCCAGCAGGGGGCAGTTTAGAGACTGAGGAAGAGGTCCTAAAGAGGCATCTTCGGAACTCGTCAGTGCTGACCCGCAGGGGCTGAGCAGGGGAAATCGCAGCGAACATCTGACTGAAGCGCTTCGGAGCTTTCCTGGTCTAAGAAAGGGGTCCTGGAGACAGGGGGCTTGCGCCGCCTGCGAGGTGCTCGACGCTGGGGCTGTCCTCGGTGAGCAGGAGGGGCGCTGGGCAAGCTGGTGTGGCAGCACCACGGCATGATGTGTGATATCGCCTCCGTCTGCTTCTTCAACGCTGAGAACTGCTGGAGAACTGACTGAAGTCGTCGATGGTGTCGCGAAGAGGCCGAGCTGGGAGACGGGGGTGTTGAGAATGCGTGCCTTGTCAACGTTGCGCATCTTGACCGTGTTCAGCCAAAGATGGCATTCCTGGACCACGAGGTTGGCCATCGCCCGCCCAAGTGCTTACGCTTTGACCTACGTAGCTCTGAGAGCAAGGTCGGTGGCAGAGCGCAGTTCCTGCAGCACATCGGGGTCGGGACTACCCAGGTGCAGATCTTTAAATGCCTTTAAGCGCCTCAGTGTGAGAGCAATGCAAGAGTGCACGTAATGTATCTACAACAGGAACACGTGTTGGCCATGCTTTGTACAAGAGCTCACATCAGCATTTGCGTACTTGCATGAAGTAAGTTTCAGTAAAAGAATCTCTGACAGCGCTTCTCTGTCACCTTCTCTGTCATTTTTCAGCCTATGCAAGGCACATTTTAATTACCACATATCCATACCAAATCTTAACTATCACCAAAACTCAGAATAAGACATTTTTGTCTGCAAGCGCTTTTCATGGGGAGTCCAAAGCTGCACCCAATGCAGGCGTTGACACTCTGAAGCGAATCATGAATGCAGCTTCACGATTGCTGTAACAAAGTGGATAGCCACATTCTACAGTCAAATTAATATTGTGGAGGATGACAATTTAAGGGATTTAACACGCATTGCAATGAATATGCAACCTATGTGGGGACTAGTTCTTTCAATTTGTCAAACTCCCACTTATATTTTGGGAAACGTTTAATGTTCATGATGTTTTACTGCATTGTCTTTAAATTGTTGAAGACTTTGATTGGAAAATGTTAATAAAGCATTATATTTCTACATTTTGTTTTGCTTTTTTTCCTAAGATTGAAATAAATGAATTTTGACAAGAAAAGAAGTAAATGTATCGTCAAATTTAAGCCATTTTTAAATCTGTGGTTAATCACGATTAACTACATCAACAAAAATGATGCGATTAATCGCAAAATTTTGTATGACAAAATACACCTTGTAGATCCACATTCTGCTTGCATTGATATACAAATAGAACCTACATAAATAAATTGTGTAAATGTAGTTCATTGAGCAAGCACAGAGCTGGCTGCCTGTGAAAAAGACACCTTGTAGATCCACATTCACCTTGCACAGATGTACAGTGCTCACATTCTCTTTAGAAAAGAAGAAAAAGAACAAGGAAAGCATGAAACACCCCCACCCCCATGGTTTCATTCAAATTTACTTAGGTCATAGAGCAGGTTTGAGGTAAAAGATAATTCAGGTTTTTCTAGAATAAAACTGTGAGAGAGTTACCTGTTTTGTGTATTGTAATTGATAATATGCTTCAATATTTAAGGAGATTTGTAACTTGTGAAAACAGCACAAAAGCAATTGAAAATCAAGAAAGTCTGATTACAATTGGGGTAGTCTATACAAAACAAATACTCCAATGTAACTGATTTTTGGAGATTTCTTAACTTGAATGCAGATGTGATTATATGGGCAATCCACTGGATTTCTCTGATATTTTTCCTAGTTACATATTGAATGGGAGTCACAAGAGTTGGATCTAGGTGATGCAAAACTGTATTTAATAATTAAACAAATTACAGATTAACGGGGTAAACACAGGAACAAATTAAACATCCATTATGGGAAAAACAAAAGAACAGAGAAAACATCTACGATGGGGATGGGTCAATGAACAGGACACACCTTTATAATGTGTCCTCCCAGAGTCATTACACTGACAGACACACCACAAACACCCACACACCAGAACACTTCTACCAAGCCTTTAAGTTTAGCAGCATAATGCAATGGTCCCATATACATTCTATGGGCGGTCCGGTCATAACATGCTAGTTGACCGTTAAGGCTAAAATATACTGTAACAGATCATTTCATGGGCAAGGAAGAGGCGAGAAACCGGCTTGTCAACATAAATAATAATTTAATGAAGAACTTAAAACAAACATTTAGGACAGCAGACATGTCTGCTGATTAAGCTCTCTCTCTCGATATCCGTCTGCGAGTGGCCTTTATCCCTCTTGACGGCTCAATTTAGCTTGATACGGGACCGGGCGTGCGCAATCACGCGCCGGTCCCGCCCTCCACTGTGCCACATTCCTCCCCCGTTCTCTCAGGCTGGGGACCCCCGGCCTGACGTACATCCCCTGGGGGGGGGGGGGGCGCCTCCCGCGTGGTCTGCCGGCGGGTCATCCCCATCAGCCTGGACGAGGGAGGGGGCAAGGGGGAGGGAAACAACAATTAAAAATAGGGGGGGAGGGTTCCTGCACTGGGCAGTACCTCCCCTCCCACAAACACCATAATTTTAAAAAAAAGAGGGAAAAGGCCAACGCAGAGCGGTATCGAGAGAGAGAGGAGAGAGAGATTAAAGGAAAGAAAGAAAAAAAAACGTACTCGCCGGTTCTCTGATACGCCGTAGCTCGTTCCTCAGCCACTTCTCCACCCTCTACAGGACAACAGCCGCGCCTCTCCGGGCAGATCGGAGGCAGTCCTCAGCCCCTGGCGGACGGAACGCCCCACCACGTTCCCAGGGTGTCGAAGGGGCCTCCCCCCGCCCCTGGCAGCGGTTCTCCCGCTCCAGGCGGTCGGCGGCGAGCCCCTCCCCGCACGCGGTCGGCAGTCTCCAACCCCGCCGCGTTCCAGCGGCTACTAGGGGACTCCCCCGCCCCTGGCAGCGGCCCTAACCGCTCCAGGCGGTCGGCCAGGAGCCCCTCCTCCCCTCGCGGTCGGCGGCCATTCCTCCGCGTCCAGGCGGCTGGGCTCCTCCGTCCCCCGGCAGATGGCCGCGGCTGCTCCATTGAGAAGTGGCGAGAACTCCGCTACGGCGTATCCCTCTTCCTTCCCGGGTTTCGGCACCAATGTAAAACAGTTCACGTACATGGGCAAGGAAGAGGCGAAAAACCGGCTTGTCAACATAAATAATAATTTAATGAAGAACTTAAAACAAACATATAGGACAGCAGACATGTCTGCTGATTAAGCTCTCTCTCTCGATATCCGTCTGCGAGTGGCCTTTATCCCTCTTGACGGCTCAATTTAGCTTGATACGGGACCGGACGTGCGCAATCACGCGCCGGTCCCGCCCTCCACCGTGCCACATATACTCTACGCAAGTTTGTGACTGCAGACACACCTTGCTCTGCAAGCTCAGTTTCACTCATCGTTGCATTTTGAAATGTGTCAGTGCTCAAGGTATAACCCAATGCATGTAAGCGCTGCATTCCCAGTGTTGGCATGGGGTGCTAAAGTGGATTTTCTTCTTTCAATCAACAACTGTCATGGCAGACTCGGGCAGCAATTTGAGTTGAATCTTTTCTAAAAAATAAATACAACTTTTTGTCCCCAGTCCATTCAAACAAATGTGTTTTTCTCTGTGTCTCTCCCCACTCTTACACTATTGACTCATCTACCACATCCAGTTTCATGGTCACACTTAAAAATGAATTGCCTCCTTGTGGTCTGAAGTTTATAACCACCAGACCAATGCAAGAGCGCACGTAATGTATCTACAACAGGACCACGTGTTGGCCATGTGTTGGACAAGAGCTCACATCAGCATTTGCGTACTTGCATGAAGTAAGTTTCAGCCTTTACACTCTCTACTATGATAGAGCTGCACAGATTTTTATCTCAGTAAATAAAAGAATCTCTGACAGAGGTTCTCTGTCACTGATAAAATGATGGAGAAAGGACCTCTTAATACTATCTGATGTACAAAACAAGCCTAGATGGGACCTGTAATAGATATCAAGAATTTTTCAGCTGATGCAAGGCACATTTTAATTACCACATATCCACACCAAATCTTAACTATCACCAAAACTCAGAATAAGACATTTTTGTTTGCAAGCTCTTGTCATGGGGAGTCCAAAGCTGCGCCCAATGCAGGCATTGACACTCTGAAGTGAATCATGAATGCAGCTTCATGATTGTTGTAACAAACTGGATAGCCACAGTCTACAGGCAAATTAATATTTTGGATTATGACAGTTTAAGGGATTTAACACCCATTGCAATGAATATGCAACCTATGTGGGGACTAGTTCTTTCAATTAGTCAAACTCCCACTTAGATTTTGGGAAACATTTAATGTTCGTGATATTTTACTGCGTTGTCTTTAATTTGATTGGAAAATGTTAATAAAGCATTATATTTCTACATAATTAATTTTGTCAAATTTAAGCACTTTTTTAATCTGTGGTTAATCGCGATTAACTACATCAACAAAAAATATGCGATTAATCTCAAAATTTGGTATGAAAATATACACTTTGTAGATCCAAATTCTGCTTGCATTGATATACAAATACAATCTACATAAATAAATTGTGTAAATGTAGTTCATTAAGCAAGCACAGAGCTGGCTGCCTGTGAAAAAGACACCTTGTAGATCCACATTCTGCTTGCACAGATGTACAGTGCTCACATTCTCTTTAGAAAAGAGGAAAAAGAACAAGGAAAGCATGAAACACCCCCACCCCCATGGTTTCATTCAAATTTACTTAGGTCATAGGGCAGATTTGAGATAAAAGATAATTCAGGTTTTTCTAGAATAAAACTGTGAGAGAGTTACATTGCGATTTTGTGTATTGTAATTGATAATATGCTTCAATATTTAAGGAGATTTGTAACTTATGAAAACAGCACAAAAGCAATTGAAAATCAAGAAAGTCTGATTACAATTGGAGTAGTCTATACAAAACAAATACTCCAATGTAACTGATTTTTGGAGGTATCTTAACTTGAATACAGATGTGATTTATATGGACAATCCACTGGAATTCTCAGATATTTTTCCTAGTTACATATTGAATGGGAGTCACGAGAGTTTGATCTAGGTGCAGCATAACAGTATTTAATAAAATAAACAAAGTACAGATTAATGGGGTAAACACAGGAACAAAAGACCACAATGTGGAAAAACAAAAGAACAGAGAAAACATCTAAGATGGGGATGGGTATGGGTCAATGAACAGGAGGTCAAAAAACATAACAACTGACCACGAATAAGGCAACAACAGGGCATTATATACACAATGGGTAATGAGTAATTGAAAGACAGGAATTATGGGAAGTGTAGTCCGGGAGGAACAGGTGACGGGGCAAAACACAAGGCAAACAACAGAGAATAAAGTGTTTCCTACTACTACCCCCATTCTTCAGCCCTTCTGAGGAAATATTTTCAACATGAAGGTGAAAGGTATATGATTACTATCTCCATAAGCAAGTTACCATTGTTCAAGATAGAATACACAAAAAGGATGTCAATTACTATTTTAATCACTTTGGTACTTTTTTCACTGTAACACTTTATTTAGATGGTCCCAAGTAGATATTTAACTGACTATAAATGACTAAACTGACTATAAGTGACTTATCGACTGCTTGCTATATCTAGTATACAGTGTTTCAACAAACATTCAGTAGACTATCAATAGCCTATATAACAACAGCAAAATAACAGCTTATCGACTGACTTGATATAGCTAGTAAACAGTGTTAACCTTCAGTAGACTTTCAGTAGCCTGTATATAGATCTTTATTAATGACCATTTAATTAACTGATGTTCTAAACAATAATTTAAGTGGGCCATAAATAGTGATCTATACAGGATACTGAAAGTCTACTGAATGTTTGTTGAAACACTGTTTACTAGCTAAAGTGAGCTAATTGATAAGTCGCTTATAGTCAGTTAAATATCTACTTGGGACCATCAAAATAAAGTGTTACCAACTTTATTTTGATGGTCCCAAGTAGATATTTAACTGACTATAAGTGACTTGTAAATTGGCTTGCTATAGCTAAGTTAAATAGTCACTTATAGTCAGTTAAATATTTACGTTGGACCATAAAAATAAAGTGTTTCCTAATACTACCCCCATTCTTCAGCCCTTCTGAGGAAATATTTTCAACATGAAGGTGAAAGGTATATGATTACTATCTCCATAAGCAAGTTACCATTGTTCAAGATAGAATACACAAAAAGGATGTCAATTACTATTTTAATCACTTTGGTACTTTTTTCACTGTAACACTTTATTTAGATGGTCCCAAGTAGATATTTAACTGACTATAAATGACTAAACTGACCATAAGTGACTTATCAACTGCTTGCTATATCTAGTATACAGTGTTTCAACAAACATTCAGTAGACTATCAATAGCCTATATAACAACAGCAAAATAACAGCTTATCGACTGACTTGATATAGCTCGTAAACAGTGTTAACCTTCAGTAGACTTTCAGTAGCCTGTATATAGATCTTTATTAATGACCATTTAATTAACTGATGTTCTAAACAATAATGTAAGTAGGCCATAAATAGTGATCTATACAGGATAATGAAAGTCTACTGAATGTTTGTTGAAACACTGTTTACTAGCTAAAGTGAGCTAATTGATAAGTCACTTATAGTCAGTTAAATATCTACTTGGGACCATCAAAATATTGTGTTACCAAAAAGCTATTGGACATGTTATTTATGATCTATCTTCAAAGCTATATAGTGCTTCTTTTGTAGTGCTTTCTATCTAAAAAAAAAATTACATGCTCATCACGTTTGCAATGGTTCTATGTTTGTTTTAAAGTTATGACAATATTCACACTGGGACAGGGGGCGATTTCATGATTTTGCCTGGGGCCCCAGAAACTCATGGGCTGGCCCTGTAAATGTAACACAAGACACAAAATCAAAATGTAACAAAATCTTTAATTTACTGTAAAAAATTGAGAAAGGCAATTACATAATTGAAAGATATATATATATATATATATATATATATATATATATATATATATATATATATATATATATATATATATATATATAGAGAGAGAGAGAGAGAGAGAGAGAGAGAGAGAGAGAGAGAGAGAGAGATGGATGATGAGCTCGCCGCTGCATCGGAGCGATTGGGCTGCCACCTTCGGGTCAGCACGCACAGTCAGAGGCTGACGCCCAGATGGCCGACATGCTTGCCCGGGCCACCGTCAGCGTTGGGTTGGACTGGAATCCTCCGTCCTCCCCACAGCCTTCGCGACTAGATGATTGGTTCCTCGGGTCTGCGCGCTGCTCACAGCCACGACCCCCCACCCCCCGGTTCATTTCTTCCTGGAAGAGCATGATGAGCTGACGAGGTCATGGAGGGCACCTGTCTCTGCCCATAATCGATCCTCTCGCTCATCCACTCTCACTACCCTCGACTGCGGAGCGGTCCACAGGTACACGGTGGTCCCCCAGGTGTACAGAGCAGTTGTGTTCCACCTGTGTCCCGAAAACGCCACCACCTGTGCTCCACTCCAGGGCCTGTAGGATGACGTCATCACTGACCTCCAAAGGAAGGTCACAGCGTGGTCACTCGGGCAAGTGATGGCCACCCTCGTGGTTCAGGAATGACATCTGTGGCTGAACCTGGTCGAGATGCGTGAAGTGGACAAAGCACGCTTTCTCAACGTGCCTGTCTCCCAGTTCGGCCTTTTCGGCGACACCGTTGAGGACTTCGCCCAGCAGTTCTCAGCTGTGAAGAAGCAGACAGAGGCCATCTCTCACATCATGCCCCGTCACACTTTCAGCCTGGGCCGTGCCCTGTCGGCCCGCCGAGGGTGTCCTCATGCGGCTTCAAAGAAATGTGCAGCTCCGCCTCAGCCTGGGCCCAGCTCTCAACCCCAGCATCAAGCGCCCCATAGGAAGCGCACGCCCCCTGTCTCACAAACCAACTCTAGGACCCGGAAGGCTCAGAGAGACCGAGATGTTTGCTCCGGAGCTGGTAAGCAGACCACTCCGTCCCCCGGTGGAGGGCCGGGAGGAGAATCTTCAGTTAAGTTTATTACTTTGCCGCACCCCCTTTCAGGCTGCGGTACCCACATTCTCAATAAAAGAGCAATTTCCTCTGTCTCTGGGTCACCTGACCCGCAAATGCCGTTCTCATGCCACACCTCAACAGTCCCTGCACATTGGACGCAGACCCTTTGCCTCCAGCCCCATGACTGTTGTCCCCTGGCCGGCCGGTTCTGACGAGTCTAGAGGACGCCTCCGTGGGACCTCCTCCTCCTCAGTCACTAACCTGCCTTCTGCCGGGTGTACGGAGCAGGGTAAGTGCTTCGAGTCTTCTCTCAGCACCAGAGCCTCGGGACACGCTTTTGCCTCCCGACGCTGTATTTCCTGCTCCGCCCCGCTGTGAAGCCCTGCTGGGTATGTCAAAAATAATCGTCGCCTTAGTGCCCCTAGCATGGAGCTTGGATGTGTGGCTTTCACTTATAATCCGTCACGCTGGCTGGCCAGGACCATCCGACTCGGTTCCGCAATTCAGTTTGCCAGGCCTCCTTCGGGGGCGTCCGCTTTACCGCAGTGCACGGCGAAGACGCCAAATCCCTGTGCGCGGAAATCGCGACCCTCTTACTCAAAGACGCGATAGAGCCTGTCCCTTCAGCTGAGATGAAGAAGGGTTTCTACAGCCCTTACTTCATCGTACCCAAAAAAGGCAGCGGCTTACGACCGTTCTTGGACTTGAGAGTTTTCAACCGGGCCTTGCACAAACTCCCGTTCAAAATGATCATGTAAAGACATATCTTAACTTGCATCCGGCATCTTGATTGGTTCACAGTGGTAGATCTGAAGGATGCGTACTTCCACGTCTCAATCTTGCCTCGACATCGACCCTTTCTAAAGTTCGCATTCGACGGCCAGGCGTATCAGTACAAAGTCGCCCCCTTCGGCATGTCCCTGTCCCCTTGCGTCTTTATGAAGTTCGCAGAGGAAGCCCTTGCCCCGCTTCGGGAAGCAGGCGTTCGCATATTCAACTACCTCGATGACTGGCTCATCCTGGCCCACTCCCGAGAGTTACTATGCGCCCACAGGGACCAGGTGCTCAGGCACCTCAGCCGATTAGGGCTTCGGGTCAAACGGGAAAAGATCAAGCTTGACCCGGTTCAGAGCATCTCGTTTCTCAGCATGGAGTTAGACTCGGTCTCAATGTCAGCACGCCTCACCAACAAGCACATGCAGTCAGTGCTGAAATGCCTCACCTTGTTCAAGTCAGGCACGTGGGTCCCCCTAAAACATTTCCAAAAGTTCCTGGGGCATATGGCATCTTCCACGGTGGTCGCGACGCTGGGGTTGATGCATATGAGACCACTCCAGCACTGGCTCCAGACTTGAGTCCTAAGATGAGCATGGTGCCACAGCACGCACCATGTGTTTATCACCCCGCCTGCCTCCAAACTTTCAAACCCTGGACAGACCTCTGTTTTTTATGGACACAAGTCCCATTGCAGCAGGTGTCCCGATGTGTTCTGATCACCACAGACGCTTCCAAACAGGGTTGGTGCGCCATGTGCAATGGGCACGCAGCTGCTGGCCATTGGAAAGGGCCCCCGCTGCGCTGCCACATCAATTGCCTAGAGTTGTTGGCTGTACTTCTTGCCCTGCGGAGGTTTCTCCCGCTAGTTCGGGGCAAGCACATCTTGATCCGATCAGACAGCTCCACAGCGGTAGCATACAAAAATCTCCAAGGCGACGTACGCTCCTGTCACGTCACAACTCGCCCGTTGTCTCCTCCTTTGGACTCAAGTCGCTAGGTGCCACTCACATCCCGGACAACCTCTACGTGGTAGCGGAGGCGCAATCGTGACAGCGTTCGCCCAGTGGAGAGTGGAGGCTTCACCCCCAGGCAGTCCAGCTTATTTGGGAACGGTTCAGCAAAGCACAGGTAGAGACCTCCCACTGCCCGCTCTGGTACGCCTGAACGGAAGCTTCCCTCGGGAAAGACGCGCTGACACACAGCTGGCCCATGGGGCCAGTGAGACTTCTTGCGCAGGTGCTATGCAAGGTCAGGGAGGATGAGGAACAAGTCACTCTGGTGGCCCCTTATTGGCCCTCTCAGACTTAGTTCTCGGATCTGGTGCTCCTTGCCCCTCCCTGGCGAATTCCCCTGAGGAAGGACCTTCTTTCTCAGGGACGGGGCACTCCGTGGAATCTGCACCTCTGGAATATGCACGTCTGGCCCCTGGACGGGATGTGGAAGATCTAGCTGGCCTACCACCTGCTGTCATAGACACGATCAACTAAGTCAGAGCTCCCTATACCAGGCAACTTTACGTCCTGAAGTGGCACTTGTTTGCAAATTGGTGTTCTTCCCGGGCTGAAGACCCACAGAGGTGCACAGTCGGGTAAGTGCTCTCATTCCTGCAGGAGAGGTTGGAGGGGAGGCTGTCCCCCTCCACCTTGAAGGTGTATGTAGCACCTATCGTGGCCCACCACGATGCAGTAGACGGCAAGTCGTTGGGCACAACTTAGATATCAGTTTCCTAAGAGGCGCCCGGAGATTGAATCCCTCCCGGCCAAGCCTGTTCTCCTGTTTGGGATTTCTCAGTGGTCCTCTCGGGCCTTCAGAGACCCCCCTTCGAGCTGCTAGAATAAGTCAAACTAAAGGCCCTCTCCCTGAAGACGGCCCTCCTGATCGCATTCGCCTCCATCAAGAGGGTCGGGGACCTGCAAGCGTTCTCTGTCAGCAACACCTGCCAGGAGTTCGGTCCGGCAGACACTCATGTGATCCTAAGACCACGACCGGGCTACGTGCCCATGGTTCCTACAACTCCCTTCAGAGACCAGGTAGTGAACCTGCAAGCGCTGCCCCAGGAGAAGGCAGTCCCAGCCCCTTCGTTGCTGAGTCCGGTACATGCTTTGCATATCTATTTTACCACACACATAGCTTTAGACATTCTGAGCAGCTCTTTGTCTGCTTTGGTGGACAACGGAAAGGGAATGCTGTCTCCAAACAGAGGCTTTCCCACTGGGTGGTCGACGCAATAGCATTGGCCTATCACACCCAGACCGAACCCACCCCCTTGCAGGTTTGCGCACACTCAACGAGAAGTGTGGCATCCTCGTGGGCACTGGCCAAAGGCACCTCACTAGCAGACATATGCAGAGTAGCGAGTTGGGCAACACCCAATACCTTTACGTGATTTTACAATCTCTGGGTTGAGTTGGTTTCATCACGTGTTTTCCCAGGTCCGAGCCGGTAGAACTCAGTAACACGGTAACAACTGACCGGGTGTACCGCTTGCACATACCACCATTTCCCTCCGCTGAGGCAGTACGCTCTTATCCCAGGAGATCCCACTAACTCAGCTCCCTGGATGACTCCTCCCTAGCCCGCTGGTCCGTGAATTCAGCGGAGGAATTCGCCGACCAAACCCAATGCGGGTACTAAATTTACCCTGTACTGGAATAGATGCTCCACAGGTTTGGCCCCCATGTGGACTTATCCCCCTGTGTGTATTTTCCCCTTGCGAATGGACCCGTGTCTCCCTTGGGCAGTCCTCACTGACCCCTGGTCGCCGTGTTTGTAGCAACTCCTCCCTCCCAATGAGGTAGGGTCTACCACCATGCCATTCTCCACATGTGACCTAAAAGCCCATGTGATGTATTTCACCATTCTTTACCTCCCCCAGTCTGGGCAGGTGTGGTCTCCGCAGGGTCTTTCCCCCCTGAAAGAATAGGAACTGGGAAAGAACGCCTTCCCCGATGCGTGTGATAGCGTTAAGATGGCCCCAGCCGTTTTAACTCTATGCGAGAAACATAGAGAGAGAAAAGGCGCGGCTGGCGCGGCTTGCTCCTATACTTGGAACATCACCTTGTTCCCCCATATCGGGGTGTAAGGAACCAGAAGGTTTTGACGATTTTTTGGGGCATTGGGGAAGGGTACGTGCAGTCTGGCACAGCCTGTATTTTTGACACGCAAACTACCTGCCCGCACCTGTGTCAGCAGCTAGACACTTCCATTTTTTTTCATTTGACTCAGGGTAGCCAGGGGCCTTTTGAGTATCATCTTGGTAACTGCCTAGCAACCAGATAGGGTTACCCTAGTAACCAATTAACAAATCACATGTCTTTGCAATATAACACCATAGAGACTTACAATTTTGTTAATTTGACTAGCAAGGAACCTATTCAGTATCACATTTGTAACTGCCTAGCAACCATATGGGGTAATTTACAGGAGAAAGCTGAAACTTTAAGAGAAGGTAGTCCCCCAGAGTACAGCATATCAAAGTTTGGGCCCGATCTGCCTCAAGATGGCGCTATAGTGATTTTATGGCCCATATCTTCTGAAAATGTTGCCTATAGGTGGCGCTACCACAAAAAAACGCTCATAACTTCGACACAGTATGATAAATGAAGTAGAAATTTGATATGCATCTTGTAGGAGCCAAAGGCTAACATATCCTACAATATCAATTGTACAAATAAAAAACATGGCCGCCAGCAGCTAATAAATTCAAATCTGAATGGCCGACTGTTATGAAAATTGAAATATTTGTAGTCTGTGTCAGAATGTGGCTGTGTACGAAGTTTTATGAAAATCGTCCACAATTACTTTATTAATTGTTTATTAATTACTTTATTATTTCGGCTGGGCTCCTCCGTCCCCCGGCAGATGGCCGCGGCTGCTCCATTGAGAAGTGGCGAGAACTCCGCTACGGCGTATCCCTCTTCCTTCCCGGGTTTCGGCACCAATGTAAAACAGTTCACGTACATGGGCAAGGAAGAGGCGAGAAACCGGCTTGTCAACATAAATAATAATTTAATGAAGAACTTAAAACAAACATATAGGACAGCAGACATGTCTGCTGATTAAGCTCTCTCTCTCGATATCCGTCTGCGAGTGGCCTTTATCCCTCTTGACGGCTCAATTTAGCTTGATACGGGACCGGACGTGCGCAATCACGCGCCGGTCCCGCCCTCCACCGTGCCACATATACTCTACGCAAGTTTGTGACTGCAGACACACCTTGCTCTGCAAGCTCAGTTTCACTCATCGTTGCATTTTGAAATGTGTCAGTGCTCAAGGTATAACCCAATGCATGTAAGCGCTGCATTCCCAGTGTTGGCATGGGGTGCTAAAGTGGATTTTCTTCTTTCAATCAACAACTGTCATGGCAGACTCGGGCAGCAATTTGAGTTGAATCTTTTCTAAAAAATAAATACAACTTTTTGTCCCCAGTCCATTCAAACAAATGTGTTTTTCTCTGTGTCTCTCCCCACTCTTACACTATTGACTCATCTACCACATCCAGTTTCATGGTCACACTTAAAAATGAATTGCCTCCTTGTGGTCTGAAGTTTATAACCACCAGACCAATGCAAGAGCGCACGTAATGTATCTACAACAGGACCACGTGTTGGCCATGTGTTGGACAAGAGCTCACATCAGCATTTGCGTACTTGCATGAAGTAAGTTTCAGCCTTTACACTCTCTACTATGATAGAGCTGCACAGATTTTTATCTCAGTAAATAAAAGAATCTCTGACAGAGGTTCTCTGTCACTGATAAAATGATGGAGAAAGGACCTCTTAATACTATCTGATGTACAAAACAAGCCTAGATGGGACCTGTAATAGATATCAAGAATTTTTCAGCTGATGCAAGGCACATTTTAATTACCACATATCCACACCAAATCTTAACTATCACCAAAACTCAGAATAAGACATTTTTGTTTGCAAGCTCTTGTCATGGGGAGTCCAAAGCTGCGCCCAATGCAGGCATTGACACTCTGAAGTGAATCATGAATGCAGCTTCATGATTGTTGTAACAAACTGGATAGCCACAGTCTACAGGCAAATTAATATTTTGGATTATGACAGTTTAAGGGATTTAACACCCATTGCAATGAATATGCAACCTATGTGGGGACTAGTTCTTTCAATTAGTCAAACTCCCACTTAGATTTTGGGAAACATTTAATGTTCGTGATATTTTACTGCATTGTCTTTAATTTGATTGGAAAATGTTAATAAAGCATTATATTTCTACATATTGTTTTGCTTTCTTTCCTAAGATTGAAATAAATTAATTTTGTCAAATTTAAGCACTTTTTTAATCTGTGGTTAATCGCGATTAACTACATCAACAAAAAATATGCGATTAATCTCAAAATTTGGTATGAAAATATACACTTTGTAGATCCAAATTCTGCTTGCATTGATATACAAATACAATCTACATAAATAAATTGTGTAAATGTAGTTCATTAAGCAAGCACAGAGCTGGCTGCCTGTGAAAAAGACACCTTGTAGATCCACATTCTGCTTGCACAGATGTACAGTGCTCACATTCTCTTTAGAAAAGAGGAAAAAGAACAAGGAAAGCATGAAACACCCCCACCCCCATGGTTTCATTCAAATTTACTTAGGTCATAGGGCAGATTTGAGATAAAAGATAATTCAGGTTTTTCTAGAATAAAACTGTGAGAGAGTTACATTGCGATTTTGTGTATTGTAATTGATAATATGCTTCAATATTTAAGGAGATTTGTAACTTATGAAAACAGCACAAAAGCAATTGAAAATCAAGAAAGTCTGATTACAATTGGAGTAGTCTATACAAAACAAATGTAACTGATTTTTGGAGGTATCTTAACTTGAATACAGATGTGATTTATATGGACAATCCACTGGAATTCTCAGATATTTTTCCTAGTTACATATTGAATGGGAGTCACGAGAGTTTGATCTAGGTGCAGCATAACAGTATTTAATAAAATAAACAAAGTACAGATTAATGGGGTAAACACAGGAACAAAAGACCACAATGTGGAAAAACAAAAGAACAGAGAAAACATCTAAGATGGGGATGGGTATGGGTCAATGAACAGGAGGTCAAAAAACATAACAACTGACCACGAATAAGGCAACAACAGGGCATTATATACACAATGGGTAATGAGTAATTGAAAGACAGGAATTATGGGAAGTGTAGTCCGGGAGGAACAGGTGACGGGGCAAAACACAAGGCAAACAACAGAGAATAAAGTGTTTCCTACTACTACCCCCATTCTTCAGCCCTTCTGAGGAAATATTTTCAACATGAAGGTGAAAGGTATATGATTACTATCTCCATAAGCAAGTTACCATTGTTCAAGATAGAATACACAAAAAGGATGTCAATTACTATTTTAATCACTTTGGTACTTTTTTCACTGTAACACTTTATTTAGATGGTCCCAAGTAGATATTTAACTGACTACAAATGACTAAACTGACCATAAGTGACTTATCAACTGCTTGCTATATCTAGTATACAGTGTTTCAACAAACATTCAGTAGACTATCAATAGCCTATATAACAACAGCAAAATAACAGCTTATCGACTGACTTGATATAGCTCGTAAACAGTGTTAACCTTCAGTAGACTTTCAGTAGCCTGTATATAGATCTTTATTAATGACCATTTAATTAACTGATGTTCTAAACAATAATGTAAATAGGCCATAAATAGTGATCTATACAGGATAATGAAAGTCTACTGAATGTTTGTTGAAACACTGTTTACTAGCTAAAGTGAGCTAATTGATAAGTCACTTATAGTCAGTTAAATATCTACTTGGGACCATCAAAATATTGTGTTACCAAAAAGCTATTGGACATGTTATTTATGATCTATCTTCAAAGCTATATAGTGCTTCTTTTGTAGTGCTTTCTATCTAAAAAAAAAATTACATGCTCATCACGTTTGCAATGGTTCTATGTTTGTTTTAAAGTTATGACAATATTCACACTGGGACAGGGGGCGATTTCATGATTTTGCCTGGGGCCCCAGAAACTCATGGGCTGGCCCTGTAAATGTAACACAAGACACAAAATCAAAATGTAACAAAATCTTTAATTTACTGTAAAAAATTGAGAAAGGCAATTACATAATTGAAAGATATATATATATATATATATATATATATATATATATATATAGAGAGAGAGAGAGAGAGAGAGAGAGAGAGAGAGAGAGAGAGAGAGAGAGAGATGGATGATGAGCTCGCCGCTGCATCGGAGCGATTGGGCTGCCACCTTCGGGTCAGCACGCACAGTCAGAGGCTGACGCCCAGATGGCCGACATGCTTGCCCGGGCCACCGTCAGCGTTGGGTTGGACTGGAATCCTCCGTCCTCCCCACAGCCTTCGCGACTAGATGATTGGTTCCTCGGGTCTGCGCGCTGCTCACAGCCACGACCCCCCACCCCCCGGTTCATTTCTTCCTGGAAGAGCATGATGAGCTGACGAGGTCATGGAGGGCACCTGTCTCTGCCCATAATCGATCCTCTCGCTCATCCACTCTCACTACCCTCGACTGCGGAGCGGTCCACAGGTACACGGTGGTCCCCCAGGTGTACAGAGCAGTTGTGTTCCACCTGTGTCCCGAAAACGCCACCACCTGTGCTCCACTCCAGGGCCTGTAGGATGACGTCATCACTGACCTCCAAAGGAAGGTCACAGCGTGGTCACTCGGGCAAGTGATGGCCACCCTCGTGGTTCAGGAATGACATCTGTGGCTGAACCTGGTCGAGATGCGTGAAGTGGACAAAGCACGCTTTCTCAACGTGCCTGTCTCCCAGTTCGGCCTTTTCGGCGACACCGTTGAGGACTTCGCCCAGCAGTTCTCAGCTGTGAAGAAGCAGACAGAGGCCATCTCTCACATCATGCCCCGTCACACTTTCAGCCTGGGCCGTGCCCTGTCGGCCCGCCGAGGGTGTCCTCATGCGGCTTCAAAGAAATGTGCAGCTCCGCCTCAGCCTGGGCCCAGCTCTCAACCCCAGCATCAAGCGCCCCATAGGAAGCGCACGCCCCCTGTCTCACAAACCAACTCTAGGACCCGGAAGGCTCAGAGAGACCGAGATGTTTGCTCCGGAGCTGGTAAGCAGACCACTCCGTCCCCCGGTGGAGGGCCGGGAGGAGAATCTTCAGTTAAGTTTATTACTTTGCCGCACCCCCTTTCAGGCTGCGGTACCCACATTCTCAATAAAAGAGCAATTTCCTCTGTCTCTGGGTCACCTGACCCGCAAATGCCGTTCTCATGCCACACCTCAACAGTCCCTGCACATTGGACGCAGACCCTTTGCCTCCAGCCCCATGACTGTTGTCCCCTGGCCGGCCGGTTCTGACGAGTCTAGAGGACGCCTCCGTGGGACCTCCTCCTCCTCAGTCACTAACCTGCCTTCTGCCGGGTGTACGGAGCAGGGTAAGTGCTTCGAGTCTTCTCTCAGCACCAGAGCCTCGGGACACGCTTTTGCCTCCCGACGCTGTATTTCCTGCTCCGCCCCGCTGTGAAGCCCTGCTGGGTATGTCAAAAATAATCGTCGCCTTAGTGCCCCTAGCATGGAGCTTGGATGTGTGGCTTTCACTTATAATCCGTCACGCTGGCTGGCCAGGACCATCCGACTCGGTTCCGCAATTCAGTTTGCCAGGCCTCCTTCGGGGGCGTCCGCTTTACCGCAGTGCACGGCGAAGACGCCAAATCCCTGTGCGCGGAAATCGCGACCCTCTTACTCAAAGACGCGATAGAGCCTGTCCCTTCAGCTGAGATGAAGAAGGGTTTCTACAGCCCTTACTTCATCGTACCCAAAAAAGGCAGCGGCTTACGACCGTTCTTGGACTTGAGAGTTTTCAACCGGGCCTTGCACAAACTCCCGTTCAAAATGATCATGTAAAGACATATCTTAACTTGCATCCGGCATCTTGATTGGTTCACAGTGGTAGATCTGAAGGATGCGTACTTCCACGTCTCAATCTTGCCTCGACATCGACCCTTTCTAAAGTTCGCATTCGACGGCCAGGCGTATCAGTACAAAGTCGCCCCCTTCGGCATGTCCCTGTCCCCTTGCGTCTTTATGAAGTTCGCAGAGGAAGCCCTTGCCCCGCTTCGGGAAGCAGGCGTTCGCATATTCAACTACCTCGATGACTGGCTCATCCTGGCCCACTCCCGAGAGTTACTATGCGCCCACAGGGACCAGGTGCTCAGGCACCTCAGCCGATTAGGGCTTCGGGTCAAACGGGAAAAGATCAAGCTTGACCCGGTTCAGAGCATCTCGTTTCTCAGCATGGAGTTAGACTCGGTCTCAATGTCAGCACGCCTCACCAACAAGCACATGCAGTCAGTGCTGAAATGCCTCACCTTGTTCAAGTCAGGCACGTGGGTCCCCCTAAAACATTTCCAAAAGTTCCTGGGGCATATGGCATCTTCCACGGTGGTCGCGACGCTGGGGTTGATGCATATGAGACCACTCCAGCACTGGCTCCAGACTTGAGTCCTAAGATGAGCATGGTGCCACAGCACGCACCATGTGTTTATCACCCCGCCTGCCTCCAAACTTTCAAACCCTGGACAGACCTCTGTTTTTTATGGACACAAGTCCCATTGCAGCAGGTGTCCCGATGTGTTCTGATCACCACAGACGCTTCCAAACAGGGTTGGTGCGCCATGTGCAATGGGCACGCAGCTGCTGGCCATTGGAAAGGGCCCCCGCTGCGCTGCCACATCAATTGCCTAGAGTTGTTGGCTGTACTTCTTGCCCTGCGGAGGTTTCTCCCGCTAGTTCGGGGCAAGCACATCTTGATCCGATCAGACAGCTCCACAGCGGTAGCATACAAAAATCTCCAAGGCGACGTACGCTCCTGTCACGTCACAACTCGCCCGTTGTCTCCTCCTTTGGACTCAAGTCGCTAGGTGCCACTCACATCCCGGACAACCTCTACGTGGTAGCGGAGGCGCAATCGTGACAGCGTTCGCCCAGTGGAGAGTGGAGGCTTCACCCCCAGGCAGTCCAGCTTATTTGGGAACGGTTCAGCAAAGCACAGGTAGAGACCTCCCACTGCCCACTCTGGTACGCCTGAACGGAAGCTTCCCTCGGGAAAGACGCGCTGACACACAGCTGGCCCATGGGGCCAGTGAGACTTCTTGCGCAGGTGCTATGCAAGGTCAGGGAGGATGAGGAACAAGTCACTCTGGTGGCCCCTTATTGGCCCTCTCAGACTTAGTTCTCGGATCTGGTGCTCCTTGCCCCTCCCTGGCGAATTCCCCTGAGGAAGGACCTTCTTTCTCAGGGACGGGGCACTCCGTGGAATCTGCACCTCTGGAATATGCACGTCTGGACCCTGGACGGGATGTGGAAGATCTAGCTGGCCTACCACCTGCTGTCATAGACACGATCAACTAAGTCAGAGCTCCCTATACCAGGCAACTTTACGTCCTGAAGTGGCACTTGTTTGCAAATTGGTGTTCTTCCCGGGCTGAAGACCCACAGAGGTGCACAGTCGGGTAAGTGCTCTCATTCCTGCAGGAGAGGTTGGAGGGGAGGCTGTCCCCCTCCACCTTGAAGGTGTATGCAGCACCTATCGTGGCCCACCACGATGCAGTAGACGGCAAGTCGTTGGGCACAACTTAGATATCAGTTTCCTAAGAGGCGCCCGGAGATTGAATCCCTCCCGGCCAAGCCTGTTCTCCTGTTTGGGATTTCTCAGTGGTCCTCTCGGGCCTTCAGAGACCCCCCTTCGAGCTGCTAGAATAAGTCAAACTAAAGGCCCTCTCCCTGAAGACGGCCCTCCTGATCGCATTCGCCTCCATCAAGAGGGTCGGGGACCTGCAAGCGTTCTCTGTCAGCAACACCTGCCAGGAGTTCGGTCCGGCAGACACTCATGTGATCCTAAGACCACGACCGGGCTACGTGCCCATGGTTCCTACAACTCCCTTCAGAGACCAGGTAGTGAACCTGCAAGCGCTGCCCCAGGAGAAGGCAGTCCCAGCCCCTTCGTTGCTGAGTCCGGTACATGCTTTGCATATCTATTTTACCACACACATAGCTTTAGACATTCTGAGCAGCTCTTTGTCTGCTTTGGTGGACAACGGAAAGGGAATGCTGTCTCCAAACAGAGGCTTTCCCACTGGGTGGTCGACGCAATAGCATTGGCCTATCACACCCAGACCGAACCCACCCCCTTGCAGGTTTGCGCACACTCAACGAGAAGTGTGGCATCCTCGTGGGCACTGGCCAAAGGCACCTCACTAGCAGACATATGCAGAGTAGCGAGTTGGGCAACACCCAATACCTTTACGAGATTTTACAATCTCTGGGTTGAGTTGGTTTCATCACGTGTTTTCCCAGGTCCGAGCCGGTAGAACTCAGTAACACGGTAACAACTGACCGGGTGTACCGCTTGCACATACCACCATTTCCCTCCGCTGAGGCAGTACGCTCTTATCCCAGGAGATCCCACTAACTCAGCTCCCTGGATGACTCCTCCCTAGCCCGCTGGTCCGTGAATTCAGCGGAGGAATTCGCCGACCAAACCCAATGCGGGTACTAAATTTACCCTGTACTGGAATAGATGCTCCACAGGTTTGGCCCCCATGTGGACTTATCCCCCTGTGTGTATTTTCCCCTTGCGAATGGACCCGTGTCTCCCTTGGGCATTCCTCACTGACCCCTGGTCGCCGTGTTTGTAGCAACTCCTCCCTCCCAATGAGGTAGGGTCTACCACCATGCCATTCTCCACATGTGACCTAAAAGCCCATGTGATGTATTTCACCATTCTTTACCTCCCCCAGTCTGGGCAGCTGTGGTCTCCGCAGGGTCTTTCCCCCCTGAAAGAATAGGAACTGGGAAAGAACGCCTTCCCCGATGCGTGTGATAGCGTTAAGATGGCCCCAGCCGTTTTAACTCTATGCGAGAAACATAGAGAGAGAAAAGGCGCGGCTGGCGCGGCTTGCTCCTATACTTGGAACATCACCTTGTTCCCCCATATCGGGGTGTAAGGAATCAGAAGGTTTTGACGATTTTTTGGGGCATTGGGGAAGGGTACGTGCAGTCTGGCACAGCCTGTATTTTTGACACGCAAACTACCTGCCCGCACCTGTGTCAGCAGCGCATGGCGTGATTAAAACTGGACCCCTAGTGTCGCTTCTTCAACACAATGTTGAATTAAGCGAAAGACGGTGAACATCTAGGTTACCTTTGTAACCTCCGTTCCCTGATGGAGGGACCGAGACGTTGTGTCCTCCCGGCCACATCGCTGAACCGAGTCACTGTTGTGGCCGAACCTCATTGTCGGCTCCTCAGACAAATCCTTAATGAACAGACGCATTTCCCTCCCTTTATACCCGTATGTCCGGGGGTGGGACATGCAAATTCTGTCTGCCAATTTCTCATTGGTCTTTTCTCAAAGTTCAGAGATGCATAAGGCTCTCAAGAGAGACCCCTAGTGTCGCTTCTTTGACAGAACATCTCGTTCCCTCCATCAGGGAACGGAGGTTACAACAGTAACCTAGACGATTTTGTTACATTTTGATTTTGTGTCTTGTGATGGTAAACGCTGGTGCGAATCAATTTGACACCCAATAGTTTATAATGCTTGTGTAGTGTACGTGACATAAAAGTTGTGCCCTGATCGATTTCTTTCGGAATCCCCACCCGGGAGATTATTTTGAAGAGTGCGTCCGCAACACTACGTGCGGAGATGTTGCTCAGAGGCACTGCTTCCGGATATCGCGTTGCATAATCCACTAGGACTAGTGCAAAGCGATGTCCGTGCGCTGACCGCTCTAATGGCCTGATTAGGTCCATGCCAATCCTCTCAAAGGGGACCTCGATTAGCGGAAGAGAGCGCAATGGCGCTTTTGGGGTGGCCGGCAGATTCACCAATTGACATTCACGGCATGCCGCACACCAAAAACGGGCTATTAAGCGGTTCAGTGTTTTTCTTTCTTTAGGTGACCTGCCATCGGATTATAGTGAGCCGCCTGGAACACCATTTCCCAGCGGCTCCGCGGTAAAGAGCTGGTTGCTTCCTCTTTTGTATGAGTGTCCTGCATCACACTATACAACCGCTCATTTATATTTGCAAAATAGGGATATGAGAATGCAACACCCGGGCGGAGTTGTTGACCATCAATCACTCTCACTTGGTCAAAGGCGTGCTTGAGGGTCTCGTCTTGTGACTGTTCCAGAGGGAAATCCCCTTCGGGGAATCCCCTGAGGATGGGAGGGTCTGCAGCCTCACTCCCCCTCACAGCATCCCGACCTGGAGACGAAGACGGCCCCGGCTCCGCCTCCCCCACCAGAGCATCGCACCTAAAACATCCCCTCGCTTTCAGGCAGAACTCATCTGCGCATATTCCCTTTAATACATTCTTGAATTCAGGCCAATTATTTCCCAAAATCAGCAGATGGATGAGGTGAGAACTAACTGCGGCCACTCTATGCTTTGTTCCCCGAAATTTAATTGCAAGCGTCACCACAGGGTATTTGTGAATATCCCTATGCACACACTTCACCCTCACCGTTTTACGTGTGCCCAATGCCCCATGTTGAACGAAGCATTGGTGGATAGAGGTTTGATAACAACTGGTGTCCACCAATCCTTGGTGAGTACCCCCCTTGATTCTTACCGGTAACCGGTACGCTCCGGCTCAATCTGGGGCAGCCTGCGGGGTGTCGGGTCCCGGACCATAGTCCCCAGCTCCATCATGGGGCATTGATCCCGATGTGGTCCCTGCAGCCCCAGCAGGCCAGCCCAGATGCCACACCCGCACCTGTGTTGGCGGAGGGCGGTGTGGTGCTGTAGAGGCGGGGGATGTCCACTGCCTTGCGTGGGGAATTGGTCGCGTTGGCGGAGCTCTGGGGAGAGAGCAGAGTGAGGGGGAGGGGGGGGATACACAGGTGAAGGGGGAAGAGAGAGAGAGAGAGAGAACAGGGCTCTTCCGCCCTCGGGTAAGCCACCAAGTGGTCCTCCGCAAGCTGGACAGCTTCCTCCAGTGACGATGGGCGGTAGCACTGGACTGTTAAAAAAATCATATATTGTGATTTCTGGATTTTTTTTTTTAGATTATGTCTCTCACAGTGGACATGCACCTACGATGACAATTTCAGACCCCTCCATGATTTCTAAGTGGGAGAACTTGCAAAATAGCAGGGTGTTCAAATACTAATTTTCCTCACTGTAGCATCCAAGTAACAAATGACATATCTGTTCACCAGAAAATCATAGAGATTTCTGGTTTCATTCATTGGACTCAGGGGAGCAGGGAGCCTTTTGACTACCACCATGGTGTTACGATCCATACTGTCTTTTGTTTATGTACCTTTATTTGTAAGTTTCTGGTACCTTTTACGCTCCATATTGTCTTTTGTTTTATGCACTCTTATTTTGATATCATTCTCATATTCCTGTTTCCGTCTTGTCATGTCCTGTTTTCCCTCCATGTTCATGTGTCTGGTTTTCATTGGTTCATTGTTTGATTGCTTAATTATCAGTTCTAGTTTTGTCATTTTAGTTAATTGCCTTATTATCTTGTTTTGAGTTCTGTTTGCCCATTGGCTTTTGTTTCCCCTTTGGTTTTGTATTTAAGCCCTCATGTTTACCTTGTCCTTTGTTGGTTATTGTTTGATGTTTGATGTTAGGTGTTTGGTGTTAGATGAATGTTCCACGTCAACCCAGCCTTCAATCGTGTTCCTGCCTGTGCCCTCCTTGGAAGATTCCCCGTGTTGATATCTTGTGTTTATACCTTTATTTTCCCCTCCTGGATGTTTTATTTGTCCTTGTGTTCACCGTTCACTTGACTTTGAATTATTTTCAATAAACTGCATCTGGATCCTCACTCCTCGTCTGCCTCCCCTCGTTACACATGGTAACTGCCTAGCAACCAGATGGGGTTACCTTAGCAACCATGTAACAAATCACATATCTCTGCACCAGAACACCATAGACACTTCCATTTTTTTTCATTTGACTCAGGGTAGCCAGGGGCCTTTTGAGTATCATCTTGGTAACTGCCTAGCAACCAGATAGGGTTACCCTAGTAACCAATTAACAAATCACATGTCTTTGCAATATAACACCATAGAGACTTACAATTTTGTTAATTTGACTAGCAAGGAACCTATTCAGTATCACATTTGTAACTGCCTAGCAACCATATGGGGTAATTTACAGGAGAAAGCTGAAACTTTAAGAGAAGGTAGTCCCCCAGAGTACAGCATATCAAAGTTTGGGCCCGATCTGCCTCAAGATGGCGCTATAGTGATTTTATGGCCCATATCTTCTGAAAATGTTGCCTATAGGTGGCGCTACCACAAAAAAACGCTCATAACTTCGACACAGTATGATAAATGAAGTAGAAATTTGATATGCATCTTGTAGGAGCCAAAGGCTAACATATCCTACAATATCAATTGTACAAATAAAAAACATGGCCGCCAGCAGCTAATAAATTCAAATCTGAATGGCCGACTGTTATGAAAATTGAAATATTTGTAGTCTGTGTCAGAATGTGGCTGTGTACGAAGTTTTATGAAAATCGTCCACAATTACTTTATTAATTGTTTATTAATTACTTTATTAATAAATTGCATTATTAATTTATTTATACAACCAAGTTGAAATATCTCAAACTTATTTTTTCCTCAAATTCCTTGCAATGTATATCTTCGTTTTTTTGCATTTTATAAAATGTTTACACTATTCTAATTTTCTAAAAAATATACTTTTTCAAACTCCTCCTAGGCCATATATCCAACTCTCACAAAAATTGGTGTGTGGCTACTATGAACCCTCCTGAAGAAAAATAATAAAAGGATTTTTAATATGTCGAAGCATTGCAAAGATATAAGCCAATGAATTGGTCAGCCGTCATCCATTTTTTACGTATTGACCAATATCTACAAAACGAAAAGGCCATATGTTATGAAAACTTGATACACATACACAACCACACATTTTGAGTGTGCATGCAAAATCACCTATAGGGGGCGATACAACTAAAAAATGCTCATAACTCTACATCTGAATAATTTATATATATAATTTATACACCGATCAGCCAAAACGTTAAAACCACCTGCCTAATATTGTGTAGGTCCCCCTCATGCTGCCAAATCAGTGCCAACCCACATCTCAGAATAGCATTCTGACATTATATTCTTCTCACCACAATTGTACAGTCTGGCCATTCTCCGTTGACCTCTCTCATCAACAAGGCGCAGAACTGCCGCTCACTGGATGTTTTTTGTTTTTGGCACCATTCTGAGTCAATTCTAGAGACTGTTGTTAAAATCCCAGGAGATCAACAGTTACAGAAATACTCAAACTAGCCAATCTATAGGATGTTGCATCCAAATAAATCTTCTAAACTTCAAAAGATTGAAGTCCTATACTGATTGTACCTCTCACAGATATTAAACACCATATCCTAGCAAAACTCAACTACATCAGAACAGAGATACAGTAATTAAAAAACGGCATTTATCGTAACATGATGTCATTTTTGCATCTGCCCTTCTGTGGTCTGACCTATGGTGGTCAAAGTGTCCATTCTTTATCTTGGGTGATGCTCTACTTCCCTCAACTTTGGGATCATTGCATCATACCAAAACAGTTATATAAAGATATTTTGTATGGTAACAGGAGCTCAGTTCTGTTTCTGCTCTTCTGTGATGCCCTGAGGAGGTGAAATTGTCCTTTTTTATTCTTTCATGACACTCCCCTTCCCTCTGCTGGGTAAGTCTGGGGTTGCATGTCTGTGAGATATGTCAGCAGAACATTCACACTCTGCTTCATGATATAGTCCAGAACTTTTGGTTCAACAAATGTTTTACCTGATGGTCTTCCAATACCGATACGCAATTGTGGCATTATCTGCAGGCACCAAGGTGTGTGTTGTTATTATGAATGTTACAGGAAATTACAGTATAGGAGCAAAGTCGAAATTCACTTTCCTTGATCCTATGTTGCAAGAGAACGGGATCGTACACGTAAAACACACTAGGCCAGAAGTCCATGAACACATCCAAGTTCAATTGTCACAAGCACAAAAATACAAAAACATAAAAAGAAAAGGCTTTACATCACTGAAGTATGTATTCGTAACTCCTAACAGCTTATAAAGGGTGTCCTTCTAACCTATCAAAAGTTACCTTTTGCGTGCTTTACACTGTAAAATAACCGTTTCTCTTTCCGTACTGCTTGCACACATTTAACCTATTTGAAGACACTACCATTTTTTTCTCCAGCAGGCGTGGTCAGCTGAAAATGAAACCGAAACCAAAATACACATATAGACAAAAATATGAATGCCTGCATTACATAACAAAAAAAAAACAAATAAAGATTAAAACCTGTAATACTTAAAAGTAAAGAAAATAAACAACTGCAAATAATATTACACAATTTACATACAATAATACATAAATTACACAAATAATTGATTTGGCTCTTACACACCAGCCCCTAATTGTCTTTGATTTCACAAAACAATTACAAACACACTCTTAAACTAAAGAGCCAAACAGAATTACCCAATCTGAAATGTTATACATAATACACTTTATTAAGTAATTCCTTATTACTTACTCATCACATTTGAGAAAATGTAACTATAAATCTGCTTCTGAAAGCAAACAAATTTTAGTAACAGGCCTTAAAAGAACATTTGTACTTGTTTTCACTTGAGCTTGTCTCACAAAACCTTTGTTGTCTGCGAACACCTGCAAAACTCTGCCCATTACCCAAGAGTTTCGTGGTGCAGAGTTATCAGCACAAGCACAATGTCCCCAGACTTGAGATTTTTCATTAAACCTTGCCACTTTTGTCTTTCTTGCAGATCTGTCAAGTACTCTTTCACCCATTGCCTCCAAAACAGATCAGCCATATACTGAACTTGGCGCCACCTACGCTTAGAGTACAGATCCACTTTTTCAAAAACTCCAGGTGCCAACAATGGCTTGCCCTTAAGTAACAACAAATGATTAGGAGTAAGAGCCTCCAGATCATTTGGGTCACTTGACACCCTAGTGATGGGACGGCTGTTAATGATCGCCTCCACCTCACATAAGAGAGTTTGCAAACCTTCCTCATCCAGCGATTGCTGCTTTATAAGAGAATTGAGAACCTTTCTGATGGTACGTATCTGCCTTTCCCAAACTCCTCCAAAGTGAGACGCAGCCGGAGGATTGAAAATCCACTGGATGCCCTTTGAAAGCAATGTGTTCCGAATTTTGTCCTTGTCTAACCCCTGTACAGCCTCACGTAACTCACTATCTGCACCAACAAAATTCGTACCATTGTCAGACCTGATTGACTGAACTTAACCCCGTCTTGCTATGAATCTGCGCAGAGCATGAATGCATGAATCTGTGTCAAGGGAGCTCGCTACTTCAACATGAATAACTCTTAATGCAAGGCAAGTAAAAATCACCCCATATCTTTTAATCAAAGTTCTTCCTCTTTTGATTTCGAATGGGCCGAAATAATCAATGCCTACATTTGTGAACGGGGGTTCTGAAGTCTGTCACGAGTGAGGTCTGCTATAAACTGTTTGTTTGTACTGCCATGTAAGCGCTTACAACTCACACACTGAGACAAAATCTTTTGTATGGCAGCCTGCGCTCTAGGAATCCAATACTTTTGCCGCAATCCTGACAACATGTGGTTACGGCCGCTATGACCTAGTTCAGCATGGACAGATCTTAAGATCAGGTCAAAATAGCAGGGTGCTTGGATTCTTCCGGCATAGCTGATCTGCTTAGCCTGCCACCCACTCTCAGGATCTGGTCATGTAAAACTGGAGACAGCTTATAAAGAGCACTATTCCGCTTTACAACTTTTCCTTGCTGGAGGATTTTAACTTCCTCAGAAAACATGACTGACTAACTGTAATGGACAATTTCTTTTTCCGCCTCCTCAATGTCACTGACCGATAATGTAACCTCATGCAAAGAAGCTTTGAAATTCTTCATATTCTTTTCATGTCAGAGATTGCCATTGTGTTTTGTCCCACACAGTGAGTTAGCTCTTTCCTTTTCTTCACCAGCATCTTAAGTACGTTCTTAACCTTAAGAAGCCATGCTACAGCTTTTCTCAACCTGTACCACTCTGAGTAGTGCAAAACAAACTGAGAAGTATAATCAAACCCTTCAACACATAAGGAGTTGACTATGGTTTCCCTAACCTCTGGATCACCGACAGACATCTTGAAAGTGTTAACTGGTATTTCTGGCAAGTTTATTTCTGGATCTGCCAAAAAAGATGGACCCGAAAACCATGACATTGATTTAAGAAAAGCATCTGCAGTGAGACCTCTTGAGGCAATATCGGCTGGGTTCAATGACGAATTCACATATCGCCATTGTGATATGTTTGTAAGCTCCCTGATCAAAGCTACTCTGTTAGCTACAAACGTCCGAAACCTTGCACTTTCATTGTTGAGATACTTCAGGACTGATGTACTGTCTGTCCAAAACACAGATTCCTGAAGCACCAAGTCCAACTCAGACGTCAACATATTGTCCAATTTTGCTGCCATTGCAGCTGCAGTGAGCTCAAGTCGTGGCACCGTAGCTAGTTTTAATGGAGCTACTCTTGCTTTGCCCACAACAAAAGCACAGTGCTGTTTACCTTCACTGTTCTTCATAAGCAAATATGACAGTGCCATACCCTCGCTCGCTGGCATCTGCAAAATGATGCAGTTGAGCTGAGGCGACTTCACCAAAGTCAAGTGGCTTCAAACATCTCTCAATCTGAATGTCATTTAGCTTTTGCAAGTCAGCCAATCATGTGACCCAGTGTTGCCTGAGAGCCTCTGAAATACTGTCGTCCCAATCATGACTCATTCTACAAAGCTCTTGCAATATTTGTTTTGCAAGAAGAATAACTGGAGACAGAATTCCAAGGGGATCATAAATGGAGCTGACCATAGACAAAATCCCTCTTCTTGTCAATGGTTTTTCCTGCAGATTCACTTTGAACTGAAAAGTGTCTGTCTCTGTACACCACCGCACCCCCAAGGCACTTTCCATAGGCAACCTGTCCTTTTCCAAATCCAAGTCTTTTACTGTTTTTGCTCTGTCTTCTTCACGGACAGATGCCAACACAATACGACTGTTGGAAATCCACTTGGTTAAATTAAACCCTCCAAATGCACATACAGCTCGCAGATCATGAATCAATGCAATGTTCAGTAGCCACTGACCTTAAATAATCATCGAGGTAAAAATTCATCATCACTGTTCTAATCACCTCAGGTCCGTGACGACCACTGTTGTCCTCTGCACACTTTTGAAGTGCATAAATTGCACAACTTGGAGATGATGTGGCACCGAATAAATGAACGGTCATCCTGTATTCCTCCATATTCAGTGCAGCGTCTCCTTTTTGCCACCACAGAAATCTCAACAGGTCTGGGTCTGTAGTGGGAACTCTAACCTGATGTCCCTTCCACATCTGCAGCAAAGGCAACCAACTCCTATCTAAACCTAATTAACACACCAACAAGAGAGTTGTTCAAATCAGGCCCCTGTAACAGTTGAGAGTTAAGCGATATTCCTTGGTAAGCAGCTGCACAATCAAACACCACTCGGAGTTCGTGCTTCTGCGGGTGATAAACCCCATGATGTGGGACGTACCAAGTTCTACCAGGAATACCTTTAACCTCATCATCATCATTGATTTTCTCAGCATGACCTTTTACCAACATGTCATTTATGAATTCGCAATACTCCTGATGAAAACCAACATTTCTTTTGAATTTCTTCATCAGAGATTGAGTGTGCTGCACAGCAACCTCACGGTTGTTGGGAAACACTGCATCTTTTCTTTTTAGTGGAAGGTCAATGCAGTAGTGACCATCAACCAGCTTTATGGATTTAGAAACAGACTCCATAAACTGTCTATCCTCTATAGACATTTCCAACCTTTCAGCCTGCTGACATTCAGGAAAGTCATACCTCATTTGCTGCTGAGCGAGATTATCTAAGCTTACCACAGAAATCCTGTTAGCTAACACCTGTGGTGCTTCCTCATCTTTCCGAATGCCATCTCTTTCCAAAGGTCCGTTCACAACCCAACCTAAAATGGTCTTGACAGCATAAGGCCCATCTCCTTTGCTGTTAATGACTTTCCATGGCTCGAGCGCCTTTGGTACGTTCGTCCCTATTAACAACCCAACTTCTGCATCAATTTGAGGGAGATGTATCTCCTCAAGGTATTTCCATCTTTTAACATCCCCTTCATGTGGAATGTTTTCTCTTTTAACAGGTATTTCCTTTTGAGAGAACACCTGCGGAAGATTCAAAAAATGATTCTCATTCAGACCGCTTACCTCTAGATCAGTGAGAACATATGTAACAACAGATCTTTCCTGACCCATTGTACGTAGAAGAATGTTTGACTTTTTACCAGTTAGTTTCAGCTCATTCATTAACTTCTCATTGCAGAATGTGGCTGAACTACCTGAGTCCAAGAATGCATAAGTCATCACTTCTTGACTACTCTTCTTTGACTTAACTCTGACTGGCACAATGGCAAGAGCACATACCAATTGACCAGCCCCAGTATAGCCACAAGTTTCATCACATATGAAATTAGAATCTGCAGCAGTCAAGAAACTCTCATCACTCTGAGGAGTTGTAGTTAAAGAGCTCTTATCTGTGATATGAAGCACAGTTGGATGCTTCAGCGAACACTTCTGACAAGTAAGATGTAAAGACAGTTCATTTTCATGGGCAAGGAAGAGGCGAGAAACCGGCTTGACAAATAAATAATAATTTAATGAAGAACTTAAAACAAACATTTAGGACAGCAGACATGTCTGCTGATTAAGCTCTCTCTCTCGATCGCCGTCTGCGAGTGGCCTTTATCCCTCTTGACGGCTTAATTAGCCTAATGCGGGACCGGGCGTGCGTAATCACGCGCCGGTCCCGCCCTCCACCGTGCCACATAAGTCTTTGCAAACAACCCTTGCTCAGGTGCCCTGGCAACAAACAACCATAGCACAAACCCTTAGTCTTTAGAAAATCAAGCTTATCTTTGTGCGGTTTATGCTGAAGAATTTCACAAGATTCTAGCTTATGTTCATTGTTACTGCACAAACATAACTTGCCATAGCTAACCTTAGCTGCAGTCTTTTCTTTCACTCTTTGTTTCTTGAAATCTGAAACGATCATTGCACTGGTTGCAAAAGTGATTTTCTTTTCTTTAGCTGACCAGGCTTTTTGATCTGTTCACCTTAAATATTGCATTGTCCTTTGGTGGTTTGATATCCTGAATATTGCCAAAAAGTGGATGTGAAACAATCTTTGCTTGCTTATCCACAAAACTAACCAGGTCAGAAAATCTGGACCTCCTACCTGTTCTTTCTTGATATTCACAAGCCATCACTCTCCATTTTTCTCTCAACTGAAAAGGAAGCTTTGATAAGATGGTGCGCATATTGCTTGGGCTATCCATCTCTTCTACATACTCAACACTGCATACAGTATTGCAACAACCAGTTAGAAAAACAGCAAAATCCGTTAAAGCTTTGTAATCCTCAGGCTTAATAACCGGCCAGTTCAGTGCTTTCTCAATATATGCAGTAGCAATTGTATACTCATTACCAAAATGTTGCTAGAGCAGTTTCTTTGCCTCTTTGTAGCCTCTGTCAAAAGGCATGTGCTGACAACTGTGCACAAGAACGTTAGGTTGCCCCTGAGTAAACTGCTCCAAAAAATACAACCTGTCTCTTTCATTCTGTGTTTTAATCTCTACCCCATGTTCAAATGCTCGAATGAAAAATTTAAATTCGAGTGGATCACCACTATAAAGTGGGATGTTCATAGGCGGGAGAGCAGATAAAGACTGTTGTTTTATCAGAAACTCAGCAATGTCATTTTGACGTTGCATGATGCTAAACAAACTTCCTGCTTCAACCTGTGTAGGAACAGTTAAACCTAGTAAAACCTTGCCGAGCACTAGTGAACTTTGTAAATGTGTCAGCATCAGTTGGAGCTTCACGATAAACCAACTTTGGTCGAACTACATTACCCAATGCAGCTTCAACCTCTTCCTCTGATGTTTTACTGTGCTTATCTGCTTTTCCAGCAGCCTTTGTCAAACCACTGACAACAGAAACACTTTGTGCTGTTTCATACGTAGACAAAACCTGCAGTTTGGCTTCAGCAGCAGCTATAGCAGTTTGCAGCTCCAAATTTTCTTTCTTTGCACGAAGCGCTGCTTCTTCCCTCTCAAGTTCTTGTTTTTGTTTCCAAGTACTAGCTTGTGCCAACAACTCCTCTCTTTCTGTTTCAACTTTCAGTCTAGAAGATGTTGTAGATGAAACATCTGACACTACTTGACTGCCAGATTTTTTCCTACAGAGAGGTAGTTGTGAGGACGAAATAATCATAGAAAACACTATCAATGCATTCAATCTCCGCATCACATTGTTCTGCTTCTTTAGATTGAAGCTTCACTCTTTCAATCCAATCATTGACCTTATCCACAAAATGCTTAACTGCTTGAGATTTAGGCTCAAACAGGTTTAACTGATCTAAATATGCCTCATCTTCAGACATAAGCTCTTTGGCTGCATCATTAACGTCTTGGAACACAACAAAAGACTGTGCAAATTCACTGGTTATACATTCATGCACATTATTCACATTACCAGAGTCCTCTAGCAAAGCAATCCGATACGAGCGTGCTTTTCATCTCCGCTGATCCGTAAATCGCTCGTTAATCCACTTGTTAAAAAGAAATACAAAATTTCCAATTCAAAAAGAGTGGTTATTTTACTAAGAATATAGGAGCAAAGTCGAAATTCACTTTCCTTGATCCTATGGTGCAAGAGAACGGGATTGTACACGTGAAACACACTAGGCCAGAAGTCTGTGAACACATCCAAGTTTAATTGTCACAAGCACAAAAATGCAAAAACATAAAAAGAAAAGGCTTTACATCACTGAAGTATGTATTCGTAACTCCTAACAGCTTATAAAGGGTGTCCTTCTAACCTATCAAAAGTTACCTTTTGCGTGCTTTACACTGTAAAATAACCATTTCTCTTTCCGTACTGCTTGCACACATTTAACCTATTTGAAGACACTACCATTTTTTTCTCCAGCAGGCGTGGTCAGCTGAAAATGAAACCGAAACCAAAATACACATATAGACAAAAATATGAATGCCTGCATTACATAACAAAAAATAAAAAATAAAGATACACTTTAAACCTGTAATACTTAAAAGTAAAGAAAATAAACAACATGCAAATAATATGAATATACATAAATTACACAAATTATTGATTTGGCTCTTACGTACAGTTTTACTCTATAAAAACATTTCCTTACTTACATCAGTATGAAGGCAATCCACACACAATCTCACACCATTGTGGCCCCAGGCAGTAAATGAATGTGAGACAAGATCAGACCAATTGGCAAATTAAAATGAAATAATATTACACATACTGTATTATGGGAGAAATTAAAATCAATGTTTTCTTTCACCTTGCACTTCCACTGTGTTAAATGCTGAACTTCCCAAGCGGTTTGTCAAGATCGCCATGAATCAAGAGAATATGTTCTGGCTGAATTAAATATTTGCTGGCTGGAACAATTAACAAAAGTAACTAATAGTAAGAAAACATAATGGGCATATATATACATACACATAAATACACAAACAGTATATACATACATAAATTCAGATTTTCACATTAGAAAAATAGCATAAATGAAAATGAAGTTGGTGGAACAGTCTTACAGTTTAAAACATGTAGATATAATCAACCAGAGACCAGTTATGCCAATATAAGACAATACAACGTGTCTCGCACCAGCTTTTGCCACGCTCATGCAATTGATGTTCATGAGCAATTTGGGCCATAGAAAAACCAATTGAATATCTTGAAGCTCTGTTACAATGACCTCCCCTGACACATGTTGGTCTGATCTCCAGTCATCCAATGCTCCCAATCGTTCAGCTAATGTACACCAACACTATGTTGAGAGCCATTCATGCCAGGATTTCCCAGACCTACAAACTGAAACAAAAAAGAAATCCACAATGTGATTCAATCATGAGTTCTAAGGCCCTGATTAGAAATGCTGTATCGTACTATACAATAATATATGGGTGTTTCTTCTGGCACTTTTAGCACCATGGACATCTAGAAAGTAATGTTTCGTTAAAATATTATTTAACGTGTGTGTGTGTGTGTGTGTGTGTGTGTGTGTGTGTGTTCCAATGATACCCAAAAGTGTAGCCTATGTACATGCATCAGAGGAGATTTATGTAATGTTTCCTAAAAGTTATGAAAATTCCTACCACAGTGACATTTTCACAACATCTCAAATTCTTTATTTTGTGTAACAGAATTCTGTGGTGAAAATGAATGTGATGGAAATTATATTTTTTTTTTTCCATTTTTTGGCCAAACATGGATCATTTCTTTCATAGCTGACATTTTATGTATCCTAAATGCATATCATATTTTCACATTTTTATATCATTTGGCAAAATTGTAGCTTGATTGGAAATGACGCATGATTAAAATATTCTGTTCGCATGTGATTTCCCTTGATTTTTCTGTTATCTTCAAACATCACATCGTTTACAAGTGCACTAATCTTTGAAAAAATGTATTGGAAATAACACCACAACTGTGGGACAGTTGTAATTCTTGAAACATTGATAGAAATATTTACACAATACGCCTAAATATGGAAATGGATATGTTAATTTCACTCTTTGTTTAGATTATCATAGTTTCAATCATGTCTCCAACTTGCATTTATGATGTATTTTCACGGTTTAATATTGATGCCATTGTAGAAATGTTGTATTCAGTCATGAAATAAAAATGTATAAAATGATTACTTTAATCAATGACTGAAAGTGTCAAATACCAGGATGGTTACTGAGATTAAGTGATTAGTATTCTGCTGGTCATGTGATTCTAACATGGCAGCCCCCCATGTGCAGAGTCTGTCCATGCAGATTCAAATAGATTTTGTTGAAATCTGCTAGTTTTGTTAAATACATTTAAAAAATCAACCCCTGGGACGTACAAGTGACTGAAGTTGAAAAACACCCATTAATGTTAGGCTACATAATGAGTATGAATAAGATATAAAAGCCCAGATTCATAATGCTAAGAAGAAATAGGGCTTGAAATTAACTTTTTGACTCACAGGCCACTGTGGCTAGTGGTATTACAAAGTCACTAGCCACTCCCTTGCCCCACAGAAACTGATAAAGATAACTGGAGACTGTAATTGCATGCATTTCTTTGGCCATTTTATTTGAATGAGAATGATCTGATTTCAGCAGCACGCAGGCCTAATGATTTTAAGTCACCTTTAAATCTGAAGGCAAACATGGCCAGTTAGAACAGTAGTAGGATAGAGCGGGAGGAAAACTGTCAATAATTAGTCCATTTGTCCATGGAAGTCCAGATGGTAACCCCTTTAACCATTCTAAAGTGTACTTGCCTTCATGAAAAACCATTGGGAAGGTTGATCAAACGTCCAATTTTTCCCAGGACAGTCCTATATTTAAGCACTTTTTCTAGTGTTTTCTAGTGAGTTATTCTGAAAAATTGTGTTTTGTTCTGTATTTCCCCTCTCCTGAACTTTCTCTATCGCCTATGTGGCTTTCTCAGTCACATGAGTATTCTAATCAAAGGTAGCCAAGGATATGGCTTATAAAACCAATAAAATCACAGTGTTATTTGAAATACATGATTGGATTAAACTATCCAAACACAATCCCATATCAATAGATGTCCAGTTAGTGAACCGAATAGAAGAGTCAGTTTGAAAGAGCACACAGATGAAACTGCAGCTGTGAATGAAGTGTGCATGTACATTTAATGAGGATCTTCAAAAATAGTTTACATTTCTTTTACTGTTTTACAAGAGTCACAGACAGAGCCTAGTAAAGTGAGGTGTGATATTTGTGGAACTCGCTTTTCCATCGCCCATGGAGGGCAAACATTGCGCAGCATGTTCATACAAAAAAGCATGTGGATGCTGCTAAACCTAAGTGTGCCACATCAAGTGTTAGCGAATTTATTGTGAAGCAAAATTCTGCATCTGACAAGGTGTCCAAAAGAGAAGAACTTTTTGCTTATTTGCTTATCGTTCTGATGTGCCATAGCTTTGCACATTCATGACCTGAGAAAAGTCTTGCAGGCCAGGCTAGAGGAATCATTTATACCCTCAGCAATCAAAAAGCAGTTGGATGTTCTGGTTGAAGCTGGTGACATGTGAGTGGATGATTACTTTTGTGCAGTGAGAAACTTTTATTCAGCATCGGTGGATTACCTCCAAAATTGGAGCCGCTCATTGGAGATAACAGAAAAACATGAGTGGGCCCTACTGAGAGACATTCCAGAGCGGAAAGACATTCAGAGCAGCCTCGAACACTTCTAATCCAGAATCCCCGCTCTCAGTTTGATGAGGAAACCACACTCTTTGGTAGGTGGGCCTGCACGAGAAACTTGTCGCGTCACTGACCATAAGCAGGAATCTTGTCACCCTACCATTGGGTCTACCATTTTTGTAACAGTGGCATTTGTAATAAAACTACAATCATACCATGGATGGCTCAACATTATAACTGTGGTTAGGCTTATGTAGATAGTCTTTCTTAAAAAATAAACTATAGTATTTGAAAAGACTAATAGCCTAAACCCATTTAGAAACCTTTAACTACAACTTTCACAGTAATAAAAAGAGATCTTAGATTGAGCTCAGTCACAATTAACTTTCATTGCACCTTTTTCCATAAATGGAAAAATACATTCATCTTGTTTCCATTCATAGAAAAAAGAAAGTCCTATGGATTTGGATCAAGATAAAGGAGGAAAAATTATGACAGAATAATATTAATAAATTCCGTCTTATATAGCCTATATATTCTCCCTTATTGTTAACAACATACCAGATACCACTTAGTGTTACTGCATTAAAAACATTTTAGTTTGGATGATGATGTGTATTTAAAAAAAACTTGTAATCGCTGTTGTTTCACACTGTTGACTCTGTACCTCGTCAGTGCTGTTTGAGTTTGAGAGGTTCGACTTCTCTCAGAAGAGTTCAAATGTGTCACAAATTTTTTGGTGTCGAAGCCTGACTGGAACACAATATGATACAACACCAGCACCCATAAAATGCTTGCATTAATCCAAATTTTCCTTTTTTTCCTGAATAACTCAGTATAACATCATATAATATGTCTTGTCGTGCTGTAGATAGTCCACAAGCCTGCAAGTGCTGATAGAGAATCTGTGCATATCACTAATCGCGTTGGTTGTATATCTTCTACCCACTGAAGAGCTAGAAAAATGGCTAGTAATTCTGTGGTGAATACTGATATATGACCTGTTATTCTTTTTGCTATTTTAACTTTAAAAAGAGGTATAAAAACTGCTGCCGCTGTGCTTCCAGAATCTGGGTCTTTCGATCCATCTGTAGGACTCTGTATCATTGTCTGTATATCACTGTAAACATTGTATATATGTTTGATTAAGATATTGTTGCATTGCTATATCTATTGTAACTTTCATTTCCTTGTGATGTATTTCTTCATGTGCATGGAGGTTAATTGCAGACATTGGGAAGAGCCTAGGAGGCATTGCTGGCACAACCACAGAAGGGGCGATATCAACATCACTCAATCCCATTCTCTGTGCATCCTTACGAACGGCGTTTGGTTTGGTCCATCCCACACATACACACTGATAAACATGTGAAATGTAAATATTAATTATGCACTAATGCATTCTAATGTATTTTTCGCCATCACCTAATTTTATGACATTCTGCAACGATAGAGCCGCTGACATCATTAAATAGAAAGAGGTTGCTGTCCGCACTTACAAACGCACATCGCCATCTATCGTGATGGTGTAGAAGTAACACATTTAAGGGGCAGTTCACATTAAATATTGTTATTGTGGTCATATATATTATTCCACACTGCTATTAAGACTTTTAAACCAAAATCTTCCTTTTAAACATCTCAGTTCCTAAACCACCATTGCCATTGTGTCGTTATAGTAAAAGTAGTCTAGGCAACGTATGTAACTGAAAACTTTCACAAAATTGACATCTATAGTGCTCGTGTTGCCCCTGATTTCGCACATAATTTAATTCCAATGAAACAATCATGTTTCAAAGGTTTTTTTATGGCTAAAGTGCACAGAAAGGGCTGTTCACACCGAAAGGTTGCTGTGTCTGTTCGCGTTATTTAAAAAATAATTATATACGCTATGTAAACGTCTCGTCTCGCTGTGTTCTCAGCCGCTTTTTTGTGTTGTTTTCAACACTTAAAACTGTATTTTTACTTGCCCCTCCTTTTCTTTAAAAACAGAAAAAGAAAAAAATCTGGGTTATAGTAAGACATTAAAATGGAAGCGAATGGGGCCAATATGTAAACATTAAAATACTCAGTTTCAAAAGTATAGCCGTAAGACATAAACAATATGCGTGTTAATGTGATTTTAGTGTGATACAATTGCTTAGTAACCTTTTCTGTGTTATTCAGAAATGTAAGTCAATTTTACAACTTTGTTGCCATGAAGATGTAACATCAACAAACCCTAAAATTACTGTAAACATGATGATATAAACAACTTTAAAGCTCAAATTACACATTATTTTTAGTATGAGAAAAAAAGTGCTTTTATAAAATTATAAGCTTCACATTTCTGCCTTTAAACCCTCCAAATATTGTCCCATTCACTTCCATTGTTAATGCCTTTTTGTAATGTTGATTTTTTTATTTTATTTTTTTAAAGAAAAGGAGGGAGTCTAAATATATTTTTTTTTTATGGTTATCAACATTATGCCACAAATGCTGTCAACTGAGCTTAACTTGTATCGGACCCGAAATGTTCCTTTAAGACCAGCTCTGTATTCTGGCAAATGCTGGTTTCAAAATATTTGTTATTATGCAAAACTTTAAAATATTAGGCTACATCATTTTTAGCCCTCTTTACAGTTTGCACAAATAAATATAATTATTTATCTAAAAATTCTATACTCCCCACCCCTGATAGCACACCTATGATGCTATCTTTAGTCTATAGTTGAGGAGGCTCATTACATAATATTGAATAAAATCTCTGAAGCTCACTTTCAAACCAACCTCTGTCTCACTTGTGTTATTCATTAAAGTGACTGATAATTCTTAGCATATCATTCATGTTTTAGCAAACTCTTACACTTTTTTTAATCATGTCCATGTAAATGCATATTCAATAAACTCTGTGCATCAATCGTAAACCTTTGATATAGAAAAACACAGTAGGCTTGGTTGCATGTGCACAGAAATGATGTATTTATTTTGTGATTGTGGATTTCAAAGCTAAAGAAACTGAGCTCCATTGTGATTACAACAAGTGATTAATTAGGCTAGCCAGTTTCATAATAAAAACTTTACAAGTACTAAAACATTTTCATATTGTTCAATTTGGTAAGGACAAACACTAAAGCCCTCCCATACTCCTGCCTTCTCACTAAAAACAAATGCGATTGTTAACAGACAAGTGTTCTTACAGCATTTAAAAATATAAATGAGAATAATAATTTGAGTGGAACAGAGAATATTATAGTATATATTATGTATATAAGGCTCATCACCCTACACTGTAATATAGTTAACACAGCAACATGTATAAGATGACCATGAGGCAAGGATCAGGAAAAAAAATGAAATGTTGTACAAGCAATTTAATCCTATCATGAGGAATTTTTATAGAAAAATTATCTAGAAAAATAAAAAATGCAGAAACAACATAATGCACAGTCTCTATACTTCCATAAAAGTAAGACCCTTTAAGTGAATACTTTCTTTATATGTCAAGCTCACACTTGCTGACATATCCCTTCAGTAAGGGATTGGGAAATTATTCCACAACGTTTTCTCATATTGCAATACTGTTGGGGATTTTGTCTGGGGACAGATACCAATAGGGCATTGGTAAATTCTCATTTCGTTTCTTGATGATGTTGGTCACTTTTGCTAGTTCCTTGCGGAACGATTCCATGGCATTTAGGACTGATTGCTCAGTGAAGTACTTGTCTGGATATGTCCCTAAAAACACCTGGGGAAAACGGGGAAAATAATATTTTACTGTCTTTTTACAAGTTTAAACGCCAATTAAATTACTTTATTATTGCAGTGCTTGTACGTCGGCATTGCAACAAGTGAACAAGCAAGCAGTAAAATAAATAAATAAATACAAATAAAATTATGGTTCAGTGACAAATAAGGGTGTCCAAGCAAAAATCTTTTAAAAATCTAGTTTAAAATACATGTGCCAAGTTATTATAAATGTAATATATGTATGTTGGTTTCAAATGGTTTTGAAACATCAGTTTACAAGTAAAAAGTAATATTTCTTACATCTTGAATGCATGTAAGTGTAGATATCTGCTTAAACAGCCTGAATACTTAATACGTTTTTACTGTTTTTTTATCAAGAATTTCATTCTTTCAATTAGACCTTTTTCTTCATTATGATCTAAGGAAAGTTGTATCACCCTGACATTGTTTACCTAAAGCCCCCGAAACAATAAACAATATCATCATTTAAGAGTCAAGTCATTGTATTTGTGAATTGCATTTTTAATGTCGAATAAATTAGAAATATTTTTCACATCTTTTTTTTTTTTTTTTTAATAAATTAGATAAATGAATTGATTCTGACTAAAAAATGAGTCATGCCATTATCAATGGACCTCTCTTGACAATAAGGGTACACTTCTTTACATGGTCAGATTACTGTGTATACCCTCAGATGAAATCCTGCAGCTGACCCCACAGGTTAAAGTTAGACTTCTTTTGGGCTTTTTGACATTTATATTGATAAATAGAATAGAGAGGGGTCAAGAAATGACAGGGGAGAGATAGTGAATGTGGCCGGGACTCTACACACCCCCTTGGGTTCACATCACCAGGGGTCCCTGGTGGCTGAGAAGCCCTAAGCAGTCACGTATTCGGCTTTTACCAAGAAAATTCCCTGATATAGCTCAGTGTGTTAGCGCATTTGTGCTAACCAGTAGGAAGTAGACTCTCTAAAATCTTGCATATGCAGTATATTCAAATCAGTAATGATGAATCAGTCTACAAACCTCATTCTTCTGGAACTGACTCAGGGCCCAAACTGTTCCTAGAATTTTGCTGACACGATCACGGTCAGGCAGACTTTCCATGATATACTTCATGTCAGTATGGTTCTTCTTTGCGGGAGGGGGTTTCCGCATGGTGGAGGGGCCGTTGGGGACCCATCCATACCAGTCAAACTGGAATATAAGTTTAAACACACACACACACACACACACACACACACACACACACACACACACACACACACACACACATTAGCCAATAGATATTACTCAGATATTTTTTTAATTGTTGAAAAGATAGTCTTGCATGCTGCCTAAGATCTCCTTTTTGTGTTTAAAGGAAGAGGAAAACGTCATATAAGTTTGAAATAAGTGACTACATTTGGACAGAATTTATTTATTGATGAAATATCCCTTAAAGTTTATGAAATCCTACCTGTCCAAAGTTGACTGCAGCATGTTGTGCTGAGACTGTGAAGATCACTACAGTCAGGTACTCAATTAAATCGTCTCGAGTTTTGAGGGATTTTGGAAAATCTGTGGACATGTTTGTTTGTTTACAGATGTAAAGGGGAGTTAGTATACAACCTTGAATATGCAAATGTACTCCATTGACACTTTAATGCATGCCCCCCCCCAACTCCTCCATTAATATATTACATGATCAATGGAAACATGTAAACACCCTTGTCTAAAACCTTTTTTTAATAGCACTATCTTTCTTTTATGAATTATTATGCATGCTGCTTATGTCATCATATTGACAGATTCATTGAATATTTGTACTTTTAAAATTATTTGTATATTCACTTTCTGTTTAAACATTCGTATACATTTCAACCAACAATCTTTAAAAAAAACGACCATTCACACGTTATCCATTAACTACCTTTTTGTATGATTTTGTACTCACCACAGCGATCATCCATGGCAAAGCAAACATCCTTAACAAAATTCTGAATCTCCTCATCACTCTGAACTGTCTCATCACACTTGTAGTAGATTTTCACCACATCAGAAACAAAACTACAGAAAAAGCAAATCAAATGACAAATCACCAAATTCCAAGGTGCCATATTTCTACATTGTTACAAATCTGGCTGAATTTTTAATCTGTTAATCATTCCCTCCATTAACATTTGAACTGTTGTAAAATGTCCTTTATATTATCACCAACCTATTCACTGCTTCCCAGACCATCATGCCATCGTCCCTATAGTAGTAGTTGGGCACATCTGTCTTGCTGTCCATTCCTCGATCTTTTATGGCCTCAGGAAAACACAGGAACTTGTAGGTGAAAGTCTCCATGACCTTTTTGACCACGTTCCCAAGTGTAGACCCACTTATGCTATTACACTTTGGAATATAAGAACTTTAGTGAATCATCTGCAGCCTTGCAGTCGGAAATATAGTTACGTGCACATGAACGACCAACTGAATTCATATTTACATGTGGGAAACACAATTGCGTATGATCATGAATTAATCAGACAATAATGATATCTTGAATCTGTGCAATGGAAACATTAGTTTCTGTTTCCTGAAGTTCTCCTCTCCATGTATTAATTCATCTTTTTAACTTGAAAAGTACATTATTGAATGTGTTCTTTATAAAGTGCTATTTAAAACAATTTTAGATGCTGTTCATTATTTTAATTATAGCACATGTTATTGACATTAGATTTTGATTCATATGGGTATATTTTAGTTATAATGTTCCCTTTGCTTACACATGAAAGACATCCTCTCCCAGCTAATGCTGTTAATTATACAGGGAACCTAATTATATTTTATTGGTTTTTCATCATTTAAGTCACATTTTAGCTTTTTAAAAAATTAACACATCAATGTATTTAATCAATAAATATGATTTTATACAGCATATATTACATTTTATTACAGGTTTATTGTTTAATTGCATA
Organism: Moxostoma hubbsi; assembly: GCA_032164185.1. NCBI lineage: Eukaryota > Metazoa > Chordata > Actinopteri > Cypriniformes > Catostomidae > Moxostoma > Moxostoma hubbsi. The sequence continues at coordinate 8,038,002 of JAVLUX010000044.1, forward strand.
ATTTGTACTATTTACGGGTGTTTACATTGATTTGTTGAACAGTAAAAAACAGTACTTTTACCTCTCTTTAAGGAAACCTTACCAGACATTTCTGTAAACGAGTTAGTTTCTGTTAATGAGAGATGACTCAAATGGCTTTATCTCATTTGTGCTATGCCTGAATAAAATATAATATATATTTTGTTAAAAACAGTCCAAAAATATAAAATATATTTTTGGACTGTTTTTAACAACTGACTGTAAAAAACAGACAGGGTATTAAAAGAGACTTTATTCATTTACTAACGGGTCACGTGGCATGGATCTTGTCTTTGGACACACAAGGAACAAATTTTACTCTCAACACGCAGTGAAAGGATCTCGCAGCTGAATAATCCACCATTATACAAAACAATTACTGGTGAGTGAAATGTAAACACTTTCCAGCCAGTTGCCAAATATATACATTTTAGTAGCATATCATGAAATTTGGTTGCAGATGCGAGTGATTTGCTCTCATTGATGTTGCGCATAGAGTAAAAGATTGATCTTGGGATTTAAGAATCGATATCAAGATTGTTCAAATGAAGATTGTGATGCACTGAAAAATCAATATTTTTACCCATCCTTATTGAAAATACCAATAAAACTAGATCTATAAAACAGAATCTAGAGCATTGTTTTACTGTAAAAGACAGAATGTGCAGGCCAGAAGTCTGCAATTAATGAAGATTGTAAAAAACTACATCCTCATACCTCAAGGTAATGTGGCATTACTAGAGATAACAAGGACAGAAGAATACAACTAAGGCAGAGGCTATTTGCCTAAGTGTAAAAAGCAACAAAAAGCACCTTCTTTGCCCTCTTCAGTCCTCTTAGTCACAAACAGCTTCAACTCAATTAACTCTTTTTACAGTGATTATCTGCACACATGTCTGGCTCCTGCACTGGCTATTGTGTGCAAATGCATACTGTATTATAGAGAAAAGGGAGGAATAGACATTTTCTCTTTTTTCCAAAAAGAAAATTACAGGTGCACTCAGTATTTTTTTTCTTAATTAAAAAAGTTAATTTCTAAAGACATGAATCGCTCACATTATAATGAAGACTCCAATCATATCAGTAACCTTATAAAAACTGTTTTATTCTATTTTATGTATTTTGTCATGTTTGTTCTTCAGTCAGATCTTAAGAAGGAATTATATGGCCAAACTTTAAAAAATATTTTAATATAAATAAATGCACAGTATTTTTTATTTTAACATGTTACTTGTAATTAAAGTAAATAAAGAATATTTCTTGGCCCTCGCCAAGTTTTCTTCTGTATAATCTTGCTCCAGCTAGAAAAGTAGTTGAAGAGCCCTGAACTACACCATAGAGCGACACTTGAGGGTGCAGTTTGCCTTTCATTTCTGTCTGTCCACCAGACTATTGGAGAGCAAAAAGCGCTGTGTGGCAGGTGCTATTTACACCTAGTAAAACTAAATATGACAACACTTGCCCCTGATTAAATGCTGTTTTATGTGTGGCCAGATTAAACTGGGGTAAAACTACCTTGTCGAAGATCCCTCCTTCAGAGATGAGATTTTCACGGGCTTCTGTGTTGATGGCAATGGTGTATCGAATATGAGGGATCAGTAACTGTGAGGAGTGAATGATGCAATTAAAAATATAACATTGACATGACAATATGACAAAGCATTTATCCTAAAACAGGAAATTTGGGTTCTAGGTAACACAATGCCAAATAAATAGGTCTTTTGTTAAATTTGGGGCTGCTAGTCCCTATAACATTCTGCCAAACGTCACTTTTGGGTTCGACGGAAGAGAGAAAGTCATACAAGTTTGGAATGACATGAGGGTGAGTAAATTATTTTTAATTTGACAGAATAAAAAAATTTGTTTGCAAAATGTAAAAGATTTGTGAAATTAGGCCTACCTTGTATACAGGATGGACTGCAGGGAGGTGTCTGTACATGGCTATGGTAAAAACCTCAGCAATCAGATGTGTCTTGAAAAAGTGTGTGAGCCCCTGATGAACATTAAAGTTGCAGGATCTGACCCAAATCTTGGCAAGCGTCCAATCGTATTGATTATCACTTGGGAGAAAAATTGGGTTTCCCTCTCCTGGTTTTTGACAGAGCTGTTTCAGATAACATAGTAAACACAAATAGGATCATTTGTACAAAATAATTGTACAAGCATTTTTATTTATTTATTTTTTATTTATTATTTTCATTTTATCCGATCAACTAGCTACTGGTTCTGTATATTACAGATACCTGAATGGCAATCGGCACAATTTGATCCTGTGTGTTCTTGTACAGGAGGCAGATGGGTGCAGCGAAATACAGCGTGGTGTTTGGGTCTGTGGTATTGGCTGGCACGCCGTCCAGTATTTCATAGTCTGCGATGTAAATATTTCCTGCCTGTAATACAGAGCTATTTATTTAATATTGAAACCATGGAGTAACCATGTGAAAGAATAACTGTGTACAGAATAAAAGTGTACTTTTATCATTTCAGTGTTTCAGAAACTTAGTTTGGCAATTTACATTTACTAATTTCTGCAAAACACTGACACAACCCTGATGAAAACACCAGCATAGCTTGTTGTTGTGTTTTATATAACTTTGAGTTCAAAAGTAGTGAGACATGACAATTCAGTTAATTCAAGTACACTACTTGGGTTACACATATTTAAAAAAATACAGTATATGACTTGCATGAGAAAATAAAAAGGAGAATATGTAGACATTGTTTTGAATTAATTAAATGGAAAAACCAACACTTTTCTGTAAAAAGTGTTTTTAGAAAGTAACTGAAAAGCAGTTAGTAATGTGTTTACTTTTTCAATGAAGTAATCAGTAAAATAGTTATTTGATTAAAATTGTGGATAAGTAATTAGTAATTTGGCTACAGTATTCTGGTCCACCAGCTAGACCAGTACTAAAGCAGCAATAACCAGTCTGGACCGGCATGGAAATTCATGCTGGTCTTTTCAGAAGGGTATACAAAATGCATGTCTTGGATTTGATTACTGATAAAAAGTTTTACAGTAATGGATCTTGTTTTAAAACCTCTAATTCCTCATGTAGAGTGAGACCTCTCTTTAGGAAGCCCTTCACCATCTCCTCTGTGACTGGAAACTTTTCTGCTGGAAGTTTCTCACACTTCTTTATCATGACAGGATTGCAGCCATTTAAGAACTGATATCCAAACAGGGAGTCGTCATTCCAATTGTCCATCAGATACTCTGTTCAGACAAAGAGTTCAGATAAAGTCTACAGCCCATGAGTTTTTACTATATTGATCTGTACTTCCACCTTTCTGATTTTACATAAGCATGTTTTTTTATAAGAGCAAAGTAACAAGAATTCTGACTAAAGAAGAAATAATGGCACAAACCTGGCACAGAGTTCTTCATAATCACATTAACCTTTTTAAAATCTTCAAATCCTTCCCAAGGGCTTTGGAACATTTCCTCAATTTTGTTAATAAATTCATTCGATAGCCTGAAACAGCCAGAATATTTACAATCAGAGAGTGTCTGGCAATGCTGTAAAATGTAATTCTGGGCCCCCAGACTGTAAATTACTCCGGGTCCCTTACCTTTTTTAAAAATACAATTTAGACATTTTTGTGGGGCCCAACTGGACCTGTAGGCAACCTAGAATCATTCCCACCTTTCCACCCACTAGCTACAACTAGTAGAAAATAATCGTAATCATCTTGTTTCTGTGACTTGTTTCTCCATTTTTTCACCTCTGAATTAATACATTCAATGTTAAATCATGGCCATGACATACATTCATTTAAACTTACGCCATGAATATATTCAGATCAAAGTCAACATTTTTATCTGTTTCAAACTTCATATCTTGTGGAAGATTTTTGTAGTCATCTATACTCATGGGGTAGCCTGGGCGCCACTGGCTCCATCTATTAAAAAAAAAATAAAAAAAAAATATTATTTTTCAATTACAAATTCACCAAGAATAACATTCCATCATGAAAAAAATAGTTTTTTTTAGTATAATGTTGGTATTTTTGTGTTCACACATTAAATTGTAAAACATGCGGTAACATCAAACCTGAATATGTTTTGCCGCCATTCCAGTTCAGCACGCCGTTGCTCTTTTGTAATTTCATTTTCATCATCCTGAGGCAATTGAGCTAAATCAACACACACCCAACACATACAGAATTACAGCATGCTTTATTCACAGTTATAAAATGTATATTCTGGTCCTAGAAGCCGATTGAGCAATAACTATTTTTTCGGGACAAAGCAGCAATGACCTCTTCTTTGAGCTACTATTTTTAGGCCTATCACTGTGCAGAAGCAATAAATAATCATTGTTTTTGTTGTATATGTAACACACACACACACACACACACACACACACACACACACACACACACAGTGAATTGAAGTATGTGTGACCCCTGCTGGTGATTGTTATTTTATAATATCTGTAGGAAATCATGACCACTCCAGTCATATCAGTAACCTTATAAAAGCTGTTTCATTCTACATGGAGAGAGTCCACACATGGGGGCTGCCATGTTATAATCACATGACCAGCCGAATATTACTCGCTTAATCTCAGTAACTGTTATTTGACTGTTATTTGACACTTTCACTCATTGATTAAAATAATCATGGCAGACTGTGAATAATGTCTACAACGGCATCTGAAACAGAAAATTATTGATTTTAGATGATGCTACATCCAGGCTTAGCACAAAGACAAAAGTTACTGAATGCAACTTTAAACTGTGTGATCACTCCTCTCTCCCAGTTAAGAACGTTTTTTTTTCCCATGCTGGGAGAAGCAGATGTTTGAGTGTGTGGATTCCTATTCAAGTTATAAGCAGAGGGCATAGGCCTACTATTTATTGTGCTATGACAAACAAGTAGTTCCTCATCTCTGTCTTAAATTGAGCTCTATCAGATGAGGTCTGTTACAAATAGCAACATTCTAACTGTCAAGACTATTTCTTCTAGCATTAGGATGGCATTGCATTTTGCTTAAAATAAATAACATTTTAAACATTTTTGTCCTTAATATTTTATTGTGTGGTTACCGTTTTTTAAAAGCAATAATTTGAAACCATGCTATTGTGAATAGTCATGGCTGAAGGGGTTGCAGGCACTCCGCGTACGCCTCTCAGAACGTAAGGCTATTGCTTAACTAGAAAATAATAAACAACTCGACACATCAAGTTGACTGTCGTCACTTACCTGTGCCTTCTCTTAGAACCACTCCTGTTTCATCTACTACCCAGTGATAACAGGGAAACTCTAAGCAGTTTCCAGATGGTGTCGTTACTTTGACGTGTCTACAATACCACTCGTCATTGATGCAGAATCTCTCCTTCTCAAGTTTCACCAGCACAATGTCTCCAAGGTTCTCCTTTACATTGATGATGAATGTTCTCTCCTTGAAAGAAATTTTTTGTTAGATGACATGCTATATGCAAAAATTCCTTCCCAAATAGTTTTGGAAAGATCAGGAAAGATCAATTAAAAATGAGCCACCCTGCATCAGCACAATCATGATGCACTTTGAACAGAGAATAAATGACCAAACTAATAAACATCAAACATTTCTTACCGTGCTTCTTTTAAAATCATCTAAAAAGGATTTATCCAGCAGAGTTCTGGCACTGGATCCCTCCATGCCCACCAGAGTCAGGTAAATGTAGTTCATTGATCCAGCAAAGAGCTGGCTGCCTGTGGAGACTGAAACTTTGTAGATCCACATTCTTCTTGTACTGATGCACAGGTGTAGTAGTCTATACAGACACCGAAACCTTAATTTATACCCAATTCATTTCCTGCTCCCATTGTCTTTAGGAATGAGGAAAAAGAATTTAAATGTTCACTAAATATTAGATGAAAGTGCATACTTATGTCAAATGAGTTTTGTATTGTTAAGGAACAAATAATTAGTAGCACAAATGTTTAAGTGTATTTTCAATTGACTTAACACAAGACACAAAATCAAAATGTAACAAAATATTTAATTTACTGTAAAAAAAATTGTGAAAGGCAATTACATAATTGAAAGGTGTATATATATAGATAGATAGATAGAATACTGTTTAATATTCCGAGTTCAATACAAGTTAAGCCCATTTAACAATATATGTGGCATAAGGTACAATGTTGCTAAATATTTAAATATTTACGTGGAACCATCAAAATAACGTGTTTCCTGCCACTACCCCCCATTCTTCATCCCTTTTGCGGAAATATTTTGTACATGAAGGTGAAAGAAGGGGTATGATTACGCTCTCCATAAGCAAGTTACCCTTGTTCAAGACAGAATACACAAAAAGGATGTCAATTAATATTTTAATCACTTTGGTACTATTTTCATTGTAACACTTTATTTAAATGGTCCCAAGTAGATATTTAACTGACTATAAGTGACTGTTTAACTTAAGTGACTTATCAACTGACTTGCTATATCTAGAAAACAGTGTTTCAACAAACATTCAGTAGACTATCAATATAACAGCAGCAAAATAACAGCTTATCGACTGACTTGCTATATCTAGTAAACAGTGTTAACTTTCAGTAGCCTGTATATAGATCTTTATTAATGACCTTTTAATGAACTGATGTTCTCAACAATAATGTAAGAAGGTCATAAATATAGTGATCTATACAGGATACTGAAAGTCTACTGAATGTTTGTTGAAACACTGTTTACTAGCTATAGCAAGCTATTTGATGTCACTTATAGTCAGTTAAATATCTACTTGGGACCATCAAAATAAAGCGTTACCAATAAGCTATTGGACATGTTATTTGTCATCTACCGAGCTATATAGTGCTTCTTTTTTAGTGCCATCACGTTTGCAATGGTTCTATGTTTGTTTTAAAGTTATAACAATTTTCATGATTTTGCCTGGGGCCCCAGAAACCCATGGGCTGGCCCTGTATACAAGAACAATCTACATAAATAAATAGTGTAAATGTAGTTAATTGATCCAGCAAAGAGCTGGCTGCCCGTGGAGTCCACATTCTTCTTATATTTATGCGCAGGTGAAGTAGCCTATACAGACCCCAAAACCACAGTGTATACCTGTAGGGGGGGTCCACCTATTGGTCCAATGGCGGTTTCCAACAGCGTGGATGAAGGTCTCCTGCGTGTTCTGTCTTATCGTGCGCATTCAGTTTAAGTGATTTCATTCTAATTAAATCACTATATTATTCATTTTAAGATCCTCGTTTAATTTATCTGACTCCAATTATAAAAGTTTCTAAGGATATATTAGTGTTCTAATCTTAATTATTATTATTCAATTTGACTTAACATTGAATCATCATATTTAACTCTATTTTATATTGTACTCGTTCATTCGGATTCCTGTCGCTTAGAGAGTCTCGCGCCGGCCGCGAACGCGGATCTCACAGTCACAAATATGCCAGTATTGGTCATTAAAACAGTAATTGACTAAATACTAATTAGATGGCTGCTCCTGCTTGCCCTTTTATCTACAAGTATATAGCTTAGTCACCTTAGATAGTAAACACTTAATTAGAGTAACATTTCTACCCAAAGGTCATGACCACTAAATTTACAAAGATAGACCAACAATACACAAGTTAAAATAGCTTTATGTAATCATGCCATAGTTTCCTATGTACACTTAGCTAGAAAATATTACAATAACCAGAGGTTTAGGCTTCACCCTATTTAGGCTTGGTCGATACTAAACGGAAATTCCCTGTCGAGCCTGTACACACTAAGTAGCCTACACTTGAAATAATGCCAATTAGTTAGTCGGAGCTCTAAAGTCTCAGTCGGTGTGCCCTATGCTCCACTCAAAACCGGCTTTAGTCCGCTACTAACCTGGTCAAAGATTTGCGGAAACATGGACTTAACGTAATCTACTAAAGACAATAGTTTAAGAATCAATCATAATACATTCAAATGTAACAATTTATTTACCAGGTGACATAACAAATTCATCAATCCAATTAGACGGTAATAAGACAAATTTAGACAATTTATCAAGACATAAGAAATAAGGTTTGCATACCTGGTAGAGAGACTACACAACAATGTTGTGGGAGATCTGAATGCAGATTCCCCAAGCTACTTGCCAACAATTATAGTACCAAACAATTATATTGTTATTTCAGATGATTGCATTTCATGTTATCCAGTATTTGGTTTACAATTTAGGGAGTTGTATATAGACCTTTGAAACTTGTGATGATTAGGTCATTTGATGTTAATAAAGAATCTACCTAATCTGCATACAGTATGTGGCCCCTGTGGGAGATTTGGGGGGGACATGTCTCTAATAGAATGTAGTATATTTCTAAGATCTAAAATCTTAATGGACATTTGGTTTGTCTGAAAGGGAATGAGACCACTTTACCAGTTGCACTGAGACCTCTTGAATGATATCAAACATGTATGAACAGAAAATCTCTTATATTACAGAAAAGGATGAGTCATTCTAAATAGCCCTTAGGTGAGATAGAGATCAAATGTGGGATTTGCTTTTTATGGTTCTTAGCAAGTAGGGAGTGTTATCTTGGGTGGAGATGTTCATCTGTGTGAGAGTTTTATGTTCTCGCAGAGTTCTTTGCTTTTCCTGGAGGTGATGCAGACAATTTGGAACCAGTCTTACAATACCCAGTTCATTTCCTGCTCCCATTGTCTTTAGGAATGAGGAAAAAGAACAAATGAAAATGAAATGTGAATTTAAATGTTCACTAAATATTAGATGAAAGTGCATACTTACATCAAATGAGTTTTGTATTGTTATGGAACAAATAATTAGTAACACAAATGTTTAAGTGTATTTTCAATTGACTTAACACAAGACACAAAATCCAAATGTAACAAAATCTTTAATTTACTGTAAAAAATTGTGAATGGCAATTACATAATTGAAAGGTAGAAATGTCGAACGCAGGTAAGAATCTGCTTCTGCGTGAGCAATTTGAATGGGAGTCTGTGCAAAGCCCGGTTGAGAACTCAAGGATTGGTCCAAGATTGGTCATAACCCACCACCTTTTTTGGGTACAATGAAGAAGGGGCTGTAGAAACCCTTCTTCATCTCGGCTGGAGGGACAGCTCTATCGCGAGTCATGATCTCTGCCTGTAAAGCACTGGCTTTTTCGCCGCATATGGAAGTGGAATAAGGCAGGTAATAGCAGGTGCTGAGAAAAGACTCAAAGCACTTACATAGCTCCATGCACCTGGCAGGGGGCAGTTTAGAGACTTAGGAAGAGGTCCTAAAGAGGCATCTTCGGAACTCGTCAGTGCTGGCCTGCAGGGGCTGAGCAGTCGCGGGTTCTGAGGCAAAAGGGCTGTGTCCCGGGAGCCAGGACTGCAGAGTTATGGGGCCGGGGTGCCGTGAGAATGGCACACACCGGCTGGATGACCCAGGGAGTGAGGAAATCGCAGCGAAAATCCTTTCCTGGTCTCAGAAGGGGTCCTGGAGACAGGAGGCTTGCGCCGCCTGCGAGGTGCTCGACGCTGGGGCTGCCCTCGGTGAGCAGGAGGGGTGCTGGGCAAGTTGGCGTGGCAGCACCGCGGCATGATGTGTGATATCGCCTCCGTCTGCTTCATCACCGCTGAGAACTGCTGGGTGAAGTCGTCGATGGTTTCGCCGAAGAGGCCGAGCTGGGAGACGGGGGTGTTGAGAATGCGTGCCTTGTCAACGTTGCGCATCTTGACCGTGTTCAGCCAAAGATGGCATTCCTGGACCACGAGGATGGCCATCGCCCGCCCAAGTGCTTACGCTTTGACCTACGTAGCTCTGAGAGCAAGGTCGGTGGCAGAGCGCAGTTCCTGCAGCACATTGGGGTCGGGACTACCCAGGTGCAGATCTTTAAATGCCTTTAAGCGCCTCAGTGTGAGAGCAATGCAAGAGTGCACGTAATGTATCTACAACGGGAACACGTGTTGGCCATGCTTTGTACAAGAGCTCACATCAGCATTTGCGTACTTGCATGAAGTAAGTTTCAGTAAAAGAATCTCTGACAGCGCTTCTCTGTCACTGATAAAATGATGAAGAAATGACCTCTTAATACTATCTGATGTACAAAACAAGCCTAGATGGGACTTGTGATAGATATCAATTATTTTTCAGCCTATGCAAGGCACATTTTAATTACTACATATCCACACCAAATCTTAACTATCACCAAAACTCAGAATAAGACATTTTTGTCTGCAAGCGCTTTTCATTGGGAGTCCAAAGCTGCACCCAATGGGGGTTTAATTTTAATTTGGGAAAGGTTTAATGTTCATGATGTTTTACTGCATTGTCTTTAAATTGTTGAAGACTTTGATTGGAAAATGTTAATAAAGCATTATATTTCTACAGTGTACATATTGTTTTGCTTTTTTTTGATTGAAATAAATTAATTTTGACAAGAAAAGAAATAAATGTATTGTCAAATTTAAGCATTTTTTAAATCTGTGGTTAATCACGATTAACTACAACAAAAATTATGCGATTAATAGAAAAATTTTGTATGACAAAATACACCTTGTAGATCCACATTCTGCTTGCATTGATATACAAATAGAACCTACATAAATAAATTGTGTAAATGTAGTTCATTGAGCAAGCACAGAGCTGGCTGCCTGTGAAAAAGACACCTTGTAGATCCACATTCTGCTTGCACAGATGTACAGTGCTCCCATTCTCTTTAGAAAAGAGGAAAAAGAACAAGGAAAGCATGAAACACCCCCACCCACATGGTTTCATTCAAATTTACTTAGGTCATAGGGCAGATTTGAGATAAAAGATAATTCAGGTTTTTCTAGAATAAAACTGTGAGAGAGTTACATTGCGATTTTGTGTATTGTAATTGATAATATGCTTCAATATTTAAGGAGATTTGTAACTTATGAAAACAGCACAAAAGCAATTGAAAATCAAGAAAGTCTGATTACAATTGGGGTAGTCTATACAAAACAAATACTCCAATGTAACTGATTTTTGGAGATTTCTTAACTTGAATGCAGATGTGATTATATGGGCAATCCACTGGATTTCTCTGATATTTTTCCTAGTTACATATTGAATGGGAGTCACAAGAGTTGGATCTAGGTGACGCAAAACTGTATTTAATAATTAAACAAAGTACAGATTAACGGGGTAAACAGAGAAAACATCTACGATGGGGATGGGTCAATGAACAGGACACAACTTTATAATATGTCCTCCCGGAGTCATTACACTGACAGACACACCACAAACACCCACACACCAGAACACTTCTACCAAGCCTTTAAGATTAGCAGCATAATGCAACGGTCCCATATACAGTCTATGGGCGGTCCTGTCGTAACTTGCTAGTTGACCGTTAAGGCTCAAATATACTCTACGCAAGTTTGTGACTGCAGACACACCTTGCTCTGCAAGCTCAGTTTCACTCGTCGTTGCATTTTGAAATGTGTCAGTGCTCAAGGTATAACCCAATGCATGTAAGCGCTGCATTCCCAGTGTTGGCATGGGGTGCTAAAGCGGATTTTCTTCTTTCAATCAACAACTGTCATGGCAGACTCGGGCAGCAATTTGAGTTGAATCTTTTCTAAAAATAACTCCAACTTTTTGTCCCCAGTCCATTCAAACAAACGTGTTTTTCTCTGTGTCTCTCCCCACTCTTACAATATTGACTCATTTACCACATCCAGTTTCAAGGTCACACTTAAAAATTAATTGCCTCCTTGTGGTCTGAGGTTTATAACCACCAGACCAATGCAAGAGCGCACGTAATGTATCTACAACGGGACCACGTGTTGGCCATGTGTTGGACAAGAGCTCACATCAGCATTTGCGTACCTGCATGAAGTAAGTTTCAGCCTTTACACTCTCTACTATGATAGAGCTGCAAAGATTTTTATCTCAGTAAATAAAAGAATCTCTGACAGCGCTTCTCTGTCACTGATAAAATGATGGAGAAAGGACCTCTTAATACTATCTGATGTACAAAACAAGCCTAGATGGGACTTGTAATAGATATCAAGAATTTTTCAGCCTATGCAAGGCACATTTTAATTACCACATATCCACACCAAATCTTAACTATCACCAAAACTCAGAATAAGACATTTTTGTTTGCAAGCGCTTTTCATGGGGAGTCCAAAGCTGCGCCCAATGCAGACGTTGACACTCTGAAGCGAATCATGAATGCAGCTTCACGATTGCTGTAACAAAGTGGATAGCCACATTCTACAGGCAAATTAATATTTTGGATGATGACAGTTTAAGGGATTTACCACGCATTGCAATGAATATGCAACCTATGTGGGGACTAGTTCTTTCAATTAGTCAAACTCCCACTTAGATTTTGGGAAACGTTTAATGTTCGTGTTATTTTACTGCATTGTCTTTAATTTGATTGGAAAAAGTTAATAAAGCATTATATTTCTACATATTGTTTTGCTTTCTTTCCTAAGATTGAAATAAATTAATTTTGACAAGAAAAGAAGTAAATGTATTATCAAATTTAAGCATTTTTTTAATCTGTGGTTAATCACAATTAACTACATCAACAAAAAATATGCGATTAATCTCAAAATTTGGTATGAAAATATACACTTTGTAGATCCAAATTCTGCTTGCATTGATATACAAATACAATCTACATAAATAAATTGTGTAAATGTAGTTCATTGAGCAAGCACAGAGCTGGCTGCCTGTGAAAAGACACCTTGTAGATCCACATTCACCTTGCACAGATGTACAGTGCTCACATTCTCTTTAGAAAAGAGGAAAAAGAACAAGAAAAGCATGAAACACCCCCACCCCCATGGTTTCATTCAAATTTACTTAGGTCATAGGGCAGGTTTAAGGTAAAAGATAATTCAGGTTTTTCTGGAATAAAACTGTGAGAGAATTACCTTGTGATTTTGTGTATTGTAATTGATAATATGCTTCAATAATGAAGGAGATTTGTAACTTATGAAAACAGCACAAAAGCAATTGAAAATCAAGAAAGTCTGATTACAGTTGGGGTAGTCTATACAAAACAAATACTCCAATGTAACAGATTTTTGGGGTTTCTTAACTTGAATACAAGATGTGATTTATATGGACAATCCTCTGGAATTCTCAGAGTATTTAATAAAATAAACAAAGTACAGATTAATGGGGTAAACACAGGAACAAAAGACCACAATGGGGAAAAACAAAAGAACAGAGATAACATATACGATGGTGATGGGGATGGGGATGGGGATGGGTCAATGAACAGGAGGTCAAAAAACATAACAACTGACCACGACTAAGCAAACAACAGGGCATTATATACACAATGGGTAATGAGTAATTGAAAGACAGGTGAAAACAATCTAGGACAGCTGGCAGTGATGAGGGCAGGGAATTATGGGAAGTGTAGTCCGGGAGGAACAGGTGACGGGGCAAAACACAAGGCAAACAACAGAGAATCATAACATAGCCCCCCGCCCCCTAATGGGCATTGACCTCTGTGGTCGTGAACACTGGTAGAGACTTGGAAACGAACTCCATGGTCCAACGATGTACCTTTGTGTTTTTGAAAATTTTACGTAAAGACGACAATGTTGTCAAAATGATCCCTGTTCACATGGATCCACGAAAACAACTAAAAATGCTGTATTATGCATGCCAGGCTAGTTGCATACTCAGCACCCCAGCTGCGGGTTGCCCTGTCGCCGCCCAACGCTGCCCTACCTGCTCCGCCCCGCTGCTTCCGACGAGTCTAGAGGACGCCTCAAAACTGGACCTCCTCCTGCTCAGTCGCTAACCCGCCCCCTGCCGGGTGTGCGGAGCAAGGTAAGTGCTTTGAGTCTTTTCTCAGCACCCCAGCTGCGGGTCGCCCTGTCGCCGCCCAACGCTGCCCTACCTGTTCTGCCCCGCTGCGAAGCCCCGCCGGGTATGTCAAAATAGTCATCCCCTTGGTGCCCCTAGCGCGGAGTTGGATGCGTGGCTCTCACTTCCCATCTCGCTAGCTGGCCCGGACCATCCAACTCGGTTACACAATTCAGTTTGCCAGGCTTCTGCCCACCTCGCAGTACACAGCGTACATGCCAGGTCCCTGCGCGCAGAAATCGCTACACTCTTATTCAAAGGCGCGATAGAGCCTGTCCCTCCAACCGAGATGAAGAAGGGTCTCTACAGCCCTCACTTTATCATACCCAAGAAAGGCGGCAGCTTACGACCGGTCTTGGATTTGCGAGTTCTCAACCAAGCGTTGCACAAACCCCCATCCAAAATGCTCACGCTTAACCTGCATCCGGCATCTAGATAGGTCTGCAGCGGTAGACGTGAAGGACGCGTACTCTCACGTCTCAATTTTGCCTCGACTCCATCCCTTTCTGCGGCTTGTGTTCGTTGGCCAGGCGTATCAGTACAAGTACTCCCCTTCGGCGTGTCTCTGTCCCCTCGCGTCTTCACTGAAGTCGCAGAGGCAGCTCTTGCCCTCCTCCGAGAAGCCGGCATCCGCATACTCAATTACCTATGCACTCACAGAGACCTGGTGCTCAAGCACCTCGGCAGTTTGGGGCTTCAGGTCAACTGTGAAAAGAGTAAGCTTACTCCAGTTCAGAGCATCTCTTTTCTCAGCATGGAGTTTGACTTAGTGTCAATGTTTGCATGTCTCCTCAATGAGCGTGCGCAGTCAGTGTTGAGGTGCCTCGCCGCTTTCAGGCCGGGCACAACGGTCTCCTTAAAACTTTCCCAGAGGCTCCTATGACATATGGCATCCTCCACCGCACCATTCTTCACACATGTGACCCAAGAGGCCATGTGATGTATTTTGCCACCTCTACCTCCCCTTTCGGGTGGGTGTGGCCTCCGCAGGGTCTTTTTCCCCTGAAAGAATAGGAATTTGGGTAAGACCCCCTTCCCTCGATGCGATAAGGGCCCCGGCTGCTCTTGCTCTATGCCGAGAAAACATAGAGAGAAAAGAGGCCCAGCCAGGCTTGGCCCGTTCCCTAGTTGGGAGCGTCACCTTGTTCCCCCCTAGGGTAAACAAAAGGATACTGACGCTTTTTCGGGGCATTGGGGAAGAGTACGTGCAGCCTGAACACAGTTGGTCGCTTGTGCACGTAGGATACCTGCCCGCTTCTGTGTCAGCAGTACACGTACACGTACACGGCTCAGCGCATGGCGAGTTTTGAAGTGGACCCCTAGTGTCGCTTCTTCGACACGACGTCGAAGTGAGCGACAGATGGGGAACGTCTGGGTTACGTATGTAACCTCCGTTCCCTGATGGAGGGAACGAGACGTCGTGTCTTCCCGGCCACGTCGCTGAGCCGAGCCGCTGAGGTGCCCAGAACACTCCCGGCTCCTCAGAAAAATCCTGAATGAACGAGCGTATTTCCCTCACCCTTATACCCGTATGTATATGGGTATATACATACGGGTATGATATGTATGATGAAATCAAAACATCATAGATACTTCTGGTTTCTTTCATTTGACTCAGGATAGCAAGGGGCCTTTTGAGTATCATTTTGGTAACTGCCAAGCAACCAGATAGGGTTACCCTAATAACCAATTAACAAATCACATATCTTTGCTATAGAACATCGTAGAGACTTACAATTTTGTTAATTTGACTCAAGGTAGCAATGAACCTATTCAGTATCACCTTGGTAACTGCCTAGCAACCAGATGGGGTAACCCTAGCAAACAAGTAACAAACCACATATCTCTGCATCAGAACATCGTAGTGACTTCTGGTTTCAATGATTTGTCTCTGGGTAGCAAGAAGCCTTTTGAATATCACCTTGGAAGCTGCCGAACAACCAGATTCTGTTACCCTAGCAACCAAATAACAAATCAAATTTCTCTGCACCAGAACATCATAGAGACTTCCTGCTTCATTCATTTGACTCAGGGTAGCAAGGAGCCTTTTTATTATTACCTTGGTAACTGTATAGCAACCAGATGGGGTTACATAGCAACCAAGTAACAAGTCACATATCTCTTCACCAGAATATTGAAGAGATTTCTGGATTCATTCATTGGAGCTTTTTGAGTATCACCATGGTAACTCACTAGCAACCAGATGGGGTTACACTTGTAGTATAGTATCTCTGTAATAGAATATTGTAGAGACTTCTAATTTTGTTAATTTGACTCAAGGTAGCAAGGAACCTATTCCGTATCACCTTGGTAACTGCCTAGAAACCAGATGGGGTTACCCTAGCAACCAAGAAACAAATCACATATCTCTGCCCCTGAACATCATAGCAACTTCTGGTTCATTAATTTGTTTTATAAGGAGCCTTTTCAGTATCACCTTGATAACTGCCTATCTACCAAGTAGGGTTACCCTAGCAGGACAAAGCTGAAACTTTGAGGGAAGGTAGTTCCCCCAGAGTACTACAGCATATCAAAGATGGCACTACAATTTCACCTATAGGTGGTGCTACAAAAAAACACTCATAACTCCGTAACCGTATCATATATTAAGTAGAAATTTGGTATGCATCTTGTAGGACCCAAAGGATAACATATCTTACGATATCAATCAGCAGCCAATCAAATTTCAGCAGCTATAAACATCAAATCTGAATGGCAGTCTGTTATGAAAATTTTTATATTTGTAGTCTGTGTCAGAATGTGGCTGTGTACCAAGTTTTATGAAAATTGGCCACAATTACTTTATTAATTGTTTATTAATTGTTTTATTAATAAATGACATTATTAATCTATTAATACACAATTTATTAGTTTTACCAACAACATTTACGTTTTTGCCAGTAACTCCGCAAGTTTTTTCCTCAAATTCCTTGCAATGTATATCTTCGTTTTATTGCATTTTATAAAATGTTTACACTATTCTAATTTTCTAAAAAAGCAACTTTTTCAAACTTTCACAAATATATCCAACTCTCACAAAAATTGGTGTGTGGCTACTATGAATCCTCCTGACAAAAAATAATCAAAGGAATTTTAAATTGTTGAAGTGTTGCAAAGATATAAGCCAATGAATTGGTCAGCCGTCGTCCATATTTTACATATTGAAGTTCAATGAAAAGTGGGGCGCGACAAACAGGTTTTGTGCCCATCTTTTTAATTACTTTATTTATTGATCATACACTCAAAACAAAACAAAGACACATTTAAATGTAAGCCTTACTTAACCTTTTCACACGTAAGTTTAAAAGTTTTTCAAGGCGACCGTTATTGATCGTAGTATCACTTTATGGTTCCCATGGAGACGCGTCATTCATTGCTTGTCACACCGCAGCCACAATAGCGGAATGACTGATGATCTGCTTTTATTTCCTTTTTGATTCAAAATTTCTCAAATATAGCTATAGCAGGATATGTCTGATATTCCGATTGTCAAATATGTGCAAGTGGATGTGTTTTGTTTTCAAACACCTTTATAACGATCGCGTTAGTTGAGCTGTTTGCGCAACGTATTGTAAAGTAGGGTTCGTTAGCTTTGCGTGACACACACTCCAAAGGATTAAATAAAAACACCGGAGAGAAACAGCTCGTGAACAGTTGTCTCTTTTTTTTACTCACTCACTCCGCGCTCAGAAAAACAACACCAACTTGCAATACAGCCAATCAGAAAACAGGAAGATGAACAGTGAAGTAAATCAAGATTTTTAACCAGAACACAGATTCCAGACTTTAACCCACTGTCTCCCATTTATATATAACATATATATATTTAACCTTACATTTCTTCCTCCACCCCCTTAAGAAACGTCCCCGTTTCTTTACAATTACATCCATTGAACAAAGCTAGTGAGTGCTAAGGAAACAGAACCAACGAAATGAAACAAAACACAAAAAAAAAAAAACAACTGTAAGCCATACCAGGACCACAAGCATGTAGACACTTTTACGTCAAAACATAGTCCTTTAAATACTCAGGCAGTTTAACTTGACGTCGACCTAGGCATGCAGCCAGACCAGAACTTGAACTCGGAATAAGAGGAGTGCTCACAGGCAGCTGGTCTACCAGGGGAGGGTGAGGTCCAGGATCAAGTGGCGCCCGTGGCCGGATGGGATCCTTAGACATTCCCTTAGATGTGCACAGAACAATTTGTGGGGGTTTGAAAGGTAAGGCACCTGATAAAGCGGTCAAGGATTGGAAAGGATCTGGAGTAGAGGGAGCATTTTGTTTCTCTTTTTGCAGGACAGGTGCACAATATGGTCGCAGTCTGTTATAATGGACAATTTGACATTTATCTGATTCGTCTAACAGATAATGTATTCTGTACGTGACACCCACATCACCCTCTGACTCCAAACAGTCCACAACTTCAAACGGTCCTTTCCAATGAGGAGCAAGTTTCTGCCTGCTAGTGGTAGGGTCATGCAGCCACACAAAGTCTCCCCGTTGATAAGGAGTAAACTTCAGATCCTTATCATAGTGTCGCTTTTGCTGAAGATATGCATGTTCCCTGTTTTGGGTGGCAATAGCGAATACATCTTGAAGTTTACGCATCAGGTTAACAGCATAATCTGACGGTGAATTAGATGGAGAATGCGGTACACAATTTGGCAACAGCAGGTTAGCCGGCAATCTGGCTTCTCTACCATGCGTGAGGAAAAAGGGAGTGAAGCCAGTCGACGAATGGGGACTAGTATTGTACGCTAAAGCCACCTGGCTAAGGTAATCATCCCATTCCCCTTGCTGTTGCTGCAAGACCTTGGCCAACTGATCAATGAGGGTTCTATTGAAACGTTCAACCATACCATCACATTGTGGATGATATGGGCTGGTTCTGGTCTTATGAACGCCCAACATTTGGCAGAGATGTTTAACAAGGTCAGACTCAAATTGTCGCCCTTGGTCTGTATGTAAGACCTCTGGAATGCCATGCTCACAGACAAAATTTTCGAAAAGACACTTAGCCACTGTGGTAGCCTTCTGGTCTGGAACAGCATAAAGGTTAACGTATTTAGAGAAGTAGTCTTGAACAACAAGAACATACCGGTTTCCTCGACATGTAATAGGAAGTTCAAGAATATCTGCGGCTACTTTCTGAAATGGTGCTGTCGCTACCACTGTTTTCATAGGTGCTTTTTGACCAGGGATTGGAGTGCGTCGGGCATCACAAGGAACACACTTCTTACACCACTCGCGTATGTCTCGGGACATGAAAGGCCAGAAGCAGAGCTGTTGCGCCTGTTGCAGGACTTTTCCGGCTGATAGATGACCAGCAATTAGGTTGCCATGGAGGGACTGAAGGACTTGTTCCCTTAAAATTTTAGGTACAATGACCTGAAAAATCACCGATTTGGTGACTGGACTAACAATTTCACGACAGAGGAGACCATTGTGTACGGTTAACCTGAAGTATTCTTTCCACAAAGCTCTCTCCTCAGGCGACCGTCTGTTCATCTTCCTATATGATGGTTTGCGGCCTCTGATCTTCCAACTCACAATTTCCTTCAAAACTGAATCCTGTTGCTGCTGCTCTTTGAAACTCGATTCAGCAGTAGCCAACTGCAGAATGAGAGAGGAGGTCCTCCCAGTTTCTTGCTCAACACAGGCGATTGATTTTGGTATATCATGGGTCAGGCCGACCGACTGAACCTGTTCTTTCGGTTCCTGCCTACTTGATAATCGACAGCCGCCATTATCGGACAGTGGTGTGCTAAGATCAGGCTTCTCAGATGAACAGACTGCGTTTTCAAATTCTGAGCCGGATTCTTGTCGACGTGACAGAGCGTCGGCATTTGCGTGACTTTGTCCTTTCCTGTATATGACTGTCCATTCAAATGGATCCAATTCCAGGGCCCAGCGGGCTCGCCGACCAGTGCGATCACTGTCAATAGGGATTTTCCTCAGGCCCAGTAGGGGTTTGTGATCTGTAATGATGAAGAAGGGCTGCTTGTACAAATAGTGGCGGAAATGTCTGACAGCCCACACAATGGCCCAAAGTTCTCTATCATACGTAGACCATTTCTTTTCAGCCTTGGTGAGAACATGGCTGGCATAAGCTACCACTGTTTCTTGAGTCCCTTTTTCCTGGGCAAGGACAGCTCCTATAGCCGATGCAGAGGCGTCTGTGTACAAATGGAACGGCCGGTGAAAATCTGGGAAAGAAACAATAGGCGGATGAGACAGGGCATGTTTCAAATAAGCAAATGCCTCCTGACAATCCGTAGTCCAGTGGAATCCAACATTTTTCTCTGTCAGTCTATGGAGAGGGACTGCATGGTGCGCAAAGTTCTTAATGAACTTCCTATAGTAGGAGCACAATCCTAAAAATGCCCTGACTTCAGTAGGTGAGCATGGGATAGGCCAGTCATGAACACTCTGAACATTCCGTGGATCAGGTTGGACCCCCTCTTTAGATACAATGTGACCCAAAAACTGAACCTCACTCGTAGCAAACGAGCATTTGGAAGGATTGAGTTTTAACCCATTGGATTTGAATCTGGAAAAAATTTCCTCCAAATGCTTAAGGTGATCCTTAAAGGTCTGACTGAAAATTAAGACATCATCCAAATACACCAAGCAAGTTTTCCAAGGCAGCCCACGCAGAACCATCTCCATTAACCTCTGAAAAGTTGCTGGGGCATTTGTCAGACCCATGGGCATAACTTTAAAATGGTACAGCCCACTACCTGTGGTGAAAGCGGTTTTTTCACGATCTTCTTTGTCCAATTCAACTTGCCAATACCCCTGCTGCAGGTCTATTGTGGAGAACCAAGCAGATCCTGACAAAGCATCTAATGCATCGTCGACTCTTGGAAGGGGATGAGAGTCTTTTATGGTTACAGCATTTAGTTTCCTGTAATCCAGGCAGAATCGCCATGTGCCATCCCGCTTGCGTACCAAAACTATGGGTGCTGCCCAGGGGCTATAACTCTCTTCAATGACATCTGCTTTTAAGAGTTTTTCCACTTGTTGCTGTATCTCTTGTCTTTGTTCAGGTGTCACACGATACGGCCTCTGTTTGATTGGCATAGCCTCCCCTGTCCGAATCCTATGCCTAATTATTCCGGTCCTACCTCTGTCATCAGAGTTTTTACTGAAAATTTCAGAATACTTAGTAAGCAGCTCTGTTAAGGATTCCACTTGAGCTGCAGACAGGTTAGAATGATCAATTGACACAGCTGGGTCAGTGACACAGGGATCAGATAAAACATTGCAACATTCTCCCTCCAAAACTGTTGTGTCAGTAGAAGAAAGAAAGTGAAACTCACCAAGATGTTGACCTGCATGGAGTTCAATGTCTTCTTCTGTGGTGTTCAGAACTTGCACCAAAGTCAGGCCATTTTGAACCTCACTGAGGGTGTGCGCAACGGCTACATTACTAGCCGGGTTGGGCTCCAGGATACCTGTGTAGTCAGTTGGCACAGGAGATACAGCCGTCGCTCCTGCCACGCACGCTGTGATAATCGTTTCACTCCATGCGGGTAGTTTGGTAGATGCAAGCACTGAAACATTACAACAGGCTGCCGCTTTATGTCCTGTAGGAAGCAGAGGTAGCTCAACATTCCACAAAGACAATTTCTGATTGACTACATCAAGGAGAGCATGGTGTTTTTGTAGGAAGTCCCAGCCAAGGATGACTGGATGATGTGCACCTCTAACAACCTGGAAATCATGTTGCAGTAATTCTTTACCAAGTCTCATGCCTAGCACTAAGACACCTATGGTGTCCAGACACTGCCCCGTGACAGAACGTGCAAGTACCATGGAAGTTTTCATGGGACGTTTCTTTAACATGGGATGCGAATGTCGAAAATCTTCCCCCACAATGGAAATAGAAGAGCCAGTGTCCACGAGGGCAGAGACCTCCACTCCTTCCACAATCGCCAACACATTTGCTGACACCTTGTTATGGGGTTGTGTGTGCTCATCATTTGTATTAAATACTGTCAAATCAGTGCGGGGCCAGGAGGCTGAAACTGATGTTTGCCCCTCAACATCAGCTAATGGAAGTTTCCCGGCTGTTGTTTGAATGACTGCTGGCTGTCAGGTGACCTAAAGCGTACACTGCGTCGGCTCTGAGGGCTCCCATCTCTACTCCACTGCCTGACAGGACTAGGGCTGCGGGGCCGTCTGTAGTCATCAGTATGATACCTACGGTCTTGACTGGATGGGGCACCCCCTGGAGAATAATAGGGCTTAGCTCTGTCACCTCCCCGTGACTCATCATTGTCACATTGCATTGTGCGATGCCAGTCATTCAGCACTGCAACATCCTTGTGCCGTCTATTAGGTGCATGGGCATTATCAGAATGATATCGCGAACTGTGGTGTGTTGGAGAAGGGCCGCGCGTCATCCTGGGCTGCTCCCTAACTAAAGGAATTTTGTTCCTCTCCCAGTACTCCAAACATTCTGTAAGATGAGCGTTTTTGTCTTGTAGCTGGCGCACATCATTTTTCAGCTCATTCACGGTCAACGTTAACTGTTCCACTGCCCTAAGTAATTTCCCATCACTGTGATCGGACTGCACCATAGCCACTTGAGTTTGGGTTTGGGGCACTTGATTTGACCCAACATGGAGTTGCATAGCTGCACGGGCCCTTTCACATCGGCATGCAACAATAAGAGCTTCGTCAATATCCGTTGCACCTTGTTCATGAATCTTTGCTTGCAAGGCTGGATCTAAACCAGCCACAAAACGTCTGAATTTCTCACCCTCCTGGGCAGTACGATCATAATCAGGAAAAGCCTCTAAAACTAGACGAGTAATATCAGCACTGTACACTTCTAAACTTTCACCAATCTTGCGGGGGCGAGCATTCACATGAGTTTGGAAGAATGGCAATGAATGTTGGAGGCCAAAGACATGCCTTAGCCTGTCTTTCACTGTATTGTAGCTAGTCTTTACAGAATTAGGAAGACTGTCCCAGTACAAGAAAGCAGCATCTGACAGCCGTGTTGGCAATACTGAAGCCAACATGTTCATCATGTCTGTACCTTGTGGTGTCATTGCTTGCACAGCCACCTCAAAACGACGAGCCCAACTGGAGAATGATTCTGTTCCATCACCCTTAAAAGCTGCCGGGAGCTCGATATGCAAACTGCCCGCGGCAGAAGGTGCAAGAGGCGGCATCCTGTCCGCGTTTCCACTAGCGTTGGGCGGATCGGCGGAAGCGTCCGCCAACGCAGCACCCGCGTCATCTTCAGACATCCCTGTAATTCGTTTTGTATCTCACCCGTACGTTGAGAGGCGTTGCGTTGTTTCGTCTAGTCCTTGTGCAATAGCACTGTGCACAACCGGTGACAATAAGAGTGTAATGTCCAAATGGCGCCAATATCGAGTGGCAAAGTTCATAAAACTCCACGAAAAGCGCCAAAAATGCAAAATAATGACCCAGCTGCCACCAATGTAAAGTAGGGTTCGTTAGCTTTGCGTGACACACACTCCAAAGGATTAAATAAAAACACCGGAGAGAAACAGCTTGTGAACAGTTGTCTCTTTTTTTTACTCACTCACTCCGCGCTCAGAAAAACAACACCAACTTGCAATACAGCCAATCAGAAAACAGGAAGATGAACAGTGAAGTAAATCAAGATTTTTAACCAGAACACAGATTCCAGACTTTAACCCACTGTCTCCCATTTATATATAACATATATATATTTAACCTTACAGTATTTTAGGTAGCTGCTATCGTATTAAAATACCTAAAAAAAAAATACATACATTTTTAGGAATTTACCACCTCCGGCTCAATTTGAGAATATTATTATTATTTATTTTATTTTATTTTTTGTTCTTTTTGCATGGAGTTTGCAAAGTGACAAAATGAATCAAAGCACAACTAACGTTAGTCCACACTTGTATTTTCTCAGTTTCTGAATTTGATGTTATCAGAGGCTAACATTTATGCAAACACAAGTTTTATCTACTTTTGAGTCTTATTTAATGCAAAGTGATAATATAATTGCACTTTCATTTTCTCTATTTGAAAGTTTTTAATGCTGTTATTTGATGTTAAGTTTTTAAAATGTGATGATGTTAATAAAATACATTTTAACAGTTAAACTTAAAGCCTAGTTTATTAATATTTTGTTGGGGTGATTGGGGACAGGTGGGGCTCGGAACCCCCTCGGAATGGCAGAAAAAGTTTGAGAAACACTGAGTTAGCTGATGCTTTGTTTTGTTGACTGGAGTTGGCTGGCTAGATGTTCTATATGTTGCCAGTGTCCTATATGAGGTAAAGCCATAGGGTGCCAGGGACTGTGTAGAACCAATGTCACTGAATTGTAACTTAAGTTGCTGTTTGCTCCAATATAGTCACACATTTTGGGGGGGATTGCATAATTTACTTGTGACTAGAGATGTCATCCATTGACAGCTAGCTGCTATGGGCTAGTTCAGAGGTTACGCCACTCCTTTTGAGCGTGCACGCCTGTACTGTACACACATACAATAAATTGACTACATTTGTTGCACACTTGAAACAAAATGTCTTCAAAAGTATGTAGAAGGTGGTTACATTTATTTCCATTCCAGTAACTTCACACATTACATTTCCGTTTGCACTTGTAGGCTATGCTGGTTTAATTTCTTTGTTCCTACTATTTAGTTTATTTTCTTGAACTGCTATTTCTTATCCTGAACTGCCACCTACTGGATAGAAAAGGCAACAGCCTAGTAATTATGTGAATAAAAATCTACATGTTTGAATGGCCCAAAAAAGGATAAATCATAGGTGGTATTCCACACATTACCTTGGTGTTAGGGTTGCCTACTCTGCACATGTCATTGAAAGTGAGTAGTAACTTCAGTCATTTGCATTTATCGTGCTAAAAATCTGACACCAGACACTATGCTGACCCAAATGGAAAATTATAATAAAAGAGAGACACGTTGAACTTTAAAGTCTATAATGTTGATTTGGCTGTTAATTGATTCACTCATCTGCCAAACTTGTTTTTAAGATATGTTCATAGCAAAAATGGATGCATGTGATTAATTTAGATTAATTAATCAGAGTATATAATTAATTAGATTATTTTTTTTAAAAGAGGAGCTTTAGTGCTCTTAGACGATTAAAGACTTGGTTACGCACAACTATGACACAGCAGAGGCTGAACCATGTTGCAGTGTGTCACATCCATCAGGACAAATTGGACCTCTTAACTAAGAAGTCAGTGTGTGCACAGTTCGTTTCTTTTACACCGAGACGTAAACAGGTGTTTGGTGCTTTTATCTGAATGGTATGTGTGTTAAGTTGCAGCCTAATATGTTGTAACATACCTTAAAATACAGATAGGCCTTCTTTTGTATTTACATGCTTTTGTTTAGATTTTGTTAGTGGATGGTAAGTTTTGGTGATGCCCACCAATATGTGAAATCTGTTCAGAAAAAAGGTGCAAGCTGCACTCCAGTGTGCCACCCTGTATTGTGTAATGTATTGAGAGTTGAATTGTGCATAATACATTTGATGCATGTAGGTGCCAATACAGTGATGCAATTGATTAATCTTTACGTTCTTGTTGTTGTTTTTTTCATAAGATATTGAACACAAAAAATCAATTAAATGGAAGCTGCCACTGCTGGCTAGTGTTTAAACACTTAATTTAACTACTGTGTCATTATGGCATAAATAGTCAAGTGAACAGCTGCATTTACGTTAAGTAGCCTAAATCAGTAAAAGTATCACAATGTATTTCTAATACAGGAACGGCAAATTAGCATGTCACCTTTACACAAGAAAATTATTAAATAAATAAATAAATTAAAAATATGCCGCGAGTTTAACCCCCCCAATGGTAGACGCAAAGTTACGCCCTTGTATTGAACAATATCTACCAAACGAAAAGGCCATATGTTATGAAAATTTGATACACATACAGAACCACACAAAATCACCTATAGTGGGCGCTACAACAAATAAATGCTCATAACTCTGCATCTGTATTATCAATGAAGTTGAAAATTGGTATGCTTCTTGTAGGGGCCAAATGATAGCATATTCTACAATATTCTACAATACAGCAAAGTGGCTGTATAAATAGTGTGGAAATTAGTGTATATTGTTACCTGCTATTGTGAACTACACCTAGGACTCCCTAGGTCAATAATTATCAAATAAAATTTAACTTTAGTTATTTAATTGTGGGTTGCATTTATCATGTGAGTTTTCCCAAGTGTATCCAAAAGTCTATAATTTCTTTAGTCTAAAGTCTAAAACCTTTTTGGAGATTTGGCTTTATAACAGTTGACCACCATAACAATTATCCTGTTTCAGGATAGTTCAACACAAGACATCAGTCATATTTAAAACCAGTTTGCAAATTCAGCAACTTTCAAAGTACATATACATAGACAAATACATAACTTTTTGGATACTTTGAAAGTTCTTAAAAGGTTTGAACCCTGACAATTGCTGCTTGCAGCTATATTTATTATTATTTGTATTATTCCGGTTCTTCCGCTCTTGAGTCTATGGCAGCCCATAGAACAGTTTGCAGGAAAGTTATGAAATTTGGCTCACAGATAGAGGACAGTCAGATCTGTTACCACAGCAAATTTAGTGTCTCTACCTCAAACCATCTAGTGCCACCATCTGCCCAAATTTGCACTCACATTTATGGTAATAACTTTTGAATCGTGAGTCCTAGAAACATCTTATAACATTATTTTATTCCTCTGATTCCTTGACTCAAGGTGATTCAATTGCACCCTATGACATTTTGAATTTTATGAAAAACCTACTTTTTCGAACTTGTCCTGGCCTTTTATTTGATTTGCTTGAAAATTAGCCTGCATCATCTAGAGCTACTCACGAGAAAAAGAAATTCACAGAATTTTGATAAACCATAACGTTTTCGAATGGCGCTTCAACAAATTGGCTAAATAGCATGCCAAAATGGACGTGAGGGTATATTCATACCAAAATTTTATTTGTCATAGGCACCAAGACTTGGAGTTGTCTGCTCAGTTTCGGAATAGTGCCACCTAGGGGTCAAGAGATTTGAAAAAGCTAATTTTTGCTTGTATCTTCTGAACAGTTTGTCATAAAATCATCAATTAGATTCAGTGGGGTATAGCGAGTCCAACAATGTGAAAAATGCCCTATGTTGGCCATTTTGGATGTTGGCTATTTTTAATTTTGTCATAAAATGCTGTATTTTACCAATGACTTGGTGTATTGTGTATGTGTCTTTGGCACAAAGCTCTGAAGGGAATCAAAAACTTTCAGGACAGCACCACCTTGTGTTCAAAAATTATAATGCTATTCTAAAAATGCTAATAGCTATTGACTCCTTTTGCCTCCTGTCATGAGACTGGTCTTGATAGATTCCATGGTTCATGCCAAGAACAATTATACCAATTATGTTATGATAGAGCAAACTTCCTGTCTGTCATTTTTAAATGTTTTGAGGACCTACTTTTCCTAATTCCTCTTAGACTGTTTGTCCGATTTGCATAAAAATTGACCTGCATCATCTAGAGGCACTCTCGACAAAAATGTATACACAGAATTTTGATAGACTATACCATTTTCGAATGGCACTTCAACGAATGCGCAACGGCTGTCCCTCCGCAATGCTTTGAGGGACTGGGATGAAACTGTGTCATCACCATTAGGCTCTGGACTTACCTGCAGTGTTTTGGCACACTGTCACCTACTGTTCAGGAGATAGAGCAATGGATATTTTGGCTTATAACTCTTGAATGTTTTCCTGCATGATAACCATCATTCCCAGGTTCTACCTGAGCATTTTCAGAACAGCGCCACATGCTGGACAGAAATTCTAAGTAGCTATGTTTAATTATTTAAAAAATAAATGGGTTTTTTATAATTGAAAGTTTACCTTTTACTGTCCATCAGACTCTAATCAAAACATTTCACAAAGCTTCTTTTGCTCCTCATGGTGCCGATAATTGTCTTGACCCCGGTATTGCTGCTAGCAGCTATATTTATTATTGTTGTTGTTGCTGTTGTCTTCCTGTATCTCACAGCCCATATACTTCCTGAGTAAATAAGTGAAGCATGCATTGTTTTACAAGGTTAACATAATTATTTCTTGTGAGTAACAGTGGACTGGTCTGCCATAACACTAAGTGTTAAAAATATAAATCCATTGAAATGTTTCTTAAATGTTTTTTAATACATTAACATAATGTGAAACCAAATTAATGCCATAGCAGATCTTGTACACTGTGTAAAATAGGGTATGATTTATAGTGCTCCTAAGATCATCTAATATGATTCATGTTTTATAAAGGCACTATCAGTACTACTGATCTTTTCATTCATACTGAAATGTCCAGTATTGTGTCTGTTTGGATCTGCCATGTAAAATTAAGAGTAAAGGTTTTGATGACAAATTTTAGTAAAGAAATTTGGTTAAAATTAAAATAGCAGACTCATACAGTCAGCCAGGTTAGCTATAAAGCAAATGACACTCTATAAATGTGCAATTTTCAGCTGTTGACATTTAACAATGAGAGAAAATTATATGAACATTTAATCACAGTATTCCTCTGATAATGACCATTTCTTTAAATGTTTGCGGTCTTGTAGCTTATCTGTATGTGCTCGATTCCATGCTCATGAGAGCTCTGTGAATCTGGTCCCACCCTGTAAAACGAAGCATGATTGGTTGAAGATAGAATGTGCTATGATTGGTCCTATTAATGGGGCCTATTATCTGATTGGCTTGAGTAGACGATGGGCGGAGTCAACCTATTTGTAAATTTGTGTGCCCCTCTTGACATTAGATTTGTTTAAAAAATGAAAAATGCTTGTAGCGATCTGCAAACGCACAGGAAGCAATACACAAATAAATGCTGAACTGAGTTATGATTGAGTTAAAAAATATACTTATATACTATATACTATTTTTTTATTTGCAAACCTCTTTTTATTTGATGTGAATACACTTATTTTTTGTCAAACTCCTAACATCGTTCTTTTAATTTGTGAATTAATTGAATTTCTGTGAAACTCCCTATATTTATTTGTGGATCTCAATAAATGTATTTGTAAATCAACTTTCTGTGTGAAGCTCTTTCCATTTGTATATTCATATGAAACAAAAATAACTCCATAGGATGTCCAGCCTTTGCTGATGTTCATGAAGCTCTTTAATATGAACATAAAACATCAACACTATAGTCTAGGTGCTGCAATGCACACTGGGTAGGCTCACAGTAAAATTATTTGAACAAAACCTGTTAAATCCAGTTTACTCAAAAATAAAGTTTAGTCAATGGATTATTTCGTTGTCTCGACAAATCTATATGTGTTAATGCACTGTAACTCAACTAAGTCAAAGCAAAAAGACAACTAGCTTAAGTTATGTTGAGTGAACAAATTGTATTTATAATTTTTTTTTTTATATACAGTGTATGACTATTGTCATTTGGGTGTACTGCGGAAATTATATAAGTTGTGCATCTAGTTAGACTCATTAACCAGTATGTTAAGCTCAGTTGACAGCCAGTTGCTTCTCATGAACTTTCAGTAGAAAAGTATTAATTCGGTTTTATAAAGTTGTACTGATTTGTTGCTTTTTTCTTTGATATATGAAAAATAAAACATCAAAATAAAATTAATTCTATTATTTTCTTATTGTATAGAAAATAATTAGAAAATGACACTATCTGGGCATTTTGTAGATCCATTTGTGATTAAATATCATTTTCGTGTCTCTAGATCCATGTATGTAATGGTTAGTGAAAGTCCCATGCAGCCACATTTAAGGGTCAATGTTTTATGTGTTTGTTTATTTATTTTATTTTTTTTTAAATTTTTTAATTTTTTAGAGATAATAAGCTTAGGTTATTAAACGTCTAAAAATGTACCACATGACAATAGTATCGAATAGGAAAAAAGCAACCGAAAACAGTAACACTGAAAATCTTCATTCTTCATTCGTTGTTAGATGGCGCTGTCCAATATCACACTGAGGCGGACTGTCAGCACACCCTCTTCAGCAGTTGTTGGTTGACTGGCGTTGCTAAGGAAGTCAAGTAACTGTCTGGATGTGACGGAGTGATGCTTCAGTATCGAAAGATGTCATTTTATTCTTCAGACAAACGTATTTTAAATATGTGTTTTATTCCGTTTCCATATGTATGTTTTGGAAAGTTGTAAACGTCATATTCGGAGGGTTTTGTTTACTAATGGATGTGTATCTATCGTGTGTCATCATTGAATTTAGCATGACAGAGATTTAAAACTAATTTAAAAACTACTTTATCAGTAGTTCACTTCTTTTCTTTTTCTTTTTTTTAATCCTTTTTTAGGCACATATACGTATTAGTTAAAGCTGGGTATACGCTGCTGCTTTTTTTTTTTTTTTTTTTTTTCCATCTCTGTAGACGTTATAATTGTTCTTATTATTTATAATAATGTTTTTGTTGTTTTTAGTAGAATTGCAGATTAAACAATCATAAGGCGGTTTGCTTGTCTTAGTTGGTTTGGCCAAACTGGTTTTCAGTTGGTTTAGCTGTTCCCTCAGCCTGCGAAGTGCCCAAAACCATTAAACCAGCTTGGTGGCCAGCTGAAGATCACGCACTTAGGCTGGCTGGTTTTGCTTTCTGCTGGGTATTGTACTATATTGAATGTTGGTAGTTTACAGCTTCCGTTCAGATGTTTAATAGACATTTGGGTGGATCTTTAATAGTAATAATGTTTGTATTTTTGAGATACATATACTTATGCACAATAAATCTGCTTGCTGTCTCCACAGAATGTAATCAAATGAGGGCCATGGACCTTGTTTACGTCTAAAACCAAGTCTGAAAATAGGATGACTGAGCATGGAGAGACCATTGTCCCATTTAAACCCACAGAGCACAGTTCAGGAGAACCAGCTTGCAAAACAGTTATTACTGGTGTAAGTGTAGATCCAAGGAAAGAGAAGAGCGACCAAGAGGAGCTCAGAGATGTTAAGCAATATGATGGACCCACTGTACTTCAGAATGAACACAAGGAAACTAAGCATTGTCCAGATCAGCCTCAGCCTCAGCCTCCCTCTCTTCCTAAACCTTTGGGATTGGCAATGGGGGGTAGAAACATAACATTTGATGAGAAAGTGAGGGGGAGAAGATTGAGAAACAGCCAGGAGAGTCTCACAGACCCGGGTGAGACTGGCTCGTCCACCGATTCCCTTAAAGAAGACGCCTCAGCTCCGGAGTCAAGCAGTCCGTTGGGTTTCAAGAATGGACAGAGCCTTATGTCAGGACATCCACCCATAGAGATGCCACCATTCAGTAACTGGACTGGAAATTTCTCTGAAACTGAAGTGTCCCCACAAGATCCTTGTGATCTGAACAAAGAGCGTTTGAGACCATCCAAAATAATTCTTTCTCCACTCCAGTGCACTGGCATGAATCCTCCTCTGGAGCACAGTGTAGACTCCATGTCCTTAAGGGCAGCTAATCGGATTGACAGAGATTGTTTGGATTATAGTGTGGTGGGGAGAAGGGGGCGATCAGAAAGGCTTCAGAGGAACCTGAGCGATAGCGGGCTGTTGGAGACCATGGTGTCAGACAGCACCTCTGTCCACTCCATGAAGTCCACCTATAGCGTACTGAACCCTATTAGACCGAGGGATGTGAGGAACAGGTAAGTGTTTATATATTTGTTGCTTCTTTTCTGTATTTCTTTGCTGCCCATTTAGATTTAGCATTTAGCAGGTATCTATCCTCCACTTCAAGATCACATGATCACGTGCTGATGTGTCATCTTGCTTAACTCCTAAAGAATCGAAGTGTCTTTCTGTAATAATAAATGTCTTATTTTTCAGCATAATACAAGAGATTTAGTCAATTTGTTAACCCAATAAATAAGATATTAGGATGTAAATCATGATTATGTCTCCTAATGGACTGAGTGTAGAGTAACTGAGTGACCTGAACTGCTATAGTTGTACATAATGGCAGAGTGAAACTGAGTGTTTATATAGCGATTGAAGAGGAAGGTGAAAGTAAGGGGATTAAGGCTGGATCAGTGGCATGCCAGTTCAGCACCTACTGCAACTGCCAAACTGATTTAGTAGACCATTCAGATTCATTTCAGAGCATAGCTTTATAGACTGTTAACAATGTCAAATTAAATGTCCAATTTGAAATGTGTATATGTCTAGCCATTAGTTATGCATCTAATTATCACTTTATTTATCGATTAAGCTTGTTCTGCCTTCATGAAAACTGTAAATTCTGTTGCTACCAAAAATGAAATTAAACTCTGGAGGAAGTTGTAAAAATTGTTGAGATGGTGCAATATTAAGAAATCAATTTTGGCTTGTACTAAAATGTATGACTTGAGGGGCGGTCACACTACACTTTGTACTCCATACACTCCCATTCGAATGCATCTGAATGCAAAGAAATTTTGTACGATTCTGCGTACCAAAGTTCAAGTTTGGTGAACTCTGAACTAGAGGATATGTGACCAATAGAAGATCAAAACCTCACACTCTGAACTTTTGGCTCAATTCAAAGGATACACACAGTTTTTCAAAGCTGTGTGTTTTTTTAGGCTTGGGATCGACGCCTTTTATACGCATTAATATAATCTAAAGATTTTTCAGATGATTATTTAAGTAATATCACACGAGCAAGAGTGCAATATGGCCCTACATCAGCTCTGCTGTGACTTGCCTACAAACAAAATCAGTGTTCTAAAATTCAAAACAATTATTTTCTACATGGGTACGTACACCACAGATACCGCCGCTCGCGGTTTCCGGAGGCTGCTCTCAATTATGCAGTGCCACGGAGCTCAAATCGTTTTGTAGTTTGACAGACCACGATAAAGGTAGTTTGCGGTTTGAAATTCAGACTTTGATTGCCTATAAACCTGCTTTGCGCTGTTGCAGACATGTAAATATTCTACATGATTTGTGAATTCAGATGACATCATACTCCGCTCTGCAATTGGTCATTTCAATTTTACAACACTTCATTTTCTAATGCAAAGTGCACCAAAAGTGGAACACCTAGAAACCACTCTCATCTTGACCAGTCTGATTTGTGAATTTTTTCACAGCAGTTTGTTTTCCTGTCAACCCTTTTTAAGTCCATGAGTTGGGATGGTGACAAATAAGCAATCTTCACTTTTCACTCTTCACGTTCACATTTCCAGCAAACAGGCAGTCTGGGTTCATGCAAATTTACTTGTTTTACATAGAGCCTGATTTCTGAAAACTTTCACAATCACATTTGGTCGCATTTGATTGCGTCTTAATGCTCTACCCCTTTTAGAGAAAATGTCAGTGATACGGCTGTAGTTGCATTATGATGTGCATCTGGTCTAATACTTATTCGAGTGTACACGCATATTTGCATTGCTTTAACCCCTCTTTGTAAGTCCTGTCTTCTTGCACACTAATTGGTCGGTTATAAGAGGCTTGCAGCAACTATTGGCCAAATTCCTGCCTGTCAATCGCAGTTGTGTTTGGCATCAAACAGTTCCTTGACAGTAGCTGCAAATGACACCTGAGTGGAAACAATGCCCAAACGAAAGTGCAAATTTACAAAAGATTTGCACAAAAAATGCCCATGCTTTCGTCCAGGTCGAGATCCATGGGAAGCAGAATGTATGACATTCACATATGTACTTATGTGTCAGTTGCTAATAAAGGTGCAAGTGATTTAGAAGCACACATTAGCTCTGCGAAGCATAAAGGGTCAACCAGAATATGGTCACCCTAATATCAGTTAACTAATTGTTCAAGTTTCTGATTCATCAGAAAAATTATTATTTAGGCCTTGGGAGGATATAAAGCACACTGCTTATAATGAAGGGAAAACCCTTATTTCAGATTAAAATGGATTTGTGAAATCTGTCCAGTTAAACCCATTGCATGTCTTCCATCAGTAGTGGACACTCTTGCAACGTAAGCAGTGATGTGCATCCGAGTACAGGAGATGGAGTGAAGTTTTTTTTTGGGGGGGAGAATAACATTTTTTTAAATGGAAAATTAAAAAGCAAATTCAGAGCTGACTACTTACTGTTTACTAGTGGAAAAAAAATAATTAACCCATATAAACATTATGTACAGCTTTGTTCAGCAGTCTCACCTATAGCCTATAAACAAATAATAATTTGCATTTGGAGTGTGATGTGGTGAAAGATTATCTTTGCCAAAAATGAATGCTTCAACGATACCAAACACGGCACAAACCAGAAGCGAGCACAAACGATGAAGACGGGTGAGAGTGATTGACATGGGGTTTAGCATGCATGATTTCACGGCTCTTAAAAGCGATCTTTTTAAATACAAAGAAAGGAAAATGTTATGATGTTTCTTTTAACGGCGCAAACGAATGACATCGGTTCGGAGCGATTTGGAATGACGTCACTGCTGCCAAAAAGTTTCATGCTATGCTCCATGCTAAGGAAGATAAATAGTTTCAGTGTTTCTTTTAACGACACAAATCGAGCACATGTGAACAACATCGGTTCGGAGCGATTTGGACCACGTGGGGTGGAGAGTGACGTCACTGCTACTGAATTCAAATTCTTATTTCTAAAGAATTCAGGGAAATAGGTACAGTGTTCCTTTTCATGTCACAAATCGAGCACAAATGAACGGCATCGGTTTGGAGTGATTTGAATGACTTGGTTGAAAGTGACATCACACAGCCAAAAGAAATTGTGTCTAATATCTCAAACACCAAACCAGCACAAAAATTAATTTTGCGGCAAAAACGAATGGTATAGATTTGGTAATGATTTAATTATATGGGGTGTCAAATACACAGAGACGATGCGTGGCGCCAGTGTTGTGCTGACTTTGGCTGCTCTTACGAGCTCCTTGGCTCACACTCACATGCTCTTTTTGTAGCAGATTACCCCAAGCAGTGTGCTAATTCAGTTCATACAGACATATTTATTTAATTAAATAGCAGCTGTTTGCAGTTTAAGTTAAGCACTTTGAGTCACGTAACAACTGGCATTTCTGGAGGTGAAAATTCCGGTAAAACATACTACTACTACTTTCAATAATAATAAATCAATAGTAATTGTATAATATTTAAGCAGTATCTCTCACTTATGATGCTCTGTTATGCACTTAATTTGACAAAATATATCTCCAGTGTTGTATTTTGGATTGTGCTGTGAGGTTCTGAATAAAAGCACTTCATTTAAAAATAAAAAACAATAATAATAATAATAATAATAATAATACAATATTATTTGATTCAAGTTTTAATTAATTCATTTATGTAGACACCATTTTGATGATGAAATAAACTGTTTCAGAGGAAGTATTGGTACTTGTTCTCCAAAAAATGGTATTGGGTCATCCCCAGTAAATATATGAGCTGACTCTCTAGTCAATTAAAAAGACTTATGAATCAGTTGGGGCTGACTGAATTAATTGAATCACCATATACACCATATTTATATATAAATAAACCAAGAACTGTTACTGTGTTTTGTGTACTTGAAGTTCATGTGACTCATGAGAGTTTTCCAAAAAAATAAAAAATCAATAAAAAAAAATTTTATTTCAGTCCTCAAATACAATTTTCCATAATAAATTAAAAGATACATAACAACCGAAAAAGGTGTAGGCTGAAGCCTTTGCTTATTGTGCCTAACCTTTTTACATATTTATCTAATCAGCATCACTTTTCTCAGTGAATTTGATTCATACAAGATAAACAAAACTGTAACATAAGACATTTCACAAATGTGCATACATAACATTCAGACATTAATACAATACTTTAAATATTATATACAAAAATTATTCATATTGAGGTATATAGTTATTTATCATCTTTTTTTTTTTTTTTAACATTTTCTTAAATTTACAAAGTGAACTACACATTTTTAATTCCTTGTCACAATTATTCCATAGGTTTACCCCTTTCACAGATATACATCTATTTTTTATATTCGTTCTTGCCCTTATTTTTTTAAACATGTTCATTCCCCTTAGTTTATACTGGCTTTCTCTTATTTTGAACAACCTCTGAATACAATTTGGAAGTAAATTATTCTATACTTTATACATTATCTGCGCAGTGTAAAAATCAACCAAATCAACAAATTTTAAGACATTTTCTTCAATAAATAATATGTTTGCTGGTTTGTAATAATCTACCCTTTTTACAATCCCTATTTCTCTCTTCTGTAACAAATATATATGGATTTATTGGAGCTTTATAGCTTTATATGTATGACCCTATACCATAGTAATGTTTGGAACTATGAGCAAACAATATAATATATATATATATATATATATATATATATATATATATATATATATATATATATATATATATATATATATATATATATATATTCATTCAAAATATGGCTTGTTTTATTTAATATTGCAATGGATTTAGACAATTTTGTTTTTATACTATTTATATGTGGTTTCCAACATAATTTATGATCTATTATAACACCCAGAAATGTATTTTCATACACTCTATTTCCTCATTATTAATTCTAATTTTAGTTTTAGTTATACATTGCCAATTACTAAATATTATGAACTTTGTTTTACTTAAATTCAATGAAAGTCTATTATCATCAAACCATTTTTTTTTAAGACTATCAATTTGATTCCCACTGTATTCAGAAGCTGTTCCAAATGTTTACCAGAACAACATACGTTTTAAGTTAGAAGTTACAAACTATAAAATAAAATTAGAGTTACAAACTGGTTGTTCATATGACAACATGTAGCCTAGTTTAAAATACAAGTTTATTTTTCTCTCGTGTCTTGTAAAATCCACTTTAGTAATGTGCAATTAAATAGATAAATAAAATAAATTGGCTGGTAAAAAAATCTGACTGGCTGGTAAATTTATTCATCTACCAGCCACCTTGGCTGGTGGGCTAAAATGTGAATTTCAGACCCTGTGTATCACCCTCTTGTGGTCTTCCAACGTTATTACGCCAGACTTTTAAACAGAAGCCAAACTGAGTTAACTGGAAAGCACTTCTAATTTAAAGGGTAAGTTCACCCAAAAATTATAATCCATTTATGATTTACTCACATTTAAGCCATCCCTGATGTGTATGACTGTCCTTCTTCAGCAAAACCAAAGTGAAAAATTTTATAAGCATATTTCAGCTCTGTATGTGTATATAATGCAAGTAAATGGGTTCCATCAGGCTGATGGCTATTTGACGGTCCAAAAGTCACATTTAGGCAGCATACAATTAATCCAAATGACTCCAGTCGATCAAAAATGTCTTCTGAAGCAAATCGATAGGTGTTAGTAAAAAAATAATCGATAATTGATTGACTTGAATTGTGTTTCAATGTGCTTATAAATAATCTTCATTTAGCTTCTGCTGAAGAAGGAAAGACATACACATGTGACTGAAGGTAGGTAAATCATGAGAGGACTTTTTACTTTTGGGTGAACTCACCCTTTAAATGTCGGCTAATGTTAATATATTGATGTCTCAAAAATATATCCATAAAATAATGTGCCGATCAATATATATCAATATTTTATGACATCCCTAGTGTTTTTAATGTTGCTGGAAAGTGAGTAGATGGTATGCATTCACATTTTTATTCTATTATTTTAGTTTTTTGTGAAGTGATATTTAGTAAAAACCAAAAGCTCTCCTGCATGACATCATATCATGGTCCATTACATTGTCTGAAAAAAATGTGCACGCTCAAAGCCTCGTGTGCCTCTGTTACTCCCATAGAAAAAAATAAGTGAACCAACAAATGATGTTGGTACGATTTTTCATATATTTTACCTCCAACCTAAACCTAAATCTATCCATAATATCGAACCCCTTACCCAACCTTTAAACCTAACCATAATTATAATAGGAAAATCACTGTTGTGTACCATGGAAGAAATAAAACATTGTGGTTTGGAACGAGATGAGGAAAGTGTGACATACCTGGTTACTGACATACCTGAACATTAGTCAAATATATTGCATAAGGAATAAAAAAACATGTTTTTTTCCACAGTCATTTCCTTTCATAAAAAAGTGTTGGATAGGAGGCTAGCTAAAATTTGATGTATCAATTGAGATTCTGCTCTTTGATTGGGTGGTCTCTGTGAGATTAAAATTCATACATTTTTGTACGAGCCAAGACTTCGTATGAAATCTTACAATTTCACCATCTCATAAATTATGATGAGTTGTCATGAGACTATGTTGAGTCATTTCCATTATTCTCGATGATTGTCATTATATAATAGTTAGCCTAGTTCCAGTCCTCTTTTCTGATTGGAAAAATAGTGCTCCTTGGGTGCTGATATTTAATAAAACAGCACTTGGGAATTTCACTGTTTGAATCCCTACAATTTTCTGTGCTCCGCTTATGATTCATTGGTTTGTAGGAGCTTTCTGGAGGGAAGTGTTCTGGGAAACGGTGCCTTGCTGGGGGCGGAAGAGCTCGACCGCTACTTTCCAGAGAGACGGCTTGGTATCTACATTGCCACATGGAACATGCAGGGAGAGAAGGTTTGGAATAATAGTCTGAAAACAATACTATTTTTTGTTTATATGCTGTGCAGCTGTGAGACTGAATGTTCCCCTTCTGTCTCAGGGGCTTCCATACAACCTAGATGATCTGTTGCTCCCAACCGATACAGATTTTGCACAGGATGTCTACATCATTGGAGTTCAGGAAGGTTGCCCAGATAGGTAGGCATTCATCTTTTTTGTTCTGTATGTCGTTTCAACTTTTCTGTTAGTCTCTTTATGATATTTTTCACATTTACTCTCTTAATGTTTTTTCTACTTGGGCTGGTGAAAAATTTGATTTACAGATTCATCGAATGTTTCTCAGACAATTCTGCAGTGATGCGTTGATAATAATTCAGAATCGGGATTTTCATTTGAATTATTAATAATTTACAATAAAACAATAATTTGAATCATTTATTCTTATTATTTAATGTGCTCCAACAGCAAAAGACAAAATTTACTGTGGAGTGGTGGATTACAGCAGTAAGAGAGAAATCTGTTGAATTCACTCTCTCAGCAGCTGTATTTAAAATCCCATCATGACCATTTTTTTAATATATACTATAAATGTATACTAAATGTATGAAAATGTGAATATATTTAAAAAATTAAACAGATAAAAAGGTGAAAATGTGTCATCATGGTCTGTGAAAAGGGTCCATTATCTTGGCGGTACAAAGATGTCTTAGATTTATGCTTGTAGGATTGATTTGAATCATCAGGCATGCACCTAAAGATTCTCACCCTTATTGTGCACAGGAGGGAGTGGGAGATCCGTCTGCAGGAAGCGCTTGGGCCTTATTATGTCATGCTGTACGCAGCAGCCCATGGAGTTCTCTATCTCACTGTATTTGTCCGAAGGGACCTCATATGGTTCTGTTCAGGTAAGGTTAATATTAGCCTCAATATCGTTTTTTATTTATTTATTTATATAAAAATAACAGTTCAAAGGTGTCTTTTTCTGCCACTACAGAGGTGGAACATGCTACAGTCACCACCCGAATTATATCACAGATTAAGACTAAAGGAGCTGTGGGTGTTGGCTTTACTTTCTTTGGGACATCTTTCCTGTTCATCACATCCCATTTCACCTGTAAGTAAAGACTGAACCAAAGACACCCCAGTTATATGTAACACTGCCATTTTAATACACGTCTATAATGATTATAGCATTAGATTAGGGGATGGAAATTGTTTATGCCCAACTACTGTGCACTACAACAATTTGTACTGAAGAAAACCCAACCCAACTGTTTTTTTTGTTTTTATTCAGCCGGAGATTCTAAACTTTATGAGAGGATCTTAGACTATAACAAGATCATAGAAGCTTTAGCTCTCCCTAGAAACCTTCCTGACACCAACCCTTACCGCTCTACAAACTGTGAGTGTTCCTATGATTGTTGTATTTCTAGGTGTGTACCATTGATATTGCTTATATTTTTCTGTTAATGAACACATTTTGCTTGTTCGTTCTCAGCTGATGTCACAACCCGTTTTGATGAAGTTTTCTGGTTTGGAGACTTTAACTTCCGCCTGAATAAAGATAGAGGAGAGGTGGATGCCATTTTGAATCAGGTTGTAGGTGCAGACGTGAGCCCTTTGTTACAGCATGACCAGCTGTCTAAAGAGATGAAGGAAGGTAAGTTCAAACAAGCTATAGGAGTTCAGTCACGTGTCATGCAGAATATTGCCTTAATATATTCACATCAATGCAATATTCTTTCTTACACTGTATAAAATTGGAACTATCTGTATTGAGTCATCATTTTTCAGCACATTCTGTCCATTTGCAGGTTCCATTTTTAAAGGATTTCAGGAAGCACCTATTCACTTTCCTCCTACTTACAAGTTTGACATTGGTTGTGATGTCTATGACACCACTACAAAGCAGAGAACGCCTTCATATACTGTAAGAGTATCAGTTAATTATGTGAAAACTTCTTTGTGTTTAGTACCATTATTGAATTTTTCTGATTTGTTGACAGGATCGAATTCTTTATCGAAACAGACAAGCAGATGACATTAAAGTGGTCAAGTACACTTCTTGCTCCTCTATTAAGACGTCAGATCACCGGCCTGTCATCGGCATGTTTCAGGTCAAACTTCGTCCTGGTAGAGATAAGTAAGCACCTTTCTACAATGGCAAGCTTTATTAGTCTTACAGAAAAATACTTTATACTTTCTCCTACGCCATCTTTAATATGCAGATAAAACTAGTAAGCCAGTTGGTGGTTGATTCCCCTGGAGAGTTTAAAGGGATAATTCACCCAAAAATGATAATATTCTCATCATTTTCTACCCTCATGCCATCCCAGAGGTATTTGACTTTCTTCTCCTTTTAGAAGAATATTTAAGGTCCAAAAAGCAATTGAAAAGTAATCCTTAAGACTCCAGTGGTAAAATACATGTCTTCAGAAGCAATATGATAAGTGTGGGTGAGAAACAGATCAATATTTAAGTCCTAATTGCTACGAATTCCCCTCCTAGCCCAGTAGGTGGCGATATGCATGACGAATGTGAATCGCCAAATACCACAAAAGAAGTATGTGAAAGTGGAGATTTATAGTATAAAAGGACTTACATTTTGACCTGTTTTTCACCCACACCTATCATATCACTACTGAATATATGGATTTAACCACTGAAGTTGTATGGATTACTGTTTTCCTGCCTTATTGTGCTTGTGCTTTTTG
This sequence comes from Moxostoma hubbsi, assembly GCA_032164185.1. NCBI lineage: Eukaryota > Metazoa > Chordata > Actinopteri > Cypriniformes > Catostomidae > Moxostoma > Moxostoma hubbsi. The sequence goes on from JAVLUX010000044.1 coordinate 8,079,045, forward strand.
GGCCTTCAAAGTCCTGGCCACCATTCAATTGCATTTTGAGTACCCACAGAGCTGAGATATTTTCTAAAAATCTTTGTTTGCGTTCAGCAGAAGAAAGAAAGTCATACACATCTGGGATGGAATGAGGGTGGGTAAATGATGAGAGAATTTACATTTTTGGGTGAACTGTCCCTAAAAACAGTGTGGATCTACAGCAACATTGGCTCATCCCAATAGAGCGCAAAAGTCTGGTTATGGAAGTAAAAAATATAATAAATTTTTTCCATAGGGGAATTTATTTTTAACGATGACCTTTTAAGACAGACCTACCATGAGCTCTTAGGTTGTTAATTGATTCTATATGCGTCTGCTAAATCCATCAGTCCGTGTTGTTTCAGCTTCATTTAAAAAAATAAATAATTTAATAGTGGAATTTGTGCCCATGATCCTTCAGAGAAAAATCCACCAATAAGAGACAAGCAAAGTGCACCAAAAGAGCTCTACAACAACCACCCGCTCCCGTGACACACTCAATGAAGCAATTGAGTCAGTATCCCTAGACTCTCAAATAAAAAAATAATATATCTGAATATTTTGCAATACGCAAAATATATAAGCATAATATATTGTTTCTGTACTTCTAATTAACAACTTAAAATTAATAGTTTTTAATTTTTCCATAGTTTTTAATTCAATTACATCATTCACAATGATTCTCTGCATTGTAGTTCATTCCCTCACTAAAGACGTCAAGTAAAGTCTTGATCCATTGTCTTTTTTCCAGTATTCAAATACTTTTTTGCTTCAAATCAAAGTTTGAAATGTTGTGAATAAACTCAGACCTGGTTGGTTTGGTTTATGGCTTACATCTCTTTATAAAGGATTTTATGAAAGCCCTATGGAAAAAATTAATTGGACAAAAGTTTCAGGAACCAAGATGGCTGAAAAAGTAGGTGGACACTTGTTGTACTCTATAGTGCGAGTTTGACTGGGACTATGGGTCTGTTCCAAAACCTAGTAAGCTGCCTTGCTGTCTCCAGCCTACATAGGCAGCTGCTTACTATGGCAGCATCCTTACTGAAATTAAGCCTCATAAGAGACCGATTTGGAGCTCTCTTCATAGCCAGCATCATTCAAGTAGCATTCCTCACACGCAGCGCACAAGAGACTTGGCTCGCCACTGATTTCCATAGAAGTGATGTGAGAGGAACGATGGGATACTCTAATTACCATAAATATTCATAGCATACACAATTTGGGTATCATTTCTATTTTTCTATAATTTCTATCATTAAACTATTTTTGTGGATACTTTTCAGTAATAATTGGATTATACATGTATTTATAATGGGACAATAGTTATACAGGTTTGATAAAACACTAACACTGTGTATCCTCCTCAGCATTCCTTTGGGTGCTGGGCTGTTTGACAGGAGTCTGTACCTAGAGGGAATCAAAAGGAGAATCACCAGAGAACTTAAGAAGAGAGAGGCAGCCATGAAAAATCAGAATAACAGCACTGTTTGCACCATTTCCTGATTTGGGACCTGTGCACAAAAGCCATAGGCTGCTAAAACTGTTCAAATGCTGAGTTACTAACTTGGAAAGCTGGACATTCAGGACCAATGGATAAATAAGTGCTATGGATGTCATCTTATCTGCCTCCACTGAAGTGCATCAAAAAGCATCAGTGCAAAGTCCAGGGACCAAAAGATGATGCTGTGGCTGGACCCTGAAGTTTAGCAGCTAGTTTTGGAACTATACAATGTTTTTTGACTCAACAGAAAACTCTTTATAAATCTATAAATTATACTGACCAGAGTAAATTAAGTTGACCTAATACACTTGTCTGAACTGTACCGTACATCTGGAATTCTTTGCTATTTTGTATTATTTTGTATTTAATTTAAAGGGAATGTTCACCCAAAAATAACAATCCTGTCATCATTTACTCACCCTTATGTTTTTCCAAACCTATTTAACTTTCCCTCATGTGTGGAGCACAAAAAACAGATTGTAGGTAAAATTACAGCTTCAATCACCTGTCACTTTTATTGTACAGAAAAAAAAGTTGGAATTAAACTGAATTATGACTTGAGTCTAACCATCTGTCTTTGTGTTCTGCAAAAAAGAAAGTCAGAGGGTTTCGAACAACATAAGAGTGAATAATTGATGACAGAATCTTACTTTTGGTGAACCTCTAACTGCAAGCCAATGCCTTCTGTTCTGCATCTGGATTCAACTGATAGTTTTCCAAAATCTTTTTAAATCATTAGCTATAATTCTTAAACTTTTACTGATACCGTAAGCACCTCGTAACCAGAACCAGGTTGCCGAGTCTGTTTTATTGGCTCCTGGGTTTCATTTTGGAACACTTAACAATTTGCTAAACAGCGGTACGTCTCTTAAAAAGGGAACTGTACTGTAGCATCATTACCAGCAAAATGTGGGAGAAGTGGCATTTGCATCTGTTTTTATTTATTGATTGTCATTGATGGGTAAATGTGATCTTGTGGTTAAAAGCATAGAAGCTGGAACTGGCTTAAATTTGTGTACATTGCAAAACCTGAATGGGATGGCACATACTATACTTGAATATTTCCTTAACATCATTTAATATAATTCAGCTTACTTGATGTCAAATGTGATTTACATATGGGAGTGGAAACTACCATAGTATTGGTATTGCTTGTGCATGGATCTCAGTTACTGTGGTGTAATAGTGAGTCATGCATCCACATCATTAATGTCAGTTTTACTTGTACTGAAAGTGCCTGCGATCTTGCTCATGATTGCCTCAGTGACTTCTAATATATTCTGCTGTATAAAACCAAATAATAGTCTGTTACAGTTGTTTACAATGATAATTAATACAAAAATACTGACTCATTCTTAACTTTTTTAAATACCCTTATTGCAGCAAAATAATTATTTTAATCACAAACCAAGGAACCAATTACTGAACATTAAAAATGTTCATGATGTAATCACTTTCACAAAGGCAAAAACTATGGATTATGTTCAGAATGGAAAACAAACTTACTGCAATGTATAAAAAAATAGTACATGAAATGGTAGGCATTAGTCTACAATAATCGTTTTAAACTAGAATGCTACATTGTTGTCTCATGATTTTGTAACGATGCATGTAGAGGCCAGTTGTCAACTTGGAACTCTACATTTTTCAAAATATTAATTTTTATTCGATTTTGTGTAAAAATATCTTAACCTTTGGCAAGTCCGATCAAATGAGTAAAAAAAAAAATATTTAAATGTAATGTTAAAAAAAGTTAATTTATCATGCTGGAATTGAAACGTGAAGTTGAGCACATTCTATCATGGAATACTGTGTGCTTTGTTTTGGCAAACGTTGTTGGTTATCCAGTTACTTAATCAATTTGACAATTTGCATATTATGCACAGTTTACATATTAAATGCTGCTGAAATAGAAAGAGTAGTATTTTAGTTTGCTATTCAAAAAACAGTAAATGAGTTTACATTTAAAAGACCCTTACAGAAAGAATCAAACTTTAAATGTTTTTGTTTTTTTTTCCAAGTGAATATGAAGGTTTTTACTCTAAACAAATCCAACCATTGGCTTCATCTGAATAATCTACAAAAGAGAAGTATTCACTGAAACAATAAGCAAACAGACACTGTCATCAACAAAAGTGCAAGAGAATAAACATGACAAACTTGTGGGGCAAATAAGCAAAAAAAGAGATTGATGTTCATGATACTGCACAAAAGTAGGAGATTCACGTTTACAGTTATTTCAGAGCATAATACAGTCAAATAAACAGATTATAGAATATATAAATACATTTAAGACCTATCATCCTGTTCCATGTTTGTTTTCGCTCCACTGGTAACTTCTTCATTCTGTTTAGATATTATATTAAATCTAATTAAGTGTATGCCTGGGATGTCGTAATAGAGCCACTTTGTGATCTATTCTAGGCGCAATGTAATGTGTGTAATATCTTTCTAGTTTATGTTCTCCAAACGTATAAACTGCAATGCAGATGTGTGTACAACGGCATGTAAACAGTCAATTTTTGCCAAATTATACTGGAAATGTGAAAAAGAACAAAATGTTAATTCACTTTAAACACATGGGTTAAACAAGATCATGCAAAACGAAAGTCCCCATGGGCCTTTCATGTGTAAAACTAGACTTGGCCCCTTGACTTGTCATATAAAGTTCATCACACCAGCATTTAAAATTTAAGTTCTCCATTCAAAACACCATTTAGGTGAAATGCAACCACAGTCCTTCTATGCAATGCACATAATTTTCAGTCAGTCAAAGAATAGTTTTTATGGGGTCAGTCCTCATATTTGCCTCTAAATGGTGCCAGTCTGTTATCTATCGAAACAGGCGGTATATGCGAGGCAGCCGTCCATCTTTACTAGTAAGAGCTGCTTGAATATCCTCATAAGAGGGCAGCTCCGTCAGATCTCCCAGTGCAGCTACTGCAGGCTTACTACGGAGCATTTTTGTTGTGACTCTCTTGATGTCATTGGCTGTAACATTACCTAAAACAACAAAGAGGGGGGAAGTTGGTGAAAGGATTTCCAAGTCAGTGATTCTAAAACATTGATTGGTTTCATAAAAAAAAGAAGAAAAAAGTTTTTACTTCCTTTTTAATTAACTAAGAAACCTTAACTAGCATCTCAAAAAGAAAATAATAAAAATCATATGACTAATTTAAGTGTATTCAGAATAAATACATTAACTGGATTAAGCATTCAGTGACATTTGAAATACAATCTGTACTTACTGATGAGCTCACAAAGCTCATGTGGGAGTTTCCTTTTGCCTGTCGCAAGTACTTGTCGACCTACATCTTCAAAAATGACTGGTCGTGATTCCAGGTTCATCATGAGCATTGACTTTAGCTGTGTCTTGGCTCGTTCCAGTTCTATCTTCAGAAAGAAACAGAGATTTCATGTTCTGACTGCTATATCTAAAACTACAAATAAGATGAAAATAAAAAGGAAATCAATCTTACTTCTCCTGCTGTCCCAGTCATCTGAATAAATTCCCGTGTAATAATCTCCACCATTTCCCGCACCTAAAAGCAATTGATAAGTCAAATAAATCAACCGATTCAAATTTTCATGTATTGCAGGAACATTCAACACCTAAACATAACTTCTATACCTGTCTAGGGTCTGCACTTGCATGGATACAGAGCAAACCACTGTCTTCATAACTGTGATGGTAAGAGGTAGCATTGTACATCCAGTGATGCCTGTACAAGAGACAACAAACTGCTAAAAACCTTTCCTTACTTGTTTTGCAGTGCAATTTCAAGGCCACGTGACAGGAAAAGACACACAAAAAGGAAAATTCTCTCATTGTTTACTCACCCTCATTTAGTTTCAAACCTGTATGACTTTTTCTTTTGCAGAATACATAAGGAAATCTCATTAAAAAAATGTTCTCATGTGAACACAAAACCATTGTGAACAAGCTTCTCCCATGCACTTATGAATGTGCAAGAAATAGCTTTGGTTAGCACTAAGATTTTTAATGTTCGTTTCCTTGAGAAATCCTGGAATATGATGCACGAGTCACATCGACTACTTTTATGACACTTTTGGATCTTATTTTTAAAGCTTTAAAAGGATAATTGTATAACAGATGTATATGATTGCTGAATACAAACGAAGATGTTTAGAAGAATATTTCAGTTCTGCAGGTCCATACAATGCAAGTGAATTGTGACCAGAATTTTAAAGGTTAAAAAAATCAAATAAAGGCAGCATAAAAGTAATCCATACGACTCCAGTTGTTAAATACATGTCTTCAGAAGTGATATGATAGGTGTGGGTAAGAAACAGATCAATATTTATAAGTCAATTTTTTACTATAAATTCTCCCTGCCCAGTAGGTGGCGATATGCACAAATAATGCAAATTGACAAAAACAAAAGAAAGTGAAAGTGGAGATTTATAGTAAAAAAGGAATTAAATATTGTGTTACTTACTCACACCTATCATAACACTTCTGAATACATGGACTTCACAACTGGAGTCGCACGGATTCCTCTTATACTGCTTTTATGTGCTTTTTGAACCTTAAAATGTTTTTTTCTTTCCACCATTCTCTAGGATTGTATGGACCTACAAAGCTAAAATATTCTTCTAAAAATCTTGGTTTGTGTTCAGCAGAAAGTCATAGACTTCTAGAATGCCATGAATGTGAATAAATGATGAGAGTTTTCATTTTAGGGTGAACTATCCATTTAAATAAGACATTTTCAATGACAACATTTAAATTTATGGGTAAACATGCCTTAAATTATGGAGTTTAAGATTATGAAGATATGATGTCACACCTGTTGAGCACATTAAGGTAGAGACGGGTGAACATGCCTTTTCCTGGACCTCCTGCAGAGAAAGACCCTCCACCTCCCATCATCATATTAAGGACGGCAAAGGGAACAAAGTCATCATCCTGTAAGTCACAAACAAAGAGGTTTACATCAGCTCTCAACACTTCAAGACCAGTGTGTGATCAATATATACAAGGTTGACAAAAATGTATTCGATTTAACTATGTGCATTGTATAACCAACCAAAAAAGAGCAGCTTTCCAAGCCAATCATGATGTGGGTTAGTTCAGGAATGGGAGTAGGACCCAAGCTGACATCCGACATGTCCTTCACCATCTAACATTAGACAAAAAGCTTAAGTAAAGTCATTTTCAGATCTTTAAAATACAAGTTATCTGCTGTCCTTCCCAGCTTTGCTCACCTTAACAATGCCACCTGTGTATTGTGCTACAGACAAGTCAACGTTGGCAGGTGTGCTCAATCCCCATACCGGTTTAACATTTAGCAGATACTTCCTGGCACATTCGACAAGCTGCATATGATCAATGCCGACCCCAGCCAGAACCATGCGCTCTGGGCAGTAATAGCTCTGTAGATACTTATGAAGCAGCTTCTTGTCAATCTTCTCAATGTTATTAACAGGGCAGAATCGAGGCAGGCCCACCGTGTTGCCCCTGTACGCTGCCTAAACAATGGAGAGACATAATATGAAATAAGCATGTGATCAATGATCTACAGTCAAGTATGGGCATTGTACAGTATTTTTGGTTTTTGAGTATATAACCTTTAACAGGGCTCAACAATAAGGATCTAATAAGCAGAAATTAACTTTTCAATTTATTAGCAATATTTGCACCCTGAAATTATTCAATTTAATCTATTTATTAACATAATTCTCTGAGTAATTATATCTTCTGTTTCATGCAATAATATTTATACCTAGGCCTAGTACAGAATATTAAGAAATATATCCAATGTTACAAACAAAACACAGTAGAACAAACTTTTTTTTTTTGCCCCAACAGTTAATTTTGGACTTTTGCTAGCATTTTTAGGCCCCAAGCACATGTTAACATATTATATAACTTATTAGCAGAGTCATAAGTTATAAATGTATAATATGGTATAATTTTATAATGTATTTGTATACTTGACAGAAATATATGGGTCTATTTTGCATTCATTATATAACACTTTTCATTAAAAAAAAAATATTTACAACAGCTAATGTATTGTTTTTTTTACTATGCAATAATATCTAGAAAATTATAAACACTTTTGATGGAAAATTATGGCATGCAGTGCAAAATCTTACTGATTTGTTTCATATTTAACTCCTCACTGTTGCTTCCAAGACTGGCACTATAACGCAAACTCACAATTTCAACAAAGTCTCATCTATATCAGTTACCTAGATAACTTTACCTTGTTCAGAAAAAAACATCACAGAAAACCAAATGTTAAAACAACAAATGTAAGATAGTAAGAATGCAAGAACAAAAAAACTGACCCAACAGGGCATGTGACAGTTCCGTCAACTATCCAGAGACTGTCACACTTGCCCTGGACAATCATTACTGTCGATCCCTGTACATGTAAAAAGTGGACCAACTCACAGCATGTATCATTTCTGTTAGTAAAGGCTCTGGGTCGGGTCTCATGTTCAGATCCTCCAACTCAAACCGAACAGCCATTCTGGTCATCTCTATCTCCTCATCTGCAGAAGGGTAGTTGACATGAAATTTCAAGCAGTATGGTATTCTGTAATTCATTTCAAGCTTTTGAACAAAGTTATTATTATCATTATTATAAATGCAGTTTCATGACTGTGTGGAATATTTGTACTAAAATGGCCACAAAAAATCTTGACCAGTTAAGCCATCTCAAATGTAAATTTTATGTAAATATTAACCTAAAATCTTGATGTTGTAAAAAGTAAAATGTCCATGTTACCAGTCAACTAATAAGAATCACATGACTGATCGGTCTTTGATCGCTGTTTTGAAGATTCAGTGGACCCTGTCATTATTTTTGCAGGTGCTCACCTAATAAACGGGGCTGTAGAACAGCATCTGACAACAGGTTAACTACAGTATCCAGACCCTTTACTTCAGCTGAAACCGCATACATTGTTGTGTCCCTGTAAATATGATACAGTCATATTTACAGAGCAGATATGACAACAAGTTAGCACAAGACAACAAGTATAATTCAATTTTAAGATAATTAATTGGGAAAATCACATGTTTTACAAATGTAATGCATTCAAACCTGGATGTTTGGCAGTCACAGATGCCTCCATGTTTCTCAAGTGTTAAGAGTATTTCATCTTTACTTCCATACTGGGCTGTAGACTTAAAATAACAGAACAATTGTTTCAAAGCAATTCTAAATATAAATGTATGGACAAATATATGGAAAGAAATTGGTACTATTATTCACTACAGTGGCATTCAACTGATCACAATGTATAGTTAGGACATTAATAACGTGAAAAATTACTATTGCAATTAGATTTTTTTTTTTTTACTACAGAACTGTCTGTAGTCATTGTAGCTGTCAGTTTGTCCAGATCCTCAGGTGACATTTCACCCTACATTTCCTGTAGCACTTGCCATAGATGTGACTGTCTTGTCGGGAACTTCTCACACACCGTACATTCTAGCTGATCCCACAAAACCTCAGTGGGGTTAAGATCCATAACACTCTTTTACAATTATCTGTTGTCCAATGTCCGTTTCTTTGATATCTCTTAATTTAGCATGATTACTCAAGAATAAGGTATTGGAGTAATGGCTAATAGAAATGGGGCCTGTCTAGATTTGATCAAAAATTACTTTTTGTCAAATAGTGATGGTGCTGTTTTTTTATATCAGTAATGTCCTGACTATACTCTGTGATCAGTTGAATTCCACTTTGGTTAGAGTTCCAATTTTCATCCAAAACAGCAAAATCTGTACATTATTTAAAACTTTAGGCTGCCAGTGTATATATATATTATTTTTTTCTTACAGAAAATGCAAGCTTTTCCAAAAAGTGCGCAATTCCACTTGGATATTTTGCTTCATGACGTGAGCCTGAGTTTACTAAAACTAAAACAAAAACATGACAAGTAAAAACAGTCAGTATTTGGTGCAAATAATTTTATTTATTCCCACAACATCAGAGTATTTGCTACATGCAGTGTTATACTTACTTCCAACAGTACAAAATTGCCCAAATTTGTTCTGAGATGCAACCTTAAGTCCGTTTTCCAATGTGGTGATTTTAGTCTCGTTTTTCTCATGGCCGTCCACAGTGGCAAAGACAGGTCTGGGAATCCCGGGTAACGGTGTGGACAGAGACACGTTGGGATACGCACCGCCACTACTGTACTGCCTACATGCAATGCCATACCTGAATAATAAGATAATATCAACAGCAACAATAACTGTGAGATTTTAACATTCACATACTTCTACACTTTAAAAATAATCGATGCATGCGGGAATGCACGCGATATTGAACTGAACTTTATCACATGTACACTAACACAGTAACAAGCGACATGAAGAAGCAGAGGTTTATCAAATATACTATAATATAAAGCTATGGCAGACATCTCTCTTTGGCTATATAAATACGACACACGTCCACACAGTACGTTAATAAAGTAGACATTTGATCAAACCTCCGCAATCGACCCCAGCTCCTTAATCTAGACATGTGAGCAGCCATTTTGAATTCTATTTGACCATGAACGTTACCCGGAAATGATTACTGAACACTTCCTCCGTCGTGCTGCTTATGCTGTTGCCTGGAAACCGTAAAAGAGGTTCACTTCCTGGGTGCGAGATCATCCCTGCCCTGTTCACCCCAAAATTAAAATTATTTCATCATTTACTCACGCTAATGCCAAGACTTACTTTCTTCTGCAGAACTCCAAACGAAATTTTTTAGAAGAATATCTCTGGTTCTGTAGGTCCATACAATGCAAGTGAATGGTGACCAGAACTTTGAAGCTCAAAAAAGCAAATAAATGAAGCATATAAGTAATTCATAAAACTCCAGTGGTTAAATCCATGTCTTCTGAAGTGATATCGATTCTGTTTTGGAAAGAGGGTGCGTGTCTCGTAGAAATGACTTACAGCGCATTTAGGTGAGGAAAAAATTACTGAGAGCACCTTTAAGGTGTGGGTATATGGCATGAAGTGATTGCCCAAGGTTAGTTACGTTGAGATCATTAACTTCTTTGAGTTGTTATGACAGCCAACAACTGCACACATAGTTCCTGGACTAATGTTTACTCCAACTAACACTTAAAATGGTTGTTGATCTCCATCTGGATCACTTATTTCAGTAGTTTTACATTGCTTCCTATGGAGACAAGAACCAGAACACAATCTAGCAACAATTAGAAACATCATGGCACCGCCCAGTGGCAGGAATGTATTACCGACCGGGCCAATGGGGCCAGTGCCCAGGGGCCCTTGACTGCCGGGAGGTAGGAGGCTGGTCTTTAATGTTGTGCAATCCCCCCACTCGAAAACCCATCAACAGTGAAAACGATACACCCCAACCCCCCCGCCCCCACCCCCGCTCAACAGCTTTTGGCCATGAAAAACTTTTGGGCAAACACCCAAAAAAGCTTCTTATCTTCACCATTATATATATAATATGGAATATTGCAAAACAGGTCTGTTCTTTTTGACTAGAAACAAATCATAGGCTAATTATTATCTCCGACCTTATAAGTACAAACTTTCCAGGATGAAATTAATGCACTAAGAATAACACAATTAAAAAAAAAATATTAAAAAATAAGATTTGTTTTTCGAATGAAACACTACTAGTTCAAAACCAGAGTATGAGTGAAATACAGAGAGCAGAGCTTGATGCTTTTGTTTCTTTTGGAACTATATTCGCTGAGGAAGAAGAAACACAAACTAACTGCCGTTAATGTTGTGCAATCTGGCAAACTGGTGTTTGTCTGAAACACAAGCTATTTAACACTACTTGTTTGTTTACTTAAACTTATTTACTTGTTTTTACTTACTGTTGTAATAAAACAATATCACATGAGCAAGAGTGCTGTTGTTCCTTATATGAGGCCTTGCTCATGTGATATCGCTTAATTAATTACAATAACTGTTGGCCAAAGCAATTAATTTTATATTTTGCATTTGACTTGTTTTCCATTTCATGCAAGTTTTGTATTTCAAAATAGATTTAGCTGACTGTTGCTGAAAAGCATTAAATAGTCAACTTATAATCTGTGTATGTTTACTTAGTTGTAAATACACTAAAATACTAAAACCAAGCTGTTGAGATTCATGCAGGATGTTTTACCTCTCACACTATTTTAGAGGAGCTACACATCTCTACAGAATACAGCTTATATTGCAGCCAAAATAAATGGTGCATAAGAATTGGATTGATTTCTAAATGCAGGCATTATCTCTATATGAGCGTGTGGTTTGTGGGAGTGTGGGTTCCATAAGAATCAGATCACTGAAAGAAGAGTACAACATATTATACTGTACATTTAGTATACATTAGATTATGTTGTTTATAACACATCTGGCTGTTGTTTTGTTGAGCATGTCTTTCATAGCACAAATAAGCTTTTCATATGAGCTTCAAGATACAATTCATACTCTGAGAGAGGAGAATGTGTATCTACATCACAGACTGAAAAACCTCACTCAGGCTCTGCGGGAATTGAGAAAACTGCTTTTGGACAATTCAAACGGTGAGAATACTATATATTCATTATAAAAAAAAAGCATTTTGCATTTGAGAGATTTAAATGAATGGTTAGACATTTGACCATATTTGTGTGAGATCCAATGAAAGTCTTAACGATGTAAATGTTTGTGTACTATTTGTTAAAAGAACTTACATTTTCACTTTTTTAAACTTAATAA